>CM033322.1:56566028-57166028 GCA_019359835.1 Pharus latifolius
TATTCGATACAATGCCCAACCTTGTTGCAAACCGGCAGCCACTCTAATGACCAAGGACATACCAGCAATCCCCGTGTGCGTTGAGAAACGGCTTATTGAGGGGTTCTTGCCTTGAAGTGATCATGAGATCGGCCAATGAATCCGATTAGGGTATTGTGGCAATATAACCATCGGCGACCAGCCCCCGAGCCAAACTCGTAACATATGGGCACAGAAGGAAATACTCTACATATGAAACAACTAAAAGCACTTGTTTTATTAAATCATGCTAATTGAATAGGAAAAGGGATTAGATACTTACACGTAAAACTTGCGTAGTTGATCGATGTTCCAAGTATTAGATAAGATCCGACCATCCTCCATTGCTAACAGAGCTGATCCTGGTCGCAGTATTGAAACAACAGTATAAGGGCCTTCCCATTTCGGGGAGAACTTGTTGCGACTAGGTTGGTCTTGTATTTTAGTAAGACCAAATCGCCCACGTGAAGACTACGTGATCGCACCCTTTTGTTATGGTACTTGCGCAAAGCTTGCAGGTATACCGCGGATTTGATCTATCACGCCCTGAAACTGGGACTACGACTACTCCTGTGGAGACCTAGCTTGCTACAGCTTGTCCCATACAAGCATACCTTTGACTTCCCAGGATAAGTCAAGCACAGGAGTATATTCACATTGCAGCAGTAAAACTTACAAAATATTAAGCAGTGTGGCCTGCTGGCCTTAATACTACATAAAAAGGATTACAATACCTTCGCGGTATTCAAGGTTTAGTTATAGCAAAATAAAACTTCTACACAGCGGATGATGGGTGTCCCTTCCACAGTAAGAAGTTGACGGCAGAACAACACATCAGGGATCTGGCGAGTCTGGCTCTCCTTCTTCTGGATCCAAGAAGTTCTCCACGCCTTCTTCTTGATCTTGGTACGCTCCATCTTCTGGGTTGTAAGTTGCAAGGGTGAGTACTTACGTACTCAGCAAGTCATAGGGAAGAGTAGATACATATAGTAGTATTGTTATGGACCTAGACTAGTCAACAATTATGGATGTTTGTAAAATAATCTTTTCTTTCATATCTCATCACATCTCATGCCATGGCAGCACTTTTCATAACATAACATCACTATTTATGTTCACTAGATTATAGTACTACCGCGACACGTCAACACACGACAGCCCACGATAGCACCCCTTATCATGACAACACATCTCATTTGGGTAATCTTGACTTATCAAATTTTCTTTAGAAAACATACTTGTGTCACACCCCGTGGATTTAATCCACCGCAGCAGACTCCTATAAACCCGAGAGCTCGGAGTATTCGAATACATTTTTAACTCTGCAGAGAGGTGCCAATTTACCCGCAAGATATTCCACTTTCAAGCCCTTCCTATCATAACATAATGATTGGACCCCTGGCTCACTTCATATTGTGAGTGGCAAGGTGGAGATAACAAGAACTTTTGTTATGTATCACTCACAATTCACCCCTGACCCTGTGGATCTCTCGCGAACCACAGTTGTGGCGGTACTCCCTCCACCCCTACTCGTATTTTCCCATTGCTGGGTCAACGTACAAGATCACCTTCAGAGATAAATGTGGGAGCCATTCTCCGTGTAAATCATGCATCACTACACAACTCATGCAGGGGTTTCATGTGCGATCCGCATAAGTACTTGTTCAGGCCTGTCCCATACCAGGCTTGCGGTTAGCACGTGTTTCATGCCACTAGACGCACAACACAAGGTTCTAGTCCTTATATGCCAGTGACCAGATCATACCAAACACACCATGCACCTACAGTGCCTGCACATCCAGTGCAACCAAGCACAACCAGTGCTAGTACCACCATTCCATACCAAAACCCTGGTCACGGCTAAGGGTTCTATTTCATGAATATATATAAATACATATAACAGTTCATGGTTCACTATTTGATCTTTTCACATTTCACAAGCATCCAGCTTTTACTGCCAAAATATATCTCAACCATTCTTTCACATGCAATATTATCTATATTCAAGGTTATGTTATAGCAACTCTTAAAATATAGGTTCAAGATGACCAAGGATATGACTTGCCTTCCGCGTCGTAAGAAACAGCAGTTGATGTAGGATAAGCAGTGAAGTCCTCGAGCTCTGGCTCTTGATCTACTCTCCAATCAAACAAGTAACCAAGAATCACAAACCTTTTCAATACATTAATATACTATATGCAATAATGCAAAGATGAATGTCTCGATGATTCTGAATGATTGGATGATTCTGAAATGATTGGGTTTAGAGGCTGATTAGGGTTAAGTTATGGAAACCAAGGTTAAGATTAGTTGTCAAAGGTTTACAAGGTTCCAAGGGTCTCAAAATATCAGAATGATATCAAGGTTGCGGCTGGTTCGCTCAAAAACAGCGAACGTCTTTAGGTCGACATTTGGTTCAAGGCATCGACATAGGGTCGATAGATGACAGAGGGACTATCTCAACTTGTGGTAGTAGAATAAAATGTAGATTACAACTCCACAAGTCTAAGGGACAAGGTTATTTTCAATTTGCACAACTGGAAAGAGATGAAAAGAGCTAACGCCACTGGCTGACATGCTCTGGCATAGGGCTGACAATGTCAAAATCTAGGGCTAAGCATAAAATGCAGTTCAAGGGCTCAAATCAAGTTGTGATAGAAGAAGAAATTGTAGATCACAACCTCAGGAGTCTAAGGGACAAAGTTATGCTCATAATGTACATCTGTAAGGAAGTGAAAAGGGCTAATGCCACTGACTAGCATAGACTGACATTGAACTAACATGGCCAGAAACTAGGGCTTGCCATAACTTTTGATCTAGGGCTCCAACTGATGCACCACTTTGTCTGGGAGGTAGGCTTTGATAACAGGAACAATTGATACAACAAGATCTAGGGCAGAAGATGGACGGAAAATTGTCGCGCCCCGAAACTGGGACTACGACTACTCCTGTAGAGACCTAGCTCGCTGCAGCTAGTCCCATATATGCATAGCATACACATACCCTTGACTTCCCATGATAAGTCAAGCACAGGAGTATATTACATTGCAACAGAGTAACTTACAAAATATTTAAGCAGTGTGGCCTGCTGGCCTTGATATTACATAAGAAGATTACAATGCCTTCACGGCATTCATGGTTTAGCAAAATAACATCTACAAAGCAGGAGATAGGTGACCCACCCACAATGAGAAGTGGACGGCGGAACAACACATCAGGGCAATGACGGGACTGACTCTCCTCCTTCTGGATCCACAAGGTTCTTCATGCCTTCATCTTGGTTATTGAACACTCCAACTACTGATTTGCAGGTTGCAAGAGTGAGCACTTACGTACTCAGCAAGTCATAGGTAAGAGTAGATACATAGAGTAGTGATGATATGAACCTAGACTAGTCAAGAATTATGGATGTTTGTAAAATAACCTCTTTCTTTCTTACCTCATCTCATGGCAGCACTTTTCATAATATAACATCATCATTCATGTTCACTAGATTATAGCACTACCGCGACACGTCGACACACGACAGCCCACGGCAGCACTCCTTATCATGACAACACATGTCATTTGGGTAATCTTGATTTAACACATTTTATTTAGAAAATATACTTGTGTCACACCCCGTGGATTTAATCCACCACAGCAGACTCCTATAAAACCCGGGAGCTCGGAGTATTCGAATACGTTTTTAACTCTGCAGAGAGGTACCAATTTACCCACAAGATATTCCACTTTCAAGCCCTTCCTATCATAACATAATGATTGGACCCCTGACTCACTTCATATTGTGAGCGGCAAGGTGGAGATAACAAGAACTTTTGTTATGTATCACTCACATTTCACCCCTGACCCTGTGGATCTCTCGCGAACCACAGTTGTGGCGGTACTCCCTCCACCCCTACTCATTTTCCCATTGCTGGGTCAAATATCAGATCACCTTCAGTGATAGTGGGAGTCATCCTCCATGTCAATCATGCATCACTACACAACTCATGCAGGGGTTTCATGTGCGATCCGCATAAGTACTTGTTCAGGCCTGTCCCATACCAGGCTTGCGGTTAGCACGTGTTTCATGCCACTAGACGCACAACACAAGGTTCTAGTCCTTATATGCCAGTGACCAGACCATCCACAACCCTGCACCTTCCGTGCCTGCTATCCTTCGCAGTTTAGCACGTCCAGTGTTACAGCCATCCATACCATTTTTCTGGTCACGGCTAGGGGTTTTATTTCATGAATATATATAAATACATATATAATAGTTCATGGTTCACTATTTGATCTTTTCACATTTCACAAGCATCCAGCTTTGTACTGCCAACATATATCTCAACCATTCTTTCACATGCAGTATTACTTATATTCAAGGTCATATCATAGCAACTCATAAAATATAGGTTCAAGATGATCAAGACTATGACTTGCCTTCCGCGTCGTAAGAAACAACAGTTGATGACGGGTCAACAGCGAAGTCCTCGAACTTAATTTCTGGATCTACTCAGCGACAAACAAACACACAATAATTACTTATATATTAAAATGATTTATGATTTATATGCAGATATGCTTAACAAGAATGACTGAACGATACTGGGAATAATTGAGATTGTAAGCTGAACTGAATCAAGACTCTAGGGTTTCAAGGAATTGGCTAAGGATGGGTGTTAGATGCTCTTAGGATCTCAAGGTTGCAATAAGAACATCAGTTTTGTGGCTGGTTTGATCAAAAACAGTGAATGTCAGTAGATTGACATTCGGATCAAGGTTCTAACATAGCTTTAAGGAAAGCTAGAGAGCTTATCTCAAGTTGTGACAATGGAAGAAAGTGTAGATCATAACTCTACAAATTCAATGGACAAAGTGGCTTTCAAAATGCACAATCAGAAATAGGTAAACAAGGCCAATGCCATTGGCTGGCATGCACTCGGACAGTGTCAAAAACTAGGGTTTAGCATAAAATGCATTTCAAGGGCTCAAATCAAGTTATGATAGAAGAAGAAATTGTAGATCACAACTTCAGGAATCTAAGGGACAAGGTCATGCTCAAAATACACATCTGGAAGGAAGTGAAAAGGGCTAATGCCACTGACTGACATAGTCTGGCATTGAATCTGACATGGCCAGAAACTAGGGCTTGGCATAACTTTTGATCTAGGGCTCCAATTGATGCACCACTTTGTCTGGGAGGTAGACCTCAGTAACAGGAACAAATGATTCAATAGGTTCTGTCGTGGTATTAAGAATACCCCGGCAGGTTTTGAAGACGATCCTAGCGGAGATTACACAGCGCGGGTTGACCGGGTGACCGGTCCTCCCCCGCCGGACAAACACAAGAAAAGACACGAGGATTTATACAGGTTCGGATCCCAGTGGGGGCCCTAGTCCTGTCGACGCGCTCCCGACCGGAGTCGGCTGGGGGAGCTCTCTCCGGGGGAGAGGCTTCCGGAGCACGTCTGTGAGATTAGCTATTCCAAATACTAATGAAGTGATCCCTTACAACAGAGGGGTACAAGGGCTATTTATAGCCCCAAAAAGAAGCAAAAAACCTAAACTACCCCGGGAGCCACCGTCGGATTGAGGGGTAGGACCGTCCTTCTCCCGGTCAAACGTCTTGGATGCTTGACAGGTGGTCGCTGATTCCCGAGGCGTCCCTCGCGTGACCTGCACGTGATAAACAAACAGGGATTTTACCTTTTAGGAGGGCGGTGACGTCCGGGACCTCTTCCGGAGAGCAGGGTCCCGGGAGCCCAAAAGGCGGCGCCCGGGGCAGGCACCGGAGGCCACTCTCCCCGGCCAAATGGCGGCGCCCGGGACATGCCCGGGGGGCACGGTCCCGGGGGCCAAATGGCGGCGCCCGGGGCAGGCACCGGACGCCACTCTCCCCGGCCAAATGGCCGCGCCCGGGACATGCCCGGGGGGCACGGTCCCGGGGGCCAAATGGCGGCGCCCGGGGCAGGCGCCGGAGGCCACTATCCCCGGAAGAATGGCGGCGCCCGGGACATGCCCGGGGGACACGGCCCCGGGGGCCGAATGGCGGCGCCCGGGACATGCCCGGGGGGCACGGTCCCGGGGGCCCAACGGCGGCGCCCGGGACATGCCCGGGGGGCACGGTCCCGGGGGCCCAATGGCGGCGCCCGGGTCATGCACGGGAGGCCACTGTCCCCGGGCGAATGGCGGCGCCCGGGACATGCCCGGGGGGCACGGCCCCGGGGGCCCAATGGCGGCGCCCGGGACATGCCCCGGAGGCACGGTCCCGGGCGCCTAAAAGGCGGCGCCCGGGGCAGGCACCGGAGGCCACTGTCCCCGGGCGAATGGCGGCGCCCGGGACATGCCCGGGGGGCACGGCCCCGGGGGCCCAATGGCGGCGCCCGGGACATGCCCCGGAGGCACGGTCCCGGGCGCCTAAAAGGCGGCGCCCGGGGCAGGCACCGGAGGCCACTGTCCCCGGGCGAATGGCGGCGCCCGGGACATGCCCGGGGGGCGCGGCCCCGGGGGCCCAATGGCGGCGCCCGGGACATGCCCCGGAGGCACGGTCCCGGGCGCCTAAAAGGCGGCGCCCGGGGTAGGCACCGGAGGCCACTATCCCCGGGCGAATGGCGGCGCCCGGGACATGCCCGGGGGGCGCGGCCCCGGGGGCCCAATGGCGGCGCCCAGGACATGCCCGGGGGGCACGGTCCCGGGGGCCCAATGGCGGCGCCCGGGACATGCCCGGGGGGCACAGTCCCGGGGGCCCAATGGCGGCGCCCGGGACATGCCCCGGAGGCACGGTCCCGGGCGCCTAAAAGGCGGCGCCCGGGGCAGGCACCGGAGGCCACTGTCCCCGGGCGAATGGCGGCGCCCGGGACATGCCCGGGGGGCGCGGCCCCGGGGGCCCAATGGCGGCGCCCGGGACATGCCCCGGAGGCACGGTCCCGGGCGCCTAAAAGGCGGCGCCCGGGGCAGGCACCGGAGGCCACTGTCCCCGGGCGAATGGCGGCGCCCGGGACATGCCCGGGGGGCGCGGCCCCGGGGGCCCAATGGCGGCGCCCGGGACATGCCCCGGAGGCACGGTCCCGGGCGCCTAAAAGGCGGCGCCCGGGGTAGGCACCGGAGGCCACTGTCCCCGGGCGAATGGCGGCGCCCGGGACATGCCCGGGGGGCGCGGCCCCGGGGGCCCAATGGCGGCGCCCAGGACATGCCCGGGGGGCACGGTCCCGGGGGCCCAATGGCGGCGCCCGGGACATGCCCGGGGGGCACAGTCCCGGGGGCCCAATGGCGGCGCCCGGGACATGCCCCGGAGGCACGGTCCCGGGCGCCTAAAAGGCGGCGCCCGGGGCAGGCACCGGAGGCCACTGTCCCCGGGCAAAATGGCAGCCCCCCTGTACCTGGACTTGACCGCGTGGAGATTTCCCCCAACAGCAGCCCCCCATGCCCTCCGGGGACGAAGCCTGAGCCCCCGGAGGGAATGGTTACGGTATCGGGAAAATCTCCGGACGCAAACTCCGGACGAAAATCACCGGAGCCCCGACGACGCTTCGGTTTCTGTGCCGGGCACTTTATGGCCGCGCCGTTTTCGCAATAAATGCACGCGCGGTTTGAACCGGCGTCTCGATTTACGCGCCTGTCCCTTCGTTTCCCGCGCACGGTTTGAATCAGTGGTCCAGATTGATCCGAGGGGGCCACGTGGCGCGCATCTAGATCACGGCCAGCCTCTATAAATAGGACCTTAGGGGGCCCCGGAAGCTCATTCCAAATCTCCAACTCCAGCTTCAGCTCTCCCGGTAGCGCTCTTCCGGTAGTTTCTCCGGTAGCCTCCTCCGGTAGCGAGCGTCCGGGAGTCGTTGATAGCCACCTGAAAACTTAGCCACCGAAAAACAAAGAACTCACCTAATGGCGCCCAAAGGTCGAGCAAAGACCACGGAGGTGCCCCCGGAGGAAATCCCCGTGGATTTCCTTTGGGCCTCCGAGTTCTCGGCCTCGGACGCGGAGTCCTTGGTCAAGAAGGGCGTCGTCGAAGAGGGGGACATCCGGGTCCCCCTAAAGAAGGACGGAGCCCCCCGCCCCAGGCCCGGAGAGGTCGTGGCCTTCGAGGCCTTCCTCGAGGCGGGGCTCCGGCTCCCGGTGCATCCGATGCTCCGGGAGTTTCTCAAAGAGTACGGGGTGGCTCTCAACCACCTCACCCCGAACGCGCTCGTCCGTATGGGCCTCTTTATATGGCTCTACGAGACAGCGACCGGGCGGGAGCCCACCCTCCGCGCCTTCCGGTACTTCTATGAACCGGCGGCGCGGAGCTCCCACCTGGTGAAGGGAGGACCGAAGTCCCCCTTCGGCTCGGTGATGGTCCAAATGCTGCCCTCCCGGGTGGCGGACTACCCGGCGGCGGCCTCCCGGGACCACTGGGGGGACTGGCTCTGGAGGTGGTTCTACCTCCGGGTCCGGGACGAGGCGGTGGTCTATGCCCCGGAGCCTCCCACCTACAACCGATCATCCGCACCGAAGCCGCCGGTGTGGACGGACGAGGAGTTCGAGCTCCTCGGGAAGGTGGTGCTGGCGAAGAAGGCCCGCTCAATGCGGGACGCCGCGGAGGAGCTGGCGCTCCTGCGGCTTTCCCCCTTCTCACGCGGGGGAAGGGGGATCGGCATGGGCCCGGAGCAGCGGCCTCCGGTCAAGCCGGTGACGCGGCGTAAGTCCCCTGCATTTTTGTACTTGCGGTTTTTTATGAAAAATCGACTAACTTTTTACCTCTTGCAGTGCGCCCGTACCCGGCGGCGAGGGACAAGGCGGAGCACCTCCTGGGGAGGTACTTCACCGACGAACACGAGCGCATCGTGCGCCTCGTGGGGGAGGGGCCTCCCCGGAACTTGGTGGCCGAGGCCTACGGGCTCAGGCTTCCGGAGAGGAAGCCCCTTCCCACCCCCGGGTCTCATAAACGGGGGAAGGACGCGGCCGGGGGCTCGGAGCCCAAAAAGCCCCGGGTCCAGAAGACCCCGGCTCCGGCGACGGCGCCGGCGACGACGCCGGTGAGGGCCCGGGACGCAGCTCCCGGAGCCGAACATGCCCGGGCGGCCCCCCGGGCAGATGCAACGCCTCCGCCCCCGGAGGCCCCCGTCGAGGCCCGGGGGAAGGAGGTGGTTGTCGATGGGGCGGGGTCCGATTCGGCGGACTACGCCCCGTCGCCAGTTCGCGTGACGCTCCTCTCGCCTCTCCCGGCGGCATTGGCGCCGGAGAGGCTAGAAGTGCGGTTTTCGGGGGCGGCGCCCCCGCGCCTCTGGCCGGTGGATGAGGAGGGGGGGAGCCCCTCAGTCTTCGAGGTCCCCCCGGAGCAGGAGGCTCCGAGGGCCCTCCGGCCTGGGCCGGGGAAAGGCCCAATGATCCCCCCCCGGGCGGAGATCCCCGTCCAACCTTCGTCTTCGTCTTCGGAGGAAACTTCATCGACGAAGACGCCGGCGACGCCGGCCGTGCTCCCGGATTCAGAGGTCCGGGGGCCCTCTCCCGGCCACGATAGGAGGCCCGGGCAAGACACCTCCCTATTTCCAGCGGGGGAGGTGGCCCGCTACGCGGAGGGCCTGCACAACCGGAAGGTGCAGGCCCTCGTGGCAGGAGGGACGCTCCACGAGCGTTTTGAGGGGCTCGAGTCCCTCGGAGCCCAGGTAACTCGAGCTCTCCACACTTCGGTTTTTTTTTTCTGCACTTAAGATTTTTCTAACTCTTTATGCATTTTGTAGGTAGCGACCGTTACCTGGGGCCTTGAGCAGCGGGTCACCCGGCTGCTCAAGGAGGCGGAGAGCCGGGCCTCGGCCTGCGTCGAGCAGCGGGAGGCGGCCATCCGGGAGCGGGACGAAGCTCTTGACGAGCTGTCCCGGGCCCGGGCGCAGGTGCACCTTTCGGAGGGCGCCTACATCCGTCTCCGCGAGGAGGCCAAGGTGCGGGAGAAGGCGCTCCGGGAGCTCGAGAGCTCCAGCGTCCGGGCACTGTCGGACGCGGGCCGCTCCGTCCGCTCGGCCTTGGAAAGCCTCGGCGTTAGCCTGGGCTCCGGGAGCGGCCCGGAGGTGCCCCCGGCGACCCTCGCGGAGGCTGTGCGTTTTCTTAACGCACAAGTCTCCGCCATCCCGGAGGCTGCGGATGTCCGGGCACGGGGCCGAGCGATCCCCGTCATCGTGGCCGCCGCGGGGCTCGTTGACTACCGTGGGGTCGGCGCCCGGGCGATCGGGGGGCGCATCCCCCAGGGCTTCCCGGAGGCCTTCGAGCCAACGCGCCGGGAGGTAGAGCTGCTGGCGGAGGGGTTCTACGACCGGATCATCCGGACGTGGTTCCCGACACCGGCGCCTCCGGCCGCGGATGTCCCTGCCCCGGCCACGGAGGAAGCTTCCCGGGGGGAGGACCCCAATGCCAAAGTATGAGCCTCCCCCGGGTCTTTAGCTAGGACCCCTTTTTATTTTGTTAGGCATTTTGATTCCGGTAGCTTCTTAGGAGAAGCCCCGGGCACTTGTACACAAACATTTTGCAATGAAATATATTAGAAATTTTTCTAAGTCTTTGCAATAAAATGTTACCAGGTTTCCCGGGGGGTTGCTCCCGAGCAACGGTCCCGGAGAAACTCTCCGGGGGACGCCCAAGCGGCTTTGATTTTGCTGAGCCTTGTCTCCGGGAGGCGCGACGGCGGTACTGCCCGGGAGCCCGTCCGGTTGAGGTGGCGCCCGGAATGGCACTTGGATAATTTTGACAACAGCCGTGCTGAATTAACTCCCCCGCGCCCGAGGGCCCAGATGATACCTCCTCTCCGGATACTTCCGCCGGCTGGGTACGAGTTTTGGCCCGAAGACGTACTTCGGGATTCTCAGCGTCGCGTCCGGGCGCTGTACCGGGACCTGGCCCGGGAGCTAAGGGAGCGCCTCCGGGAGCTTTAGGCGTAGGGGCCTTAGGCTCGTAGAAAATCCCCCGGGTTAGGACCCGGGTTGTATCATTTCCGAAACCCACCGGAGGGGGAAGATGTCCTCCGGGTTTGTCGATCAATAAAGCATTGTTAAACTTTTTGCTGCCTCTTTATTTTCTTCTTGGATGGTCTGGACGACTCATCTTAACAAGGATGAGCTAAGTTCCTTCGTGGGTGACCCGGGGACCCCCTGTCCCCCCCCCGCCTACAGCGGGCGGGAGGAAGCCTCCACGTGCTGTGGGGGAAACAGGGTCCCCGGGGGGAGCATAACCTGTAGAAATATTTTCTAAGTTAGAAAATTGTGAAAACAGGATTTCCGAGGGAGGGACCTTCCGGGGTGGCCGGGGCCACTAGGAGAGATTCATCCGGCCGCCGGGGGAGCGGGGAACCGGGAACAAGGCGCGGAAGGGGCTCATGAAAAGCCAATGACCTCCGGAGGGGAGCTCCCCGGGAGGGTTCGTCCGGTCGCCGTGAGAACGGGGAACCGGGAATAATGTCTTCGAGAGATAATCATCCGGTCGCCGTGAGAACAGAGAGCCGGGAATAACGTCGACTCCCGGAGGAGGAAGATAGATCCAATCAAGCCGCAAGGGGCCGATCTTCCGGTCGCCGTGAGAACGGGGAGCCAGGAATATCGTCGACTCCCGGAGGAGGAAGATAATCCAGAAAGCCATTAGACGTCTCGCTGAGGAGAGCGTCTACTCCCGGAGGAGGAAGTGCCCGAAGACGGGACTTGAGTGTTTGGGCAGGGGACTAGTCTCCCAAAGTGACTCGTTACCACGGCCGCTGGGGACCGGGTTGCCGCTTACACCCTCAGTCCACGAGGGCTGATCGTAAGCCGCCCTACGGGAGTGCAGGCTCCGTTGTAGGGACTTGTTGGGACTGGCCCACTTCCTCGCGGGGAGGGCATCCTCGCGGGGAGGGCATCTTCACGGGGAAGGCATCCTCGCGGGGAGGGCATCACCACTAGGGGCGGTAAACAAAAACAACCTGCAGTGAGACAGTTGAAGAACAAAGACTATACATTTATTAACGAAATATACAAAGCCCCCCTGCGAAGCCGCGAAGGGGGAAAAAGGGAAGCTACAGTGTCCCCCCCCCCCTCCGGCGTGACCGCCCCGGGGGAGGGGACAGGCCCGTAAGGCTAAACGTAGAACTTGCGAAGTAAACGCAAGTTCCAGGTGTGCTTCAGCTCCTGCTCTTCAAGGTTGGAGAGCTTGTAGGCCCCCGAGCCGAGGACAGCGGAGATCCTGTAGGGGCCCTCCCACTTGGGGGAGAGCTTACCCTGGGCTTGGGGGTCTGTGACGCGCTTGAGGACAAGGTCCCCAAGGCGGAAAGCTCTCTCGCGCACGCGCTGGTCGTATGCGCGCGACATCTCGCGCTCGTAGATGGCGTGGCGGAGGAGCGCTCGGTCGCGTTCCTCCTCCACGAGGTCGATTTCCAGCCGCCGGTTGTCTTCGTTGGCCCGGTAGGCTGCGGTCGTGGCTCCGTTCAGGAGCTCGACCCGCAGCGACCGGAAGCCAATCTCCGGGGGGAGGACTGCCTCCGCCCCGTAGACTAGAGAGAAAGGAGCACGCCCTGTGGCCCGGGACGGGGTCGTGCGCATGGAGCAGAGGATGCTAGGGAGCTCCTCTGCCCACGCGCCTCGCTTGGAAGCGGTTTGTTCGAGTCTCCGGCGTAACCCCTGTAGGATTACGCCGTTGACCCTCTCGACGGCCCCATTGCTTTGGGGATGGGCCACTGAGGCGAAGTGGATGACGACCCCCAGGCCTTCGCAGAATTCCCGGAAATATGCCGAGTCGAATTGGGTCCCGTTGTCCACGGTGATTTCCCGGGGGACACCGAAACGACAAACAACGTTTTTCCAGAAAAACCGCTGAACGGCCCGGGAGGTGATGCTAGCCAAGGGCTCCGCCTCGACCCACTTTGTAAAGTAGTCGACCGCGACCACCGCATACTTGTATCCTCCGGGCGCTGGGGGGAAAGGCCCTAAGAGGTCCATCCCCCAGCGCACGAAGGGCCAAGTGATGGGGATAGTCCGCAGCGCTACAGGGGGGAGATTCGAGCCCTTGGCCATCTTCTGGCATGCTTCGCACGGGGAGACCAGGTCTCGCGCGTCGCGCATGACCGTAGGCCAGTAAAAGCCCTGCCGAAGGGCCTTGGCGGCGATGGCACGCGGGGCTAGGTGAGAACCACAGCTTCCCGCGTGAATGTCTTCCAGGAGTTGAAGTCCCTCCGACCGGGGGAGGCAGCGCAGGAGGGCTGAAGCCCCCCGCTTGTAGAGCCTTCCCTCCAGTAGGAGATATGCCCGGGCTTTGGCCCGGAGGCGCTTAACCTCGGTCTCGTTGGGAGGGTCCCCCTCCCCCTTGATGAAGGAGATGAGGGGATCCATCCATGACGACGGCCGGACGATCTCGGCGACCTCCGGGACCGGAGGCTCGGGGCCTACGTCCGGGGAGACCACCGAGGGCTTCGTGATTGTTTCTAAGAAGGCCCCCTTGGGGAGCGTTTCCCGGGCGCTTGCCGCCCGGGCCAAAGCATCAGCCCGGTCATTTTCCCTTCGCGGGATATGCCGGGCCTCAAGGCCGTCGAAGTGTTTCTCCATCTTTCGTACTTCCTGCAAGTAAAGACTTAAATTTGCGTCATGGCACAGGTAAGACTTGTCCATTTGGCAGACAACGAGCTGAGAGTCTCCCTTTACTAGGAGGCGCCGGATCCCCAGGGAGCGCGCGAGGCGCATCCCGAGGAGCAGAGCCTCGTATTCGGCGACGTTGTTGGTTGCGGGGAACTCGAGCCGCGCGGCGTACTCGAGCTCCTTCCCCTCGGGGCTCCGGAGGACTACCCCCGCGCCAGCCCCGGCGAGACACAGCGACCCATCAAACAGCAGGGTCCAATGGTCACTGCGTCGGGGCGGCACAGGGAGATCTTCGTCCCCGGACCCAGAGGCGGGAGTCCACTCCGCGACGAAGTCGGCGAGGACCTGCGACTTGATTGCGGAGCGGCCGGTAAGGGACAGGGAGAAGGGGGCAAGCTCGGCCCCCCACTTCCCAATCCGGCCGGTGGCTTCTTTATTCCGCAGTACCTCCCCCAGGGGGAGGGACGACGGAACGGTGATGGGGTGCCCTAGGAAGTAGTGCCGGAGCTTCCGGGACGCCATGAGGAGAGCGTAGCAAATCTTCTCCATCTCCGTGTACCGAGTCTTGGCCCCCTGGAGGGCTTCACTGACGTAGTACACGGGGTGTTGCTGCCCCCCTTGCTCCTTCACCAAAACCGCGCTGACGGCGACGGGGGTCGCGGCGAGGTAGAGGAGCAAGGGCTCTTCCGGAGACGGGCTCACGAGCATTGGAGGGCTCGAGAGGTACTTCTTGAGGTCGTTGAAGGCTTCCTGGGCCTCGGGGGTCCAGCGGAACCCCTCAAGCCCTCGGAGGATCTTGAAGAACTGGAGGCCCCGCTCCCCCGAACGGGAGACGAAGCGACTGAGTGCGGCCAGGCGGCCGGAGAGGCGCTGGACATCTTTGACGGAGCGCGGCGGGGGCATGTCTAGGAAGGCCCGGATCTTCTCGGGGTTTGCCTCAATGCCCCGCTGGGACACGAGGAAACCCAAGAGCTTTCCCCCGCGCACCCCGAAGGCGCACTTCTCCGGGTTGAGCTTAAGCCCGAACGCGCGGAGGTTGCGGAAGGTCTCTGTGAGGTCGTCGATGTGGGAGGCTGCACGGGGACTCTTGACGACCGCGTCGTCTACGTAGACTTCGACGTTGCGGCCGACTTGATCTTTGAAGACCAGCGTCATCAGGCGCTGGAAGGTGGCTCCCGCATTCTTGAGCCCGAAGGGCATGTGGCGGTAGCAGAAGGTTCCGAGGGGAGTTATGAAACTCGTCTTTTCCTCGTCCCCCTCCGCCATCCGGACTTGATGGTATCCCGAGTAGGCGTCTAAGAAGCTCATCAGCTCGCACCCCGCGGTGGAGTCAACGAGCTGGTCGATCCGCGGGAGCGGGAAGTTGTCTTTGGGGCAAGCGCGGTTAAGGTCGGTGAAGTCCACGCACATGCGCCACTTGCCAGTTGATTTCTTGACGAGGACGGGGTTTGCGAGCCACTCGGGGTGCAACACTTCCCGGATGAACCCCGCCTCTCGGAGCCGGGCTATCTCCGTCTTGATGGCTTCTTGACGTTCGAGGGAGAGCTTCCGCAACTTCTGCTTGATAGGGGGGTGACCGGGGGTTACCGCGAGCTTGTGCTCAATAACCTCCCGGGCGACGCCCCGCATGTCCGAAGGTTTCCACGCAAAAACATCGGAGTTTTCGCGCAGAAAGGCTGCGAGTTGCGCTGCATGGTCTTGGGGGAGCTCTGCCCCGATTTGGACGGTTTTGTCTCCGCTGCCCGGGGACAGCGGGACCTTCCGGAGGCCCCCTTCCGGACGCGGCTTGAGGAGGGGCCTCCCAGGGGATGGCGCAGCGACGTCTACGTTCGGGGGGGGAGCCTCCCCCCCGGGTACCTTGATCAGGTTAACGCTTCCTATTGTGGCAGCAGCCCGCTCGTATAGGGCACGGGCCATGTCTTGGTCCCCCCGGACGTTGATCACACCATGCGGCCCGGGGATCTTCATGCACAAATAGTTTTGGTGGGTGGCAGCCCCCAGCCGATTGATCGTAGTCCTCCCCATAATTACATTGTAAGAGGAGGGGAGGTCCACTACGTCGAAGCGTACTAGCTCGGTCCGGTAGTTCTCCGGGGTGCCGAAGGTGATCGGGAGATCTACCTTGCCCACGGGGTGGATCGCCTTCCCCGGGACAAACCCTTGCAGAGGCCCTGCCGCTGGTTGCAGGAGCCTCTCATCCACCTGCATTTCCTTGAATGTTTTGAGGAACAGGACGTCGGCGGAGCTTCCGCCGTCCACGAGGATGCGGGCTAAGTGGCAGTTGTAGATTGTCGCGGAGACAATAAGCGCGTCGTCATGGGGGAAGCGAACCCCTCGCGCGTCTTCCGCCGTAAAGGTGAGGGGGACGTCCGACCACTTGGGCGGCACGGACGCGTGTAGCACCCCCACTACCTTAACTTCTCGCGCGTACTCCTTGCGCTGGCTCTTGGAGTCCCGCCCGGAGGCGGAGCCCCCTACGATGACATTGATGCGGCGCTGAGAAGTTTGAAAGGGGAGAGCGTCTGAAGGCTCCCCCTCCTGCACCTGTTGCCCCCCCGCGGGAGCAGGAAGGGCCGGGACAGCTGGCCGAGGGGGCAAGGAGGCCGGAGTCCCCCCCCCCTGCCCGCGCTGGTCGAGGAACGCCGCGAAGTGCTGCAGCAGCTGGTGGCAATCTCGGGTGGCGTGGGTACTGGACCCGTGGAAGCTGCACCACGGTCCTTCCCGGCTTCTCCCCGCGGGGCCTTCGCGGCCGCGCGAAGACTGTCCTCCCCCATGGCCTCTCGGCTTGGGAAAGGGGCGGTTGCCCTTTGGGGGGTCGCGCGAGCCGCCTCCGCCCTCGAGGACAAAAGTGTCCCGAGGCCGTGGTTCGCTACGGCCCCCGTGCCTGGGGCGTCTGGGGGGATCCCGGGCCCCCCGCTCGGCGGGGGCAGGAGCCGCCTGGGTCTTCTTCCAGATGTCATCTTCCTCCGCCCGAGCGTACTTTTCGAGCACATTGAAGAGCTCGTCGGCGGAAGAGGGGCAGCTCCGGGAGAGCCTTCGGTGGAGCTCCCCCGGGAGGATGCCGCTTTTGCAGGCTTCGATGACTGTGGAGTCCGGGACGTGGGCCACTTTACTTTTCACTTGGGCAAAGCGCTTGAAGAAGCTTCTGATGGTCTCCCCGGTCCTCTGGCGCACTGTGTATAGCTGTGAAGAATCCAGGGGACGTACGTAATTCCCCTGAAAGTTGGCGCAGAACTCCCGCTTCAGCTGCGAGAAAGACTTGATGGAGCCCGCCTTCAGATTGTAAAACCAGGAGCGGGCAACGCCGGTGAGGTAGAGGGGGAAGACGTTGCATTGGACGCTCTCGTCCCCCCCCGCCGCGGAGATGGCTGTGGAGTAAATCTGCACGAACTCGTAGGGATCCGCCTCGCCATTATAATGCTCGATGTGCGGGGGACGGTAGGGCCGCGGCCATCGGATGCTGCGGAGTCTTCGACATAGAGGCTGGTTCGCCCCCTGCACTTCCCGGGGGAAGCCCCAGTCACTGTCTTCTTTAACGGGGGACGCCCCCTCGTTATCTGAGTCAGGTAGCGGCCCAAGAGGGCCGCCAGAGTGGTGGTGACGACGCTTCTCTTCTGGGCTGGGACTGATTTCCCGGACGTCCGGGCTTCCCTCCGGGGAGGATGGTTCTTCGGCGGGTCTCTTCCCCCGACCGGTGCGAGAGCGAGGCTCCCTGTGACAGCGACCGGGGGGAAGCTCTTCCCCGTGGCTGGGAGAATACATTCGCTCAACCGCCCCCCGGGAGAGGCGGACCTGCTTCGCCGGGGGAGGGAGCTCCTACACTGTAGCAGCCGGCCCGGAAGCTACCGGGGCCTGCTGGGGGGAGCCCCCTGGGACGGCCCCCGGGACCGGAAAGGGGGGAGCCCCTGCACCATCCGGAACCGGGGAGGGGGCGCCCGGGGCGGCGTTAGGATCCGAAGAGGGGGCCCCCGTGGCAACGACCGGGACCGGGAAGGGGGAAACCCCTGTGACATCCGGAACCAGTGGGGGGTGAGCCCCCTCGGCGACGTCCTGGGTTGGGGAGCCAATGCGGGGGGAAATTCGCTGAGGCACGGGAGCTGCTCTGTCGACCTGCCCCGGTGCGGTAAACGCAACGCGGGGGGCGGGACTGGCTCCCGGCGTAGGAATAGCCCCCGTCATGAAATGACCCCCCAGCCCCGGAAGCGAGCCGGGGACGGGGTACCCCCCTGGTGCCACGAAGGGCCCGGGCATGAAATAGCCTCCCGGCACCGGGACAGGCCCGGGTGCCGAGAAGTGTCCGGAAGTATATCCCGCGGGGGGAGGGAACCCCCCAGCGGGATTATACGGGGTAGACAGCCCCCCTGACGCCGGAGGGGCCGCTGGGTATCCTGTAAACGGGGGCATGATCCCCGGATACGGGTGCGGCGAGAATGTGGGAGCCGAGGGCCGCGCCAACACACTAAGGAGCTCGTCCATAGAGCGCTGGGCGCGGAGCTGGCCCTCCACGAGAGCCTCCAGCAGGGCATCCCGAGGGGCCGGGGGAGCCGTCGGGGGGAAACTCGTCCCGGCCGAGGTCCCCGCGGCCGCCGGGAACGACCCGGAGGTGGAGGCGCCTAGATTGAGAGGAAAGGTGGGAGGCGGTACCTGGGAATGGTCGCCTCCGGACGGAAGCGCCGGAACAGCAGCGTCCCGGACGGGTGCCGCCAGGTCACGGGGACCGGCGTCACCGGGAAGGGCGCGGGCCCTTGTTCTCGGAGGAGCCATGGCGATTCGTCACGGGTCCCCACAGACGGCGCCAACTGTCGTGGTATTAAGAATACCCCGGCAGGTTTTGAAGACGATCCTAGCGGAGATTACACAGCGCGGGTTGACCGGGTGACCGGTCCTCCCCCGCCGGACAAACACAAGAAAAGACACGAGGATTTATACAGGTTCGGGTCCCAGTGGGGGCCCTAGTCCTGTCGACGCGCTCCCGACCGGAGTCGGCTGGGGGAGCTCTCTCCGGGGGAGAGGCTTCCGGAGCACGTCTGTGAGATTAGCTATTCCAAATAATAATGAAGTGATCCCTTACAACAGAGGGGTACAAGGGCTATTTATAGCCCCAAAAAGAAGCAAAAAACCTAAACTACCCCGGGAGCCACCGTCGGATTGAGGGGTAGGACCGTCCTTCTCCCGGTCAAACGTCTTGGATACTTGACAGGTGGTCGCTGATTCCCGAGGCGTCCCTCGCGTGACCTGCATGTGATAAACAAACAGGGATTTTACCTTTTAGGAGGGCGGTGACGTCCGGGACCTCTTCCGGAGAGCAGGGTCCCGGGAGCCCAAAAGGCGGCGCCCGGGGCAGGCACCGGAGGCCACTCTCCCCGGCCAAATGGCGGCGCCCGGGACATGCCCGGGGGGCACGGTCCCGGGGGCCAAATGGCGGCGCCCGGGGCAGGCACCGGAGGCCACTCTCCCCGGCCAAATGGCCGCGCCCGGGACATGCCCGGGGGGCACGGTCCCGGGGGCCAAATGGCGGCGCCCGGGGCAGGCGCCGGAGGCCACTATCCCCGGAAGAATGGCGGCGCCCGGGACATGCCCGGGGGACACGGCCCCGGGGGCCGAATGGCGGCGCCCGGGACATGCCCGGGGGGCACGGTCCCGGGGGCCCAACGGCGGCGCCCGGGACATGCCCGGGGGGCACGGTCCCGGTGGCCCAATGGCGGCGCCCGGGTCATGCACGGGAGGCCACTGTCCCCGGGCGAATGGCGGCGCCCGGGACATGCCCGGGGGGCACGGCCCCGGGGGCCCAATGGCGGCGCCCGGGACATGCCCCGGAGGCACGGTCCCGGGCGCCTAAAAGGCGGCGCCCGGGGCAGGCACCGGAGGCCACTGTCCCCGGGCGAATGGCGGCGCCCGGGACATGCCCGGGGGGCACGGCCCCGGGGGCCCAATGGCGGCGCCCGGGACATGCCCCGGAGGCACGGTCCCGGGCGCCTAAAAGGCGGCGCCCGGGGCAGGCACCGGAGGCCACTGTCCCCGGGCGAATGGCGGCGCCCGGGACATGCCCGGGGGGCGCGGCCCCGGGGGCCCAATGGCGGCGCCCGGGACATGCCCGGGGGGCGCGGCCCCGGGGGCCCAATGGCGGCGCCCGGGACATGCCCCGGAGGCACGGTCCCGGGCGCCTAAAAGGCAGCGCCCGGGGTAGGCACCGGAGGCCACTGTCCCCGGGCGAATGGCGGCGCCCGGGACATGCCCGGGGGGCGCGGCCCCGGGGGCCCAATGGCGGCGCCCGGGACATGCCCGGGGGGCACGGTCCCGGGGGCCCAATGGCGGCGCCCGGGACATGCCCGGGGGGCACAGTCCCGGGGGCCCAATGGCGGCGCCCGGGACATGCCCCGGAGGCACGGTCCCGGGCGCCTAAAAGGCGGCGCCCGGGGCAGGCACCGGAGGCCACTGTCCCCGGGCAAAATGGCAGCCCCCCTGTACCTGGACTTGACCGCGTGGAGATTTCCCCCAACAGGTTCTAAGGTTGAAGATGGCTGGATGATGATGAAAATCAGTGGAGAAGTATGGTGGCGACACGGCACAGTGAAGTCACTGGACAATATCTTGGCATAGCAATAACTGGAATTTCTGTGCAGATTCAGGGGTCGAGCTAATAGAGGAAAATGTTCAGGAGATCAAGGTGAAGATATTGGACAGGGTGACATCGACGGCGATGGCCGGCTACGACCGGGCGACAAACTGGCGGCACGGCAGTGAAGGGTAAAACAATTAAATTGCAATTTGGTGCTGTGCTATTGAAATTTGGCATTGCTGGAGCTAGCTAGGGCTAAATGGTACTGCTTGAAGCATTGGGCTCAACTGGAGAAGGCACGGCAGTGAACGGCGATGAGCTGCGCCGGAGAAGAAGACGGCTTCAACGGCAACAGAGCGATGTGGTGAATTAAGCTATAAATGGAAGGCACAGTTGAGTTCCTGGATAGCTTCAGATAGTATAAATGAAGGTAATTGGCCTAAAGTGACGCTGGTGAGGAGAACAACGCCGTGGCCAGAGAAGAAGAAGGGCTGAATTGGGCGAAACTGATTCACGGCCTTAGAGCTCAATTGCTCGCTATGAGAGCAGTAGGGAGGTAAGGTGAAGCTTCTGGTTACAGCAATTTGGCCGGAGAAATGGTGGTGCGGCCTGGCGACGTGAGCCGGTCACCGATGGCGCGCGAAAAAGGGGAAGTTCCAATTTGAACTAAATTTTGAAATCTGGATGCACAGGCTTACTAGGATTAGTACACTGATCATTTTATTCTACTATCACGAAAGCAAATTCGAACTGGAATAGATGCAATTGCTGGAACAGGGCATTAGAGAACTTCGGTAATCGCCGGTGTTAGAGATCACCGGAGCTCAATTGATTGCTAACACATGATAAGGGAGATGAGATATACCTACTGGTGCTGTCAATTTTGGGATTGGTGCAGTGAGGTGTGCTGGCACCGTGAGCCTTCGTGCTGAGGTCGCCGGAGAAGACGACTGCAGCAAGGAAAAAGTACTGTTTATGCTTAATTGCTTAAGAGCTTTGGAGAGCTTTGCTAAAGGTGAATAGGTTGCTCTGGGTTTTCTATTTATAGGCAAAGCAAAGTACAATGAAGTTTCACTGCTCGCTTGCTTGCACTGGTGAAGAAGAAGCTTCGGGTTGAAGCAACGGCGAGCAAGCTTCTCTCTGGCGTGCAGCAGCTGGTGAGCTGGAGAAGGTTTGCCACGACAAGGGCTGAGGTGCAAACACGTGTGCGCATGCAAACACGGTTGCAAAAGTCACGGCTAAAGCGGCGTTGCTCAAAGGCGACACACGGCGTGGTCGCGGTCGAAGGCACTGTTCAACGCTAGCCGAGGTCGAAGCAAACACTGTGCACTGCGGTCGAGGTCGCCGTGCACTGTTGGTTTGGTCGCAACAGTGGGCAAGGTCGAAGGAGGTGTTCCCTGGTCGTGAACAGTAGGTGAGGTCGTGAACTGCTGCTGAGGTCGAACCAGGGACCTAATTGCAAGATTCTTTGTTTGCAAATTGGATTGATTTGTAATTTCTGATTTAGAGAGGGGTAATCTGCAATCTGATTTCACAGCTGAGTATAAACTTATACCTTATACTCATCTAGTGAGAGATTTGGTAAAATCTGGCATGATTTCATGATTTTCGATATAAACTGAAAATAGGGTACTTTAGGGTAAAATAAGATCTGAGTTTTGTTGATTTCGAATTTTGGCATCTAGGATGAGATTTTGTAATCTGGACAGAAGGGAAATTTGTATCAAATAGCATTTGGAAAAGATTTGCTGAAGAAATTCTGAATTTGGAGTTAATCTGAAGATTTTAGCCTTTCCGGGTTGTAGATATAGATAAGGACTCATTTGCGATATAATTTGGACTGATATGTGAAAAAGACTTAGATGAAGAAATCTGACTGCCAACTTTCTGGATTAAGCTATTGGCATACCCATGATCATAGTCCAATAGTAATCTGGTCTGACATAGGTCAAGATTTAGCTAAATCTGAGTTCAGAGTAATTAGGGTAATTAGAATAGTAATTAGAATTTCTGTTTTCGAAAACATAAAAGAATTGATAGATCTGGAAGTTAGAGATGGAATTGAATCTGGCTTCTGAAGACTTTTATGTTCAAGGTAATTGATAAATCATATCTGAGTAATCTGATCTTGATTTGAGTTCATAGGATAGATTTTGAGATTTTAGGGTTTGAGATAGATTGGGGTAAAAGGGTTGAACTGATCTTGTTACTACTACAGATACATGGTATCATGCATGCATGGTGATCATGAAAAAGAAAGTTTTTACCCCTAAACTCAGGGTGTTACAAAAGTGATGAAAATCAGTGGAGAAGTATGGTGGCAACACAACACAGTGAAGCCACTGGACAAGATTTTGGCATAGCAATAACTGGCATTTCTGTGCAGATTCAGGGGTCGAGCTAATAGAGGAAAATGTTTAGGAGATCAATACGAAGATTCTGGACAAGGTGGCATCGACGGCGATGGCCGGCGACGACCGGGCGGCACACTGGTGGCACAGTAGTGAAAGGTAACACATTCAAACTGCAATCTGGTGCTGTGCTACTGAAACTTGGCGTTGCTAGAGCTAGCTAGGGCTAAATGGTACTGCTTGATGCATTGGGTTCGACTGGAGAAGGCACAGCAGTGAACGGCGACGAGCTGCGCCGGAGAAGAAGAAGGCTAAATTGGGCGAAACTAATACACGGCCTTAAAGCTCGATTGCTCACTGTGAGAGCAGTAGGGAGGTGAGGTGAAGCTTCTGGTTACAGCAATTTGGCCGGAGGAATGATGGTGCGGCCTGGCGGCATGAGCCGGTCACCGGTGGCGCGCGAGAAAGGGGAAAACTCCAATTCGGGTTTAATCTCGAGATCTTGATGCACAGTCTTGGTTAAAATAGCTCACTGATCATTTCACTCTATTGGATCGAAGGCTAATTCGAATTAATTTGAGTTGCAAAGCTGGAACAGGGCATTTTAACAATTCCGGCGATCACCGGCGATAAGATGCATAATAACTCAATTCAAAGCTGCAGCACGATGAGGGAGATGGGAGAAACTCACTGATGCTGTTAATTTGGATGAGGAGGCTGCGGTTGAGGCTGTCACCGTGAGCCTTCGTGTTGAGCTCGCCGGAGAAGATGACTGCAGCAAGGAAGAAGTACTATTTGTGTTTAATTGCTTAAGGGCTTTGGAGAGCACTGCTAAAGATGAAATAGTTGCTCTGGGGTTGCTATTTATAGGCAAAGCAAAGTGTATGAAACTTCAGCTCACTGCTTGCTTGCACCGGTGAAGAAGAAGGCTTCGAGTTGAAGCAACAGCGAGCAAGCTTCTCTCTGGCGAGCAGCAGCTGGTGAGCTGGATGGGGACTGCCACGATGATGTCTGTGATGCTAACACGTGTGCATGCAAAGGCGGTTGCAAACAACATGGGCTAGAGCGGCGCTGCTCGGCAGCGAAACACGGCGTGGTCGCGGTCGAGGTCGAAGCAACGCTGTGCACTATGCCGGCTATGGTCGAGGTCGCCGTGCACTGCTGGTTTGGTCGCAAACAGTGGGTGAGGTCGAAGGAGGTGATTCCTGGTCGTGAGCACCTACTCCTCTGGTCACGGCAGCTAGTGGCTGTTGGTCGAAAACAACCATTTGGATTGAATTATAAAATCTGAAAATTGGCTTTGGACTAAATTGTAATTTCTGACTTGGAGATGGTTGATTTGCAATCTGATTTCACAGATGAGTATAAACTTATACCTTATACTCATCTAGCTAGAGATTTGGTAAAGTCTGGCATGATTTGATGATTTTCGATATAGACTGAAAATAGTGGTACTTTAGGGTAAAATAAGATCTGAGTTTTATCGATTTCGAATTCTGGCATCTAGGATGAGATTTGGATATTCTGATAGAATAAGATTTTGTATTGATTAGAATTTGGGAGATGTTCCCTGAAACAGATTCAAATTTGGAGTTAATCTGAAGATTTCAGCCTTTTTTGGGTAGATATCAGATAAAGGACTGATTTGCGATATAATTTGGACTGATCTGTGAAAAAGACTTAGATGAAGAAATCTGACTGCCAAATTTCTGGATTAAGGTATTGGCATACCCACGATCATAGTCCAAGAGTAATCTGGTCTGAATTAGGTCAAGATTTAGCTAAATCTGAGTTCAGAGTAATTAGGGTAATTAGAATAGTAATTAGAATTTCTGTTTTCGAAAACAGAAAAGAATTGATAGATCTGGGAGTTAGAGATGGATTTGAATCTGGCTTCTGAAGATTTTTATATTCAGGGTAACTGATAAATCATATCTGAGAAATCTGATCTTGATTTGGGTTCACAGGGAAAGTTTTGAGATTTTAGGGTTTGAGATAGATACTGATCTGGCTACTACTACAGATCCATGGTATCATGCATGCATGATGTTCATGAAAAAGAAAGTTTTTACCCCTAAACTCAGGGTGTTACATGATCAAAGCTCGATCACGTTTTTCCTCTAGGAGGATGAGATCCTTTGATCACTGTTCGCACTGATCAACTTGTTCAAATTGATCTGTCTGAACAGAACCAATACTAATTTCCATACGTAAGATGGCCTCAGCCCCGTAGACCAGATGGAAAGGCGTCTCACTGGTGGCTCGACTAGAGGTAGTTCGTAGTGCCCATAGAACGGTGTAGAGCTCGTCTGCCCAAGCCCCCGAGCGTGTCTTAAGGAGATCGAAAATATGTTTCTTGATGCCTTGTAATATTTGCCCATTAGCACGTTCTATGGCACCATTGCTCTGTGGATGAGCTACAGAAGGAAAGAACACCTTGGTTCCAATCTGATCGCAGTAATATAGTAAAAGACCACTAGCGAACTGAGAACCGTTATCAGTAATGAGACGATTTGGAACACCGAATCGAGCAACAATGTTCTTATGGAAGAACTTTTGTGCTGCTGCAGCGGTAATATTGCGTACCGGCTCAGCTTCAATCCACTTGATAAACGTGTCAATGGCTACGAACAAGAACTTGTATCCATTGACCGCTTGTGGCATAGGACCGACAATGTCCATCCCCCAGACCGCAAAAGGCCATGCAAGGAGAATGGTTTGCAACGCATAGGCAGGTTGGTGAACCTCTCTCGCATGAAACTGACAACCATATTCTTGGCATCATCAAGTGCCGAAGACCAGTAGAATCCTTGTCGGAAAGCTTTTCCGACCAATGTATGATATGATGCGTGCGCACCGCATACACCGTCATGAATTTCTCTCAAAAGGGATTTACCTTCTTCTTGAGATATGCAGTGCATGAATACTCCCTGAGTACCCTTTCTATACAAAACTCCTTCGATGAGTTTGTACAGACGCGCTTTTCAAATCAACCGATCGCTTTCAGTTTCATCCTCGGGCAAGGTCCCATGTTCGAGATACACCCTCAATGGATGAGTCCAATCCTGTTCCTGCCCGAGGTTGGTAACGCAGATTGTTACCGGATCATCCTCGACCGAAGTCATAATCGAAGGATGTTCCAAGTGTTCAACGAACACTCCTGCCGGAGCGGATGTGCGTGAGGGCCCAATTTTGGATAATTGGTTTGCCAGAATGCTGTCCTTTCACAGGATGTATTGGACTTCGAAATGACTGATGTGTTTTTCCAAACTCCTCACTTCCCCCAGGTAATGAGCCATTGTCTCATCGGAGGTGCTGTACTCCTTGTTTACCTGGTTTACGACCAGCTGTGAGTCTCCCCTCACCACTAATTGATGGACTCCGAGGAATTTTGCTGCCCGGAGCCCTGCAAGAAGACCTTCATACTCTACTGCGTTATTGGTCGCAATAAAGTGTAGTTGAAAGACAAACTTTAGCTATTCGCCCTGAGGCGTAACTAAGACCACTCCAGCCCCTGAGTGTTGAAAACTACAAGAGCTGTCAAAGTACATTGTCTAGTAATCGGGGAATTCCAATTCTTCGGACACCTGCACGGGTGGCTCAGGATTAGTCCATTCGACTACGAAGTCGGCCAGGACCTGAGACTTAACCGCAGTGTGGGGTGTGTAATGGATATCAAAAGCACCAAGTTCGACAGCCCATTTGGCAATCTGACCAGATTTCTCAGGATTACGGACAATATCCCCCAATGGAAAAGATGAGGGTACTGTGATCTTGTGTGCTTGCAAGTAATGTCGTAGCTTTCGGGAAGCCATCAGTAGTGCATAAAGTATCTTCTGGACCTCAGGGTATCGCTCCTTTGGGCCATGAAGTACTTCGCTTACATAGTATACGGGTCTGTGTATACCTTCTCTATCCGCGATCAGGACAACGCTGACCGCGTGTGGCGTGGCCGCCAAGTAGAGAAGTAATGGTTCTCCTTTGTCAGGAGACACCAAAACTGGTGGACTGGATAAATACGCTTTCACCTCCTGAAATGCCTTTTCGGCCTCATCGGACCATGTGAAATTGTGATGTTTGCGCAGGGCTTTGAAGAAAGGTGGTCCCCTTTCGCCAGTTGCGATATGAACCGGCTTAAGGCCGCCATGCGACCCGCTAGGCGCTGAACATCCTTGATGGACAAGGGAGACCTCATCTGTTCGATAGCCCTGATTTTTCGGGATTGACTTCAATTCCTCTAGAACAAACAAGAAAACCAAGAAGTTTTCTTGGAGAAACCCCGAAAGAACATTTCTCCGAGTTTAATTTTATTCCAAATCAATTTAAATTACATAAGGTTTCAGCAAGATCGTCTAAATGAGACAATCTTTTGGTGCTTTTTACAACCAAATTGTCTACGTAAGCTTCAAGATTACGCCCCATCTGGGAAAGAAAGGTCTTTTGCATCAAGCGCTAGTACGTGGAACCTGCGTTCTTGAGATCAAACAGCATTCTGATGTAGCAGTTGGTGCCGAACGGGGTGATGAAGGCAGTCTTCTCTTCATCTTCTTTTGCCATGCTGATTTGATGATATCCTGAGTATGCGTCCAGGAAACTCATCAGTTCGCAACCCGCAGTAGAATTGACCAGCTGATCAATGTGGGGAAGGGGAAAGTTGTCCTTTGGACAGGCACTATTGAGGCTAGTGTAGTCAACGCACATATGCCACTTACCATTTGACTTGCGGACCATGACCGGATTTGCAAGCCATTCCGGGTGATCGACCTCGTGAATAAACTCGGCCTTTAGGAGTTTGTCTAACTCCTCTCGGATGGCTTCCTGCCGGTCAACAGCAAAACGCCTGAGCTTTTGCTTTATAGGTCGCTGTCCAAGTCGAATTGTTAACCTGTGCTCGATTACCTCCATTGGGACACCGGGCATGTCGGATGGTTTCCACGCAAACACACTTGCGTTCGCCCGGAGGAAAGTAATGAGCTCGAGTTCCTATTTGTCATCCAGGCCTGATCCGACTCGAATTGTCCTGGATGGATCATCTGGGTACAATGGAACTAGTTTGAGTTTCTCATCAGGTCGAGGAGCAGCCTTGATCGCATCAGCGGCGATTGTGGCGACCTGAGCGTCCCAGAGGGGAAGTTGGTCCACCATCTCCAAAGATAGCCGGTCACACGTCAATGCCACGTTGCACTGCCTCGGACCGAGATGAGACATTTGGGGCCAAGCAACTTTCCGCACTGGTAAGCATAGTGTGTTGCCATCATGAACTTAGCAAGAGTTGGCCTACCAAAGATTGCATTGTAAGCCAAATCACAATCAATTACATCAAAAGTAACTAATTCTGTTCGGAAGTTTTTTGGTTCTCCCAGCGTGACCGGGAGGACCACCTGTCCCAATGGCATCATGGAGGGACCAGAAATTATCCCATAAAATGGATGGATTATGGGCTTGATTTTCGAACGAGGAATCTGCATCTCGTTGAGCGCCTTGACTAGCAAGATGTCCAAGGAGCTACCTCCGTCGATCAGGACCCTTTCGACTCTCGCATTACTGATAATAGGGGTAATGACCAGAGGAAGCCTCAATGGTCGAGTAAGCCCCACAAGACAATCAGAGCGATCAAATGTCAAAGGTGTATCTGACCAACAGGGGTACTGAGGTTCACCAAGGGAAGTCTCCGTTTGGTTAACCTCTCGATAAAAGGCCTTAAACTGCCTCTTGGAAACAAAAGAGGAGGAACCTCTGAAAATAACATTAACATGATTGCGAGGTACCTGGTAAGACATCTCTCCGTCCCTGTCGGCGTCTCTTAGCCCGCATGCTTGTTCCTTAGTTGGTAAGGTCGGCATCAGTCCAATCCCCTGGTAAAAGTCATCTAACTGCTTCAACCAACTCCTGCAATTCTTGAGGTCATGGCCTGCGGAGTTGTGGATCAGACACCATTTTTGCCTTCCTGTGGGTTAGTCGACTTTTCTGGCTGGTCGGCACTATGACCACCAGAAGCAGGTTTATTTTTAAACAATGGCTTGTTACCTTTGGTCGAAGGAGGCTTATCTGCGACTACGACCTCTCGGTATTGTCCAGACCGACTCCTTTTCGACTTCTTTGACTTCCCGCCTGATGAAGATTCCGGCTTCTTTCTTGAATCCTCGCTTCTAGCGTCTTTGAGACCTGGTTGAGGTGGTAGGTTACCTTTATCAACCATCCGGTTCCATTTTACAGCTCGGCTGCGTCGGAATATCGATCAGCCATATCAAAGAGATCGGCTACTGATCGAGGAGGATGGATGAGCAAATCTTCGGTGAATCTCCGATACCCAACGGCATGTTTAAATGCCCTGATAACAGAGATATCAGATATGTTTGGGATGCTATTCCTCACCCCGACAAATCTCTTGACAAACTGTCGAAGGGTTTCGGTCGAGGTTTGCCATTGTTGATGGAGGTCATCCTCTTTACCCGGCTTCTGATAACAATTTTGGAAATTGCTGAGGATGGCATCACACAGCATTTCCCAGTTATAGATTGAACCTTCGGGTTGGTTAAACAACCAGGTTCTTGCCGGTCCTTCGAGGACTGTTGGCAGGTAGTTGGCCATGACCCGGTCATCGCCACCTGCCGCTTGGATGGCAGTAATGTAGATTTGGAGGAACTCGGACGGATTCTGAGTTCCATCAAACCTTTCTATGGCCCCTGGTCTAATCTTGTCTGGCCTAACGACTGCACGAAGGCCGGGCGAGAAAGCTTTACAACCAACGTAGGGACCGTGAATTGCCCTGCGGCTCTCGATCTGATCACGGGCAACCTCACGCAATGGCGAAGCCACTCGTGGCCCCAAACGAGAGTGGGCAGGAATTCGATCCCTATCACGCAAATCCTGTGCCCCTCTGGACTTGTCCTGTTGAGATGGTACAGGTGGCGGGTGACTCTGCCTGCCAGAACCAGAGTTAGGGTGCTCTTGGTTATGGGAGTGTGTCACTGACCCGGAAGAAGTTGTCGGAGTCGCCTCCGATGCGACCTCGTCCAACCTTTCCGCCAGGATTCTAGTGAATGCTAGTTTCTGTGCATCCGTGACCATAGGAGGAAAATTACGCATGACCTCCGCGATAGATTGAAGCCGGCCATGCGTACCTCTCCTAGGGGCACCAGGTGTTACCTTTTCTTCGTCCACCGGGTAACGCTCCGGGGGCAAAGACGGTGTCTGGTCGAGTTTGCGACCACGCGATCGTCGGGAAGAACTCGGAGCAGCATCGTAAAGAGCCTGCGCATTTTGAAGAGCCTCTAGGGTTATTCTGCGAAGTTCGTTGTCTTGTTGCTCGCGATCTTGATCTTCCTTTTGTTTTTGTTCCTGTTCTTCCCTAGCAGCCCGTTGATCGGAGGTTCTTCCGATAAGGCAACGAACTGTCTAGGGAGAGAAGTCGCCGAGGGAGAGAACATCTCCGTTTGTTCTGAGTCAGACTCAAAATTGAAGAGACGATGGAGGTTATCAGGGTCAAATCTCCCCGGGCTGATTTCCTGGTCAGCATCATTCTTCCCCTTAGTAGGTTCGTATGATGGACCGGATTCAACCTCTAACGCATTAAGAACCTCAGTGGGTTCTGATTCTGCGTTAGTTGCCTCCTGGTCGATAGACATGACCTGAACGGTCGAATCGACCTCTGGGACGTCCTCGCCTCCGGTTTCCTCCATCGGAACAGGATAACTAGGAGAAGGCATCGGAATGTGGGCATAATCCTCGAGATCAAAATCGTTCTTGGAATCATATGCTCCAGCCATGATTCAGCGGACCTCCGGATGAAAATTAGGACACCTTGAGAAAGGCCCCATGGTGGGCGCCAGCTGTCGACGATTTGGACTCGGGGTCCTCAGTCGATCTTTTGCAGAATTTGTAGGTTGTGAGACCTTTCAGGGTGTCCCTCCAGGAAGGTATGATGAATCAAAGTTAACTAGAGCACAGAGAGATTTATACAAGTTCGGGCCCTCGATGGTAGGAGTAATAACCCTACGTCCTATTAGGATTTCACTATATGTGGGAGAAAAGAGTTACAAAACTATGGAAAAGATCTTCACAGGCGAAGATTTTTCCTGCAGGTTTATACAAGATTGTACTCGAGAGGCTTATGAAAGCTAACTAACTTAGTCTAGTGTCTTCGGTTAATCTTTTGATCTCTTGGTCCTTCGATCCCTCCGTCTGATGCATTGGCTTACCCTTTTATACTGGTCGAAAGGGTGCCAAGGCATAACGGCATAGAACAGTTGCTCGGGTGCAGTTTTGGTAACTGCCCCTAACCTCCATGCAGGTTTAACATGTGTTATTGAGGAATAACTGCACGTATTATCCTCCTAACGGTTGTCTCCATACGTGGAAGAATCTTTGGGATACTCATGATATCCCTGTTGTTGGGACTGAGCAATTCCGCGTCTCCTGGTCAAAGGTGTTCTGACCGCGCGTTGCTTGTAATCATCTGACCGCGCACTTCTACGGTCTGACCGCATAAAGCCTGCGATCACATGTCTGTGCTTCTCGGAGTAGCTCGAGTTCGCGTCAACAGACACTCGTCTGGTTCGGATCTATCCTGAACCAGTCTTGAATTTATTTGAATTAGCTTGGGTATCAATCCTCGTCAGGGTTTACCTCCTAGAGTCTAACACCCTTCTTGGGCCACTGTATGTACGGGCCTAATGCCTCGTCAATTGTCCGCATTTCGTCCATTGGGACGGGCAACGGAAAAGCGCTGTAGCCCGGGAGGGCTATGTCCACCTGTACCTTTGCATACCCAGGCTTCAGAGCTCCGATTCCCTTTCCTTCCAGCTGCGAGCCTTCTTCGCCTTTTGCTTGGGCTCCTAGAAGCCTTCCTTCCGTGGCACCACACCCCCCATAGTTCGCGTCCGCCCTGGATGCTCCTTGTTCCCTAGAGCCCGGGTTAGGATGTCGTTCTCCTTATGGGGAGTGAACAATCCCTGGGTTGCCTCCTTCGAGCAGGAGATCTGTTACATTCAAAGCTCTATATTGTGAGGAAAAAATATATACAAACTTGTGCACACATGAGTGATCATAGTTTTTTCTACCACACTATATGATTCCAACCAGGAAGTTAGCCAACTTACAATTCGTTGCATGACCTCGACGTCCCTGGGGTTTGGGAACTCCACAGTCCCCCTGGACGACATGGTCCCTCTAGCCAGCCACCAGCGCTTTCATCGCGGATCGCGGATCTCGAAGAGCGGTAGGTCAGGGGAGTCGACGAAATTCGACTCCTCGTCTTTAGCCTTCTTCCACTGCTCCTCCTTCCCCGCATAACCGCGAGAGCCGAGCCGGTGCGGGTGGTCGTTCCTCCTCTAGATTGCCTTGTTCTTCTCTCTAAGGGCCTTCGTACGAGAAACAAGAAAATTAATGCACCGTTGGTTACTCCATACAACAGTGTAGCCAATCAAAGGAAGCATACATACCTTGAACTCAGGGGTCCCCTTCTATTGGGTGAATTGCTCCCATACCTCCTCCGGTATGAAGGGGTACTTCTCGCATGGAGATTTGCCTTTGGCGAGGAAGGTATTGATGAGGACGCTCTTGAAGGTTTTCCACGTGTTGTTCATGTCCTTCAAGCAAGCTATCTTGGGACCATCGTGGGGGATGTTCCACTTGGCCTGTTTCAAATGGTGCATATAAGCAGGACTTACTTAATCTCTGGGATAAACCAAGGGAATGTGATTACTCAAGAGTTCAAGGATTTTGATTCATTTTACCTTCACTTCCGCCCACAGCCTATCCCTCTCGTCAGCCTTAACGTCCTTCCAGCTCTGGACGGTGATCTTCACCCTTTCCTTCGCCAACAAACCAACATAGGCAGCGTACTGGCCGGCGTTTTCTCAATCTGTGTCCCGAACTGGTTGAACTCACATGAAAGATCCGCGTGTTTGGCCAAATGGCACAACATCGTCGCGCCTCGCGCCTTCCTCTTGCGCTGGGACGAAGCAGCGTCATCTACGTTGGCCCTCCTCGAATCACTACTATCAAACGAGGAATATGCCGACATGGCTTTACCTAAAATTCCATGAACAAACCATCAATTGATATGAAGAAAGGTACATGACAAAGTTCATAACTAAAATGGAATGGCAATGATGAACCACCACTTTTTGTTAAAATGTCAAATTTTCATTCAAAAGGCCAAAAATCATCAATTCCTATCAACATGACCTTCAAAATGTATTTAAAAGGTTTTTAGAGGCTTTCGATTATCTTGTTTTTTAACCCAATCAGTTTTGAGTGCTAATCAAAATCTATTTGAATTGTGCCAAAACTTGTTTTACAAAAGTCCTAGATATTATTACCCCGAAGAAGTTCGAAATTGAAAACTTTCTCAAAAGAGTTTCAATTTGAAACTTATGGGTGTTTGAATCTCACCGGAAAACTTGCTTTGACCCAAAAAACATTTGGCTCTTTCACAAAGCCATACTTGCATAGATTGGATAATAGAAATTTTTTTTAGAACATGCAGTAGAACTGCATATTTTCATTGAAAGAAAAAGGGGTATACAGGGTTAAAGTTCATACAACAAAAACTCCCAGCATGCTACAAAGTACCTAAGAAAAATAAGAAAGAGCCACTACTTTTTACACAAAATTAGATAATAGATAAGATTAGCAGTGCACACTATGCTAGTCTCTCTACAGGAGCGGCGCCCATGAATGCACCAGTGTAATGAGCAACACTATGCATAAATTTTTCTTTATGCAAAACCCATACAATCGATGGTGCAGTTCAGAAGTAGATAGGTTTTAGATCAAGTATCAATGGTAGGATTGAGCTTGGGGAATTACTGATCATTGTTTTGTAAGTTTTTTATAAGTTTTTATAAGCATCAATGTCTTATTAGCTCATCACAAACTAAACAAGTCAATCTTTAACATTCAGGCAAATCTCTTAAGACTCTAAGCAAATCTAATGTCATAGCCAAGAAAAATAAAGAATTTTTTAGGAAATTTAAATGAACCAAAATTCAGATGACAATTAGAAAATGGGAAATAATTAATAGTAGATTCAGACTTCTCATGGTTTTGTGGCTGATTAGGGTCTTGTACTATCGGTTCAAAATAAGCAACCGATATAGGGATCGTGCACTCAATGATATGATTTTCCTATCAGTTCGACAATTAAAACCGATAGTGGACGACTATGTAACGAAATATTCTTAGTGATGTTCATCAACTCTGTAATTCTCATATCTATCAAGTTTGTAATTCATGCACTTTTCATCTAGTTATATATTTGTTATATATTGAATCACATATAAACAATTGATATCAATTTAAGAAATTGACGCTAGCGGCAAGATCAATTCTAATCGAGTTGGTCAAGAACACTTACAATTCGTGGAGTGGCCTACGATGGCACGATGCAGTGGCCAGCGGCGGTGGAGAACCCAAATGCGAGCGGCAATAGTGGTGTAGGAGCGAAAAAGGGAACGTCGGGGAGGCTAGGGTTTTCCGCGCATGAGTACACACTTATTTGGAAATGTGTTCGGTTGGACTGGAGGGAAAATCCCGTGGGTTTAACCTATTATAGAGGTATGTACTATCCGTTAAAAATAAGAAACCGATATAAGACACTAAGGTTCCTATCAGTTTGCAACTAAAACTGATAGTAAAGTAACCGATATCAGAGTATTTATATTCCTATTGGATATCAGATACTAAAATTCCTATTGGATTAATATAAACTGATAATAAATTAACAGTAACGACCTGTCATGGAAGATAAAGAATCATGCATAAACAACACAATGGCAGTCAAGTACTATCGGTTGGAAAAAAGAAACCGATATAAGTTATCAATTACCTATCAGTTTGACAATTAAAACCGATAGTACAATACAATGGCACTAGAACTTAGGTTTTTCCTAAGAATAGTTACAGGTGTGTTTCAGTAAATCATTTTGTACTTGTAAAGACACATGAAAATCCATGCAATTGACTTCCAATAATTTTGAAATAAATTAATAGTAAAGACTAATCATGGACCATAAAGAATCATGCATATAGAAACTTTCTTCCAATAGCCAATCAAGATGGAGATATGAAAATGACAAATCAACCAAAAACCACGAGGAATCTGAACTTTGCAGTTTTCATATTGATTTGTGAAAAGAATCAATTATTGCTCAAATCAAGTCCAATTGAAATGAAAATTTGCAGAAATGATTCCCAATGCCTCACGTATGTTTTCCCAAAGAATTTTTAAAAAATGATTTGACAATGAACAAGCACATGACTGGGTGCATAACCACAATAATCACAATTTTCACAACATGATCAGTATTTATATTAATTCTTCAATTGAAGCTCCAAGTAATATACGTCACTTACATATTGCAAATTAGTCAAGAATGGTTGTCCACCCATAATCCTTCTTCGTGGTCGTCTTGTAGGTAACTTGTTTCGTCAATATCTTCGGTAGGGACAGATTGGAGAATTCTATCTAAAAATGGAGGTAGTTCGTCAAACTGATTATACTCTTCTTCATCCATAACGTCTTCGACCCCTACAATACATCTCTTACTGTGAAGGACAACGTGCAACTTTGGATTGACCGGGTCAACGATGTAGAACACCTGTGTGGCTTGCTCAGCATGTATAAATGGATTGTCTTGGTGTGCGACTATAATGAGATCGATGAGAGTAAACCCATAATTGTCAACTTTAACACCTCGAGGGATTTCGACTCATTGGTATTGAAATAAAGAAATCTTAAGTAATACGTAATCGAGCTCCCATATTTCCTCAATAACACCGTAATATGAGTTGAGTACCCTTACTGCTCTGGCATCCTCTGAAATAGCAAGTAGTGTCACTCCACTACATTGCATAGTACTCTTCTCATCCTGAGTTCTTGTGTAAAATGAATAGCTGTTGATTTCATACCCCTGCGAAGTCCCTACAATAAATCTAGGCCCTCTAGCCAACCATGTAACAACTTCATCTATGTTGCCCTCAGAAGCTCGCAGAACTCTATTTTCGATCCACCCAGCAAACTTCCTGTTATGTTCTCTGGTGACCCAAATCTCTGGCTTCGAAGGATTCTGTTTTCGCAACATTTTCTTGTGCTCGTGTATGTATGGCTCCACCTCCGTCATGTGCTATAAGACCCAAAAATGGGCTTTTGCATACAGATCACTAGAGGGGACGACTTCTTTGTATCCAATCGTTCCAATGCCCTGAAGCCTACCCTCATGCCAGGACGTAGGAAGGCCAATTCGGTCAACCTCGACCATATGGTTGGTGCAAAATTCAATCACCTCCTCGGCGGCATAACCTTCAATGATACTGCCCTCAGGCCGATGTTGATTCCTTACATATCCCTTCAAGATACCCATAAATCTCTCAAATGGATACATGTAGCGCAGGAACACGGGTCCAAAAAACTTAATTTCTCTGACAAGGTGAACAATTAGATGGACCATAACATCAAAAAAAGATGGAGGGAAATACATCTCCAGCTGACAAAGAGTTGTAGTCACATCGCGTTGCAAATCATCCAGTCCATCCAGATCAATTACCTGCAAGGACACAGTTATAGCAAATATTCAGATCCAAAAAATCTGGCAAGTTCCATGAATGGAGCTAATTAAATTGCTAGGAGTACACACTTACCTTGCCAGATATTGTGTTGAAGAAATAACATAGCTTTGTAATTGTCTCTCTGACTTTGACTGGGAGAATACCTCTGATAGCAATGGGAAGCATTTGTGGCATCAGTACATGACAATCATGGGACTTCATACCAACCAGTTTCAAGTCTTTCATGGACACAAATTTTTTCAAGTTCGCAGAATACCCAAATGGAACTTTGACACCATATAGACACTGACAGAGTTCTGTTTTTTCTCTTTTTGACAAAGTATAGCAGGCCGGGGGGAGGTATGTACGCTTTCCCTTCTCCAACGGTGCAAGCTCAGTCCTTATGCCCATTTCGAGCATGTCACGGCGAACGTTGATGCCATCTTTCGTCTTTCCCATAATATTCAGCAACAAACCAATCAAACTATCACAAACATTTTTCTCTACGTGCATGACATCAATGCAAAGTCGAACTTGTAAGTGCTCCCAATATGGCAGATCCCAAAGAATCGATCTCTTCTTCCAAACATTTTTCCTGGAGGTTTAGAACATTTACCAAACTCAACTTTGATGTCCTTCACGCGCAAGTAAAGCTCATTACCAGTCACAAACACTGGGGCTGATCCTTTCTCAGGCTTCCCATTAAATGACTTCCTCTTCTTACGGTAGGCGTGATGCATCAAAAGGAATCTGCGGTGACCCATGTACAATGTTTTTCTGCAGTTCGGTAACCACATGCTTTCAGTTTCATCCAGGCAAATAGGACAAGCGTTGCCTCCTTTCGTACTATACGCCGACAAATTTCCGTAGGCCGGGAAATCATTTATGGTGCAAAATATCATGGCCGACAACATGAAATTCTCTCGCTTATGTGCATCCCACACCCACACCCCTTCGCTCCACAGTTTTGGCCGAAGGCCCTTTCTTTACCTCATCACATCCATTGTGATAAATTCGATCCCTATGCTTATACCGCGATGCACCGCATCTTGGACAAACATGCAAATCCTCATACTCGTTACGGTATAGAACACAATCATTTGGGCATGCATGTATTCTTTCGATTTTCATTCCCAACGAACCCAATAGTTTTTTGGCCTGGTAAACCGATCTTGACAACTCATTTCCATCTGGAAGCATGTCCGCTAAAAGATCTAATAGCGCCGTGAAACTCTTATCGCTCCAACTGTTGCTTGCCTTCAAGTTATGTAATCTCAACACAAAAGACAACTTTGTAAATTTTGCACATCCGGGGAACAAAGGCTTCTCAGAATCAACAATTAATTTCTCAAATTTACCAAAATTGTTTTCACTGTAATCTTCTTCTACATCACGTAACATTTCATCTAAATTGTCATCATGTCGCGCCCCGAGACTGGGACTACGACTACTCCTGTAGAGACCTAGCTCGCTGCAGCTAGTCCCATATATGCATAGCATACACATACCCTTGACGTCCCAGGATAAGTCAAGCACAGGAGTATATCACACTGCAACAGAGTAACTTACAAAATAGTTAAGCAGTGTGGCCTGCTGGCCTTGATATTACATAAGAAGATTACAATGCCTTCACGGCATACATGGTTTAGCAAAATAACATCTACACAGCAGAAGATAGGTGACCCACCCACAAAAGAGAAGTGGACAGCAGAACAACACACATCAGGGAAATGACGGGACTGACGCTCCTCCTTCTGGATCCAATAAGTTCTCCACGCCTTCATCTTGATTGTTGATCGCTCCGTCTATTGATTTGTAGGTTGCAAGAGTGAGCACTTACGTACTCAGCAAGTCATAGGTAAGAGTAGATACTTATAGTAGTGATGACATGAACCTAGACTAGTCAAGAATTATGGATGTTTATAAAATAATCTTTTTCTTTCATACCTCATCTCATGGCAGCATCTTTCATAATATAACATCATCATTCATGTTCACTAGATTATAGCACTACCGCGACACGTCGACACACGACAGCCCACGGCAGTACTCCTTATCATGACAACACATGTCATTTGGGTAATCTTGATTAAAACATATTTTATTTAGAAAATAGTACTTGTGTCACACCCCGTGGATTTAATCCACCGCAGTAGACTCCTATAAACCCGGGAGCTCGGAGTATTCGAATACGTTTTTAACTCTGCAGAGAGGTACCAATTTACCCGCAAGATATTCCACTTTCAAGCCCATCCTATCATAACAAAATGATTAGACCCCTCCTCACAACCATGTGTGAGTGGCAAGGTGGAGATAACAAGAACTTTTGTTATGCATCACTTACAATTCACCCCTGACCCTGTGGCTCTCAGCGAAACACAGTTGTGGTAGGCTGTATCATAACCTCCACCCCACCTCATTTTCCCATTACTGGGTCAAATATCATATCACCTTCAGTGATAGTAGGAGTCAGCCTCCAAGTCAATCATCACAACACATCTCATGCAGGGGTTTCATGTATGATCCACATAAGTACTTGTTCAGGCCTGTCCCATACCAGGCTTGCGGTTAGCACGTTGTTCATGCCATTAGACGCACAACACAAGGTTCTAGTCCTTATATGCCAGTGACCAGACCATCCACAACCCTGCACCTTCAGTGCCTGCATTCCTTTGCAGTCTAGCACCTCCAGTGCTACATCCATCCATACCATTTTTTTGGTCACGGCTAGGGGTTTTATTTCATGAATATAAGTATATAGGTACATATAATAGTTCATGGCTCAAAACTTGTTTATTTCACTTTTCACAGATAACCAGTCTAGTACTGCCAATTCATAAATCAACCATTCTCAATCGTTCACATGCAATATTGCCTATATTCAAGGTTATGTTTTAACAACATTTAAAATATAGGTTCAAGATGACCAAGGATATGACTTGCCTTCCGCGTCGTAAGAAACAGCAGTTGATGACGGGTCAACAGCGAAGTCCTCGATCTCAGCTTCTAGATCTGCTCGACGACAAACCAAACAATACCCACAAATATTACTTATATATTAAAATGATTTAGGATCTATATGCAGATATGCTTAACAAGAGTGACTAAACGATACTGGAGATAATTGAGATTACAAGCTGAACTGAGTTGAGATCTAGGGTTTCAAGGAATTGGCTAAGGATGGGTGATAGATGCTCTTAGGATCTCAAGGTTACAATAAGAACATCAGTTTTGTGGTTGGTTTGATCAAGAACAGCGAATGTCAGCAGATTGACATTCGGATCAAGATTCTGACATAACTTCAAGGAAAACTAGAGAGCTTATCTCAAGTTATGACAGTAGAAGAAAATGTAGATCATAACTCTACAAATTCAGTGGACAAAGTGGCTTTCAAAATGCACAATCAGAAATGAGTAAACAAGGCCAATGCCATTGACTGGCATGCACTGAAATAGTGTCAAAAACTAGGGTTTAGCAACAATTATAATTCAAGGGCTCAAATCAAGTTGTGATAGAAGAAGAAAATGTTGATCACAACCTCAGGAGTCTAAGGGACAAAGTTATGCCCAAAATACACATCTGGAAGGGAGTGAAAAGGGCTAATGCCACTGACTGACATAGTCTGGCATTGATCTTGACATGGCCAGAAACTAGGGCTTGGCATAACTTTTGATCTAGAGTTCCAAATGATGCACCACTTTGTCTGGGAGGTAGGCAATGATAACAGGAACAAATCATTCAACAGGATCTAGGGCAGAAGATGGCTAGAAGGTGATGAAATTCAGTGATGAACTGAGGTGAACTAGTTGCACTGGATCAGTTCTGGACAAGATTTTGGCATGGCTATAACTTGAAATCTGGGCAGTTTCAGAGATCGAGCTAGAAGGCAAAAATGTTCAGGAGGTTGAAGCACACCTGAATGACAAAGTGGATGAAGCTGAAACGGCCAGGAATAGGTTTTCCGGTGATCGACGCCGAAGAAGAACACTGCCATTTGGGGCTTTTTGATACAGGTCGAATGAACTCGATTCCAAGCTTGGGAAGTGAAAGAGAGATAAGAGGAATCTACCTGCACGATCAATTTGGCTGGAGGATGGCCGGAGAAGCCTGGCGACGATCGCCAGTTTCTGGAGAAGCTCAAAATTGGGGAAAGCTTCGATTGAAGCTCAATCGGGAGATCTTGATGCATAGGCTTGCTGGAAATGAGTCATTGATCATATTCTTCCACAAAATCGAGAGCTAATTCGGGCTGAATTAAGCTACATTGCAGGAACAGGGTAATCGGTAATTCCGGTGATCGCCGGCGTTAGAGGTCACCGGTGAGCAATTAAATGGTACAGCATGATGAGTGAGATGAGAGGAACTCACTGGTGCTGTTAATTTGGTAGGAGATGTTGCGGTTGAGGCTGTCACCGTGAAGCTCCTCGATGGCTCGCCGGAGAAGACGACTGCAGCGAGAGATTTTGCAAAATTGGCTAAGTCCTGATGAAGAGAAGATGATACAAGGCTCTGGTGGTTTAAATAGAGCAGTGGGCGAAGCTTGCAAGGATTTACAGCATTGAATTGGTGTCAGATAACAAGATTTGCCGGGCGCAGCTGCAACAACGGCGAGCGGCGACGCGACTGTGCACTGGTGAGGTGACTGCTGATCAAACCATTGCTTCATCGGGACGCAATGCTGTTGGGCGGTGCAAGGCAGTGGCGACAAGGGCTGGTAACGTGGCGCAGTGTTTCTGACAAAAGCCTGTTGCTGGTCGCGCGCAGGAGCACATGCTGTTCAACGGCGCTGCCACGGCGTTGCCACAGCACGGCTGAAGCAAGGACACGTACACACAAGCATGCACGGTCACGAGTGCGGCGAAGCCTCACAGGCGGTGAGCAAGCGCGGCGCAATTGCATGGCGATCTCTGGTCGTGCACAGCAGCTGCTGTCCTGGTCGAATAGGGCTGATTTGCAATTTCCAATTCTTGATTTGGACTGAATTGTAAATCTGAAGATTTGGAAGGTTTGATCTGAAATTGATTCTGCTGTTTTGGTATACTTAATTCCACAAATGATTTGGCACAGATTGAAGATAAAATTTGAGACATTTGGATGACTTTTGATATGAACTGAAAACAGAGTAGATTAGGGTAAAATAAGTCTGAAACTTATTGATCTCGAATTCTGGGATTTAGGGTTTGATTTTGAGATACTCATAAAAGAAGAATTTGTATTGAAAAGCATTTGGGAGGTGTTCCCTGAGTCAGATTTGAATTTGGAGATGATTTGCAACATTTTGCCTTTTCTGGCTTTTGGAAAATCTGGAAAAAGGACTGATCTGCGATACTCTTGGACTGATTTGCGAAAAAGGTTCAGATGGTGAAATCTGGCTGCCAATTTTTTGGATTAAGGTATTGGCATACCCTTGATCATAATCCAGGAATAATCTGGTCTGAACTTGGCTAAGATTTTGATTAAATCTGAATTTTTGAAACTTAGGGTAAAAGGTAATAACAGATATTCTGTTTTCGAAAACAGAAAAGAGTTGATAATTCTGGAAGTTAGGGATAGAATTGAATCTGGGTTCTGAAGGCTTTTAGGTTTAGGATAACTGATAGATCAAATCTGGGAAGTCAGATCTTGACTTGGGGTCACAAGATAGATTTGGAGATTTTAGGGCTAGAACAGAATAAAACTGAGGCTGATTTGGTTGATCTAGAAGAGACATATGCATGCATGATTTTTAAGAAAGAAACTTTTCACCCCAAAACTCAGGATGTTACACATCATCTACATGCACATCCGAATAAACATTATCAATGTTCTGATGATCATCATTACTGCATCCACTTCCGGGTCATGCTGAGTGGTAGCAGTGCTCGTTTCCTCAAGATCTTCACCATGCCATATCCAACGGGTATAGTGTGCGTTAAAACCACGACGAATCAAATGACTCCTAATCTGATGAGAGTTGCTGAACCTATTTAAGTTCATATAATCTATACAAGGACAATGCATATCTTTCTCTCCCTTCTTCGTCTTTTCTTGCTCAGCAAATTTAATAAACCCATTCACACCCTCCAAATACTCAACAGTAGTACATTTTATTCCATACATCCAATATTCTTGTTCCATCTACAATTATTTCACAAAATTGACAAATTGAAATAAATAATTAATGACTCAGGGCATGCATGCATGACACATCATCAATTAGACCATAAGTATAAGCTACTTAATTACATTAATGAATATATGAAACCCTAACTTGATGCATTAATTGGAAGAGCCAGCTAGCTAGCTTATTAACTTCATCCATAAATCACTCCTAGCTTAACTTCAGCAAGCTATAGCTAGCTAGCCAACCTAGCCTCCTAGTTTGGAGCTACATGCATCTAGTTTAATGAATTTGTAGAGAGAGAGGGAGAGTGTGAAAGAGTAATCGAGAGAGAGAGGTGATGAGAAGATGACAATACCAAGGGGGATCGAATTATCAACCTCCCAGCTAGCTTCTCCAGATCACTCTACCTTGGAGCATGGATGCATGTACAGTAGAAATGATCGAGGATGCAGAGTAGGGGTCGAGATAAGTTGTGCAATTTTACTATCGGTTCAAAACCACAACCGATAGTAAACTTTTCTCTCTTCTAAAGGTCTCCACTGTCATAACCATTAGTTTATATGACATCATTTTACTATCGGTTTATTTTATATAACCAATAGTAAAATTTACTCTATTATATCGGTTGGTACAGTAGTAACCGATAGTAAAAATTCTGTAATTTCACTATCAGTTACGAAAGACAAACCGATTGTACAATTTCCTCTATTATATCGGTTGGTACAGTAATAATCGATAGTAATAATTGTTTGCTATTCACTAACGTTACACCAGAACATAACCGATAGTACAAAGCCTCTTCTCCACCGCTGTCGTCGTACCCTATAGAATTTTTCCCAGATTGCTTATAACCCTTAGAAGATATGGGTTAGTGGATTACATTTCTGTAGTAGTGTACACACTATCCTAACACAAATCACACCACATTTTGCAACAAAATTATCAAACAAAGGATAAATGACACAACTATATATTATATTGAATTCTTTGCTTTATATAGCCATTGACAAGATTCGTAATGGCCACAAATTATTCAATTGACAAAACCAACCAAAATAGATATAATACCTCTTAAACAATTGCAAGAAAAATACCACGTAAGAATTCTTTACACAAAATATATGCCCATATATAATATTCCTAACTCTATATATTTTGTTCCAACTATAACTATCAAAAGTAAAATATTCCACTTTCAAACTCCTTACGACGTAAAATATCTTTATCACTTCATATGCTTTTAACACCCTACTGTTAACCACCTTATAAGAAAGATATCGATTACAATAGCCTTGAGATAAATACAAATCAATAACTTTTGCTTTAAATAACTTCTAGAACATATGACAATTATAATAAAACATGATTGGTCGAGTGTTGTATAACAAGTACAACTTGTTGCTTCTACGAATGAGAAAATTCTATTGGTTGTGACATGACTTGCCTACACTTGATAAAAAAAATTAATCATATGAAAGTGAGCTACTAGTTCAATGCACAATTAACATACACTTAATATTTAGAAAATGAATAACATGTGGATTGTGTTGATAACACCTCATCTGCATAAAAGTATTAAGTATTTCTACTTAGTTTCAACTAATTCCCTTGTCCCTTTCACATGTAAGGGTTGTTTTATTAATAACAAAACAAGACAAATGAAAAAATAATAACAAAACTCATCAAAATGACCTTCACTATCATCTCGAATGAAACTATGAGATATAAACTCAACATACACAAAAAAATCTCACAATTATATTTGTCATTAATAACTAAAATCATCAAAATGATGAGGTTGACTCAACACTATATCATCAATATGTCCAATTTTTCTTCAATCCTCATTCATTCTTTTCTGTCTCCATATAGTGGCCTAACAGTCTTATTGTTATTTCAGATGTTAGTATAATTGTGTTTACTCTGAGTTTTTAGAGACCCGTTGGATCTCTTCCTTTTATATGTTGTACTTTTATAACAAAATCATGGCATGACAACTATATTCTTGGATATTTCTAAGAACATTAAGAAAATATAGCCATGATAAAGTACATTAGATTAGTTGTAAAAGGCATAGATATTTTAATCCCACGTTACATGTGGATAGAATATCCTATTTCTTCCAGAGAACCTAGCTACATACTTTTTGCTGTTCTGATCTTATTGCATATTGGCAGGTGTTGTCCAGTCCACTCAGTGCACAAGAATTGGGGTAAACTCTGTTGACCATTTCGAAGGCCGATTCAAAGCTGGTGCATTATGCTAGCTTTGCAGGTACAATCAAAACTACCATACTAGTCTGCTAATCTTTTCCTCTACTGATTCATTCAAAATTCCACCACTAGATTTGGTTAATACGCTTTCTTACAACAATGCATTATGAGATTGAACCTAACTAGCATGATAAAATGTGATTCTTGCAGAAAGCGCGAAATCTTATGTGGAACTGCAATGGTGCTGGCTTTATATAGGTGGGTTTATGAGCATTTTCGATGAAAGTGAAGAATAGTGAGAATGTTTTATATTTGCCCTTTTGCCTATGTTGTATTTGACCAATTTTGAGCAAATTGTAATTTTTCAATAAGTATTTCTCTAAGAATAATTTGTGTTGTACAATCTATAACTTTTGTTGGAATGAAATGGCCTATCATTTTGCACAACATTTCTTTTCTAATGGAGTCGTAGACTCATAAATAGATACAACCTCATTTGATTCAGTTGCACAACTGAAGAGTCAATGAAAATGTTATTTTGGCCTCCAAAGTATAACCTAGATATTGTATTTACTCAACAAAATTGTATCATTTGTTTTTAAATCTAAAGACATGGTTGTACCTTTACTTTTATCTTAACCATTGTATTTAGATTCGGACAGTCTAGACTTATTTTGGAGAAAAATTAGGGTGTTCAATTATCTCGTGAGAATCTTAAAATTTCTCGCCCATGTTGATCTAGTGACTAGAATATAGGTTTTGATCTAACAACCATAGCAGAGAGAAAAACACATGCTTTTTGAACTGTAAAGTACATGATACAAATCCAACAAATTGCAGAAAAAATCAGTCATGAAACAAATTTTGTTCATAATATAAACTTTGGTTGAAGCACCATCATTTAGAAGCATGTTCTTAAAAGTCTTAAGGCTGAAAAATGTCCAACCATTTTTCAGAAGTCGACTTACTTCAAAATTTTCTCTCCATATACAATTTAGAAACATTATTTTGAAAAATACTTTGTTACTTCAACCTCTAAATTATAAATGGAGGAAGTGCAAATACCTACTGCAGTGTACAATTGATATTTTATCATTGATGTTTATCTAGACATGGAGAATTTACTTATTTCTGATGTTTCCGCAAGCTATATGCAGTGGGAGGATCGGGGTTAAATGACCCCACATCTTTTTCTAAAAGGTCAATTACCTATAAGATTTCAAGTAAAAACCAATAGAATTATAAGGATGTTAAAGAAATTGACCCCACTAAAGAGCAAAGGTTGCTTGCCTACTTATTTTTATCACCAAAGTGTAGTATGATAGATTTCTAAAAAATGTAATGTGGATAGACTATTGGAATCAATTAGATTTATATCCAAACAGCAAATAATTTTTTTAAGAAAGTGATTGCATGCACCTATAAAAGAAAACTAGTCGTATCTCAAAGTAAAGGAGTATCAATAGAGCAAATCTACAAAATTCTATCATACCAATGTAACAGAATTTTTCATATGGCTTTTCATATACTGAAGTTTGACAACTGAAAATGTTTTGAACATTGTTACCATGACATCATCTAGAAGAGGAGGAAATATGCCTAAAACTAAGAATTTGAGCAAAAGAAATAGGCTAACTGTTTGACCAAAGCAATATGAATGACTTTTTAGTTGAAATTATCACTATAGTTAACAAAAAATGCTTATTGGTTTCAGATGTTTTGCACAAGGGTTTGGTTAATATATGCACTTACATCAGGTAAGTACAATGGATTTTGGAGGCTATTTGCCTGTTTCATTTACATCATCGTACAAAATTATCTTCAAGATTCTAAAAGAAGTTCGGACAACATTTCTAAGCATCTTTTTCGCAATCCACTTTACAATCTGATTTGATCTGCCTTCGCTTGCACCATGCTAATTTCTTACTTTTGAAGATTTTGTCAAATATTCAAATCATTAATTTTGCTTTTTTCAATCTATCTCTATTGTTGTGTCGAAAATTCACTTGAACAGTTCAATTTGAACACACTTTTGCAACTTATTCAGACGAACACATAATGACTCCATGTTTTATTCTTCTCTAAGTATATAGAATAAATGTGATGTCATTTAGAATGTACTGACAAAAAAGAGGGGGACAGTGACACTGCACCAGCATCACATATTATACCTTATAATAAATGCCATTTGACCTAACTTAGTTTCATCTTATAGACCCACTTAAACTTATAAACTCAACAAACCGGCGGAGGGAGGCTTATTCAAAAAGTGTTTCAGCTTGAAAGTTAAGATCGGAATTTAGTTTCTGTTTGGTCCAGCTTCAACTTATCTGAGAAGCTAAAGCCCAAATAAGCTGGGCCAAATGCACCCTTCAGTGGGCTCAGCTTATCTGCGAAGTTGAAGTTCTATAAGCTAAGCCAAATGTATACTAAGTAGGCTTTGAACAACAAATTTGAAGACCTAAACAACAAAACTTGAAGAAAACTGCAAGAGAAATTTACTAATCTAGAGTCTACTGGCCTCATATGAAACCAATAATCAACAATAATAAGACCTATTACCATTACCAGTTTAGCACCAACTTAAACTGCAAACATGTACAAATCGCACGAAATTTGACATCATTTGATATGAAACAAGAAACAATCATATCAGTAAGCTGATGACAACTTCAATAAAAACCTATAGGATTACCAAAAATCAGTGAGCTTATGAAGATACAACTGTATAAAAACTGGCTTAGCTACCTTGTGAACAAATCAACACAAAACCCTCAAAAGGCATATAGGATTTGATTCTAATGGAAAATCACCAAGACTTGACTGTAGAACAGATCATGTAGTTGTTTAATTAGGAAAATTAGATCCATAATTGCCTACTCAGGCCAATCAGAATTACAACCATGGAAACTTCAGCATGTACACTAGATATCGGAACTTTGCAAACATACCCCATAATAATTTCATGATGCCCACTCATGCTAATGTGTAGAAAGTAACTCATGGTAATGTAGTAAAATACATATGTAAACTGAAAGGCAACAAAACAAATTTGCTGAACATCAAGTCATCAACAAATGATCAAAGTTGATGAAAAGATTGATGACCTAATCAACAGGCAATAATACGCAAGAGTATTAAAAGCATCCAAGAGTGAAAATTTCTAATAGAGATTTGATCAAGAATACCACTCTTACCTATGGATTTTTATTCCAATCTATTCGCACCAACTAGAGGTGGCTCCAAATTCAAGGGGACTACACAACCAAGGCTCTATCACGCTGGGCACCGGCCCTCGCCCCTCTGCCGCGTCGGGTCACTGGCCTCAGCTCCTGGCCTCACCCCTTTGCTTCACTCCCGCGCCAAGCCTGCTGATCTGTCATGCTACGCCGGCCTCGCACCTCACCCCTTTGTTACACACTTGCTTCCCCGCTGTCGCTCCACCTCTGCCCTTCACCGCACACCATGCCGCTAGGGTTTTGAGGACCACATCGCGAGACACCTCACACGTGGTGGGAGACTAGATCGAGGTGGGAGTGTTGGCTATCGGTGGGGGAGAGCTGGAGAGGGAGGTTTTGGATTGGGGGAGCGGAGGACGTTTCTCGATGGAGGAAGGAGGTTGGATTTGGGAAAGGGAGGACGTTTAGATTGCAGTGGGAGAGGCACAGATTAGGAGTAAGAGGATTTTATATTTGGTGCAAAATAATTAAATTTGGCGAAAATTTTTCTGTTACTTTACTCAAAAATTTCCCTCTCAAAATATTAAATATGTTATTATTCTGTTGAAAATTTTCAGTTTTGGGCCAAAAAATATATTATTTATTCCTAGCGATAGATCTACTAAAAATAATAACTTTCCCAACTGACACATCAGTGAAAAATCAAAATTATATTTTTCACTTGCAGTACCGCTGGTAAAAAAAAGTTTTTCCCAGCGTAAAAAATATTCTCAGCTGTTTCACAGATCCTATATATCTTTTTATAAACAGATCTGCAGATTACTATATATTATATATTCCTATTGGTAGATCTACTAAAAATAAGAACTTTTCTCAGTTGACACATCATTGAAAAATCAAAATTATATTTTCATCTACAGGACCACTGGTAAAAAAAAAATTTCCCAGCAACCTTACAGCTTACACTAGCCTACCGTGTTGTAGTGTTAACCCCATTTTTACTGAGCTCGTACTCTTGTGCCTTTCGATGGAAATGAGCATCCTGATCATACAAGAATGGACTCTCAAACATCACCTGACAAATATCAATAGGAACAACGTCGCATTGGACCTCATTGATATAATGAGCATAGATCGCAAATTTCAACATACACTGACTCATAATGTGTTGGTTCACATCAAATGTAAACCAACCCAGGGGATATGGTCGTGGTTGTGTGGTCGTCTTCAACCCAACTCAATGAACCAGTCCAGCAGAAACCAAATTCTTCTGACATCTAGGGTCGAATGTTGCTGTGACCACTTTATGTTTCACCTGGATGTTGATAGTGAACAAGTCCTCCATTGAGTGATGGTCGTCAGGTGAATCCGACCTTTATCCTTTGGCATTGCCATCAGAGACAAAGTCGTATCCGCCTCATCTACTGAATTCACTCGGACAACTCCTTCTTCGAGTGGAGCCTGTAGGATCGAAGATGCCGACTAGAGGGGGTGAATGGGAGGTTTTAAAAATTCTTTTTCGACTAAATAATTTTTGCAAGATATTTATGAAAACTTAGTTTGCACAAATGGTTTAAGACCATCTAACATCTAGTTGCATTCAACAATACAGAATATGCAATACAACATGTAACAAGATTAATTTGAAACAATTGTGTCAAGGTAAATACGAAGTGTATAAGAGAGAAACAATTGACACAACAATTTTTACCGAGGTCTCGGAGACTCGTCCGGTCTCCCCAACTCCTCAGTGAAGCGCTCATGCGTGAGCGTCGCTTCTATATCCACGAAGGATATCTCCACTTAGGTTGCTCCTTCTCCACTCCAGATAGGCCAGCACCAATACCTTTCACACGTTTTGTCGGCCTCTCCAACAAACTCCAACAGAGAGATCGTGACTCTCTTCCACCAACTGTCTAGGCGATGGAAATCGCCAAGAGTAACAAATCGAATGCTTTCACTTGAATGAATCAAGTGCAAGAAGCTCATGAATGCCCACACTCTAGCACTAGCTTGCAAATGATGGATGAAGTGCACTAAGCACTCTTAGCCTCTCACAAATGCTTCTCCTCTCAATTGCTCTCAAAGATTTGGCTCAAATCTTGGCTGTAAATGCAAGAGATTGAATACAAAGGATTTGGCTAGCTTTTGCACATGATTTTTGAGTTGTTCAGCACCCTCAAATGCTAGCAAAGACGAGGTATATATAGTCCTCCCAAGAAACTAGCCGTTTGCAAGCAGCTGAGGAAATTTTGTATAGGCCGGACAATGTCCGGCCAGTGCAAGTCAATATGACCATTGTAAACGTGTCAGTTGCTATTTTTGTGAAGGCAGGACAAAAGCCTTTTTTCTGGACAAAAACCTAGACAGATGTAAACGTCTCTGGTTCACTCTTTGATTTAGCCTCAAAACAATTTGTACTGGGAGGACATTGTCCGCTCGCACTGGACAAAGTCCACTCAGTCCTGGACAGATGTGCCTAGACAATGTCCGGCCTGTTCTGGAAAAAATACTTGGACAGATCTATCTGTCTATGGTTTTGTTTTGTAATTGCTAAAAGAATTTTGTACTGGCTGAACTATGTTCGGTCACCACGGACAATGTCCGACCTGTGCAAACCGAAAACAAGACTTGGGTAATTTTACTCTAACTCAATTTTGGGGTATGTGCAAATGCAATATGTCTGTTTTCTCGTGGATATGTCTGCTGACACTCAGTATCGAGCCCTACCAATTTTGATTGAAGAACTTTACGCCATTGGTCGAATATCCGGTCGAAAGCAGGTGGTCGAAAGGATATAGTCGAAGGTCCGTATGCGAGTTGTGAACTAGTACAACTAGTTTGAACTCCTACGACCACGACCAGCTCGAAATAGAGATACTGTCAAGAAGTGCATACACGATCAAGACCTTCCCTAGTATTGAATCAGTTTGTTTTATCTGTGCAGCCAGGACTAAGTGTAGTTTTCAGATATTATCTCTAATTCAAACAAACTACACTTGTTTTCTAGCAATGCAAGAGTTGAATAAGCACTAGTGCAAAAGATATGAATGCATTTGAGCTTCCACATTAAATTGACTCAAGGTACTAGTTCTCGACCCCTCTTAATAGTATGGTGAAACTAGTAAAAAGAAACCTATCAACTCGGCCTATCTCCAAACACCAAGATCGATAAAATCCTAAAAAAATGATCCTCAATCTTAGATCTTACCTGCAGTGAAGCTTGACCTCGCTCAAGGTGGCTCATATCGACATCGTCCTCCACACGACCTTGCTAGCTTTCATCTCGTAATCGATTTTGAGACTACAACACATACACTCATTAAACAACGTTAGTCTCATAGTTGGGTTGTCATTAATCACCAAAGAAATTACTCCCAAAGGAGTTGACTCAACAATTTCCCTTTTCGGTGTTTAATGATAGAGTCATTTTCGATAAACCACAAACTTCTAAGAGATGAAATATACAATCATATAAATCCATATATGATAAGAGGTAAGCACAAGATCCATACTACTCATGTCATGATCATAATTAGTAGAAGCTTGATGTAGGCACATATGACAGATTATGATGAGCTCCCCCTCAACATATGTGACGAGGATTATTACGCGAGCTAGTTATTTATTTTGAATATATCATATTTAAAGATATTTTGGATATGATATGTGAATCTGTGCATTAGCAGCTATTATGGTCGCAGAAGAAACTTCTTGCGTGCCAGAAGGTCGCGGGCGCAAAACCAGCCTATGGTCGCAGAACTTGAGCGAGAATAAGGTCGTAGAATATGCACGACCAAGGTAACCCGAGGGTTATGTTTAATTGAGTAGTGTTTGAGTTTGCCAGACACGTTTCCAGGATAAGATAACTCCTCCCATGTATGAAGATAACCGTCGAGGAGTTAAGATGTGCGGTTATCCATAACTGTACAAGTTAACCGGCGAAGGGACAAAGATTATAGTGCAGTTATGCAACTGCATATTAGCAATTGTCCAAACTCCCGAACTGCTTCACGTTGGCATCCTTTCAATCAGTACAAAAGGAGGGAAAGAAGGACAAAAAAAAGGAGAACAAGACTTGAACAACTCAAGATAAAAAAAATAGACAGAAGCATTGAGAGAGATTGTCGACCTCTGTAACAATCTCTCCTTCCCTATAACATTCTTATACATAGTAAAAACACCATAGGACGTAAGGTTATTACTCAATCCGTTGAGGGCCCGAACCTGTATAAATCTGTGTCTCCAATTGATACTTACCCTAACTTACCTGATAAACACCTTGAAAGGTATCCACTTCTTACTCACAAATCTATGTAAGATCGACTAAGGACCCCGAGTCTCAATCGTTGAGAGCTGGAGCCCACCGTGGGGGCCTTTCTTAAGGTGTTTTCTTCTATTAGGAGTTCTGGTAAGTCATGTCTGGGGCATACAATTCCGAGAACAATTTCAATCTTGATGACTATGCTCAGATTCAGATGCCTTCGCCCAACGACCTCGTTCCTATGGAAGAGGTCGACAATGAGGACGTCCATGAATCACATCCAGAGGGTACATCTTCTCCAACTCTGGTCATATCAGTCGACCAAGAGATAGAAAAGATGGATCTTTCCCCTCATGTGAATCCCACCATATCAGAGGCTGAATACATGCCACGACACATTATTCCAGAAGATGTGGAGGATGACAATCTTGAGTTTTGTCCTAGAAAGTTTGCTCTGGACAATCTCAAACCCCTTTTTGATTTCGAATCTGATTCGGAACAAGGAGGAATGTTTTCCCCATCTGCAACCTCGGTTCCTCAAGAATTTTCTGTGCTATTGGAGGAAACTCCTGAGCAGCAAATTGCCTGGGAGGAACAGGAGCGCAGACAGAAGGAGGATCAGGATGATGAACAACGAGAAAACGAGGTTCGTAAGGCCATTGAGGAAGCCTTACGCCTTGCGCAATCTCGCCACGATGCCATTGTTCGAGATCCTGGTCATAGCAATTCACATCATCTGCATGGTCGTAGGCACAACCAAACTCCATCTTTGGCCCCAGAGTATCCATCGGCGGTTGAAGAGACAGTAACTCCTATGGCACCCAGAAGGAGCACACAGGATCGAATTCGTGTTATCGTAGATACACTGCGTAATCCTCCTCCTGGCATCGAAGATGCGGATAGAACGATCTTTGCCAGAGTCCTTGCGGACACACTCGACGAAGTGGTGTCTGATGCAACTCCAACGACATCATCCCATTCCACAATTTGTTCCCATGAGCGGGATTATTCTTACTCCAGCCATGGGAGGCGCAATCGATTGCCAATAGGGCTGATTCGACATGACAAGGCCAGGCGAGTTGGAAGCTCTCGCGATCAAGATCGCATAGTAGTCCATTCCCGCTTGGGGCCACGAGGTATATCTCCTCAAGGTAATGTCTCCCGCAACCATATGGAGGGTTGCGGTGATGGACATTTCCGCAGTTCCTATGTAGGTTGTAAGACTTTCTCGCCAAGCCTCCATGATATGGTCTGGCGAGATAAGTTTAAACCAGGGATGATCGAAAGGTTCGATGGAACTCAAAATCCATCAGAGTTTCTTCAGATCTACATTACTGCCATCCAAGCGGCAGGGGGAGATGACCGCGTGATGGAAAACCACTTGCCAACAGTTCTTGAAGGAACAGTGAGGACTTGGTTGTTTAATCACCTAGAAGGGACAATTTACAATTGGGAAATGTTGTGTGATGCAATACTCAACAATTTCCAAAATTGTTATTAGAAGCCTAGCAAGGAAGATGATCTTCATCGCTTGCGCTAGACTTCCATGAAAACTCTTCAACAGTTTGTCAAGAGATTTTTTGGAGTGAGAAATACCATTCCTAACATCTCCAATAGTTCCGTTATCAGGGCATTTAAACATGCCGTTCGATATCGGAGATTCATCAAAGATTTACTAATCCATCTACCTCGATCAGTAGTCGATCTCTTTGACATAGCTGATCGTTATTTTGACTCGGTAGAGGCTGTGGAATAGAATAGGATGGTGGACAAAGGGAATTTGCCACCTCAACCAGGTCTCAAGAACGACAAGAAGGATGATTCTAGCAAGAAGCCAAAGTCATCATCGGTCGGGAAATCAAAAAAGCCCAAGAAGAATCGGGCTGGACAATACCGAGATGTCACCGTTGCCAACAAACCACCATCAGGAAAAGGTAATAAGTTTTCATTTAGAAAAAACTCCTTTTGGTGGCCACGACAGTGACCATTCTGGAAAACAGGCTAACCCACAGGAATAAAAAAAAATTGGTGTCCACTGCACAATTCTTCCAGACATGATCTCAAGAATTGTCACAACTGGTTGAAGAGATTGGAAGACTTCTACCAGGGAATTGGACCCATGCCAACCATACCACAGCAAGACCAAGCCTCCGAGGTTAGAGACACTGATGGAGATGAAGAAATGTCTTACCAGGTACCCCAAAATCATGTCAATGTTATCTTTGGTGGTTCTTTTTCTTATGCTTCTAAGCGTCAGTTTAAACCTTTTTACCGTGAGGTAAATAAAGTTGAAGCTCCGTTTGTGCCTCAATATCCTCGCTGATCAGAAACTCCCATAACCTTCGACCGGAACGATTGTCACAAGGGGCTTACACGACCGTTGTGACTTCGTTTGGTCAATACCCCTATAATTAGCAATGATAGGGTTGAAAAGGTTCTGCTCGACGGGGCAGTTCTTTGGACGTATTATTGGTCAAGACTCTTAACGAGATGCAAATCCCTCGCTCAAAAATTAAACCCATAATTCATCTGTTTTATGATATAATTCCTGGTCCCTCAATGATGCCGATTGGACAAATTGTGTTGCCAGTAACATTGGGAGAACCAGACAATTTTCGAACAGAATTAATTACATTTGATGTAATTGATTGTGATTCGGCATATAACGCTATATTTGGTAGGCCAACACTTGCTAAGTTTATGGCCCGATGCATTACGCTTATCAATGCGTCAAGCTACACCATCTACAAGACAGAGAATGAGTAGGTGTAGTCAATTTAGTGGAAGATATGGTGGAGCGGGCCGGCGACGTGAACTGTCCTCGAAGGTGTGCGAAGAAACGGAAACTCACAATTCGAGCTTCAATTTAAATTCTAGCTAAACAGGCTTTCTCAGGGTCCTCTAGTGATTGATTTGCTCTTAAAAAAGGGGTATTGAAATTGGCTGGAAAGAGTTCGATAGCTAGAACAGGGCATATCCAATTCACGGATCACCGGCGTTGAGGTCCACCGGAGACAAATTACTTGCTACGGCATGATGAGATGAGCAATAGGCACTTACTGGTGAAGTTGGTTTGGACATTGATGTGGTGATGAGCTTTGGCGACGTGCTCCTCCTCGACGGCTCGCCGGAGAAGAAGAAACAGAGAAGAAGATGGATTCAAAGGCTAAGGAAGATCTGGAGAGAAATGTGACGGCACGAAATGGAGATGCAAGGGTGGCAATTATGGAACTTGTGCCGTTGAAGCGACTGGATGGGGCGGTGACAACGATGATGATGCGACAGCATAGCGGCGTGCAGCGGCACCTCAGCTTTATCAGAATGGTCAGCTCCTGGTAACTTGGTCCTGCCGGTGCAGAGGCGGAGGTGAAGGTTGGCCTCAGCATGGCGTCGTCGTGGTGCAAAGCTTCTAACATGGTTGCAGGCACGCGTGCGTGCGAGACAAGACGGCGCTGGTCGAAGCTGCTGGTTGTGGGCGCTACCACGGTGGCTAGCTCCGGCGTGGCACGTGTACGGCATGCAGGTACAACGATCACACGCACTGACGACGAGCTGGACTTCATCGGCGGCGAAGATCACGACAGCGCTCAATTCAAGCGTGCTAGCTGCTGAATTTGAGATTTGGACTGAAACACAAAATCTGAAAATATTTATGGATTGATTTGTAATTTCTGTGAAATAGCTGGTCTAAGATGAATTTGATTTCACTGATGTGGCTCAAATAACTCAATAAACGATTTAGAAAAGGCATTCGACAAAATCTGGAACTCTTGATCAGATTTTGAGCTAGAGTGAAAATAGGGTATTTAGGGTATTTAGACTCTGGGTTTTGTCGAGGTTGAAAATCTGAGATCTAGGATGAGACTTTGAGATCCTCACAGAAGGACATTTTGTATTGAATAGCGTATGGGAGATATCCCCTGAACCAGATCAAGATTTGGAGCTAATTTGTGGCTTTTAACCTTTCCAGGCTTTTGGAAAATCTGAAAAGGACTAATCTGCAATACTTGAGGACTGATTTGTGAAAATGACCTTGGTGATGGAATTCTGGTGCCAACTTTTTGGATTAAGGTATTGGCATACCCTAGATCATAATCCTAAAATAATTTGGTCTGGATCAGGTTAATATTTCATCAAATCGGCTTTCTGAAATTCGAAGTAATTAGGGTAATTAAGATATTGAATAATTCTGTTTTCGAAAACAGAAAGAGGTTGATGATTCTAGATGTTAGAGGTCGAATTTGATCTGGCTCCTGAAGGCTTTTCTACTCAAGATGATTAGTAGGCCATATCTGGACACTCTGATCTTGATTTGGGCCTAAGGCCTTGATTTTGAGATTTTTGGGCCTCAGGATAGAATAGATTTGAATTGATCTTGTTACTTCTAAAGAGACATATGCATGCATGATTTTTCATGAAAATGAAGTTTTCACCCCGAAACCAGGGCGTCACAGATCGCATGAGGGGTAGCAGCCAAATAGATGAGTAATGATCTCCCAAAGTTGGGGAAACCAGTACGAGAGCACTGGCTAAATATGCTTTCACTTCCTGAAAGATTTTCTCAACTTTGTCCGACCACTAGAAACCATTGTGCTTACGTAGAACCTTAAAGAAAGACAATCCACATTCGCCCAACCTCGAAATAAAATGACTTAAAGCCGCAATTCGACCAGTTAACCTTAAAGAAAGACAATCCACGTGGTCGAAGAAGATCGCATTTGCTCAATGGTCCAAATCTTTTCAGGATTAACCTCAATGCCCTGTGAACAAACTAGGAAATCCAAAAGTTCACCAGAAGAAACTCCAAAGGAGAAATTTTCAGGATTCAACTTTATTACATGTTTATTCAGGTTACAGAAAGTTTTAGCCAAATCATCTATATGACTAGAGCTTTTAGAGCTCTTGACAACCAAATCATCAACAGAATCTTCTAAGCTATGCCCTAATTGAGATTTAAAGGTCTTCTACATCAAATGCTGGTTTGTGGAACCAGCATTCTTGAGCCCAAATGGCATTTTGATTTAGCAGTACGTGCCAATGGTGTGAAGGAAATTTTCTCTTCATCTTCCTTTGCCATGCTAATTTTATGGTACCCTGAGTTGGCATCCAACAAGCTCATCAGTTCGCAACCCATTGTTGAATCGACCAACTGGTCGACACGGGGAAGGGGAAAATCATCCTTCGGACAGGCAACATTGAGATTGGTTTAATCGATGCACATGTGGCACTTACCATCAGATTTCAAGACCATGACCGGGTTTGTGAGCCATTCAGAATGTTCAACTTCACGAATAAAGCCAGCCTTCTAGAGTTTATCTAACTCCAAACGGATGGCTTTTCTTCGATCAGAGGCAAAGCGTTTGAGCTTTTGCTTTATTTGTCGCTGTCCAGGCTGAATGGCTAGCTTGCGCTCGATCACTTTCCTTGGGACTCCATGCATGTCGGATGGTTTCTACGCAAACACATCTGCATTAGCTTGGAGGAAAGTGATGAGCACAAGTTCCTATTTGTTCTCCAGTTCTAACCCAATCCGAACAGTTCTGGTTGGATCTTCTGGGAATAAGGAAACTTGTTTAAGTTTTTCATGTGGTCAAGGGTTTACCATGACTAGATTTGTCTCTTTTGCCTTGGCCGTAGCCTTGACATCCCTGAGGGGAAGCTGATCGACCAATTCTAAGGAAATGCGATCGCAAGTGACAGCCAAATTCTGGCTGCCCCTGACCGTGATTGCGCCTTTTGGTCCTGGCACCTTGACGCACTCAACAGTAATCAATTCTGTTTGAAAATTCTCTAGTTCTCCGAGCGTTACCAGTAGTACAATCTGGCCAATAGGAGTGTACGAAGGACCAAGAATGATCCCAAAAAATGGGTGAACCACTTGTTTAATTCTTGAGCGAGGGATTTGCATCACGTCAAGTGCTTTTACAAAAAGAATGTCGAGAGAACTACCTCCATCGACTAAGATTCTACCCACTTTTGCATTGCTAATCGTGGGAGAAATGACAAGAGGGAGTCGTCGTGGTCACAACAATCCCTTGGGGAAGTCTTCTTGGCTAAAGGTCAGGAACATCTTCAACCAGCGGGGGTATTGAGGCTCTTTTGGTGGAGCTTCATTATTATTAACCTCTCGGCCAACAGATTTAAAGTGACGCTTGGAGATATAGGATGAAGAACCACCAAAAATAATATTAATATAATTATTTGGTACCTGGTTGGCATGTCCTCGTCTCCATCGGTGTCCTTATTCCCACTGGGTTGTCTTTTTTCTGGTATGGTAGGCATAGGTGCATTACCTTGTTAGAATTCTTCCATGCGTTTTAACCATGTTCGGCAATTCTTGAGATCGTGTCCCGGGACATCATGCAGCGAACACCACCTCTTGTTTCCCTGTGGGTTAGTCTGTTCTTCTGTGTGGTTGCTGTAGCGTCCACCAGAATGATGTTTATTATTTTTGTATGGAACTTTTTTACCTTTATCCTGTGGTCGCTTTTCCATGTTCGTGACCTCTCGGAGGCAGTTCATTCCATCCTTTTCCGTCTTTTTATCTACCCACCCGTAGATGATCCAGACTTCCTATTAGTACTTTCTTTCCTTTCGCAGTCTAGACTAGGCTAGGGTGGTAAATCGCCCTTATCAACCATTTTATTCTACTCCACTGCTTCAGCTGCATCGGAGTAGCGATCAGCCATGTCGAAGAGTTCTCACACTGATCTTAGCTGGTGAATGCTGAGATCCTCCGTGAATCTTCGGTATCGATCGCCATGTTTAAAGGCTCTGATTACTGAACTATTAGAGATGTTAAGGATAGTATTTCTTACCCCCACAAACCTCTTCAAAAACTGTTGGAGAGTTTCACTTGAAGTCTGGCGTAATCGATGACGATCATCTTCCTTGCTAGGTTTTTCATAGCAATTTTGGAAATTGCTGAGGATAGCATTTCCTAGTTATAAATAGATTCTTTTGGCTGGTTGAAGAGCCAGGTTCTTGCCAGTCCTACAAGGACCATTGGCAAATAATTGGCCATCACCTTTTAATTTCCACCTACCGCCTACATAGTAGTGACATAGATCTAGAGAAATTCAGATGAGTTTTGCGTGCCATCTAATCGCTTGATCATGCCTAGCTTAAATTTGTCAGGCCAAACCACTACTCGTAATCATGGCGAAAAATCCCTGCAACCAACATATGTAATATGTGGTTGTCGACAATCGCGACTATCGCCATGGCTGCAAGAAAGGTTAGAATGTGGAACATCATGGCGTGGTCCCAAATGTGAGCGTATCGGCTCACGGTGGCGATCGCGGGAACAATCAGTTCTCCGAATCTTGTCGTGACCACGACAAGTTGATGTGGCTCGAGCATTGTTGCGTCATCTCTGGCGATGATAAGCACTATCCCCCACCTCGGAATTGGTTACTGATTACGATGAGGCGGTTGGAGTTACATCTGAAACTCTTGCCAATGTTACCCCATCATCATTTGTAAAACTAGCGGCAGGGTTACGAAGCGCTTCTGCGATCACGCGAATGTGCTCGTGTGTGCTTCTTCTAGGAGCCAGAGGAGTCTTAGCTATTATCGCCTCAGTTGTCGGGGAACGCTCTGGATCTGTAAGCGGCGATTGGTCGCGCCTACACCCACCAGAAAGTTGTTCGTGGGACGTTCCTGGGTCGAGGTTTGCGGTGTCATGGCGAAGTTGTGCAAGGCGTAGAGTTTCCTCTGTGGTCTTGCGAACTTCTTCTGGCCGCAAACAAGCTTCATCTTCTTGCCATTTGCGATCCTCTTCCCTTGGAAGTCTTTCCGTTGAGCCAAAACTGCAAAAGGAAAGAACATCTCCTCCTTTTCTGAGTCGTACTCAAAGTCAAGGAGGGAATGGAAATTGTCTGGAGCAGATTCTTCTAGATCCAACGAACAATATTCACTGGGAGCTCCCATGTCTAATGCGGATGCATTAGGATCCCCAGCGCCGTTGTTAGTCAAAGCAATAGGTTGTGGCTCATACTCGCCTTCAGATGTGGCAAGGCTCATAGGAGGCAAGTGAACTTCCCTTTCAGGTTCTCGGTCGATGGTCGTGACCAGAGCTGGAGAAGAGTTCTCCTCGACATAGGACTCGAGGGTATCATCGACCTTTCCATGGGAACAACATCTTCATCCATGGTATCGGCGTAGTCGGCGAGATCAAAGTCATTCTCTGAATCGTATGCACAGGGCACAGGATCCAAAGTACAAATAACCTTGGTGAAGAAGAAAATGTCATGTCGATCCCCACAGACGGCGCTAGCTATCGATGATTGGGACAATATTCCAAGCCAAACTTACACAGATTTGATTTATTTATAAGGGGGATAGTATCAATCAATCACCAAGAATATTATCGTAAGAATGGAACCAGAGACAATGTTTATATAGGTTCGCGCCCTCGTAGTATAAGTAATAGCCCTACTACTGTTTGGTTGTCACTATCAGAATGGTGGATTACAGAGGGTATAGAGTTTAACAATCTCTGTATTGTCTAACTCTCTATTGATTATTCTCCCCATGTTCTGTATCACCTCATCTTATCATATCTTCTTCTTCCCTTACATAAGCCCTTAGCCCTTCTTTTATACTTGTTGAAAAGGTGTTGGTTGCTTCATCATAGGGACGCTAGGCGGTTACCAGCGGTTTGGGATGGTTATGGATAACCGCACATTCATCCTTCTGGGCAGTTATCTTGTTAGTGAAGATACTTATATTATCCTGGGAACAACTGAACGTATCGGTCAAAAGAGCAATTATGGTCTTGTATAACCGCATCACCCTTAGACCGTGGTCAGAAATATAAGTCTCGACAAACCTTCCTTTCTTGACTCAAAGGTACTTCCAGGCTCAATGTTTGTCTTAATTCACTAACATGGTAAGGATATAGAAACCACTATTAGTTTCCTCATAAAGAGGGTTAAAGATAACACTCTCATAAATGGTCACGTATTGGCTGCGACCATATATCGGGTATTATCATGTCTCCGCGACCATTGTGTCTACGGGTAGTGAGTGCGGACCCCACGACCTTAGGTATTGCGATCACAGAGGTCGCAACCACAAATATTGAGACCACGGGTATAATCATCAGTGATGAGCCATATATAGTCCAAAAGATCTTGAACTATTATATGATCTCTCTCTGTGGTCATAGACGACACGGAAATGCACAAAGAAATAACTCAGGTAATAATCTCCGTCAAAGGGGTTGGAAACTAGTAGCTTGAGTCGAGCTAGTGTCGAAGCTCAAATACATTCATATCATATTGCACTAGTGCTCATTCACCTCTTGCATTGCTAGAAAACAAATCTAGATTGTTTGAATTGGAGTTAAGATCTGAAAACTAGACCTGGTCGTGATCGAATCAGTAGTTGAACCGGTCGTGGTCGTATCTGACTTGGTCATGATCATATCTAATACACAAAATTGGTCATCTCAATACTGAAACTGGTCGTGGTCATATCAGTTTTAGACCTAGTCATGGTCATATCTGCACAAAAGTAGTCATCTTAGTATTGAAACCGGTAGTGGTCGTATCAGAACTAGAACTGGTCGTAATCGTTTCAAAACTAGAATTGGTCATGGTCGTATCTATACAAACTGGTCGTATCAGTAATTGAAACTGTTGGGGGAAATCTCTAGCCTAAAATATCCCCCTTGTCCCGGGCGCCGCCACCCGGTGACCACAGTCCCAGTGAGTAGAGCCCCGGGGGCAGGGCGCTCCTTCGTCCCGGGCGTCGCCACCCAATGAGAAGCCTCCCCCTTGTCTCGAGCGCCGCCACCCGGTGACCATTGTCCCGATAAGCAGAGCCCCGGGGATGGCCCAACTTCGTCCCGAGCGACGCCACCAGGTGAGAAGTATCCCCCTTGTCCCGGGAGCCACCACCCAGTGACGACGGCCCCGGTGAGCAGAGCCCCGGGGACATGGACCTCCTTTATCTTGGGTGGCCGTGGCGCGAATCTGGGCGTCGGTGGCTGGATCTAGGCCATTGAGGAGGCTACGAGGGGCGGCGAGACGCGGTGAGGGAGAGGCGGCTACGGTGTGGCGGCAGGTTGGCGGCGTCGGGTTGTTGAGCACGGACGGCGGCTATGGCGAGATCGGCTAGATCTGCGGCGGGATGGTGTATAAATGGGGAGGAGGAGAGGAAGAGGAAGAAGGGAAGAAGAAGAAGGAGAAGGGGGGGTGAAGGAGGAGGAGAGGAGAAGAGGAGTACTGGAGGAAGTGGTAAGGAACCAGGAAGAAGAGAAAGAAAGAGGAAGGGAGGAAGGTGGAAAAGAGAAGAATAAAGAGGGAGTCTGTGGAGTTGTAGGACAGGAAAGAAAAGGGGAGCTCACCGGCGGTGGAGACGAACGGGAGAAGAGGAGATGAAATGTGTTGAGAGAGGACGAAGAGGGAGAAGACCGGCGGCTCACCGGAGAGGGAGAAGAGGAAGAAGAGGCGAAGGTAGAACGGGGACGAGGCCGGCGGCTTATTGTCGGCGTGGACCTGGCCACCGCCGGGGTTGAGAGAGAAGAAGGGGGTTTGTGGGTATGTGCAACAGTGGTGGCCGAGGGTTTTTAGTGTTTTGGCTGTTTTGCAAAAAGGCCCTTGGGTTTTCAGGAAATTTCAATTGGACCCTAGGCTGTAAAGTTTGGTTGTTCTAGACCCCCGGAGACTCCGATTTTGACGTGGTTAGCTCCTACGCGTCTATAATGACGCGCACTTTTGTACAAATTCGTCCGCTCGCCAGATCCAGTCGATGAAGCTCATCCATTCAGCCATAAATTGCCCGGATGCGTCGACCTACGATTAAAATATACAAAATACACAATCGAGGTCGAACGACAGCTAATACAAATATATTTGAGTATTTGATGATCTTTATGACTAAAATGAGCATGAATAAGGGGAAATATCCAAAAAGTAAGTACAAATATGAGAATTATCATCCCCCCAAGCTTGAACTTTTGCTTGTCCTCAAGCAAATAAAATCAGTGAATAAAGAAGGACAGCAAGTAATGTATGAATGCGGCAATCTAATGTATTATAACTGTTTATTCCGCAAACACGAGAAGGCTCAAAGAAAAGGTCGCAAATGATTATGAATCATGTACACACAGCCAATCATACCTCGAATTTAGCAAGAATGAGTGAAAAAACATGCGAGTTACCGATGTATATACTAGCATACGAATATCTAATGAAGAATTTAGAAATCAGATAATTGCAATGATTACATGTTTCAGCCTCGCTAGACATCACACTAATCACTTTCTAACCTTATTGAAATTTTTTTCGAAATTTGGTGCTTAAGCTAGCTCCTTCCCGTTCGACTTATTAATTATAGATCCCTTCATACTCTACCCTAGGCCCATCACACTAGGCGATGTGTTCCATAGAGTAATCAACACGCTCATGAGCTCAATCGATGATTAATGAACAAGCTAACATTTTAGTAATGCAAAAACAAGTTAAGCATCGACTAGCTCAAAGGAGCGAAGAGTAGAAGAGTTTTTATTAAGCGGTGAAATGGAAGTTGCCTACTAAGTAGACAGCAGCATTTGCAACCTTATTTTGTACAAGTTTGTAAAAACATGGTTTAAGTAACTAGAAGTGATATCTAGGAAGCCAAGTACACAAACCAAGCAATTAAATGATCTAAACTAGTCTCTTGAATATTACATACACAGGATATTCATGGTAACAAGGATGCAAAAATTTACACTCAAATTTGCACAAGATTCACAATATGACTAGTGTGAGCAATTTAAACAAAATTCAATAAAATTTCAACATGACCTCTCTTGTAATTAGCTTGTCGGGCAAACAGTTCAATACAAGAGATATATCACAGACATACAATACATAAGCCCACACGACTAGATAATCAACAATCACATACACAAGTACAAGCATGCACAAATAGTCATAAATCACAACAATTACACAAATATAGAGAATTGAAGCTCATACATGCACAATTGCCCTATTTTACTCTAAAATCATCCAAATATTACATAAATATAGAGAATTGAAGCCCATACATGCACAATTGCCCTATTTTACTGTAAAATCATCCGAATTTTTGAAAAATTTAACTCAAATTTCAGATTTGAATGCACTCCCCCCAAGCTTAAAACGTGCATAGTCTCTATGCATACATGAATGCAAAACGAGTTGGGTGGATGCGAGAAAGTAAGTTTTTGCACAATTGGGTAACATGAGGTCCGAGACAGCTCACCAGGTATATGATGAAGACTATCGTGACGACGAGCCATTCGAAGGTCTCATGCACATGTACGAATGATAGTAGGTCCTAAAAAGAGAAAAAGAAGAAAGGACTAACTACAATTTACAAAATAAAAAGAAAAGAAATAAAGAAAAGAATGACTCGGGTTGCCTCCCGAGAAGTGCTTCTTTTAGGTCGGAAGCTCGACCCTCAAAGGATATGGAATTGAAGCGCAGGTGTAAGAGGGGCTAGTGAGGGACGTAGTAGAAGCTCCACGTCCACCCTCCTGTCGGAAGCAGCATGCCTGGGAATCCACTAGGATCCCAGGGAATATCGACTCGGAGCAAGTCTGCTCGCGGTCGAGAAGCCACACGTGTTAACCTGCAAATAAGATCAAGAAAGAACAAGCATGTGTGTATGGTAGGGACAAAGCCCTCCATAAGGTCAGCTGACGAAAATCCCCTCACGTCGACTAATCGATAATACACATAAGGAGGATGGCATGTGTCGATGCAAGGTAAATGACAACTCAAAGTGATATGACAAGTATCATCAGAATTAAACAGCTCAGAATGATACGAGAGGGGTTTCAAGTCTACCTGAATAGTGGATGACGTGAAGTCTGGGATAAGAAGAACCTCCACGGGGGTCATATCTGATAGATCAAGATGAATGGAGTCCCCTATTTCAGAAAGAAGTCCCTCTGAATCAAATGAGAATATCTCCCTCTCGATCTCGTGGCTAAAGGAATACCCCAGGAAGTCTGCATCATCAAGCTAAACTATCTCAAGCACTGAGTTATCAGTAAGAGGATCATAGGTGTGACAAGGGGGTTCTGCAACCTCGAAACTGACAATCTTCATCTCTGGTCCGTCTGTCAAAGGATCATCAAAAGAAAATGGTCCAAACAGAGGCAGAGGTGTCTCGAAAACAAGCTCGCCATCATCATCGCACATGAGCAGATCAGCAGGTGGAGCGTAGTGATGCGATGTCGAAGGAACAAGATCAGGTCGAAGCTCGTCACTCACAACTGTGGTCTCTCTGTGAGGGTCTCGAGGATAGATGTCATGGATGGGCTTCGGGACACTAAACGGAGGTGTGATGGCCTCAAATGTGTCCGCATCTGAACATTGTGCAAGGTAGTGCTCAGACTTCTTAATCATGTCCTCCATCAGTGCCTCAAGCTTGGATGTATCCTCAACTTCGAGAGGCGACTGTGGCGACAAATGTAGATATTCATTCATCTTTTTCAAATGACGCTCCAACAGCACCTCAAGTCTAGATGTATCCTCGTACGCAGGAGGCTGCTGTGAGTACTGCAGATGTGATAAGTACGAAGGCTGATATGATGTACATGGGGGCTACTCTCCATACCTAAAACCCTTAAAAGGACAGCTAGGAGAAGATGAGATAGCAGGGTGGCTGTTCCTGTACGATGTATTTGGGTATGTAGGCCATCCATGATGATATGTAGTGGATGCTCGACCACGTTGACAAGCAGTAGGCGAATGAACTCGTATATCACAAATACAACATATAGGATAGCAAATAATCCATGAAGAACTGTATCAAACTGGCGAGGCGAATCATCTAATTTAGCACTAAGATTGTCACAAGCATCACAAAAGGAATGGTAACCATCCATATCCTCAATCAATGTGAATCAATCAATCAACAAGAAAAGGACAAGTGCGAGAAATAAAAGAATCAGAGGGAAAAAGGGGCGGAAAAAGATGCAAACAAAAACCAAAGAGAAACAAAAAATAAAAGATCTAGTCAATTAGACACGCTCGCATTCAACCTAGTCCCCGGCAACGGTGCCAAAAATTGATACCGGCCTAGACCATCTCACAATAGAACGAGGACGATACAGTAAGACAAGTATTCTAGTTGTTCTTTCCACAGGGACTAGAGAAAACAAATCGTGTAAAAGTAGACTAAATCGTTGAATAATAAAACCAACATGGACGAGAGAAAGAGAGAGAGAATGTCAGAAGAAAGAAAAAAGGTAGTCCCCTCGCGACAAGCGACTAATGTTCGTTCTGGACTAGCGTTTCGTAATACAAGCGATAGAGAGAAATCGTGTAGTGGTAGCGCACGAGGCAACGCTAACAACCATCATCGATCGCAATCTACGGCAAGTACCGACGAATCACCAGTGTAGAGCAAACATTAACCACAAACCTCTCAGCCACAACCAGAGACCACATTGTCACAAGACAGCACAGAGCACAACAAAGAGATTGAACACTAAAATAAGAAAACAGAGCTCCTAGGACATCAATTCACACAGCAGCAGAACTGTATCCATTTCACACACACAATTGAACCCTGAAGCCTCAGCTGCATAACCTGGATCATTCAAGCGAGATAATTCAAGCTTAAAGAGATCATATGGAGTGGGATTCTCCAGAGTCTTGATGCAAAGCAACTAATTCAAGATACTCGGAATATAGCCACATGCACAGAGCTCAATTAAACACAAAGCAAGATGAGCTAATAAAGCAATAGTTCATTTCAAGCAAAGATGATAACAATTCACTGGACAGCTTGATGAACAACTAATCCCAGTTCCAGCAAAATAGAAATCCCTAGAGTTGATTTCACAGACAGGTTCAGTTCATACCAGCAAGCAAGAATGCATCACAGAAGTTCTAACTTGTTTGTCACAGATTTGCTTGCTCCCTGCTTGTGATGATATCTGGAGTTCAAAGCCAGAGGAAGCTTGACCTTGTAGTCGAAGTAGTGGGCTGCAGTGGTCGTGGAAGAAGCTGGGCGTCGTCACAGTCGAGGTTTAAGTCGAAGTCGAGGTCGTCGCTGCTGATGGCCATCATGGGTCAGGCAGCCGAGCGGAGTGACGGCGGCGCACGCTGGAGATCCGGCACAGGTAGGCGGAAATCAACGGTGGCGCGGCTGTGGAAGGAAGAAGGTGAAGAGGAGTGGTGGATTTGGGGGAAGAAGAGGGAAGAAATAGAGAGAGGAAGAAGAAAGGAGAAAGAAGGGAGGAGAAGAAAGAGAGCGGCGGTGGCTGCGGGTTGTTCGGTGGCGGCGACGCGAACTGGCGGTGGCTCAGCGGTGGGAGACGAGGGCGGCAGTGCGACGCGTGGGAGAGGACGCCGCAGCGCGATCTGCGCGGGAGCCGGCGGATCTGGCGGCGTGGAGGTTGGAGGGGTCGGATCCGGCGGTGGAGGTGATGCGGCGCGGCGCGTAGAGGCAGCGGCGCTGTGGCGCGAGGTAGGCGGAAGAGTAAAGGCGGTGCGCGGATCCGGTGGCGGTGGCGCATGTGGGCGAACTCGGGGATGGCCGTGGCACGTATCTGGGCGGCGGTGGCTGCATCTAGGCCGTGGAGGAGGCCACGAGGGGCGGCGAGGCACGGTGAGGGAGAGGCGGCTCCGGCGTGGCGGCAGATCGGCGGCGTCGAGTTGTGGAGCATGGACGGCGGCTATGACGGGATCGGCTAGATCTGCGGCGGGATGGTGTATAAATGGGGAGAAGGAGGAGGAGGAGAGGAGAAGAGGGGTACTGGAGGAAGTGGTGAGGAAGCAGGAAGAAGAAAAGAAGAAGAAAAAGAAAGAGGAAGGGAGGAAGGTGGAAAAGAGAAGAATAAAGAGGGAGTCTGTGGAGTTGCAGGACAGGAATGAAAAGGGGAGCTCACCGACGGTGGAGACGAACGGAAGAGAAGGAGATCAAATGTGTTGAGAGAGGACCAAGAGGGAGAAGATCGGTGGCTCACCGGAGAGAAAGAAGAGGAAGAAGAGGCGAAGGTAGAACGGGGAGGAAGCTGACAGTTTACTGTCGGTATGGACTTACCGCCGGCTGCAAGTTCGCTAGGGTTGGGAGAGAAGAAGGGGGTTTGTGGGTATGTGCCAAGCCGAATTCCAACAATGGCGGCTGAGGATTTTTAGTGTTTTGACTGTTTTGTAAAAAGGCCTTCAGGTTTTCAAAAATTTCAATTGGGCCCTAGGCTGTAAAGTTTGATTGTTCTAGACTCCCGGAGACTCCGATTTTGACGTGGTCAGCTCCTACGCGTCCGTAACGACGCGCACTTTTGTACATATTCATCCGTTCGCCAGATCCAGTCGATGAAACTCATCCATTCAGCCATAAATTGAGCGAATGCGTCAACCTGCGATTAAAATAAACATAACACACAGTCGAGGTTGAACGACAGCCAATACAAATATATTTGAGTATTTGATGATATTTATGACTAAAATGAGCATGAATGAGGAGAAAATATCCAGAAAATATATACAAATATGTGAATTATCACACCCAGTGACCGTGGTCCTGGCGAGCGGAGCGCCGGGGACAAGGCCCTCCTTCGTCCCGGGCGCCGCCACCCGGTAAGGAGCGTCTCCTCGGTCCCAGGCGCCACCACCCAGTGACCACTGTCACGGTGAGCGGAGCGCCGGGAATAGGGCCCACCTTCGTCCTGGACGCCACCACCCGGTGAGAAGTGTCCTCCTGGTCCTGGGCACTGCCACCCGGTGACCACGGCCCCGATGATCGGGACCCCCGGGGAAAGTTTTTCTCTCGGGAAATAGTGAGGACACTTGTTGATAAGCACCAACCAGCGACTAACACCGACTGGCGCGTGGGTTGCCCAATCTTTCACGGTACCTCGAATGGGGACTTGCAAACCGATCGGAGTTGATCAAATTGCAAGTAGATAGTGTCCCGTATAACCTAAGAATTGGGTATTCTCAGTTTACACAGAGATCATATGATTTCTAACTCTCATGATAACTCACAACTTCAACATAGCCAAAGCTATATCGCTCGAAGAGCCTTTTCTGAATTTCTATTCATCTTATCATTAAAAGTCCTCTGGAATGAGAGGATTACATATGTATTTATACTAGGAACAACCCTCCTAGTTTAGGTGTGAAGGCACCCATTAGATGAAGAGTTTCCTTGGATATCCAACAGACCAATTCGTTTGGAAAAGAGTTGCTTCAATTCTCGTGCAGGTTGGACTGGTTGTGCAGCTTTCACTAAAATGACCATAATTTTTGATTCGGAAGTCGAAATGATGCATGGTTTGATGCGTTGGAAACTAGACTTCATTAGCTTTCCAACCATGTGGCCTATGCCTAGGTGGAACGCCAGAATCTTGCCTGAAATGTCCTGCAAAAGGACGGACAGAATTGGATGAATCATAGTCACATGATCCCCTTTTCTTTGGGCACCAATATGATGTCCACCTCCTTTGTTGTGCTACACCGTGATTCCATTCTTCTGTAGCACTAAAATACCTCTGAACATTAGCAATGAGACATGGATTTCTTTGATTGCTCTTTGAACGATCAGTCTTTGGTTGTTCGAACCTTGGTTGAATGCCATCGCTCCAAGATCGATATCCCTTATATTTTCTCACACAAACCATATCTCTATAGTGACATGCTTGTTGTATTCTGATTTTACCATGGATGGTTCTCATGGGCATATCATCCCCCCCTCCTTTAAGCGAAACTGTCCTTGGTTTCGAAGTACTCTTCTCAAGCTTGCTCTTAGCAACAACCCCCTTCATTGGAGCTGTATCTTCCACTTTCTCATTAGTATTTGTGGTTGCATTATCCTCTCCTCTTTCATTAGAAACCATCTTCTGTTTTGAAGTAGGCTTCACTAGCTTGTTATCAACAATGGCCACTTCCACTTTTATTGCATCCTCTGGCATAGGACACAATGTCACTGATTTGCCTCTGTGGACAAAAGAGTATTTGTTCGTCCGTCCATGGTGTGTAGCATTACGATCAAATTGCCATGGCCGTCCTAATAGCAAGTGGCATGCATGCATCGGCAACACATCACACTCCACTTTGTCATGATAATCTCCTATTGAAAAATGAACTTGAACACGACTAGTGACTTTTAGCTTACTGACATTATGCAACCATTGCACATAATATGGTTTTGGATGCTTCCATGTCTTCAAGCCCAATGTTTGCACCAAATCCTTGCTGATTACATTGTTGTAGCTACCTCCATCAATGATGAGCTTGCAACTGTTGGTGTTTACTTTGCATTCTGATTTGAACACATTGGTTCGCTGCCCTCGTGATATAATTGGCATGCTGTCAACATGAACCTTCTTTGCTAACATGCTCAAACCCCCATGTGGTGTTTCCATGGTAGTGTCACCATCATGAGAAGACACAACATTATGTGGAAATGGAGTAGAAGCTAGGGATGTTGATGTTGTCATTTTAACAAATTTTTGAGCTTCTTTTGCCTTCTCTACTTCCTTGGCCAATTTCTGAACTTCTTTTGATTTTACTCTTTGTTCTCGCAGATTTGCATCATACTTGGCTCGAACTTTATCACGACGTTGACGATCCTCTATATACTGTTGATCCGTCCAAGATTCAATTTCTTGCCTTGCTCCTCTCCACAGGAAAGACAGTTGCACGACCGGCTTTCGAGCAATTTGGCGCATATTATGTGCGTAGCACCAATCATAGCCCAATACAAGAGAACATGCAAACATATGCACCAGCAATACATCACAAATAGCACTCATGGCATATCCATCAAATCAAAAATTTACTTTCACTTGTTGTGTTACTTTGATTTCTTGGTGGAACCAAGACATACGATGTGGCCTAGGATGTGGTATCCTTTTCAATCCCAAATGGTCTACAAACGTACTGCTTGTGGCGTTGATGCTGCTTCTTTGATCCATCACCATGGCACAACCGGTATTTCCAACTTTGCATCGACGAAAGAATAGATCCCCACCACTTGGTAGGCACATTGGAAATTCTTCTAACAGCTCTAGACCAATGCTAAGTGGTATGACCTTCTTCATATTTGATATAGCCTTCTAAGATGATCTTTGCAGCAACAAGGAAGATGATACCGTGAGCAACGAAGGCTCTGATACCAAATGATAAGCACCAACCAGCGACTAACACCGAATGGCGCGAGGGTTGCCCGATCTTTCACGGTACGTCGAATGGGGACTTGCAAACCGATCGGAGTTGATCAAATTGCAAGTAGATAGTGTCTCGTATAACCTAAGAATTGGGTATTCTCAGTTTACACAGAGATCATATGATTTCTAACTCTCATGATAACTCACAACTTCATAGCCAAAGCTATAGCGCTCGAAGAGCCTTTTCTGAATTTCTATTCATCTCATCATTAAAAGTCCTCTGGAATGAGAGGATTACATATGTATTTATACTAGGAACAACCCTCCTAGTTTAGAAGTGAAGACACCCATTAGATGAATAGTTTCCTTGGATATCCAATAGACCAATTCGTTTGTAAAAGAGTTGCTTCAATTCTCGTGCAGGTTGGACTGGTTGTGCAGCTTCCACTAAAATGACCATTACTTTTGATTTAGAAGTCGAAATGATGCATGGTTTGATGCGTTGGAAACTAGACTTCATTAGCTTTCCAACCATGTGGCCTATGCCTAGGTGGAACGCCAGAATCTTGCCTGAAATTTCCTGCAAAAGGACGGACAGAATTGGATGAATCATAGTCACATGATCCCCTTTTCTTTGGGCGCCAATATGATGTCTACCTCCTTTGTTGTGCTACACCGTGATTCCATTCTTCTGCACCACTAAAATACCTCTGAACATTAGCAATGAGACATGGATTTCTCATCCTTTGATTGCTCTTTGAACGATCAGCCTTTGGTTGTTCAAACCTTGGTTGAATGCCATCGCTCCAAGATCGATATCCCTTATAATTTCTCACACAAACCATATCTCTATGGCGACATGCTTGTTGTATTCTGATTTTACCATGGATGGTTCTCATGGGCATATCACTTGTTAGGCATCCAAGTCCTTCGACTGGTGAATTGACGTTGGTGCCCTTCGTCTGACGGTGGCAGTAAGGGTAGTTTTGCCCTTCTACACCCTCTTGTTAGGAGATGGATTTTCATTCTAACTCAATACAAACAAAGCAATAGGCATCCCTTGGAGACCTCTCCCCATGAGAGAACCTCCCCAGCGGACTTACATCCGGGGGGTGTCGACAGGACTAGGGTCCCCACTGGGGCCTGAACCTATATAAATCCCTATATCACTCTCTATGTTGGCCCGACGGGATGTGACTGATCGCGCGGTCAGCTCGCATTGTTGTTTGTTCGCTAGGAACCTTCTAAAAGCTGCCGGGGTATTCGCAATACCATGATAGAAACTAGTTGTGATCGTATCAGTTCAAATTGGTCATATTTGTACTAGACCTGGTCGTAGTCGTGTTTGTAATGTGTTGACGGTTCACATGAGTGCTCAAATGTGGACATTCGACCGGTACACTGCTCAAATGAAGACATTCGACAAGACGCCATTTTGACCAGATATTCATTCAGTGGCTTAAAATGTTGTTGAACAAAATTGGTCGAAAGTATGCTGACATTCAGCATGAATGTTAGCTTGAATGTCAATTTGAGTGCGGACATTTGTCCGGAGAGACATCTTTTTGAGTCAAAAATTTTTTACACTATGCTGATAGTTGATAAGTCTTAGTTTGGTAGAATTTTACCCTAGACTTAGTATTGAAAATATGTAAAAATTATGCTTAAAACTCCTTTCATACGTTATTTTATGTGACTTTTTGGGGGAAATCTCCACGAGACTAAGTCCAGGTAAGTTGCGCCACATTGTCCCGGGGACATGGCCTCCGTTGCCTGTCTCGGGCGCCACGTTTCGCCCTGGGACACGGCCCCCGGTGCCTGTCCCGGGTGCCGCGTTTCGCCCGAGGACATGGCCCCCGGTGCCTGTCCCAGGCGTCGTCGTCCTTCCGGGGACAGGAGCCCTTGATCCCATGTCACGTGTTGGTCGCGTGGCAAGAGCCCCGGTCACGTGTGGGTCGCGTGACAAGCACCTCGGGAATTAGCGGCCACCTGTCAAGCATCCGAGGCACCTGGCCGGTAGTTTAGTCTTTTTGCTTCTTTTGGGGCTATAAAAGCCCTTGTACCCCCTTGTTGTAAGAACAAGTTGCTCATTATTGCTAAAATAGCCAATCTCAGGTGTGCTCCGGAAGCCTCTCCCCGAGAGAGCCTCCCCAGCCGACTCCGGTCGGGAGCACGCCGACAGGACTAGGGCCCCCACCGGGACCCGAACCTGTATAAACCTCCGTGTCATTTGTTGTGTTTGTCCGGCGGGGGAGGACCGGTCACCCGGTCAACCCGCGTCGCGTTTTCTTCGTTGGGATCATCCACAAAACCTGCCGGGGTGTTCATAACACCACGACAGTTGGCGCCGTCCGTGGGGACTCGTGACGAGACTTCATAGCTCCCCCAGGACAAGGGCCCGCACCCTTCCCGGTGACGCCGGTCCAAGTGACCCGGCGCCACCTGTCCGGGACACGACTGTCCCGGAGCTTCCGCCCGGAGGCGGCCAGACCTAGGTACCGCCTCCCACCTTCCCTCTTAACTTAGGTGGTTCGAGCTCCGGGTCGGTCCCGGAGAATGCGGGAGCCTCGGCCGGGACTGGTCCTCCCTCGACGGCTCTCCCGGCTCCCCGGGACGCCCTGCTCGAGGCTTTAGTGGAGGGCCAGCTTCGCGCCCAGCGCTCTATGGATGAGCTGCTCCGTGTGTTGACGCGGCCACCGGCCCTACATATGCGCCGTACCCATACCCGGGGGCTATGCCCCCATTTATGGGTCACCCGGCGGTCCCTTTGGTCTCCGGAGGTTCGGCCGCCCCGTATGACCCCAACTGGGGGGGTACCCCCTGCGGGTCATACGTCCGGACCCTTCCCGACACCCGGGTCCTTCCCGGTGCCGGGAGGTTACTTCGTGCCCTGGCCCTTCGCGGCACCGGTGGGATATCTTGTTCCAGGCCCATTCCCGGGGCTAGGGGCCCATTACATGCGGGGGGTTATCCTTGTGCCGGGAGCCAGTCCCGCCCCATGTGTCGCTTTTACCGCATCGGGGGCGGTCGACAGAGCAGCTCCCGTGCCTCAGCGGACCTCCTCCCGCAACGGCACCCCGGTTCCGGACGTCGCCACGGGGGCTCCCCCCTCGCCGGTTCTGGATAATACAGGGGCTCCCCCCTTTCCGGTTCCGGTCGTCGCCGTGGGCGCCCCCTCCCCTGTTACGAATGATACATGGGCTTCCCCCTTTCCGGTCCCGGGGATCTCCGCAGGGGGCTCCCCCCAGCCAGCCCCGGTAGCCTCCGGGCCAGTAGCTACAGTGCATGAGCTCCCTCCTCCCCCGGGGCTGCCCCCGAGGGTTCCCCTGGTGGACTAGGTCCGTTTCTCCCCGAAGGAGGTCGAGCGAATGCATACGGCTAAGTGCGGGGAAGGACTTCCCCCGGGTCGCGGGCGCAGAGAGCCTCGCTCTCGCACCGGTCGGGGGAAGAGACCCACTGAGGAACCAGCCTCTTCAGGGGAAAGCCCAGAAGTCCGGGAACTCAGCCCCGGCCCGAAAGAAAACCGTCGTCACCGCCACTCCGGCGGACCTCTCAGGCCGCTTCCCGACTCCGATAACGAGGGCGCATCCCCCGTCAAAGGAGACAGCGACTGGGACTCTCCCCGGGAAGTGCTGGGGGCTAATCAGCCCCTATGCCGCAGACTTAGGTGCATTCGGTGGCCGCGGCCTTATCGCCCGCCGCACACCGAGCACTACAATGGTGAGGCCGACCCTTATGAATTCGTGCAGGTATATTCCACAGCCATCTCGGCGGCTGGGGGGGACGAGACGGTGCAGTGCAACGTCTTCCCCCTCTACCTCACTGGGATCGCCCGGTCCTGGTTCTACAACTTGAAGGCCGGCTCCATCAAGTCCTTCGCACAGCTCAAACGCGAATTCTGCGCGTACTTCCAGGGGAACTACGTGCGTCCCCTGGATTTTTCGCAGCTGTACACCGTCCGGCAGAGGACGGGGGAGACCATCCACGGCTTCTTTAAGCGCTTCGCTTAAGTGAAGGGCAAAGTGGCTCACGTCCCTGACTCTACGGTCATCGAGGCTCTCCCTAAGCTATCCCTCCTCCGCCGACGAGCTCTTCAACGTACTCAAAAAGTACGCTCAGGCGGAGGAGGACGACCTCTGGAAGAAGACCCAAGGGGCCCCGCCCTCGCTGACCGGGGGGCCAGGGACCCCCTTAAACGCCCCAGGCAGGGGGGCCGTAAATAGCCACGGCCTCGGGACACCTTTGTCCTCGAGGGCGGAGGCGGCTCGCGCTACCCCTCGAAGGGCAACCGCCCCTTCCCCAAGCCGAAAGGCCGTGGGGGAGGACAGTCTTCCCGCGGTCGGGAAGGCCCCGGGGGGAGAAGCAAGGAAGGACCGTGGTGCACCCTCCACGGGTCCAGTACCCATGCTACCCGAGAGTGCCACCAGCTGCTGCAGCACTTCGCGGAGTTCCTCGACCAGCATGGGCAGGGGGGGGGGACTACGGCTTCCTTGCCCCTCAGCTGGCTCTACCGGCCCTTCCTGCTCCCACGGGGCGTCAGCAGGGGCAGACGCGGGAGGGGGAGCCGTCAGAAACTCTCCCCTTCTAAACTTCCGAGAGACGTGTTAACGTCATCGTGGGAGGGTCCGCTTCCGGGCGGGACTCCAAGCGCCAACGTAAGGAGTACGCATGCGAAGTCAAGGTAGTGGGGGTGTTACATACGTCCCTGCCACCCAAGTGGTCGGACGTCCCCCTCACCTTTACGGTGGAAGACACGCGCGGGGTTCGCTTCCCCCACGATGACGCGCTCATCGTCTCCGCCACCATCTACAACTGCCACCTGGCCCGCATCCTCGTGGATGGCGGGAGCTCCGCCGACGTCCTCTACCTGAAAGCCTTCAGGAAGATGCAGGTGGATGAGAAGCTTCTGCAGCCCTCGGCGGGCCCCTTGCAAGGATTCGTCCGGGGGAAGGCAATCCACCCCGTGGGGAAGGTGGATCTCCCCATGACGTTTGGCACCCTGGAGAACTACCGGACCGAGATGGTCCGATTCGACGTGGTGGACCTCCCCTCCTCCTTCAACGCAATCATGGGGAGGACCACGATCAACCGCCTGGGGGCCGCAACCCACCAAAACTACCTTTGCATGAAGGTCCTCGGGCCTCACGGTGTGATCACCGTCCGGGGAGACCAAGACATGGCCCGCGCTCTATACGAGCGCGCTGCCACCACAATCGGGAGCGTCAACATCATTAAGGCGCCCCGGGGGAGGTCTCTTGTAACACCCCTGTTTTTGCTAAACCCTAAAATAGCCAAAATCCACATCCGGACCCCAAAACCTAATCTGCTTCAGCCATTCCCTTCTAAATGCTGTTCAGAACATTTTTCCCTTCGGGACCACCTCCAAAATCTCACCCTAAAGCTGAGTTTCAAGCCTTGCTATTTTAAAACCCTAATTACCCTAATTACCCTAAACTGTTTTCCCCAATTTTGTCGAAACCCTTCAGATCTTGCCCGATCTTACCAAACTTTGGCCAGATAAGTTCTAATAATCTTTTGCGACTTAGCTGCGAAATCAGATTTCAGATCGGACCCTCAGATCTCCAAATTTGCAAACAGGCCCAAGTCCTATTCAAACTATCCTCACAGAACAGCCCCTGGAATAAGTTTCAGAAATTGCAGAACAGCCCAAATGTTATTTTCGAGTCCTTTCGACCAGCGCCTGGTCGTTGCCACGACCAGTGCCCGAGCCACCGTTGCCGCGCCGCGTTCTCGCCGCATTCGCTCGCCGCCGGCCACCGTTCTTGTCACCTGTGTTGTGAGCAACCAAACCACCTCCCGCGCACGTGCCAGTGCCGTGGCATCGCCTCGCCCAGCGGTTAAACGGCCGCGCTCCCGAGCCTCGTTTTCGCGCGCGCTCCCATTGCCGTGGCAGTTGCACGGCGTTACGTGTCATTGCCGGAGCTACATTGTCGCCTCCGCATCTGCGCCATCACTGGTGAAGTCCCAAGGCAACTGGCAAAGCTGCAGCACCGCCTGAAGCGCGATCACGTCGCCGTCGCCGTCGTTGCGCCTGCGCCCGACAAGTTTCTCCCCGGCGCAAGCAACCGCTGTCGCGTTTCCCTTGCAAGCTCCGTCCCCGTGCCTATTTAAACCCCCCTCAACGCTGTGAAGAAGCACAAGCTCAGGACTTAGCCAAAATTCCAGCTTCTCGCCGTTTCCACTTTCTTCTCCGGCGAGCCAGTGAGAGAGCTCACGGTGCCAGCCCTTTCCACAGCCCCTCTCTTCAATCCAAGTTCACCAGTGAGTTCCCCTCGTTCCCCTCTCTGTGTCATAGCAACCAATTGCACTAGATCGATCCCCATCGCCGGTGATCGCCGGATTCCCGATTTGCCCTGTTCCCCCAATGCCACTCGATTCAGCCCAAATTAACCCTCAATCCTGTAGAAGAAGTTGATCAGTAAGCCTAGTAGAGCAAGCCTGTAGAACCAGAATCCCCAATTAAGCTCAAATCGAAGAAATCCCAAATTTGAACCTCGGCCGTTCGCCGGACTTCGGCGCCAAGCTTCTCCGGCCGATATCCAATGAAATTAACCTCCCCAGTAGCTTTGTTGTGCCCTAGAGATCATTCCCAAGCTTGGAATTGAGCTCATTCGCCCTGAATCGAAAACCCCCTTTGTCCAGTGTCGTCTTCTCCAGCGCCGGTCGCCGGAATTTGTTCCCGGCCGATCCAGCACCTGAAACCTTGTCCCTTAGATAGATTCCAGTACCCTGAGAAATATTGTCCACTAGCTCGACACCTGGATCTGCCTAGATTGTGAGTTATGCCTATGCCAAGATCACTGTCCAGTAACTCAGTTCATGTCCAGGCCACCGTGGTTCATCGCCGGATTTGGCCACCCTCCGGCCACTTTCAGCCCTTGTGCCTGTTGAGTATATTGTTCCTGTTAGTAATGCCTACCTCCCAGACAAAGTGGTGCATCAATTGGAGACCTGGATCAAAAGTTAAGCCATGCCCTAGTTTCTGGCCATGTCCAGCACTATGTCAGTGCATGTCAGCCACTGACATTAGCCTTGTTTGACCCCTTCTGGTTGAGCAATTGAAATGCCACCTTGTCCTTTAGATTCCTGGAGTTGTGTTCTACAACTTTCTCTACTGTCACTTCTCCAGAAAACCATCCTAAGACTAGTTTCCAGTTATGTCAAAGCCTTGAACTGAATGTCGACCCTTCGACGTTCAATCCTTTTTTAGCCGTTTCTTCGACCAGAGCCCTTATGACCTTGCCCTGACCTTTTCCCCTGCATACATGACTTATTTACTTAATACTTTCTATAGAAACTATTTTCAGTATGCTTATGTGGTATGTGTTTGTGTGTTAATTGTTTGCCGCAGAGTCAGAAGCGGAAGGAACGGAAGAAGTCTTTGAAGAGCCGTCTGAGTTTTTAGACCCAACATTGCAAGGCAAGCCTCATTCCTTTGATCATGTCTCACCCAATATTTTCATATGAAGTATATTCACTGTTTCTTACTATGCATGCTTAATTGAAATACAAGTTATGTTTGAATGACATGAGTAGATATTACCTAATGGATCATGAAACCCTTTTTGTTATTGAACCTTCGTGTATATATGCTCTTGTCACCCTAGGACTCATATATTGAATATCCACATTAAACTTGAAATGGTCAAATGCATGAGAAGTTATAATGAAAACCGTTTTGACAAGAAAACTGATAAAAGGGATCAGTAGTGAGGATTGGATTGTATGGAGAGGGTGCGGTGCGCACCAGGGTATGTGAATGTTCCTCACTATTGGTTCATAAGGACAAGAACCTTGTGCTGTGTCTCTATACGAATTGTAAACGTACCAACCACTTGCCTGGTATGGGACAGGCACAACTCAGTAGCTTTTTGGTATTAGCAGTTCCCTGCATGGTTTGACGATCTGGTTTCTCGCGTGGAAACTGGAAGGCCAAGGTTCGGCCATGAGTGATGGGAGTCAGAAAAATGATGAGAGAAAAGGCGTTAATGAAGGAAGGCGCCCTAGACCTGATTAAGCCGTGAGCGGCTGTAATCTTAAATGGTCGTATGTCTCGCGTGGACATAGACCAAGGCTATGTGTCCTGAGGGAACATAGACCAGAGAGGCTAGGAAGTAAGGCAGTGGGGAAGACCCACAACGGTACTTGAGACTTAATTGTCTATTTACCGGGCAGGGATACTGTTAATACTGAACTGTAAAGCGTTGTGTGATCTCGGCCTTGTCACATGTGTATAAGTCACATGAAGCTGATCCGACTTGAAAGCCGAGTGAACCAGTGGATTTAAAAAGAGGTACACCTTTGCAAAGTGTAAAAGAAGTATCAGATACTCTGTACTCCCAGGTTCAGGAGTCTTTTCGCAGTGGATGTTATCCATGGGTTATAGCACAAGTAATGTTTTGGAATGTTTTCATAATGCGGTTAACAAAGTAGTGACTCATGGGAGACCACTACATCTAGTGTTTTTATTGAAAACCTGTTAATGTTTAAAGTACTGTTTCGTTAAACAAATAACTTGGAAATCTATATATCTCTATCCATATGAAACTAAAGCCCTTGAATCATATGTTTCACCCTCATATAAGTACTATTACTATAATCCCCGGAATGAGTGTTGCTGAGCACCAAGTGCTCACCCTTGCATTTACATCCAACTGTAGAAGAGGGATTCGAGGATCCCGATTCCTTCAGTTATGAGTTCCCGGCAGAAGATGGAAGTGCCCCGGACGAGCCCACGTTCTAGAAGGATTGCGTACCAAGTCAAGGCAGATGTGGGAGGAGCCACTTCAACCTCGCTGCGGATGGAAGTCAAGCTTTTTGTCGTTGCTTTGTGTTTCATGTTGTGTGTTCGGTACTTGGATACCGACTCTGGTTCTGATAAACTTGTTATTTTCTTAGCAACTCTACTTAGCGCCATTTTCGGTGCTTTGGCTATGTAATATTGGCCATGTTGGCCTGATACTTGTTTAATGATATTACTATGCTTGTGTGGTTTGGAGCTCATGTGTCATCCTGCTGTGTGTAACCTACCTGGGCGGTTACCAAGGTGATCCTCAAATGGGGGTCTCACATCTCTCCCCCGGAACCAGACGTCATTGCGATACCTCCCGGGAGGCCCCTCCCCAAGCCGCGTCCGGAAGGGGGCCTCCGGAAGGTCTTGCTGTCCCCGAACGACGGGGACAAAACCGTCCGGATCGGGGCGGAGCTCCCCGAGGAGCATGCAGCACAACTGCGGCCTTCCTACATGAAAACTCCAACTTTTTCGCGTGGAAGCCCTCGGATATGCGGGGCGTCGCCCGGGATGTCATCGAGCACAAGCTCGCGGTGACCCCCGGTCACCCCCTATCAAACAGAAACTGAGGAAACTCTCCCTTGAACGCCAAGAGGCGATCAAGGTGGAGATCGCCCGACTCCGAGAGGCGGGGTTCATTCGGGAGGTCTTGCACACCGAGTGGCTCGCGAACCCCGTCCTTGTAAAGAAGTCAAATGGCAAGTGGCGGATGTGCGTGGACTTCACCGACCTCAACCGCGCCTGCCCCAAGGACAGCTTCCCACTCTTGCAGATTGACCAACTGGTCGACTCCACCGCGGGGTGCGAGTTGATGAGCTTCCTGGACGCCTATTCGGGCTACCATCAAGTCCGGATGGCGAAAGGGGACGAGGAAAAGACGAGTTTCATAACTCCCCTCGGAACCTTCTGCTACGTCCACATGCCCTTCGGGCTGAAGAATGCGGGAGCGACCTTCCAGCGCCTCATGACGCTGGTCTTCAAAGACCAAGTCGGCCGCAACGTCGAAGTCTACGTCGACGACGCGGTCGTCAAAAGTCCCCGCGTAGCCGCCCACGTCGACGACCTAGCGGAGACCTTCCGCAACCTCCGCGCGTACGGGTTGAAGCTCTACCCGCAGAAGTGCGCCTTCGGTGTGCGCGGGGGGAAGCTTCTGGGTTTCCTTGTGTCCCAACGGGGCATAGAGGCAAACCCCGAAAAGATCCGGGCATTCCTGGACATGTCCCCGCCGCGCTCCGTCAAGGACGTCCAGCGGCTCGCCGGCCGCTTAGCCGTGCTGAGCCGCTTCGTCTCATGATCGGGGGAACGAGGCCTCCAATTCTTCAAGATCCTCCGGGGGCTCGAGGGGTTCCGGTGGACCCCCGAGGCCCAGGAGGCTTTCGATGACCACAAGAAGTACCTCACGAGCCCTCCAATGATCATGAGTCCATCTCCAGAAGAGCCCTTGCTCCTCTACCTTGCCGCGACCCCGATCGCCGTGAGCGCGGTATTGGTAAAGGAGCAAGGGGGGCAGCAGCGTCCCGTGTACTACGTGAGTGAGGCCCTCCAAGGGGCCAAAACTCGGTACACGGAGATGGAGAAGATCTGCTACGCCCTCTTGATGGCGTCCCTGAAGCATCGCCACTACTTCCTGGGACACCCCATCACCGTCCCGTCGTCCCTCCCCCTGGGGGAGGTGCTGCGGAACAAAGAGGCCACCGGCCGGATCGGGAAGTGGGGGGCCGAGCTTGCCCCCTTCTCCCTTTCCCTCACAGGCCACTCCGCCATCAAGTCGCAGGTCCTCGCCGACTTCGTGGCAGAGTGGACTCCTGCTGTCGGGCCCGGGGATGAAGACCTCCCCACGCCGCCCCGACGCAGTGACCATTGGACACTCATGTTCGACGGGCCGCTGTGCCTCACCGGGGCCAGCGCGGGAGTAGTCCTCTGGAGCCTCGAGGGGAAGGAACTCGAGTATGCAGCGCGGCTCAAGTTCCCGGCAACCAACAGCGTCGCCGAGTACGAGGCTTTGCTCCTCGGGTTGCGTCTCGCACGCTCCCTGGGAATTCGACGCCTCCTAGTGAAGGGAGACTCTCAGCTCGTAGTTTGCCAAATGGACAAGTCTTACCTGTGCCATGACGCAAACTTGAGTCTTTATTTGCAGGAGGTGAGGAAGATGGAGAAGCACTTCGACGGCCTCGAGGCCTGGCATATCCCGAGGGGGGACAATGACCGGGCCGATTCCTTGGCCGGGGCAGCCAACGCCCGGGAATCGCTCCCCAAAGGGGCCTTCTTGGAGATCATCGCGAAGCCCTCGGTGTCCTCCCCGGACACGGGTAATGAGCCTCGCGTCCCGGAGGTCGCCGAGATCACCCGGACTCCGTCGTGGATGGACCCCCTCATCTCCTTCATCAAGGGGGAGGGGGACCCTCCCAACGAGACCGAGGCTAAGCGCCTCCGGGCCAAAGCCCGGGCATACCTCCTGCTAGAGGCGATGCTCTACAAGCAGGGGGCTTCCGCCCTCCTCCGTTGCCTCCCACGGCCGGAGGGACTCCAGCTTCTCGAAGACATCCACGCGGGGAGCTGTGTCTCTCACCTAGCCCCGCGTGCCATCGCGGCCAAGGCTTTCTAGCAGGGCTCCTACTGGCCCACGGTGATGCGCGACGCGCGAGACCTTGTCTCCGCGTTCGAGGCTTGCTAGAAGATGGCCAAGGGTTCGAACCTCCCCCCTGTAGCGCTGCAGACTATCCCCATCACTTGGCCCTTTGCGCGCTGGGGGATGGACCTCCTAGGGCCCTTCCCCCCAGCGCCCGGAGGATACAAGTATGCGGTGGTCGCAATCGACTACTATACCAAGTGGGTAGAGGCTGAACCCTTGGCCAGCATCCCATCCCGGGCTGTTCAGCGGTTTTTCTAGAAAAACATCATTTGTCGTTTTGGTGTCCCCCGGGAAATCACTGTTGATAACGGGACCCAATTCGACTCGGCTTATTTTTGAGAATTCTGTGAAGGCCTGGGGCTCGTCATCCACTTCGCCTCAGTGGCCCATCCCCAGAGCAACGGGGCTGTTGAAAGGGTCAACGGCGTAATCCTACAAGGGTTACGCCGACGACTCGAACAAGCCGCTTCTAAGCGGGGTGCATGGGCAGAGGAGCTCCCCAGCATCCTCTGCTCCATGCGCACGACTCCGAGCCGGGCGACGGGGCGTACCCCCTTCTCCCTGGTTTACGGGGCTGAGGCAGTCCTCCACCCGGAGGTTGGCTTTCGGTTGCTACGAGTCGAGCTCCTAGACGGAGCTACGACCGCAGCATACCAAGCCAATGAGGCGAATCAGCGGCTGGAGATCGACCTCGTGGAGGAGGAACGCGACCGAGCGCTCCTCCGCCACGCCATCTACGAGCGCGAGATGGCGCGCGCATACAACCCGCGCGTGCGCGAGAGAGCTTTTCGCCTTGGGGACCTTGTCCTCAAGCGCGTCACAGACCCCAAAGCCCAGGGCAAGCTCTCCCCCAAGTGGGAGGGCCCCTACAGGATCTCGGCAGTCCTGGGCTCGGGGGCTTACGAGCTCTCCAACCTTCAAGAATAGGAGCTAAAGCACACGTGGAACTTGTGTTTACTTCGCAAGTTTTACGTTTAGCCTACACAGGCCCATCCCCTCCCCCGAAGCGATTACTCCGGAGGGGGAAGGGGGACCTTGTATTTACTGTCCCCTCCCACGGAGCGATCACGCCGGAGGGGGAGGGGGTACCTTGTAATCACCGTTCCCTCCCCCTTCGCGATTTCGCGGGAGGAGGCTTTGTATTTTGGTTCATTGTTAATACAACTGGATTTTTTCTTCAACTCTGTTTCAATGCAGGTTCTTTACATTATTGCCTCTAACGGCGATGCCCTCCCCGCGAGGACGCCCTCCCCGCGAGGATGCCCTCTCCGTGAGGAAGTGGGCTCTCATGACCCAAGAAGTCCCTCCCGTAGGGCGGCTTACGATCACCCCTCGTGGACTGAGGGTGTAAGCGGCAACCCGGTCCTCAGGGACCGTGGTAACGAGTCACTTTGGGAGACTAGTCCCCTAGCCAAATACTCAGACCCGCCATCGGGCACATCCTCCTCCGGGAGTCGATGGTTTCCCCAGTGAGACGAATTTTCTTGGATATTTTTTTTCCCGGAGACCTTATTCCCGCCTCCCCGTTTTCACGGCGACCGGACGATTGTCTCCCGGAAAAACTCTTCAAAAATTTCATCTCGGGTTTTTCTTGGATATTCCTTTCCCGGAGACCTTATTCCCGGCTCCACGTTTTCACGGTGACCGGATGATTGTCTCTCGGAAAGTTCACCTCCGGAAATTTCGTCAGGTTTTCTCGGATGTTTCTTCCCTGGAGAACTTATTCCCAGCTCCCGGTTTTCACGGCGACCGAACGATTGTCTCCCGGAAAGTTTTTCCCCGGAAACCTTGTTTTGGAATTTGTTAACTTGAAAAAATTCTTATGCCACAGGTCTTCATCCCCGGGGTTCTATCATCCCCACAACGCGCGTAGCGACCCTCCGGCCCACTGTGGGTGGGGGGATAAGGAGCACCCGGGAGTCGTCCGGACCATCCAAGAAAAATGAGCAAACATAGCTCTATCTTATCAAAAGAAGATTCTCAAAGCAACAAGCAAACACAGCTTTATTGATTATTCAACTGGAGGACATCTTCCCCCTCCGGTGGGCATCAGAAACGGTACAACCCGGGTCATTACCCGGAAATTCTCTACATCCTAAGGCTCCTACGCCTAATAGTCCTGGAGGCCCTCTGATAGCTCTCGGGTCAAGTCCCGGTACAACCCGCGTATGCGGCGTTGAGCTTCCCGGAGCAGGTCCTCGGGCCAATACTGGTAGCCCACCGGTGGAAGTATTCGAAGAGGGGGAACCATCCGGGACCCTGGCAGCGGACGGGGTAACTCGACGCGATGATTATCGAAGTTGTCCAAGTGCCACTCCGGATGCCATCTCAACCGAACTGGCTCCCGGACAACATCCCCACCGCGTTCCCTGGAGATGAGACTTAGCAAGATCAAAGCGGCTTGGGCATCCCCTGGGGGGCACCTTCTGGGGCTCAAAGGCCTCTCCCCCGGGGAACTTCTTCTGGACCTTCGCCCGGGAGTAACCTCCCGGAAAACCTGGTAACATTGTATTCATTCAAGACTTAGAAAAATTTTCAATTCCATTGCATTTCAAAATGTCTTTTTACAAGTGTCCGGGGCTTCTTCTAAGAAGCTACCTGGAACAAAATTCTAAGAAAGCAAAAAAGGGTCCTACCTAAGACCCGGGGGGAGGCTCATACTTTGTCATTGGCGTCCTCCCCCCGTGGGGCTTCCATCGGAGCCGGGGCTTCTGCTCCCGGAGGGGCTGGTGCCGAGAACCTCACCCGGACGATCCGGTCGTAGAAGCCCCCGGAGAGATGCTCCACCTCGCGGCGAGAGGGCTCGAAAAACTCCGGGAACCTCCGGGGGATGCGGCCCCCGATCGCCCGTGCGCCCACCCCCTGGTGCTCCATGAGCCCGGCTGCAGTCGCCACCACAGGGATTGCCAGCCTAGCGCCCGGGCATCTGCGGCCTCCGGGATCACGGAGACTTGTGCATTAAGAAAATGCACAGCCTCCGTGAAAGTGGCCGGGGGCACCTCAGAGCTGCTCTCGGAGCCTAGGCTCACACCAAGGCCCTCGAGGGCCGAGCGGACGAAGCGGCCTGCGTCCATCACCGCCCGGGACGCTCGAGCCCTCGAGCTCTCGGAGGGCTTCCTCCTTCGCCTCGACCTCTCGCTGGAGACGGTCGTTGGCGGTCTCGGAGGCATGGACTTGGGGCCGGACCCAGGCCATCTCCCGGAGGGCTTCATCCCACTGCTCCAGGAAGGCAGCGGCCCTCGCCTCCGCATCCTTCAGCAGCTGGCCGACGTGCTGCTCAAGGCCCCAGATAATGGCCGCCCCCTACAAACTCAAGAGTTAGAAAAAAATTTGAGTTTAGGGGGCCGAAAGAAAGCACCCACCAGTTCAGGTAAGTACCTGGATTTGGAGAGACTGAAGCTCCCCAAAATGCTCACGGAGCGTCCCCTCCGAGACGTAGGCCTGGACCTTTCGGGTCTGCAGGCCCTCCGCATAGCGGTCGACCTCCCCCGCGGAAAGCAGGGGGGTCTCCCTCCCGGTGCCAGTCCTGTCGCGGCCGATGACGGGCCCCCGGACCTGAGTGCTCGGCATAATGTGGGCCGGGGTGGCGGTGGTTGGCGTCTTCGTCGCCGAGGAGGTGGCCTCCGAGGAGGTAGCCGAGGAGCTCTCGGAGGGGGCTCCTCTCCGGGGAGGAACCATGAGCCCCTTCCCCTTCCTGAGCTACGGGGTCCCCGGGACCTCCGCCTTCGGAGGAGCCTCATAGAATGAGGGGCTACCCCCTCGTCTACCAGCCACTCCACCTGCGGGGGTGAGGCCTCCGCGAACCTCACCTCCGGCCTCTCCGGCTCCAAAGGCGCCGGGGCCGCCGGGAGGGCTGTCGCCCAAGGCGGCGAGGGGGCGTAGTCCGCCGAATCGGAAGCCTCCCCGCCCGCGGCCGGTCCCTTCCCCTGAGCATCGACGGGGCTCTCAGGGGGAGGGGGTGTTGCTTCCTTCCGGGCAGGCGCCCGACCGCGCCCGGCCGAAGGGTCTCGTCCCGGGCCTTGACTGGCGTCGAGGCTAGCGTCGTCGACGGGCCGGGGGCTTTTTGAACCCTGGCCTTCTTTGGCTCAGAGCCCCCGGCAGCCTCCTTCCCCCGCTTGTGCGATCCGGGGGTAGGGAGGGGCTTCCTTTCCTGTAGCTTTAGCCCGAAGACCTCGGCTACTAGGTTCCGGGGAGGCCCCTCCCCCACGACGCGCACGATGCACTCGTGCTCATTGGCGAAGTACCTCCCCAGGAGGTTCTCCGCCTTCTCCCGGGCCACTGGGTACGACTGGACTGCGAAAGGTAAGAGTTAGAAAAATTTGCAAATCAAATGAACCAGGTCATCGGGAACTTACGTCGGGTCACCGGTTTCACCGAGGGCCGTTGGTCCGGGCACATCCCGATCCCCCTCCTCCCGCGCAAGAAGGGGTGATCCTCAAAAGCATCATCTCCTCGGTGGCGTCCCGCATAGAGCGGACGCCCCAGGAGGCGACGACCTTTCCGAGGAGCATCAGCTCCTCCTCCGTCCACACCGGGGGCTTCGGCTCGGACTACCGGCTGTAGGTGGGGGCCTCCGGGGAATACACCACCTCGTCGTCCCGGACCCGGAGGTAGAACCACCTCCGGATCCAGTCGCCCCAGTGGTCCCGGGAGGCCGCCACTGGGTACTCGGCTACCCGGAACAGTAGCATCTGGACCATCACCGAGCCGAAGGGGGACTTGGGTCCCCCCTTCACCATGTGGGAGTTCCTCGCCGCCGGCTCGTAGAAGTACCGGAAGGCTCACAGTGTGGGCTCCCATCCGGTCGCCGTCTCGAAGAGGCATATGAATAGGCCCATCCGGACGATGGCGTTCGACGTGAGGTGGTTCAAAGCCACCCCATACTCCTTCAAGAACTCCTGGCGAAATGGGTGTACCGGGAGCCGAAGTCGGAGCCCCGCCTCGAGGAAGGCCTCGAAGGCCACGACCTCTCCGGGCCTGGGACGGGGGGCTCCATCTTTCTTCATAGGGACCCGGACGTCCCCGTCCTCGACAACTCCCCGGTCGACCAGGGACTCTAGGTCCCCAGTCGTGAACTTAGAGGCCCAGAGGAAGTCCGCAGTGACTTCCTCCGGGGGCACCTCCGTGGTCTTCGCTCGGCCCTTGGGTGCCACCAAGTTTTTTCTGGTGGCTAAGGCTTCGGGAACGGGAGGGACCTAAAGGTTCCGGAGGCTAAGATTCCGGGAGCTAACTACCGGGAGGGGGCTACTGGGAGAGCTAAGGGCGCTGGAGTTTGGAAAATTTGGAATGAGCTCCCCAGGCCCCCCAAGGCACTATTTATAGAGGCGAAGCGTGGCCCAGATGGGTGCCACGTGGCACTTCGCGGTACATCCGTGCCGTTGAAATTCAAACCGCGCACGGGAAATGAAGGGATGGGCTCACGGAACGAGGCGCCGGTTCGAACAGTGAGCGCATTTATGGCCAAACGGGAATCAAAGCGTCACGGTCCCGGTAGCTTGACCCGGAGATTTTCCCGGTGACATGTACCATACTCTCCGGGGACTCGAGCATCGTCCCCGGAGGGCATGGGGGGCTGCTGTTGGGGGAAATCTCCACGAGACTAAGTCCAGGTAAGTTGCGCCACATTAGCCTAGGGACATGGCCTCCGGTGTCTATCCCGGGCGCAGCCTTTCGCTCGGGGACATGGCCTCCGGTGCCTGTCCCGGGCGCCGCCTTTCGCCCGGGGACATGGCCTCCGGTGCTTGTCCTGGGCGCGGCCATTGGCCCGGGGAAATGGCCTCTGGTGCCTGTCTTGGGCGCCGCCATTGGCCGGGGGACATGGCCTCCGGTGCCTATCCCGGGCGCCGCATTCCGCCCGGGGACATGGCCTCCGGTGCCTGTCCCGGGTATCGCCTTTCGCCCGGGGACATGGCCTCCGGTGCCTGTCCCGGGTGCCGCCATTGGCCCGGGGACATGGCCTCCGGTGCCTGTCTCGGGTGCCGCCATTCGCCCGGGGACATGGCCTCCGGTGCCTGTCCCGGGCGCCGCCTTTTGCCAGGGGACATGGCCTCCGGTGCCTGTCCTGGGCGTCGCCGTCCTTCCAGGGACAGGAGCCCTTGATCCCATGTCACGTGTTGGTCGCGTGGCAAGCACCCTGGTCACGTGCGGGTCGCGTGACAAGCGCCTCGGGAATCAGCGGCCACCTGTCAAGCATCCGAGGCACCTGGCCGGGAGAAGGACGTTGCTACCCCTTGATCCGACGGTAGTGCCCGGGGTAGTTTAGTCCTTTTGCTTCTTTTGGGGCTATAAAAGCCCTTGTACCCCCCTGTTGTAAGAACAAGTTGCTCATTATTGCTAGAATAGCCAATCTCATAGGTGTGCTCCGGAAGCCTCTCCCCGAGAGAGCCTCCCCAGCCGACTCCAGTCGGGAGCACGCCGACAGGACTAGGGCCCCCACCGGGACCCGAACCTGCATAAACCTCCGTGTCACATGTTGTGTTTGTCCGGCGGGGGAGGACTGGTCACCCGGTCAACCCGCGTTGCGTTTTCTTCTCTAGGATCGTCCACAAAACCTGTCGGGGTGTTCGTAACACCACGACATGACTTTTTGTAACATTTTTACAATTTGCTTTCATGAGTGTGTGCATCATGTTTCAGGGGAGAAACATACCAAATTTGGAGTTATTTAGGCATCGTTTGGATAGGAAACGAAGTGGAGAAAGAAGATGCTGAAAATCTGAAAAATAGAAATCCGACCCGAAACCCGAATTCTGAGTCCAAAATAGACCCGTTCGTCGGTTTAAAATCCGAATCGGAGAGAATTTCCTTCCTAAATAAGTCTTGAGTTGTAATTGGATGATTCTAGAACTTATGTACTATAAATAGAGAAATTTTTGTCTCAATTAGACATACTTTTTTATATACTAGCTATTAGGGCTTAGTTTAGTTTTAGTTTAGTAAAACCCCTTCTCTATTTTATTCGTTTTGTAAGCCAGCAAGGACATCAACTTCAATTCTCACGTAATCAAGTAAGTTTTTATTTCTTTCTTATAGTTATTTATGCATTATTATGGTTTTTAGTGAGTAGATCCCCTCTAGGGTTAGGGATGATCTAATCCTGAAGGCGTAATTATTCCTCGGTCTTTATTTCAAGTTTTGGAGTTATTTCCTTATGTTTTCTTCCTCCAGACCCTAAATCCTTGTTTCGGTAATAGATGTAACAGTTGAGTCTGAACAAGAATTTAGGGGAGTTCTTGAGCCCTTAGCACAGGACCCTAAATCCTTGACACTGGATCCTGAACAGGAGAGAGGCTCTCACCAAACCTAATAGTGGAAGAGATCCTCTAATTGTTGACCCAGTGCCTCAAACTGGAAACTTAATTTGTCTTGGAAAACAATGGAAATTAACTCATAATCCTTGGACCTTGGATAGAATTACGCCGGTTGGTTATGGAATTCCTGAAGCCCTAGGGTTTTATTCCTTCTTTATAAATCCAGATTTCATACATTCAATTTACTACTTTAAAATGCTAGATTGATAGCTTTAGTAGTAGAATTAGTTATAGAAAAACAACCCCAAAAGTCGTTTAGACTTAATCAGTGATCCATTCAGCTAGAAAGACGAATACGCTTGCTCCTCGTGTAAGTGGACCCTTAAGTGCTCAACGTTCAACCGTCCACTTGCGGTTTATTACTTCGCAAATCGCACTCGACCCTCTCGGGCGCGATCAAGTTTTTGGTGCCGTTGCCGGGGAACAACGGTAATTCATCTTTTTAGATTAATTCTCACTGATATAAGTCAGTCTCACTTCTCAATCTTGCTTCTATTTTTATTTTTCTTTTTGTTTTTCTGTCGCGCCCCCTCCTTAGGGCAACGACTACTCCCTTGGGGACCCAGCTCGCTGCAGCTGATCCCATACATGCATACCATGGCAGTACTTTTTATAGCATAGCATTGCTATTCATGTTCACTATTTATAGCACTACCGCAACACGTCGACACACGACAGCCCACGGTAGCACCCCTTATCATGACAACACATGTCATTTGGGTAATCTTGACTTATCAAATTTTATTTAGAAAACATACTTGTGCCACACCCCGTGGATTTAATCCACCCCAGCAAACTCCTATAAACCCGGGAGCTCGGAGTATTCCAATACTTTTTAACTTTGTAGAGAGCTACCAATTTACCCGCAAGATATTCCACTTTCATGCCCATCCTATCAAGATGACTAGAGCCTTCCTCACTACACAGTGTGAGTGACAAGGTGGAGATAACAAGAACTTTTGTTATGTTTCACTCACAATTCACCCCTGACCCTGTGGTTTCACGCAAACCACAATTGTGGCAGGCTATACCGCCACCCCATACTGCATCTTCCCATTACTGGGTTAGCGTGCATCATCACATCGAGTGATATGTGTAGGAGCCGCACTCCGTGCGAATCGTACATCACTTTCAATCTCATGCAGGGGTTTCATGTGCGATCCGCATACTTACTTGTTCAGGCCTGTCCCATACCAGGCTTGCGGTTAACACCTTTTTCATGCCACTAGATGCACAACACAAGGTTCTAGTCCTTATATGCCAGTGACCAAATCATCCACAGCCACGCACATCCAGTGCTCGCACATCCACTGTCACCACCATTCCATACCAAATTCTGGTCACGGCTAGGATTTTATTTCATGAATATACATAAATACACATATAATAGTTGATGGCTCATTACTTGATCATTTCACATTTCACAGGCATCCGGCCTAATACTACCATTTCATATTATAACTCAATCATTCTTTCACATGCAATACTAATTATATTCAAGGTTATATTATAATGACTCTTAAAATATAGGTTCAAGATGTTCAAGAATATGACTTGCCTTCCGCGTCGTAAAAGTCAGAAGTTGGTGTCGGGTCAACAGCGAAGTACTCGAACTCAGCTTCTGGATCTGCTCGGCGACAAACAAACACACAATCATTACTAACTATATTAAAATGTTTTATGATCTATATGCAGATATGCTCTAAGAATAACTGAACTATGCTGAAGATGATTGAGATTGCAAGCGGAAGTGAGTCGAGATTCTAGGGTTTCAAGAAATCTGGGCTAAGATTGAGTACTGGAGGTTGCCAAAGTTTCAAGACATCAATATTGACATTGAGTTCGCGGTTGGTTTGCTCAAAAACAGTGAATGTCAGCCGATTGACATTCGGTTCGCAGCCTGACATAGCCAAGAATGGCATAGACATGGTTTAGAGGATTTTCAATGGGCAAAACAAGTTTGAATGAAAGCATTGGGTGCACAATGAAGTAAGACATTTGTTTGACATAGATGTTTTTACAGAAAAGTCCAGGAGTTCAAAGAATTAGTAAAAATACCCCTGGACACAGTGAACTGAATGCCAGCGCACTGCCAAGAACTAGGGCTTAAGCAATTGATCGATTTACTCATGCGCTGCTTCGCCAACTATGTCATATGGGTAGGTGAGATCAAGGCAAAGCTCCTGGTGAAGTTAATTTAAAGATAATGGCCTGATGACGACGAATGGCGAGGTCAAAGTCGTCGGTTTTCATGAATAAGGGTGAGCTACAATGACAAAAGACAGGGATTGATGGAAAAAGAAATTAATTGAGGGCTTTTGCTCCTGAGGTGATGCTGATGGTGTTGGAGCGAGGAATCTGGTTGCAATTGGGGTTTGAAGCTCGCCGGCATTGACACCAGAGTTGAAAATGACGGCAAACGAGGCGAAGATGATCTAGGGTAATGCAGATCAAATTGTTTCGGCTACACCATCTACAGGATACAAGAAACGAGTTGGTGCAGCTAATTTGGTTGGAGGTGATGTGGAGCTCGCCGGCGAAGTGAGGCGTTCATGGTGGCGTACGAAGAACAGGAAAGCTCCAATTCGAGCTCAAATTTAAATTCTAATTGAACAGGCTTGCTCAAGAGGTTTGTGTGATCATTTGATTCCACAGGAGAAAGGGCTAATTCGAACTGGAGTGGATTCAATTGCTGGAACAGGGCATATGCCAACTACGGCGATCACCGGCGATAGGGTCCACCAAAGTCTAATTAAATGCTACAGCACAATGAGGGAGGAGAGATGTACTCACTGGTCGAGTTAATTTGGATGTTGGTGCAGTGGATTAAGCTGGCACTGTGCTCCTCCTCGGCGGCTCACCGGAGAAGAAGAAGGATCGAAGAAGATTGGGACTTAGATGATTTTCTGGTGAAGTAAAGCTTGTACAGGGCGAAGGGTTGCTTAAATAGCAGAAGGTGGGAGCTCTCGACACTTGGAGTGCCAAGGAGAGACGTTGAATCTACCAGCGAGGTAGTGACAGTGGCGAAGAAACAGCGGCCGCGACGGGACGGCAACAGCGGCTTTGCTACTGCTCACATTGTCAGCTCGTTGGAACTTGGCACTGGTCAGTGCAAAGCGGTGGTGACAAAGTTGGCAGGGCGAGGCGATGTGGCGCGAAGCCGCTGACAAAAGTGCTGCTGCGGTCGCTGTTGGTCGCGCGTGCGGTTGCCGACAGTCGCTGGTGCTGCCACGGCGATGGCGTAGGCGCGGACACATGCGCACATGCAGGTACAAACGAGCACGTGCACGGGAGAAGGCAAAGCTTGGCGGGCGGCGAGCAAGCACGGCGAGGCTCTGGTCGAAAACACAGCTGAGGGCTTTGGTCGAATCTGGACTGCTTTGCAATTACATAAGTTGGGTTTTGGACTGATCTATAAAATCTGGGATTTAATGATTAGGGCTGATTTTGACTTCAAAATTTTGGCAAACTTTGTTCGGCAAATAATTTGGCAAAGATAGAAGATAAGATTTGGGACATTTGAATAGCTTTTGAATGAAAATGATAATAGGGTATTCAGGGTATTTGGATTTGAATTTTGTCAAAACTGGAATTCTGAGACTTAGGGTGAGATTTTGATATCCTCGTAAAAGGAGATTTTGTATTGAAAAGTTTTTGGGAGGTGTTCCCTGAAACAGATTTGAATCTAGAATTGATTTGTGACTTTTAGCCTTTTCAGTCTTCTGGAAAATCTGAAAAAGGACTGAACTGCGATACAATTGGACTAATTTGTGAAAAGGGTCTAGATGATAGAATTTGACAACCAACTTTTTGGATTAAGGTATTGGCATACCCTTGATCATAATCCAAGGATAATCTGGTCTGGATTAGGTCAAGATTTGATTAAATCAGAGTTCAGAGTATTTAGGGTAATTAGGATATTATATAAATTTTCTGTTTTTGAAAACCATAAGGTTTGAAAAATCTGGAAGTTAGAGATGGAATTGAATCTAGCTTCTGAATACTTTTATTCTCAGGATAAATAGTAGATCAAATCTGGAAAGTCAGATGTTGATTTGGGTTCACAGGAAAGATTTTGAAATTTTAGGGCTTAGGATAAAATAAGATTAGGCTAATTTTGCCGATCTTGAAGAGACATATGAATGCATGACTTTTTATGAAAAGAATTTACCCCAAACCCAGGGTGTTACATTTTCTTTCTTTGCACCACTAACCTTTCAGGGAAGTAGTGCAAATCTGGATAGCTCAGACGAACCTGTCAAAACCGCGCGCCAACTTCGGTACAAGGTGAGACAGGTAAGATTGGAGGAAAATTCACAACAAACTTTTGAAGACAACAAAGAACAACCAACAATCGATGACCAAAAGAGACTCAAGGATTATGCAATCCCACTCACCATGGGGTTGCAATCATATTCTTAGACCACCGATTGAATCAAATAATTTTGAAATTAAACCTGCACTTTTAAATTTGGTTCAACAAAATCAATTCAGTGGTCTTCCCACTGAAGATCCATCTTTACATCTGCATATGTTTCTTGAGCATTGTGCCACTTTCAAGATTCATGGAGTAACACAAGATGCACTTCGTTTGAGGCTCTTTCCTTTCTCGCTTTGTCAGAAGGCGAGGGCATGGTTATATACTGTTCCTCCTATGTCGATCACTACTTGGGATGTACTCTCACGAGCTTTTCTTGGTAAGTTTTTCCCTCATACTAAAACTATTCATATTCGCAACCGGATTGCATCTTTTTCTCAGTAGGTTGGTGAATCACTTTATGCCGCTTGGTAACGGTACAAGGATTTGCTGTGCAAATGTCTGCATCACGGACTAGAAAAGTGGCTTTTAGTTCAAACATTTTATTGCGGATTGAATTACAATGCACAGATGGCCGTAGATGCCGCAGCTGGCGGCGCACTAATGAATAAAAGTGTAGACAAAGAATACGACCTCATCGAAGGAATCACTCAAAACTACACTCAATGGGGAACCGAATGAGCAGCTCAACAAGTTCCGACCAACAACATGGAGGTAACACTACCACAGAAACAGACATCCTGGACGGCACATCACAGACGGGTATGAACTATTCAATGGAAAACCGTCTGTGAAGGCCTGGCGGGAGAATATGTTCAGATATCACAGACGGTTCTGACGTCAAAAACAACTGTGAGAGTAAACCAGACGGTTCTGAACACAAAACCGTCTGTGATAGTATACTTATCACAAACGGCTCTAACCTAAAAACCGGCTGTGATATATACAATCGGTTCCCAGCTAAGAACCGTCTGTGATAGTCTAATTATCACAGACGGTTCTAACCTAAAAACCGACTGTGATATATACAGACGGTTCTGAGTTCCGAACCGTCTGTGATAATTAGACTATCATAGACGGTTCGGAACGCAGAACCGACTGTGATTTATACAGTCGGTTGTAAACCACGAAGCGTCTGTGATAGTGTAGTTATCACAGACGGTTCTGATGTATGAACCGACTGGAAAAGTACCGGCGCTTCGAATTCTCAACTGTGATCATTTCTGTCTCCGATCTTCGCGCGCGGCGCCTAGGAGAACACGAAGCATCGCTTTGGAAGTTCTATAAATTGACAGTGGAAAAATTGTCATTTACTTTACAAGTTTTTATAGTTCTCAGACTGTTTGACTCCTTAGCTTCTCTGCGCCAATGGCATCCTCGATGGCATCGTCAGCCTCGCCCTCCCCGGTATGAACTCTCAATCTTTTGGACTTACCCCTGTATTGTTAATCCATGTTCAATACATTCTTGACCTGTTGATTTGCACAGGGAAGGGGAGCCGTGGAAGACACTGCCAAAGTCAAGGCCGAGCTGAGGGCCCTCCAGGAGGAGCACAAGCTCCTCACGGAGAAGCACACTCGGCTACGGCTTGACCTTGACGATCTCTTCCAGCGCATTCAGCGCATGAAGACGGATGATGACAATGCTAGGGCGAGGACGAGGCGTCTTCGCGAGGAGAAGAAAGCCGCGGATATGACCATCGCTGGCTGCGGTTTGACAATGAAGGATACCATCGCGAAGCTGAGGGAGGTCGCAGGCCTTCTCGACGCTGAAGTAGTTGATCCTGAGAAGGACAACTTGTCGCTGGAGGAGTCCTGCGTCCTGGCTGCAAGTCAAACTGACTTTATTCTAGATGCACCTAGGGCTAAGACCACTCCTTGACCTAGCATTCTGTATTTTTACTTTTTTTTTGTAAGTGATGAAACAAATTATTGAAAACTTTGTTCTTATGTCAACTTTCTAATTTTCCAGCACATTCTTGGACTGCATGCAATCTTCCCTCTTTCTTTATCTTTCATTGGCTTTTGTCGAACATTCGACCATACAAAGGTATGTACACTGTGTGCGATCAAGGAACGACTATCGCGATCTTTGGCTTGTGATCGGAGCCCTTGAAATAATATAGAAACAATATAGAGGTCGCAGGTCCCATGCAAATAATATAAAAAGAATATAGAAGTTATATATCAACGTGCTTTGAAATATCACAAACGGCTCTGAGGTAAAAAACATCTGTGATAGTCACATTAGAGACGGTTTTTACGTAAGGCCCGACTGTGATGGTCCCAACAGTGTCCTCGAGTCGACTCGAATTCTTAACCTCTATCAATATCACAGACGGTTTTTAACTCCAAACCGTCTGTGATAGTAAACGGACATATTAAAGACGGTTCGGACATCAGAACCATCTGTAATATTAAAGCAGACGGTTTTGATCTCCCAACCGTCTGTGATAGTCCCAACAGTGCAATTCTCTACATGCAATTGTTGATAACCGCACATAATAACTGAGCAGATGAAGAGACTTAATTATTTACTTCAAATTTAATTTGCATCGAATTATGTAATCTGACTCTTCAACTTCCTCGCCTCGAATTCTAGACCTCTATCAATATCACAGACGGTTTTTAACTCCAAACAGTCTGTGATAGTAAACAGACATATTAAAGACGGTTCGGACATCAGTACCGTCTGTAGTAGTAAAGCAGACGGTTTTGATCTCCCAACCGTCTGTGATAGTCCCAACAGTGCAATTCTCTACATGCAATTGTTGATAACCGCACATAATAACTGAGCAGATGAAGAGACTTAATTATTTACTTCAAATTTATTTTGCATCGAATTATGTAATCTGACTCTTCAACTTCCTTTGCCGTGTTGCAGTTTATCTCCCGAGAAGTTGTATATCATGAATTTATTGGCCTTGAAAACCAGTACTAGTGCGCTTTTTAGAACTCGAGGCACCCGCGCATATGAACCGTCACCTTCTGTTTCTATAAATAGCGAGGCTCCTAAATCCCTGTCTTTATTCCCTCCTCAACTCCTACCTTGATGGCGAGCCGAGATTCCAGTGAGGTTATTGAAATTGAGAGTGATGAGGAAGAGATAAGGAATGAACTCGATCAGGATCTTCAGAAAGTAAGCCCTCTCTGAAACTCTAATGCAGATCTTTCTTTTATGACTTGATTACCTCGAAACAAATGCATTTCGAAATCCACAGGTGCTTGAGGAAATGCTCCCTCCAAAGAAGAGACTTAGAAATGATGAAAGATCGTATAGTGGAGCTGCAGCGAAGACTCTAGAGGGTGCTGAGGCCTGTGTTGCCACATTGCCCCTTGCAACCCCTCCAGTTGCATCGACTCCACCTTTGGAGATCCACAATAATCCTTCCAATATCCCCTCTCCAACACCTTTGTATCATCAGCTTTTCTGGGGTAAGGCTCACACTTCCACGTCCAAATCCACTCCGAAGCTTGGCAATCATCTTCACCCTCCCAGCATACGCCCCTAGGAGAAGCTGGAGAAGCATATGTGCAAGAGGAGAAAGCTGCCTTGTGCAGAACTCTCCAAAAAAAAAAAGAGGCGCTGGAGAAGCATTCTGAGGGGATGTCTTTTGCCATTCTGCACTTGGCAGAGTGCATGCTTTGAGTTGCAGCTTCATCTCCACCTTTGTTGTATCAACTTTAATTTCTTGGATGATCCTACTGATGCCAAATCCACTCCTTTGGTGAGAGATGATGTTGATAGTCTTAGAGCCATTGGTAGTTCTCCTGGGGCGGCCAGTGTAGATCCTACTGATGCCAATACGTCCCTAGGAGAACTTTGTAAATTACTTTCGGAACAGGTCGACACTAATCAATTGGTCGCTTAATTAATAGTATCTCTTATGTATGGAAAGATTGTAAGAAATAAGAAATTTCTTTTCCTTATATATCTGGCTTTCGATTGATTATGTAACTGATAATCACCAAATGATGTTCTGTGTAAAAATGTTAACAAGAAAATACTGCTGCGATCAAGACGGTTTTTAACTCAAAACCGTCTCTGCTTGAAAGATTACAGACGGTTTTAATTTCAGACATATATATAAAACAAATATGAAAAACAAGATAAAACCAAATAGTCTGAACGTTCATTTTTGTAAATACTAACATTGAAATAAGATAGAACCAAATATGAAAAACATGTGGAACAACTGATGACCAGTAGTCGAATGCAAACAAAAAAACCGGGATATTAAAGACGGTTCGGACTTTAAAACCGTCTGTGTTATCACAGACGGTGCTGAGGTAAAAACCGACTGTGATAACAACATACACAGACGGTTCTGAGGTAAAAACCGACTGTGATAATAACGTAGACGGTCGGATGTGATAACACAGACGGTTCAGATGTGAGAACCGACTGTCATAATCAAATACACAGACGGTTCTGATGTAAAGCGGACGGTTTGGAGTTCATAACCGTCTGTGATATTTCTTTCATACTTACACAAATTGCAGTGATATTACCGACGGTTGATAGATTGAAAACCGTCAGTAATATTCTTTTCTTCAATAATGCACCGATATTACCGACGGTATTATATAGAACCGTCTGTACTGAACCTGGTATAAAAGGTCTTTTGGCGGATGTTTTGAGCTAGTCGTACTCTCTTGCTCGACCTACACTGTCCAGTTCGAAGAGATTTGGGGCAAGGAAGAGCGAAATCTCGAAAGGCAGGGGGAGCATTTGGGGTCAAAAATTTGAGGATCGAACCAAGGTTGGTTACTTGCTCCCAAGGCGTACACATTACTTGATTTCATCATCAATATCGATCTCCATTGATTTACTAATTAGCATGTGTATGAATTTGATTTATTGCAGATGGTCCGAGACTGGATGTATAATGACAACCGAGTGGGTGAGGAATACATGAAAGGTGTTTTTGATTTCGAAAAGGTTGCTGTGCAAGACATGGCGAAGAAGGGTTTACCATATATGTACTGTCCTTGTGTAGACTGCCAGAATATTAAGATGTTCAACAACTCATCTCAAATTGTCGCCCACTTGATCCGACGTTGGTTTCAAAAAGGGGTACACATGTTGGGTCCACCATGGAGAAGAGCCAACTGCAGAAACAACTGCCACTCAGGTTGAGGAACAGGACATGCCGGATCCAAACAACGACTTCGACGAGGATATGCCAGAGGATGACCATTTAGATGACATGTTGCGTGATGTGGAAGGAAATTACAGTGAAAGGGGGTTTGGCAAATTCAAGCGCTTGATTGAGGACTCAGAGAGGCCGTTGTTCCCTGGTTGCAAGTCGAAATACACAAAGTTGGCCTCTGCGCTTGAACTGTTAAAATTGAAGGCAAGCAACAGCTGGACCGACAAGAGTTTCACAGCACTGTTAGATCTTTTGGCGGACATGCTCCCAGAAGGAAACGAGTTGCCAAAAAACACCTACCAAGCGAAAAAGCTGTTGTGTCCTTTGGGAATGGAAGTAGAAAGGATACACGCATGCCCTAATGATTGCATCCTTTACCGTAACGACTACAAAAATATGCATGTTTGTCCGGTGTGCGGCGCATCCCGCTATAAGCGTACTAAGGACCGAACAGACGACGGCGACTGCACGGAGATAAAGGAAGGACCTCCTGCTAAGGTGTTGTGGTATTTGCCAGTCATTCCCCGCTTGCAGCGTTTGTTTGCAAACCGTAAAGAGGCAAAATTACTGCGTTGGCACTCGGAAGACCGGAAGAAGGATGGAAAGTTGAGACACCCCGCTGATTCTTCGCAGTGGAGAAACATCGACAGGGAATTTGTTAACTTCGGAGCAGAATTGAGGAATATAAGGTTCGGGTTGAGTACCGATGGAATTAATCCTTTTGGTAACATGAGCAGTCGGCATAGCACTTGGCAGGTTCTTTTGTGTATCTACAACCTTCCTCCTTGGTTGTGTATGAAGCGCAAGTACATCATGATGTCTCTACTTATCTCAGGACCAAAACAACCCGGAAACGATATTGATGTGTACCTAGCACCATTGATAGAGGATCTCCTAACAATGTGGAACGAAGGGGTGCAGGTATGGGACGCATACAAACGAGAGAACTTCATCCTATGTGCTATGATATTCTGCACCATCAACGATTTCCCTGCCCTTGGAAATTTGTCGGGCCGTACTACGAAAGGAGCCAAAGCCTGCCCCCACTGCGAAGATGACACTGAGAGCGTGTGGCTGAAGAATTGCAGGAAAACAGTGTACATGCGTCACCGTAGGTTTCTTCCGAAGAATGACGTGTACCGTAAGAGGAAGAGGGAATTTGACGGCCACAACGAAGATGGTTAAGCCCCGAAGCCTACGCGCGGGAAAGATGTTTACTCACGGGTGAAGGACATAGACGTTGTGTTTGGAAAGGGTGGTAAATTGAAACCCCGCACGAAGAACACTTGGAAGAAGAGATCGATATTTTGGGACTTACCGTATTGGGAGCATTTAGAGGTTCGTCATTGCATTGATGTCATGCATGTAGAGAAGAATGTTTGTGACAGTTTAATCAGCCTATTGTTGAACATTCCAGGGAAGACAAAGGATGGCATCAATGTGCGGCGTGACATGATTGAAATGAGAATCAGGCCCGAGCTAGCACCGAGAGAGGACGATAAAGGCCGTATATACCTCCCCCCCGCATGCTACACTTTGTGCAAGGCTGAGAGGACAGAACTCTGTAAGTGTCTCCATGGTGTTAAAGTTCCATCGGGTTACTCCGCAAATATGAAAAAGCTTGTGTCCATGGGCGATTTGAAATTGCTGGGTATGAAGTCTCATGATTGTCACGTGTTGATGACACAAATGCTTCCTGTTGCCATCCGGAGTATTCTGCCGCATAAGGTCAGAGAGACGATCACGAGGCTATGTTTTTTCTTCAATGCAATTTCTTCCAAGGTCATTGATCCCGATGGACTGGATTCTTTGCAGAGCGAGGTGGTTCGAACTCTCTGTCAACTTGAGATGTATTTTCCTCCATCGTTTTTTGATATCATGGTCCATCTCACCGTCCACCTTGTCAGAGAAATCAAGATATGTGGACCCGTGTTCCTACGTTATATGTATCCATTCGAGAGGTACATGGGTGTACTTAAGGCCTACGTGAGGAATCGGTCCCGGCCCGAGGGTAGCATTGCCGAAGGTTATGCAGCGGAACAGGTTGTTGAGTTCTGCGTCGATTACATGGCCGAGGTAGAAGCAATAGGAGTTCCTGTGTCTCGTCACGAGGGGAGGCTTGATGGTGTTGGCACTATCGGACGGAGAGCCATCACTCCTGATTTCGATATGTACTTGAAAGCTCATTTTTGGGTCTTGCAACACATGACGGAGGTGTCTCCGTACATCGACGAGCACAAGGAGATGCTACGACAAGACAATCCTCGCCGATCCGAGGTTTGGATCACGGGACAACATAACAGTCGATTCAACGCGTGGATGAAGGTGCGAATCACCGGAGAGTCCGCAAGTGAGAACCTTAAATGGTTGGCAAAAGGGCCCACGTTTACTGTACAGACATAGCAGGGATACGACATCAATGGGTACACATTTTACATGAAAGCTCAAGATCGAAAGAGCACTGTGCAAAATAGTGGAGTGAGCGTAGAAGCTTTCCATGAGGGGTTCACCAAGACAGGCCCAACAAGGGTAGTACGTGGATTGAACTCGTACTACGGGTTCATTGAAGAAATTTGGGAGCTCGATTACGTACTGTTCAAGATTCCCCTGTTTCGATGCCGATGGGTCCAAATCCCACAGGGTGTGAAGGTTGACAGTTACGGTTTCACTTCTGTGGATCTGGATCGCGTTGCTTATAAAGATGAGCCATTCATACTTGCAAATCAAGCCATTCAGGTCATTTATGTCACTGACCCGGCCAATAAGAAGTGGCACATCGTCCTTCATGGCAAGAGAAGGATTGTTGGAGTTGAAAATGTCGTAGACGAGGAGGAATACAATCAATTTGATGAGATTCCTCCATTTGGAGATGGCGTACAGGTCGATACTGAAGACACCGACGAAACCAGTTACGTGCGTATGGATCACCAGGAAGGGTTATACTTTAAAGGTAATCAATTGTACGTCTTATCTCTCTGTTTCCATCGGTATAGCTTATATCTCCTGTAATTCTCGTATTTGCAGGGCCGCGGCAAGTGGAAAGTTGAGGATAACATGGCTGTGTACGTGCAAATTGTCGGTGAAAGTTCCCATTTGTAAATTTAACATACAATTTACGTGGAGCATGCTCAAGTTACAGAGCATTTGGACTACATTGTAACCAATTATCGGATATACGTACATAGTAACCAATTTACAGAGTATTTGGACTACATTTGAAATATCTGAGTGTTCATTTAAAACATGTTTTCGAGCATTCAGAGTTGAAAGCTACAGATCAGTTTCAATTTGTAAAACTAACGTTCAATAGAGAGATTATCAAGGACGGTTTTGACCTAGCACAGACGGTGCACAGTCGGTTCTCAACTCACAACCGTCTGTGATAATCTCTCACTATGTAGATTACCACAGACGGTGTTTATTTGAGAACCGACTGTGATAATATTATCACAGACGGTTATATATATAAAACTGTCTGTGATATTTTCAACAGTGTCCGACTCTTCGAGTTCTTAACGTGCACCGTCGGTTCTCAATTCCAAACCGTCTGTGATAATCTCAGGCACAGTCGGCTCTCAACTCAAAACCGTCTGTGATAATCTCTCTGGTGACTACGATTATTATAGACGGTTTCGATGTGAGAACCGACTGTGATATATACTATTATAGACGGTTCAGATGTGAGAACCGACTGTGATAATACCGACGCGGTACATAGTTCAAGGCGGGCTTTATCCCGCTCATTCTACTTCGCCTTAGCTCTGTTTGCCCTAGCTCTCTCTGCCCTCGCACCGTCCGTCGCGATCACCTCCATCGCCTCCCACCTTCTCCTCTCCGTCCGTCGCGATCACCTGCATCGCCTTTCCACCGTCAGGCGCGATCACCTCCATCACCCTCCCGCCTCCGACGCGATCACCTCCATCGCCTCCCCACCGTTTCTGTCATTCTTGTATGGGTTTTGTTATAGAATTATTAGTTGCATATTTACTTAAACTGTTCTCTCTTTCACTTATGTTAGGAACTATGTCTGGTGACGAAATGCACCACTCGGGGACTCAGGGTGACCTCGCTGGCGATGAGACGCCTGGGCCGGAGGTCGCCTCGTCCGCCGTGACCCCGCAGAAGAAGGGAAAGGGGCGAGGCCGGACGACATGCGCGCGTCTGAACAAGGGGGAAAAGCAGCACGTCCAGTTCGACGACAATGGTGTGCCGGAAGCTCCGCCCAAACTTGTCGGTCAGTACCGCTCACTATGCGGCAAAGTGGCAAGGGAGCGGGTGCCCATCACCACCTCCGACTGGGGTCAAGTGCCCCCAGAGTGCAAGGATGCGCTGTGGGAAGAAGTGCAGGCGGCGTTTCACATTTCGGAGGATCGCCACTTCACCGTCCGCCGGAGGACACTTATGTCAATAAACAAGGCGTGGAGGAACTTCAAGAGCGAACTTGTCAGGCACTATGTGAAGGAGTCGACGACCCCCTTCAATGACTACCCTTTCGTGACTCCCGAGGCATGGCAGCAGTTCGTAGAGATGAAGGGCAAGCCTGAGTTCCAGGAGCTTAGTGCGAAGGCCCAGGCTAACCAGGCCAAGAACACCCACCCACACAGACTAGGCACCGGTGGGTATGTGGGGAAGAAGGCGCTGTGGAGGAAGCAGGACGAGGAAGCTTCACAGTCTTCGGCCGGCAGTCCTTATGCGGGCATAACGGACGTGCGCGCCCACAATTGGTGCCGAGCTAGATCGACGATGGACTCCTCCGGAAGCGTCTTCGTGAATAACCCTGCGGACAGGGAAGTGATCGACCGACTGGTAAGATTGTCCGTTCACGTACTATCCTCATAACACGCATGCAATGGGCTGTATTGCTAAGTTGTCCTGTTGCAGGTGACGCTGAGTGCGCAGGCGGCATCCGGAGAGTTCAACCCGAGGAGGGATAGGGATATCCTCACAGCGGCGCTAGGAAACAAGGAGCATCCAGGCCGCGTGCGCGGCCTCGGCGCCACTGTGCCTTGGAGGCATGGTTTCCCCGATGATGAGGAGGCGGCTAAGAGGAGAAAGAGATCCCACCAAGCCCGCGATGAACGGCTCAAGGAGGAGATGCAATCGGAGTTCGCTGTTCGGGACAAAGCACTCCTGCAGCAGTTGTCGGAGATGCGGTCCATGTACGAAGAGCTAAGAAAGGCGACCCAGGGCACCCCTGTTCTAGCAGCTGGCGCAGACCCAGCGGAAGTACCGACCCCCATTCTTGGCCACCGTAGTAGCTGCGCGTCTGCGCCGGGGTCTTCGCAGACGGAGCCCTCTCCAAAGTATCCGGTGGACTCTCTGCAGGTAATGACCGTTAATGCGCACTTTTTGTCTATGTTAATTCATTCGAAAGTGAGAAGCGGTGAAATTCAACATGTTAATGCGCACTGTTTGTAGGAACCCGCCTCCTGCAAGCTTATGGTGCTGGCCGGTGTCTTCCCGATCGAGGCTGCCCGTGGGATGGCGCAACCATGCACGGCGGGGGCCACAATCCATGGTGCCCCTCTATGTGAGGGTTTTGCACGTGTCCAAGTGGACAGTGTCTTTGACCATTGCAAGGGTTTTCCATTGGAGAAGCCGCCGAACGACGAGATTACCACTCTCGGGGATGCGGTGCACACGTTCGTGCAATGGCCCAAGAAAGACATCGTCCTGTATGAGGTAATTCCCCCACCAGTTTCATAATTTGTACTGTAATAATAGCCCTCAGAGTTAGTGTCCTAATACGTAGGTTCTTACATCGCAGACATCACAGACCGAGACGCGGCCTACTAGCCAGCATACCCCTTCGACGACGAAGCTGACTCCGAGTAAGAGGCAACCATTCAAGAAGCTGGCTATGAGGGGAAAAGCAAAGAAGAGCCCGTCGAAGGAGAGCAAGAAGAGTGCGCCAGCTCTCATGCCGTTCTCTCTGGGGATGCCCATGGCCTCCGATACCGCAATTTCGAGCATGGGGTTAGCATGCCAGAGCCTGCATGCATGGTACATGATGAGGACAAACCAAACCAGGACGCAGCGTCCGACGCACATCATGGTCAAGTACACCGTGGCAGAGTTCCATCACGACGTTGGGACCTACTCGGTGACCTTCGAAGACCTGCACAATTTGCTAAACAAAGATGCGCTCGACTTGTCAATCCTACGGTCTTGGGTGCTGTAAGTATCCTACTATCCGTGCATATACGGATATATGTCATTTATTAATTGGTTACTTCCGTGCAGCTGCATGGCCAACTATGCCAAATCCAAGGGCATACCTGTTGGTTTTTTGGACCCCCAGATGGTAGCCGAGGTGATGTTTAGGACTGACACAGACTTCGTTGTCGACTACATCAAAAGAGGGTTGCTTGCTCAGGTCGACAAGGAGTATATACTTGTACCCTACAACCAGAGGTGAGTGCTTTCATCAGTACTTCACCCGTAGATTAGTGTCTCCATGTGCACACCCCCAAATTTAGATTAAATTTTTAATTCTCTACGTGTAATATGTAGCTACCACTGGATCCTGCTGCTACTTATTCCGAAAAGCAACAAGGTGTTCTACCTTGACTCATTGCAGAGGAAAGGGTACTCGTATTGCGGCGCACGAGATGTATTCGGAAGGTGATGTGGACCTGTCTTGCATGCATCTAGATTTACTGTCCTCAAATTGTCAATTTCGGCTATCCTCAAACTGTCAATTTTGACTATCTACAGGGCTTTCACGAAGTACTTTGCCGAGGTAGGGAGACAGCACGAGCAGTGAGCCGATAAGTTTCAGTGGTTACAATTTTCGGTACAAATTTCAACTGGCATCTGTTTTATTTTATAACTTGTCCCCACCTAACTCTCGGTCTGTAAATTGGCAGTGCCATCAGCAGCCGGACGACAATACATGTGGGTTCTACGTGATGCGCCACATGTATGACCTGATCATCACCCCTCACTGGCCCGATTTCCCCGAGGTATTACAACTGCTCCCCTTAATTTGTCTCGATTTGACAGAATTTACAACTTAATTCAGCTAATTTTTTATGTACCAACTCTTGCTACAGGGGGTCGACTTCCCTTCAGAAAGCCTTGACCCTCGGCAGATTGGTAATGTCCGAGGGATGCTCGCTGAGTTTTTCCTTTCGGAGGTCATATCACCCAAGGGGAAGTTTAGGGACCCGCAAGGTTCGTATTAGTGCGGCCTTACATTTATTTGTACATCTAACACACTTTAATTGTCGATTACATTTATTTGTTCAATTGTACATATTTCTGAGTTCTGTGCTGTATATATGAAATGCTATACAGAGAGGGGTGCAAATATATTTGAGTACTGCATGTGCATATGAAACTGTATATATTTGAGTACTGTACAAATATAATTCTGAGTTCAATTGTACAAATATATATGCATGAGACTGTATATATTTGAGTACTATGCATGTATGAAATTCATGAACTGTATATATGAAAATGCAATTTGACAGAGGACATCTGTGAATGTTATAATCTCAGACGGTTTGTAAGATCAAAACCGTCTGTGCATGCACAGACGGTTTTGATCTTACAAACCGTCTGAGATTATAACAGTCACAGATAATAACACATCGCAGATGGTTTTGACCTCAGATCCGCCTGTGATATCAGACTATCACAGACGGTTCTGAGATAATAACACTATCACAGACGGTTTCAATATTAACACCGTCGCTGATATCGCAGATTGGTTTAACCTCCAAGCCGTCGGTAATAATATGAGTATCACAGACGGTTGTGAGATCAAAGCCGTCTGTGAATTATGAGTATCACAGTCTGTTATAACATCAAAGCCGTCTGTGATACTCATACTAACGCAGACGGTTCTGATGTCAAAACCGTCTGTATATACTAAAGTATCACAGATGGTTCTGTTCTCACACCCGTCTGTGATAGTACAAGTATCACAGATGGTTCTGATGTCAAAACCGTCTGTGTATACTGAAATATCACAGACGGTTCTGAGAACAGAACCGTCTGTGATAGTGTGACTATCACAGACGGTTCTGACATCAAAGCCGTCTGTGATACTCATACTAACACAGACGGTTTTGATGTTAAAACCGTCTGTATATACTAAAGTATCACAGACGGTTCTGTTCTCACACCCGTCTGTGATAGTACAAGTATCACAGATGGTTCTGATGTCAAAACCGTCTGTGTATACTCAAATATCACAGACGGTTCTGAGAACAGAACCTTCTGTGATAGTGTGACTATCACAGACGGTTCTGACCTTATATCAGTCTGTGAATGGATATATCACAGACGGTTGAAAACATCAAAAACCGTCTGTGATAGTACATGATTATCACTGACTCGAATATCACTGACGGGTAAGAACCGTCTGTGATGTCTGTTTTGACCCGACTGTGATGATGAATTCTGTAGTAGTGTAAGTGTAATGTCGCAATTAGTCGAGCAGGTAGCACTCTTGACTGATAAATTGTCTATTCTTGGATCTTCTGCTACTTCATCTGTTAATGAGATTACACCAATATGCGAACTATGAGACATACAAGGCTACTATGGCCATGAATGCCAATTTAACCCATCTATGGAGCAGGCAAATGTTTTTTAGGATATGCAACAACGTCAAGGTAATGATTTTCCTAGCTCATATAACCCTGGATGGCGCAACAGCCAAAACTTTGCATGGTCAGGACAAAATCAGCAACCTCAACGCCAACAACAAAGCTTTGGACAATAGCAACTACATCAACAAAATCGCCAATATCAAACTCAAAGGCTGCCGTTTCAACCACAAAATCAGCAACCTTATCGACCGCCAAACCGACGACAACCTAAGCAGTCGAACATGGAGGGCATGCTAGAGAACTTTCTAGGAAATCAAGAGAAAGAGAATACATCCATGAGCCAAAAGATAGACTCCATATCGACTCACGTCTGCATGCTCGACACTCAAATCGCACAATTGGAGAATCCTGCACCGAAAAACGATAACCTTCTTCCTTCTCAACCTATCAATCCTCGCAATTCTGAACAAATTAATTCCATAGCTTGTTCTAACCCTCTTGTTTCTAATGTACTGATCTTAAGGAGTGGAATTGTAACATCCTGAGTTTTGGGGTGAAAAGTTTCTTTCTTAAAAGTCATGCATGCATATGTCTCTTCTAGATCAACCAAATCAGCCTCAGCTTTATTCTGTTCTAGCCCTAAAATCTCCAAAATCTATCCTGTGACCTCAAGTCAAGATCTGACTTCCCAGATTTGATCTATCAGTTATCCTAAACCTAAAAGCCTTCAGAACCCAGATTCAATTCCATCGCTAACTTCTAGATTTTTCAACTCCTTTCTGTTTTCGAAAACAGAATATCTTTTACCCTAAGAAATCCAGATTTAATCAAAATCTTAGCCAAGTTCAGACCAGATTATTCTTGGATTATGATCAAGGGTATGCCAATACCTTAATCCAAAAAGTTGGCAGCCAGATTTTACCATCTGAACCTTTTTCGCAAATCAGTCCAAGAGTATCGCAGATCAGTCCTTTTTCCAGATTTTCCAAAAACCTAAAAAGGCAAAATGTTGCAAATCATCTCCAAATTCAAATCTGATTCAGGGAACACCTCCCAAATGCTTTTCAACACAAATTCTTCTTTTATGAGTATCTCAAAATCAAACCCTAAATCCCAGAATTCGAAATCAATTGAAATTCAGATTTCAATTACCCTAAAATACCCTAATTTCAGTTCATATCAAAAATCAACCAAACATCTCAAATTTTATCTTCAATCTGTGCCAAATCATCTGTTGAATCAAGTTTGCCAAATCAGCAGAATCAAAATCAGATCAAACCTTCCAAATCTCCAGAATTACAGATCAGTCCAAATCAAGAATTGGAAATTGCAATCAAGCCCAAATTCGACCAGGCCAACTGCAGTGCACGACCAGAAGCTCGTCGTGCGTTTGCGCCGCGCTTGCTCGCCGCCGGCCACGCCTCGCCGCGCCGGAGCTCGTATTCACTTGAGTTGCATGTGCACACGCGTCCACGCCCCAGCCATCGCCGTGGCAACGCCGTGGCAGCACCATTGAACAACATCTGCTCCTGTGCGCGACCAGCAGCAGCCATTGTCAGTATCTTCTTGCCACGTTACTTGCTTCACCAGCCTTTGTCGCCACCGCCTTGCACCGCCCGACATTGATGAGACCCGATGTAGCACAGCTTTGCCTCGCCAGTGCACAGTCGCTTCACCGCTCGCCGTTGCTGCTTCTGCGCCCGGCAACTCATGTCAACTGACACCAATTTATTGCTATTAGAACCTTGCAAGCTTCGCCCTCTGGTCTATTTAAGCCACCAGTACCCTATGTTATCTTCTCATCACCAGGACTTAACCAAATTTCCAAATTCCCTCGCTGCAGTCGTCTTCTCCGGCGAGTCCAGCAAGGAGCTTCACAGTGCCAGCTCATTCCACAGCATCTCCTGCCAAATTAACAGCACTAGTGAGTTCCCCTTATCTCTCTCATCGTGTTGTATCACTTAATTGGATTTCCTTGCCTCCTATCGCCGGCGATCACCGGAAATCCCGATTACCCTGTTCCGGCAATGCAGGCCAAATTACTTCGAATTAGCTCTCGATCCTGTGGAAGAAAATAATCAGTGACTCATTTCCAGCAAGCCTATGCATCAATATCTCCAGATTGAGCTTCAATCGAAGTTTTCCCCAATTTTTAGCTTCTCTAGAAACCGGCGATTGTCGCCAGGCTTCTCCGGCCATCCTCCGGCCAAATTGATTGTCCAGGTGACTTCCTCTTACCTCTCTTTCACTCTCCAAGCTTGGAATTGAGTTCTTTCGACCTGTATCAAAAACCCCCAAATGGCAGTGTTTCTTCTCCGGCGTCGATCACCGGAAAGCTTGCTCCAGCCGTTTCAGCTTCATCCACTTTGTCTTTCAGGTGTGCTTCAACCTCCTGAACATATTTGTCTTCTAGCTCGATCTCTGAAACTGCCCAGAATTCAAGTTATAGCCATGCCAAGATTTTTGTCCAGTGGCTTCACTGTGCCGTGTCGCCACCACACTTCTCCTTTGAATTTCATCATGTTCCAGCCATTTTCAGCTTTGGATCCTGTTGAATGATTTGTTCCTGTTATCAATGCCTACCTCCCAGACAAAGTGGTGCATCATTTGGAGCCCTAGATCAAAAGTTATGCCAAGCCCTATTTTCTGGCCATGTCAAGATCAATGCCAGACTATGTCAGTCAGTGGCATTAGCCCTTTTCACTCCCTTCCAGATGTGCATTTTGGGCATAACTTTGTCTCTTAGATTCCTGAGGTTGTGATTTACATTTTCTTCTTCTATCACAACTTGATTTGAGCCCTTCAATTATATTTGCCGCTAAACCCTAGTTTTTGACACTGTCCTAGTGCATGCCAGCCAATGGCATTGGCCTTGTTTACCCACTTCTGATTGTGCATTTTGAAAACTACTTTGTCCACTGAATTTGTAGAGTTATGATCTACATTTTCTTCTACTGTCATAACTTGAGATAAGCTCTCTAGCTTTCCTTGAAGTTATGTCAGAATCTTGATCCGAATGTCAATCTGCTGACATTCGCTGTTTTTGATCAAACCAGCCACAAAACTGATGTTCTTATTGCAACCTTGAGATCCTAAGAGCATTTAACACCATTCCTAGCCAATTCCTTGAAACCCTAGATCTTGACTCATTTCAGCTTGCAATCTCAATTTCCCCAGTATCATTCAGTCACTCTTGTAAAGCATATCTGCATATAGATCCTAAAACATTTTAATATATAAGTAATATTTGTGTGTATTGTTTGGTTTGTCGTCGAGCAGATCCAGAAGCTGAGATCGAGGACTTCGCTGTTGACCCGTTATCAACTGCTGTTTCTTACGACGCGGAAGGCAAGTCATATCCTTGGTCATCTTGAACCTATATTTTAAATGTTGCTATAATATAACCTTGAATATAGGCAATATTGCATGTGAAAGATTGAGAATGGTTGATTTATGAATTGGCAGTACTAGACTGGTTATCTGTGAAATGTGAAATAAACAAGTTTTGAGCCATGAACTATTATATGTATTTATATATTTATATTCATGAAATAAGACCCGTAGCCGTGACCAGAAAATGGTATGGAATGGTGGTAGCACTGGAGGTGCTAAACTGCGAAGGAATGCAGGCACTGAAGGTGCAGGGTTGTGGATGGTCTGGTCACTGGCATATAAGGACTAGAACCTTGTGTTGTGCGTCTAGTGGCATGAACAACGTGCTAACCACAAGCCTGGTATGGGACAGGCCTGAACAAGTACTTATGTGGATCGCACATAAAACCCCTGCATGAGTTGTGTTGTGATGATTGACATAAGGGACGGTTCCCACACTATCACTGAAGGTGATATGATATTTGACCCAGCAATGGGAATATGAGTAAGGGTGGAGGTTATGTTACAGCCTACCACAACTGTGTCTCGCAGAGAGCCACAGGGTCAGGGGTGAATTGTGAGTGAGACATAACAAAAGTTCTTGTTATCTCCACCTTGCCACTCACACATGGTTGTGAGGAGGGGTCTAATCATTTTGATAGGATGGGCTTGAAAGTGGAATATCTTGCGGGTAAATTGGTACCTCTCTGCAGAGTTAAAAATGTATTCGAATACTCCGAGCTCCCGGGTTTATAGGAGTCTGCTGCGGTGGATTAAATCCACGGGGTGTGACACAAGTACTATTTTCTAAATAAAATGTGTTAAATCAAGATTACCCAAATGACATGTGTTGTCATGATAAGGAGTGCTGCCGTGGGCTGTCGTGTGTAGACGTGTCGCGGTAGTGCTATAATCTAGTGAACATGAATGATGATGTTATATTATGAAAAGTGCTGCCATGAGATGAGGTATGAAAGAAAAAGATTATTTTATAAACATCCATAATTCTTGACTAGTCTAGGTTCATGTCATCACTACTATATGTATCTACTCTTACCTATGACTTGCTGAGTACGTAAGTACTCACTCTTGCAACCTACAATTCAGTAGATGGAGTATTCTACAACCAAGACGAAGGCATGGAGGACTTCTTGGATCCAGAAGGAGGAGCGTCAGTTCCGCCAGAGCCCTGATGTGTGTTGTTCTGCCGTCCACTTCTCTTTGTGGGTGGGTCACCTACCTTCTACTGTGTAGATGTTATTTTGCTAACCCATGTATGCCGTGAAGGCATTGTAATCTCTTTATGTAATATCAAGGCCAGCAGGCCACACTGCTTAACTATTTTGTAAGTTACTCTGTTGCAATGTGATATACTCCTGTGCTTGACTTATCCTGGGAAGTCAAGGGTATGTGTATGCTATGCATATATGGGACTAGCTGCAGCGAGCTAGGTCTCTACAAGAGTAGTCGTAGTCCCAGTTTCGGGGCGTGACAGGAATAAAGCTACCGAAACAAACATCACCAACCGAACCTGCGCTGGCAAGCGAAATCGAGGAAATACCATTACCACCGGCAAAGGATGATGACAAGGATGCCGAACCACAAGAAAAGGAAAGTGGAGAAAATCAGGTAATTTGTATTTATAATCCAACTCCACCTTTTCCGAGAAGGTACATAAAAGCAAAACTCGATAAACAATTTGAAAAATTTGTTGAAATCTTGAAAAAGCTTAATGTGACTATGCCTTTCACTGATTTAGTAACTCAAATTCCTTCTTATGGAAAATTTTTGAAAAATATACTTACTAAAAAGAGGGATTTGAGTGAATTTCAAATTGTTTCTTTGATGGAGAATTCTAGTGCATTAATTCAAAACAGGATGCTGGCAAAGCTATGGGATCAAGGGGGCTTCTCCATCCCTTGTAACATAGGTACAATACATATCAATTGAGCTCTTTGTGACCTTGGCGCAAGTGTTAGTGTGATGCCTTTTACCATCGCACAATGTTTGAGCATGGGTGAGATTAAGCCTACACGCATGGTTCTGCAACTTGCCGATCATTCGATAAAGCATCTGGAAGGAATCCTGGAAGACGTGCCTCTTCAAGTCGGTAAATTTTATCTTCCAGTTGACTTTGTCGTACTTGATATGGATGAAGATGTTGCTATACCTATTATTTTGGGACAACCAATGCTCCAGACAGCATGTGCCCTCATTGATGTTCGTGAGGGACGAATTAATTTTTGCATAGGAGAGGAGAAAATTTTATTTAAAATGTCTAAACTTGTTGACTGCCCTATGTATGAGGAGAAAATTTGCAGCGTGGATGATATAGAAGAAGTCTTGGAAGAGGAGTCACTACTTTGACTCACTTCTGGAGAAGGAATAGATGAAATATTGGAAAACTAAAAAACGACTAGCAGCAAAGACAATGAACAAAACGAAGATGAACCAACAAAAGAACCATCCAAAGAGGACATCTCGGATTCCAACGTCAGAGGTAAGGAAAAGGTAAGTAAACCTACACTCAAAACTCTTCCTTCCTCACTAAAATATATGTTTTTGGATGATGATGAGATGCAACCTGTCATTGATAATACAAACTTGACCAATTCGCAAATAGAAAAATTGATTTCTTTACTTCATGTGGATCGCAATGCTCTTGGTTATTCTATTGATGATATCAAAGGGATTGGCCCTAAAATTTGCATGCATAGGATCTCTCTAGTTGATGAAACTAAAACCTCCGTTGAGTGTCAATGTAGATTAAACCTGAACTTGAAGGAAACCATAAAAGCTGAAATTTCTAAACTATTAGATGCATGTATCATTTATCCTATTTCTGATAGTAATTGGGTTAGCTCTGTTCATGTGGTTCCAAAGAAAGGAAGTATGACTGTGGTCAACAATGCTAATAATGAATTGATCCCTACTAGACTTGTTACTGGATGGCGCATGTGCATTGATTATCATAAATTAAATAGCGTCACTAGGAAGGATCACTTTCCATTACCTTTCATTGATCAAATGTTGGAAAGATTAGCCAAACATGCATACCTTTGTTTTCTTGATGGGTATTCGGGATTCTTTCAAATCCCAATTCATCCTGATGATCAAGATAAAGCGACGTTTATATGTCCCTTCGGTACTTTTGCCTATAGATGCATGCCGTTTTGATTATGTAACGCGCCTGCAACCTTTCAATGATGTATGATGGCTATGTTTTTAGATTTAAATGAAGAAATAATCGAAGTCTTTATGGATGATTTTAGTGTTTATGGTTCCTCTTTCGATGACTGTCTACAAAATCTTTCTCGAGTTTTAAGCAGGTGCGAAGAAGTCAACCTTGTGCTAAATTGGGAAAAGTGCCAATTCATCGTTCAAGAAGGCGTGGTTCTAGGCCACGTAATTTCTGAACGAGGGATTGAAGTCGACAAGGAAAAAATCGAGGTCATAGCAAGTCTTCCACCACCAACGAATGTGAAGGGCATACGCAGTTTCTTGGGACATGCAGGTTTTTACCGTCGTTTCATTAAGGATTTTTCCAAAATTGCTAAACCTCTCACTTATTTGCTTGGTAAAGATGTGCCTTTTGATTTTGATGAAAAGTGCCTTGATGCCTTTAATCAACTAAAACATGCATTAACTAGTGCTCCCATCATACAACCTCCAAATTGGAAAGAACCTTTTGAATTGATGTGTGATGCTAGTGATTATGCAATTGGCGCTGTTCTAGGGAAAAGAACAAATAAGGTCTTACATGCTATATACTACGTAAGCAAAACTTTGGATGATGCTTAAGATAATTATATTACAACCGAAAAAGAATTGCTTGTTGTAGTCTATCTATGCCCTAGATAAATTCTGTCCATATTTGATAGGTTCAAAAGTAATTGCGCATACTAATCATGCTGCTCTTAAGTTTCTTTTGACCAAGACAGAAACGAAGCCACGGCTTGCACGATGGATCTTACTGCTGTAGGAATTTGATTTGGATATCAAAGATAAGAAATGTGCTGAGAACGTCGTCGCCGATCATCTCTCGTGACTCTTGACCGACACCACCGAGGTTCACATCAGTGACGCTTTACCCGACGTGCACCTTTACTTGATTCAACAAGAACCATGGTATATTGATATTGCCAATTATTTATTTAACCATGAACTTCCTCCAGGGTTGACAAGTAGACAACAAAAGTGCTTCCTCCACGACATCCGACGCTACTACTGGGACGATACGAATCTTTTCAAAAAGGGAGTTGACAACATATTTCAAAGATGCATGCCCGACCACGAGATCCAAAGCGTTCTTGAACATTGTCATTCATCTCAATGTGGTGGACATGTCGGAGATTAAAAAACAGGGGCTAAGGTATTGCAATCAGGTTTGTTTTGGCCTTCTTTATGTAAAGATGCTCATAATTTTGTGCAAAAATGCGATCCTTGCCAACGTAATAGAAATTTGAGTAAAAGACATGAAATGCCCTTAACAAACATTTTTGAAATTGAGCTTTTTGATATATGGGGAGTAGATTATATGGGACCTTTTTCATCTTCTATGGGTAACTCCTACATCTTAGTTGCGGTTGATTATGTTTCAAAGTGGGTAGAGGCTGTTCCTATGCCAACAAATGAGTCAAAATATGTGATAAAGCTTTTCAAAATAGTCATCTTTCCCCGATTTGGTATACCGCAAGTGGTAATTAGTGATGGTAGTACGATTTCACTACTTACCAATTTCAAAAATTGTTGATGAAATATGGGGTAATTCATAAAGTTGCTCTTGCATATCACCCTCAGACAAGTAGACAGGTTGAAGTCTCAAATAGGGAAATCAAGTCGATCTTGCAGAAGGTGGTGGAACCATCTCATACGGATTGGGCACTCAAACTTCTAGATGTCCTTTGGGCATATCACACTGCATTCAAGACTCCGCTAGGTATGACGCCTTATAAACTTGTATTTGGTAAAAATTGTCATTTGCTTGTTGAACTTTCACATAGGGCGTTATGGACGTTAAAAGAACTCAACTGGGATGTTGACAAAGTGGGGCGAAGGCGAATCCTTGAATTGCATGAGCTAGAAGAGCTTCGGAACAACTCCTACGAAACTGTCTTATCTATAAAGACAACACCGAAAAGTGGCATGACAAACAGATCCTCAACCGTGAATTTAAACCAGGTGATTTGATTCTATTATTCAATTATTGGTTGAAATTGTTCCCAGGGAAATTGAAATCACGATGGACTAGGCCATACACGATAGAAAAGGTCTTTTCGTATGGTGCCGTTGAACTTCGAGCGCAAAATGGCACCACTTTCAAGGTAAACATGCACCGTATCAAGCTATAGAATAAGGGAGACCAGGTAAGTATGCTAAACTCGGTCGATTCTTTTGATTCTATATATTTTTGAATGGCCGAGGACGCTCCATCGAGCGGGACGTTAAACCAGCGCTAGCCGGGAGGCAACCTGGTTACCCAAACTCAGATTGTTGATCCACACGGTGCGCGAGTTTTTCTTTTTATTTTTTTCATTTTCTGTTTTTTTTAGGTTTTGACTTGCAACGCCTTGGATTGCACCATTGGACCTACGTGGACCACAACATCTTCTTCCACCACATCATCGTCCACAACATCTACCAACCTAAACCACAACTGCAAACGGTAATCTGCATCTATCTCCATACATTGAGGACAATGTTTGATTTAGCTTGGGGGTGTTCATTTGACTGTTTGCTTAGTTTGATTTAGCTTGGGGGATGTTCACTTCACCAATTGTTTAGTCTTCAGCAAATCATCATTCGACCACATTCCATCTTAAACTGAAAAATAAAAAGAGCTTTATCACTTGGAATGCTTGGTTTTGAAGATGATCTTTAATCAATTAGATGATTATTCTATCACATCTTTGCATATGATCCATTGAACTTAGATCTTTTAAAGATTTTCATTGCTTATGTTCAGCTTTTATCTTAAAGTGACCATTAAAGTTTGAACTTATCCATTAAATTGTACTCGATTTATTCCAAATTGAAAATTTCTAATAGAACCATTTTTTGGAATTAACTCTCTTATGTTACTCTTTATGCCTAGATTGCTAATTGCCCTTCTTTTTTAAAAATACAAAAATGTGTAAAAGTAAGTATAATCGACCCACTGGGGGGAGGCGGTGGTGAATCGTCGACCAGCTGGGGAAGGGAAGATTTACTTAACTTATGCATACAAAAAAAATATTTTCAGTAAAACGATTGCTTAAGCTATGGCTTTGTCTAATCTCGTGTAACGTATGTGCGACCCGCTGGGGGGAGGTGGTGGTGAATTTGTCGACCAGCTGGTGAAGGGAAGGTATACGTAGCATTGAGGTTGCTTACAGGGGCTCTAGAAACAGACAAAGCTACCTTTCTGTAATTGCACTTAAGTAAGCGTCTTCAACTGTGTCTCCTCTCACCGCGACGGAATGATCTAGTAAAAACATTCTGGCCAAGAGCACGAAAAAGTTGAAGAATAAGAAAAAAGGAGGCAAACAAACAAACAACAAAACAAAGAAAATAAGTGTTTTTCTTTAGAAGAGGGTAATTTAGCAACTTCGTATAAATAGTAGGATAACGAGCGTTTTCTTTGCATGGTTTATTTTAAATCCTATATGAAAGAAGATTGTCAAGACAATTTAATTGATTAATCTCTCTCTTTTCTAAGATTGAAATTTGATAATCTTAATATATGCATTTGGAAAATTTAAATTGCTAAGATCAATTGCCTCATATGCATAGATGTGTTGTGAATCTTCGGAAGATAGTTTATAGAGAATCTGATTTACCAAGGCATCTCAATTTTTGGAAAAATTATTCACATTCTTTTCTTGAGGACAAGCAAAATTTGAGTTTGGGGGAATTTGATAAGTCTTAATTTGGTAGAATTTTACCCTAGGTTTAGTATTGAAAATGTGAAAAAATGATGCTTAAAATTCCTTTCATACGTCATTTTATGTGACTTTTAGTAACATTTTTACAATCTGCTTTCATGAGTGTGTTCATCATGTTTCAGGGAACAAACTAACCAAATTTGGAGTTATTTAGACATCATTTGGATAGGAAACGAAGTGGAGAAAGAAGATGCAAAAAATCTGAAAAACAGGAATCCGACCCAAAATCTGACTCGAAACCCGAATTCTGAGTCTAAAACAGACCTGTTAGTCGGTTTAAAGTCAAAATCGATGACAATTTCCTTTCTAAATAAGCCTTGAGTTGTAATTGGATAATTCTAGGACTTATGTACTATAAATAGAGAAACTTTTGGCTCAATTAAACATGCTTTTTTACAGACTAGCCATTAGGGCTTAGTTTAGTTTTAGTTTACTAGAGCCCCCTTCTCTATTTTATTGCTTTGGTAAGTCGGCAAGGACAGCAACTTCAATTCTCAAGCAATTAAGTAATTTTTTATTTATTTCTTATTGTTATTTCTACATTATTATGAGTTTTAGTGAGTAGATCCCCTCTAGGGTTAAGGATGATCTAATCCTGAAGGTGTAATTCTTCCTCAGTCTTTATTTCAAGTTTTGGAGTTATTTCCTTATGTTTTCTTCCTCCAAACCCTAAATCCTTGTTTCGGCAACAAACGTAACAGTTGCGTCTGAACAAGAATTTAGGGGAGTTCCTCAGTCCTTAGCACTTTGACGCGGGATCTTGAACAGGAGAGAGGCTCTCGCCAAACGTGACAGTGGAAGCGATCCTCTGACTGTTGACCCAGTGCCCCGAACTATAAACTTAATTTGTCTTGGAAAACAATGGAAATTAACTCACAATCCTTGGACCTTGGATAGAATTACGCTGGATGGTTATGGAATTCCGGAAGCCCTAGGTTTTAATTCATGCTTTATAAATCCAGATTTTATACATTCAATTTACTGCTTTAAAATGTAGATTGATAGATTTAGTAATAGAATTAGTTATAGAAAAACAACCCCAAAAGTTGTTTAGACTTAATCAATGATCCATTAAGATAGAAAGACGAATACACTTGTTCCTCATGGAATTCGACCATCAAATGCTCAACGTTCAACCGTCCACTTGCAGTTTATTACTTCGCAAATCGCACTCGACCCTCTCGGGTGTGATCAATAGTCAGCATGAATGTCAGCATGAATATCAGTATGAGTGTAGACATTTGTCCAGAGATACACTCTTTTTGAGCCAAATGGTTTTGTTCTATGCTGACTGTCAATCTGAGAAGGCTGACTGTTAGGACATATGATGACAAAAATTCCAACGGCTACTGATTGTGTCATAACTACCCGTTTGAGGTCGATGCTGACTTTCAGTCTTTAAGGTTAACTATTAGCATGTACTGAAAATTTTCCTGTACGAGTAGAATGGCTAGTTTTGTGATGTTTGCTATATATACCTGTGAAGAGCAAGAATTAGATGTCGCTCTGAGCTAGCATTTCATATACACTTGAACCCAAGTATTCTTGCAGCCAAGACTTGATCTTTTGATCAAAAAGCATTCATTGAGTTTGTGAGAGATCCTCTGAGAAGAACCATTTGCACAATTTGCATCTTTAGAGTTTCTCGGTGATTGTTAGTAGTCAAGAAAAGATCTCTGAGCTAAAATTTCATATCCCTAGCAAGATCATTGTGTCTTTGAGGATACAAATGATATTTATAAAAAGATTAGCCTTATTGCTTGACTTGGTGCATTTGTGAGAGACTAAGAGTGCTTAGTATAGGATCAAGGATGCTGACTAGAGAGGGGGGTGGGTGAATAGGAGGCTTTCAAAAATTCTTTTCCACTAAACAATTTTTAACAAGATATTTAGGAAATCTAATTTTAGCAAAGGGTTTAACAACTATCTAACAACTAGTTGCATTCAACCATATGGAATATTCAATATAACATGCAACAAGAGAAAATCAAGAAATTGTGCCAAGATGAATATGAATTATTCAAGAGAGAGACAATTGACACAACAATTTTTACTGAGGTCTCGGAGACTCGCTCGGTCTCCCCTGCTGCTCGTTTAAGCGCTCACGCATGAGCCTCGCTTCTATATCCACGAAGGATATCTCCACTCGAGTTGCTCCTTCTCCACACAGGATAGGCGAGCACCAAACCTTTCACACTTGTTTGTCGGCCTCTCCATCAAACTTCAACTAAAGAAATCGCGACTCTCCTCCAACACTGTCTAGGCGAAGGTGATCGCCAAGAGTAAGAAGTCAGATGCGCTCACTTAAATAAATCATGTGCAAGAAGCTCAAATGATGCAAATGAATGCCCGACACTCTAGCACTAGCTTCAACATGAAGAATGAAATGCACTAAGCACTCTTAACCTCTCTCAAATGCTTCTCCTCTAATTCACTCAAGATTTTGGCTCAAATTTAGCCTCTAGATGCAAGACATCAAATGCATTGAACTTGGCTAGCTTATACACAGTGTTTTCAACTTCTTGAGCACCCTCCAATGAAAGCCAACACAATGTATTTATAACCCCTCAAAGAAACTAGCCGTTTGCAACAAACAGAGCCAATTTTGTATAGGCCGAACAATGTCCGGCCATGCCGGATACTGTCCAGCCAGTGCAAGTCAATATCACCATTGCAAACGTGTCAGTTATTGTTGGGCTATTTTTGTGAAAGCCAGACAAATGATCTTTTGTCTGGACAAAAAACTCGGACAGATGCATTTGTCTCTGGTTCACTCTCAAATATGAAGCTCATAGAATCAACGTCTGGCCTGTCCCGGACAAAAGCCCACAGACAGATTTAAACATCTCTGGTTAAATTCCAAATAAAACTCTCAAGTTTTATACAGGCTGGACAATGTTTGGCCTTCCCCGGACAAAAGCCCTCGAACATATTCATCTGTCTCTGTTTATGTTTGCATTTTCCACTAGAGTTGTGTACTGTCCGGACAATCTCCGGCCACCACAAACAATATCCAGCCTGTGCAAACCAAAAATAGGACTTTAACAATTTTATTCAAAACTCAAATCTGGTTGTATGGACATGAAATTTTCTATTTTCTTCGGATGTGTGTGTTGTCACTCAGGAACGACCACGACCAATTTGATTTCGGAACTTAAACCACAGGTCGAATTTCTGGTCGAAAACAGGTGGATGAGTGGATTTGGTCGAGTGTACGCAATCGAGTTGAGAAATGGCACGACTAGTTTGAACTCCTACGACCACAACCAAACTCCAAAAAAGGATACGATCATAATGTGCAAATATGACCACGACCAGCTCTAGTAATAAAATTGATTGCTTTAGCTGGCGACCACGACTAAGTGCAGTTCTCAAAACATTATCTTTAATACAAACAAACTACACTTAGATTTTCTAGCAATGCAAGAGGTGAATAAGCACTAGTGCAAGATGATATGAATGCATTTGAGCTTCCACACTAGATAGACTCAAGCTACTGGTTTCCGACCCCTCTTAATAGTACAGTCAAACTAGTAAAAAGAAGTCCTATCAAACCGGTCTATCTTCAAACACCGAGACTGATAAAATCCAAAGAAAATAATCCTTAATCTCGGATCTTACCTCCGGTGAAGTTTGACCTCGTGAAGCTCGACCTTGCGAAGCTTGACTTTGCAAAGCTCGACCTTGCTTAAGATGGCTCATATTGACATCATCCTCTACACGCCCTTGCCTACTTTCATCTCGCAATACACCTTGAGACTACAACACATACACTCAGTGCACATCGTTAGTCTCATAGTTAGGTTGTCATTAAACACCAGAGAAATTACTTCACAAAGGAGTTAACTCAACAATTTCTCTTTTTGGTGAAATGACAAAACCATTTTAAACAATTAACAAATGAGTAAGAGATGAATTGTAAAATCATATAGATCCATATATGATAAAAGAAATACACACAAGATCTATACATTTTATGTCATGATAATGATTAGCATAAGCTCGATGTAAGCACATATGACTAATATGGTGAGCTCCCCCTCAACATATGCATCGATATCAAAACCACAACTAGGAGTCATCAAACTTCTGGATTTAACACATGACATTTCATTTAGCAATTAGTACAAGCTTGATGAAACCACAAAGCTCCCCCTCAACATATGTATCGATATTAAACCACAACAAGGGAGACATTAACTTTAGGGTTTAACACATGACATTCAATTTACTTGTGATAAAACAGGGTTTATCCAAATTGTCATTTAATCATCAAAGCTGTCATTATCCAAATTAACATTAATCATCAAGGGTTTATCCAAATCATCATTAATCATCAAAACTTAGATCCAACAATCTCCCCCTTTTTGATGATTGATGACAACAAACTCTATAAATCCAAAATAGATTATTCAGCTCCCCTTAATATATGCAATAATATTTCAGAACTGAGGAAAGCATTTAATCATTTAAGTTAAGAGATATGTATGACATTTGAGCACAAGTTCAATCAACTCAACCTTTCAAAATATCAGCTATCTCAATTATCTCCTACAAATGTCATTGATCTCAAATATCGATCTCAAATATCTCATCTATCCAAATATCAACTATTTCAAATAAGTCTTCCCCTAAAACTATCTCCCCAAATATCGAGTGTCAACTATCCCAAATCTCTAAATCTCTCTCTAAATCTCTCTTTCTCCCAAACTCTCCTAAACTCTCCCCCTTTGTCATCAAGCACGAAAAGGAAGGGATAAGAACTCAAATTTTGACAAGCAGTACTTTCGGGGTCATTGAATTTTATATGAAATTGTTTTTATTCAAAAACCATGATCTCAACAGAATTTTCAAGTAATTTTGAAGGAATTCTTAAGGTATGGAGAGGGAATCAAGACAATCAACATACAATAGATATATCGATGACACTTAATCCATTTCTAATCATTCAAAATTTAGATGCATCTAATAGTTTGATGTGAAAGTATCTGCTAGATGCATGTTTGACATAACATGATTGATCTCTATATTACTTTATACCACAAGATCTCATATAAAGTTATGCCGTTTGTCAATATAGTCCATCCGAGAGTTTTGAATCAATTGTTTACAATCCTTTCGGCATTTCCATTATCTCATAAGAGTGGCATCTTTTTGAAAGCAATTCTATGATCCAATAAGTTTTGTTTCATCCACAAAGATTTATCACAACAACCACTGGATGTATTTTTTCCATATGATCTTGTAACCCACATAATCCGAGTACAAATAATCATGAAATTTAAAGTTTGTATTTTTTGGATATCAATGATCTATCCTAGGATTGCATTTCAAATATCTAAGGATTCTTTAATGGCAATCAGAAAACATTCCTTAGGAAATAATCGAAATCTAGGATATATGCAATCACTAAGTATGATGATGGGTCAAAATGTGGTAAAGTAAAGCAAAACTACCAATCAAAGATCGATGGAGTTCTGAATTGATTGCCTTTTCATGTTTGTCCATGTTGAGATGTTCATTTGTAGCCATGAGAGTTGTAATAACACCATCATCGTTCATCTTGAGGCTCTTGAGCAAAGCCTTCACATGGTTGATTTGACTCATGAACGTTCCGTTCTTGAGTTGCTTGTTTTGTCGTGCACGAAAGTAACTTTTCTCTTCAATCATGTGCATCTCGATTTCTCTAAGCATCATCTCACAAAAAAATCTTGACAGAGGGATTCATTAGAAGTACTGAGAGTAATGTCATCAATATACATTTGACACACATGAAAAATAATGTCTAAATTAATGTTTGATGATGATTGTGTCAACCTTCCCATTTTAAAAATGTTTAGTATAAGAAAAGTTTTGAAGCGTTTTTATCAAACTCAATTGGAAACAAAAGTTTCAATCGAAGAGTACAGGGGCTGGGAGGCTACAAGTGGGGATGGCGATTCTTGCCGTTGGGGGCTCGTCCTCCGTGGTTCAGTCCTTCTCTGGGTTTTGATGGGAATCTTGGCATTCTTGCCTAGAGTAGCTTCAGCTATGTGGTTGGTTCTTCCTACTTTTAGTTGTGGGTTTGTGCTTCTAGTGGGTGCTTTTGTTGGGTTTCTTTGGATTCTTCTCTCTTGTTTTGTCTGCTGGTTTGTGGTTGCTTGGTGCCTCCCTCTTCTGGGTTAAGGTTTTTCTTGTGATCTTCTGATTTCTGTGGGGAGCTTGAGAGAGGTTTCTTCTTTTCGGAGGGCGCCTTGTTTTCCGCCATGTTTGATCCTAGAGATTTAGATTGGAGTATTGGGTTTCTTTTGAATGAGAGATTTGTAATTCGTTCCATTCTTCTGTTACTTTTGATTTTGATAAAGGTTACAAGGAATTCTTCCTCACTTTGTTCATCAGACGCTTTGCTTTTAGACCTTCAGAAAGGGTTATTGCTGAGATCTTGGCTGCTTATTTTGGTAGTGAGGCTCCTCTTTTTAACGTGATTCAGTTCTCTGATTTTGGCTTTCAATTCTCACTGGCTAATAAAAAAGTTGGTTTTAAAATTATTCATTCTAATATGATCAATCATGAGAAATTCTCGTTATCTTTCTTTCTCTGGCGAGATGGAGGCCCTAATTAGCAATTGGAATTTGTTAAATGGTCTTCAGAACAAGCTGAGGAGTGGAAATTACCTAAAAATAGATCTTCTCATTCTGCATCTTTCAATGTTGGTAATAGTAAAGTTTTGGGAGATGGGAAGGTCTAGTCGAAGAGGAACTCGGCACCTGTTTCAACATTCAATCTGGTTCCTTTTCGACAAGTTGGTATTAGGATTCTTTTGAGTCTGAACTCTTTCCCTGGTCGTAGTACTGGTCGTAAGGTGCTTTCGACCAATCCTTCATTTTGTTTTCGGCAAGATGGTTCTTCTCCAAGAGATCAACTGGAGCATAATTCTCACAAATCTAATTTTGATTCCAATTCTTTTAAGAGTTGTTTTAGATGTCTTGCTCCTGGCCATCTCAAAAGGGAATGTCCCTCAAGTGTCATGTCACATATGCTTCAATTATGGCCATATCAGCAGGTTCTGTTTGAAAGCTATCAGTAAATGAAAGGTTTTTATTCGAAAGGGTGCCTTTGCTATGGCTCAGGTTTCTAGGCTCACGTCTGGCATTCATGCTTCCAAGCCTCCAAGTGGATGTGCTAATTATTTCTCATTTGGGTCTGCAAATACACCCCTTGATTCTTGTGTCAGGAATGACAAGCAAATGATTTTTGATGAGAATTTTTCTGGTTTTTTCGAGAAGATGGTGTCATCTAGAGACGGTTCACATTCCATTTCATTACATAAGCCTTCGTCTTCAGGTGTTAAAGACTCTTCTTCTTCTGCAGAACTTCATACTTCTTCACAACAGCGAGTTGAGACTTCTGAAAAACTCTCTCCTCCTTCTATGGCTAACTTTTGGGTGGATCCTGTCCCATTTCTTTGAAATGGTTTAGAAGAAGTCATAGTTCCTAACAGCCCTCTTAGAACTAGATGTGTTGCTTCAAGATCATAATTTAACGAAGCTACGGCTGTGGCTTCACTCGCGCCTACGGCTAACCATCCTCATCAAGTGATTGCAAATTACTTTCAGAATGAAAGAGGATTACAGGTCCAAGTTTTGCCTTCGGCTCTGGGGCAAGCCTCAGCTATGGTTCGTTTGCTTCAACTTTTGTCAAGGACAGCATTATGGATGAAGGTCTGCATGTTACTGAAGATTTTCTTATATTTCTTTCTAAACATGACGAGGGACCTAGGAAAAAGAGCTTTAATCAGTTTGTTTGGCTCATGCTTCTTAACTTTCCCTTGGATTTTTGGTCAATTCATAATCTTTCTAAGGCAGTGTCTACATTTGGGCAATTAAAGGAGTGGGATAGAGGGTTTCAATTGGATGGAAATTGTTCCCACATTTTGATCAAATGCTTGGTCACAGATTTGGTAGACATTCCTCGTTTCCTTGTCATTACAGAGCCGGACGAGAACTTAGAGCATAGCTGGACAGTTCAAGTTGTGATTTTCTTTGTGCATCACACTGAAGCATTGAACGGTGATGAAGATGAGCCAGGTGATTTTCATCCTGGTGTTCATAAAGGCAATGCACATCAAGGAAATGATGAAGATATGGAAGAGGTTGATGATGATATTGATCAGGATTTTGATATGCAGGGGGAGGAGGGTAACTAGCATTGGGATGATTTAGAGCCTCATGCTCATGAGGGTGCTCAAGTTTGGCCTCTTGGAGTTGCTGAAATGCAAGAATCAATTAGTTCTTTGTCATTTTCAGAGTCCTCTGATTCCTCTGTTGGTTTTTTGCTTTGCCCTGTTGTGGTAAAACCTACTTTGTCCTTTCATCCCTCTGCTGTTAACTAGATGTTTGTGTCAACTTCTCTTTCATTCTGGACTTTTACTTAGTGGATTTTAAGCTCCTGTCTGTGTTTAAGAGTTTCCTGGACTCTTCTTAATAAGAATGCTTTTAGAAGGTCAGCTTCTAATAAAACTTGGAAGCTGGTGTTCAAGAGTTCGAATTCTTTTTCTAAGCATTTGAAGAAGGCACATTCCTCATTGAAGAGGAGGTCCACTCCTATCTCATCAGTTTCTCTCAGGAGAAGTCCAAGACTAGTAGCTAAATTCCTTGACTTTAAACCTTCTGTGGTGCCTCCTCTCTCGCTGGAGATGATTCAGGCTCTTGGCATGAAATGTGGCTTGCTGGCTGATATGTTATCAGAAGGGCACTTGAAAGGACCTATTATCAATGAGCTTGATGATTAAGAGCTTTTGGTTGAGGAAGCTACTGTTTTGTTTAGACTTTCTGTGGGGGCGCACTATTTGGGATGTAATGGTTTTTTTTTGCTTGTCGTAAGGAACTGGTTTATGCTTTATGTTAGACCTTCCTTTTTGTGGTTGGTCTTTTACACTAGTTGTAATAGACTCTTTGAACTTGACTTACATGCTCATGGATAGTTGCAAAACTTTTTCAATTCTCAACTGGAATGTTTAATAAAGCTAAAGATACAAGGTGTTGTGTCATTTGTATCCAGGAATCTAAATTAGAGATTGTCGACTTGTCTATTGTGAAAAATTGTTGCACTAAACTCTTCAGAGACTTTGAATTTCTCCCCTCTATGGATGCTTCAGGAGGATTGCTTACTAGTTGGAACTCGCAGTTGTTTCAAAAGAAAGGGGTATACAAAAAATAAATATTCTCTGACGGTGGAACTCGTTCATGTTTTGTCTGGATTAACTTGGGTGATTACCAACATCTATGCGCCTTGCTTCCATCAGGGAAAAATGGAATTTATTCATTAGTTTAAGAATATTGTTATGCCAGATCATCTCAACTGGCTAATTATGGGAGATTTAATCTGGTTCGTGCAGTGGCGGATAAAAGTAAAGGTAGAAATAACCTGATCGAGATGGATGAGTTCAACTCGGCCATTAATCATAGTCAGTTGGAAGAGATTCCCTTTAAAGGTAGAAAATTTACATGGTTGAACATGCAAGTTAATCCCCTTTTGGTGAAATTGGATTGGTTCTTTGCTAATGGAGCATGGATGGAAGTCTTTCCAAACTCTTCGATCTCTGTTCTTGGTAGGACCACGTCTGATCATGCTCCTTGTGTTCTAAATATCAATTCTAAGATACCTTTGGGACATATTTTCAGATTTGAGAATCATTGTGTTAGTTGGGAAGGTTTTAAAGATACTATTGCTTTAGCATGGAATTCAATACCTAGTGAGGATAATATTGCTAAATCTTTGGTCTCCAAATTCAAGCTTCTCCAAAGATCTTTGAAGTTGTGGTTTAAAAAAATGTTTCAGCCTCAGATCTGGATTGATAATTCTAATTTGGTTATTTCACTTTTAGATGGGTTGGAGGAACAGAGATCTTTAAGCACTTTGGAATTCAATTTCAGGAGTATCATTAAATAGCATTTGAATCACCTTTTAAAAATTGATAAGGTTTACTGGAGGGAAAGAGGTAAATTCAGATGGGCTAAACTTGGTGATGAGAATTCAAAATTTTTCATGCTGTGGCACCAAAAAATTTTAGGAATAATTTCATTTCTTCTTTGAAGAAGGATTTTGGCTGCATTGTAAACTCTCATCAGGAATGGCAGAATACTTGTGGATCTCATTCAAAAACAAGCTGGGTTCTTTCCATTTTTGCACCTATGGACTACAATCTTGAGGAGTTACTTATGGATTTTAAGGGTGTTTTTCCATCTCTAGAAGCTCCTTTCTCTAGAATTGAGATTGATAATTGTGTTGCTTCCTGGCCCATGAATAAGACTCCTGGGCCTGATGGTTTTAATGGTCAATTTTACAAAGTTTGTTGGGATATTATCAAACATGATTTTTATATGTTGTTTCAGAATTTTTACGATGGCACAGTGGATCTAAAAATGATTAATTCATCTTGGATTATTCTTTTGCCTAAAAAGGAAGAGGCTCAGTCAGTTAAGGACTTTCGGCCTATTTCTTTAGTTCACAGTGTTATTAAGTTGATCACTAAAATCTTGGCCTCAAGACTGCAAAAAATTATTAAGGAGATAATTCACAAGAATCAAGATGGTTTTATCCAAGGCAGGTCTATTCAAGTTTGTCTAGCGTGGACTTTTGAATATTTACATATTTGCAAAGTCAAAAAATATCCTTCTGTTCTTCTCAAGCTTGATTTTGAGAAAGCTTTTGATACAATTGCTCATAATTCAATTCTGGCTGTTATGAAAGCTAGAGGGTTTGGTAATAGATGGTTAAATTGGATTTCTTCTATTCTGCACTCGGGATCTTCTAACATTCTTCTCAACAATGTTCTCGGTAAAATGTTTAACTATGCTAGAGGAGTTAGACAAGGTGACCCTCTTTCACCTCTTCTCTTTGTGCTAGTTACGGATCTTCTGCAAAGTATCTTGAATTTGGCTAATCGTAAAGGTATTCTTGGACTGCCTATACCTAATCTCAATTCATAAGATTTTCCCATAGTCCAATATGCGGATGATACTCTTATTATTTTGAAGGCATCTGCCAGGGAAATTTTCTTGGTTAAAGATTTGCTTCAGTCTTTTTCTAACTCTACTGGGTTGAAAGTTAATTTTGATAAATCCTTTCTGGTGCCAGTGTATTGTGATCAGGACAAGTTGATTCATCTTGCTGGAATTCTTGGTTGTAAGCTTGGATCTTTTCCATTTACATACTTAGGTCTGCCTTTGGGTATGGCTAGACCTAAGGCATCTGAGTTTGAAGGCTTGATTAATAGAATTGAGAAAAGGTTAACTAGTTGGCATCTCTCTCTTCTTTCGATGGGTGGAAGATTAACTTTACTTAATTCGGTGCTTTCTTCGTTGCCTATGTTTTATATGAGCACTCTTAAGATTCCTGGAAAATCAATTGACAGAATGGATAAAAACAGAAGAGCTTTCCTTTGGAAAGGAAGTAATTCTTGTGTTGGAGGAAATTGCTTAGTAGCATGGTCCAAGATTTGCTGTCCAAAAAGAAATGGAGGGTTAGGAGTTTTAAATCTTAAAGTTTAGAATTCAGCCCTTCTGATGAAATTTCTGTTTAAATTCTTTTACAAATTAGATATTTCGTGGTCTAATTTGATTTGGGAGTATTGTTATTCTAATAAGTTACCTCAATGGTATTCTGGATCTAGTTCTTTTTGGTGGGGGGATGTTCTTCTTCATCTCTCTTTGTTTCAAGGGTTATTTAATTGTTCACTTGGCAATGGTTTTCCATGTGTTGTTCATGTCCTTCAAGCAAGCTATCTTGGGACCATCATTGGGGATGTTCCAGATGGCCTGTTTCAAATGGTGCATATAAGCAGGACTTACTTAATCTCTGGGATAAACCAAGGGAATGTGATTACTCAAGAGTTCAGTGATTTTGATTAATTTTACCTTCACTTCTGCCCACAGCCTATCCCTCTCATCGGCCTTAACGTCCTTCCAGCTCTGGACGGTGATTTGAACATTCTTCGATCCAAGTAATATACGTCACTTACATATTGCAAATTAGTCAAGAATAGTTGTCGACCCATAATCCTTCTTCGTGGTCATCTCGCAGGTAACTTGTTTCGTCAATATCTTCGGTAGGGACAGATTGAAGAATACCATCTAAAAATGGAGGTAGTTCATCAAACTGATCATACTCTTCTTCATCCACAACGTCTTCGACCCCAACAATATGTCTCTTACTGTGAAGGACAACGTGCAACTTTGGATTGGCTGGGTCAATGATTTAGAACACCTGTGTGGCTTACTCAGCAAGTATAAATGGATCATCTTGGTGTGCGACTCTACTGAGATCGACGAGAGTAAACCCATAATTGTCGACTTTAACACCTCGAGAGATTTCGACCCATTGGCATCAAAACAAAGGAATCTTAAGTAATACATAATCGAGCTCCCATATTTCCTCAATAACACTGTAATATGAGTTGAGTGCCCTTACTGCCCTGGCATCCTCTGAAATAGCAAGTAGTGTCACTTCACTACATTGCATAGTACTCTTCGCGTCCTGAGTTCTTGTGTAAAATGAATAGCCGTTGATGTCATACCCCTGCGAAGTCCCTACAATAAATCTAGGCCCTCTGGCCAACCATGTAACAACTTCATCTACGTTGCCCACAGAAGCTTGCAGGACTCTATTTTTGATCCACCCAGCAAACTTCCTGTTATGTTCTCTGGTGACCCAAATCTCTGGCTTTGAAGAATTCTGTTTCCGTAACATTTCCTTGTGCTCGTGTATGTATGGCTCCACCCCCGTCATGTGCTGTAAGACCCAAAAATGGGCTTTTGCATACACATCACTAGAGGGGACGACTGCTTTAAATCCAATCGTTCAAATGCCCTGAAACCTGCCCTCATGCCGGGACGTAGGAATGCCAATTGGGTCAACCCCGCACATATAGTTGGTGCAAAATTCAATCACCTCCTCAGCGGCATAACCTTCAATGATACTGCCCTCAGGTCGATGTCGATTCCTTACATATCCCTTGAAGATACCCATAAATCTCTCAAATGGATACATGTAGCGTAGGAACACGGGTCCACAAAACTTAATTTCTCTGACAAGGTGAACAATTAGATGGACTATCACATCAAAAAAAGATGGAGGGAAATACATCTCCAGCTGACAAAGAGTTGTAGTCACATTGGTTTGCAAATCATCCAGTCCATCCAGATCAATTACCTGTAAGGACACAGTTGCAGCAAATATTCAAATCCAAAAAATCTGACAAGTTCCACGAATGAAGCTAATTAACTTGCTAGGAGTACACGCTTACCTTGCCAGATATTGTGTTGAAGAAATAACATAGTTTTGTACTTGTCTCTCTGACTTTGACTTGGAGAATGCCTCTGATAGCAATGGAAAGCATTTGTGACATCAGTACATGACAATCATGGGACTTCATACCAACCAGTTTCATGTCTATCATGGACACAAGTTTTTTCAAGTTCGCAGAATACCGGCATGGAACTTTGACACCATATAGGCACTGACAGAGTTCTGTTTTTTCTCTTTTTGACAAAGTATAGCAGGCCGGAGGGAGGTATGTACAATTTCCCTTCTCCAACGGTGCAAGCTCAGTCCTTATGCCCATGTCGAGCATGTCACGGCGAACGTTGATGCCATCTTTCTTCTTTCCTGGAATGTTCAACAACAAACCAATCAAATTGTCACAAACATTTTTCTCTACGTGCGTGACATCAATGCAATGTCGAACTTGTAAGTGCTCCCAATATGGCAGATCCCAAAGAATCGATCTCTTCTTCCAAACATTTTTTCCTGGAGGTTTAGAACATTTACCGAACTTAACTTTGATGTCCTTCACGCGCAAGTAAAGCTCCTTACCAGTCACAAACACTGGGGCTGATCCTTTCTCAGGCTTCCCATTAAATGACTTCCTCTTCTTACGGTAGGCGTGATGCATCTGAAGGAATGTGCGGTGACCCATGTACACTATTTTTCGGCAGTTCGGTAACCACATGCTTTCAGTTTCATCCAGTCAAATAGGACAAGCCTTGCCTCCTTTCGTACTATACCCCAACAAATTTTCATAGGCCGGGAAATTATTTATGGTGCAAAATATCATGGCCCGCAACATGAAATTCTCTCTCTTTTGTGCATCCCACACCCGCACCCTTCGCTTCACAATTTATGTAAGTCCTCGACTAACGGTGATAGAAACACGTCAATATCATTCCCGGGTTGTCTGGGCCTGAAATTAGTAACGACATCATGATGTACTTACACTTCATACATAACCAAGGAGGAATATTGTAGATGCATAAAAGAACCGGCCAAGTGCTATGCCGACTGCTCATATTTTCGTGTGGATTCGTACCATCTGTACTCAGCCCAAACCTTATATTCCTCACTTCGTTGCCAAACTCACAGAATGTTCTGTTAATGTTTCTCCATTGAATAGAATCAGCTGGATGTCTTATTTTTCCGTCTTGTTTCCGACCTTCACCATGCCAATGCAAGTACTTCGCATCTTTCGGATTTGCAAACAGCCGTTTCAATCTAGGAATCACAGGCAAATACCACATAGTTTTGGCCGGAGGGCCTTTCTTTAGCTCATCACATCCATTGTGATAAATTCTGTCACCATGCTTATACCGCGATGCACCGCATCTTGGACAAACATGCAAATCCTTGTACTCATTACGGTACAGAACACAATCATTTGGGCATGCATGTATTCTTTCGATTTCCATTCAAAACGGACACAATAGTTTTTTGGCATGGTAAACCGATCTTGGCAACTCATTTCCCTTTGGAAGCATGTTCGCTAAAAAGATCTAATAGCGCCGTGAAACTCTTATCGCTCCAACCATTGCTTGCCTTCAAGTTATATAATCTCAACACAGAAGACAACTTTGTAAATTTTGCACATCCGGGGAAAAAAGGCTTCTCAGAATCAACAATTAATTTCTCAAATTTAGCAAAATCGTTTTCGCTATAATCTTCTTCTACATCACGTAACATTTCATCTAAATTGTGGTCATCTACATGCACATCCGAATGAACATTATCAATGTTCTGATGATCATCATTACTGCAATCCACTTCCGGGTGCTGCTAAGTGGTAGCGGTGTTCGTTTCCTCAAGATCTTCACCATGCCATATCCAACGGGTATAGCGTGCATTAAAACCAGATGAATCAAATGACTCCTAATCTGATCAGAGTTGCCGAACCTTTTTTAGTTCATACAATCTATACAAGGACAATGCATATCTTTCTCTCCCTTCGCCTTTTCTTGCTCAGCAAATTTAATAAACCCATTCACACCCTCCAAATACTAAACAGTAGTACGTTTTATTCCATACATCCAATATTCTCGGTCCGTCTACAATTATTTCACAAAATTGACAAATTGAAATAAATAATTAATGACTCAGGGCATGCATGCATGAAACATCATCAATTAGCTATGCCATATGTGTGTACAGCTACTTAATTACATTAAATGGATATATATGAAACCCTAATTAACTTGATGCATTAATTGGAAGAGCCAGCTAGCTAGCTGGTTAACTTCAGCCATAAATCATTCCTAGCTTAACTTCAGCAAGCTATAGCTAGCTAGCCAACCTAGCCTTCTAGCTAGTATGGAGCTACATGTATCTAGTTTAATGAATTGGAAGTAGAGAGAGAGGGAGAGTGTGAAAGAGTGATCGAGAGAGAGAGGTGATGAGAAGATGACAATACTGAGGGGGATCGAATTATCAACCTCTCAGCTAGCTTCCCCAGATCACTCTAGCTTGGAGCGTGGATGCACGTACGGTAGAAATGAATCGAGGATGCAGTGCAGGGGTCGAGATAAGTTGTGCAATTTTACTATCGATTCAAAACCACAACCGATAGTAAACTTTTCTCTCTATTAAGGTCCCCACTGTCATAACCATTAGTTTATATAACATCATTTTACTATCGGTTTATTTTATATAACCAATAGTAAAATTTTCTCTATTATATTGGTTGGTACAGTCGTAACCGATAGTGATAATTATCATATTTGTGCATAATTTCTATATGTTTAAACCCCCGATCATGCACATATTAGTCATATACCTCGGCATTTACATAGATTATTCCAGATTTGCTGCCAAATCGACCAGATTATTTGTTTTGCAATTTTTATCATAGGTTAGCGCGAATCGGATGGATTTCTGGCTAGCGGTCACACCTCATCGACTTATTCCGACCTTCGATCGATTCCGGATGGAAGTGCGCGTTTCCGCAGACGCGTAGGAACCAACCGCGCCGAAATCGGAGTCTCCGGGGGCCCGGAATCCCAAAACCTAGCCACGAGGTCTCATTTCTAAATTTCCAAAACCTCGAGGGCTTTTCTGCAAAAGTGCCAAATTCCCCATTTTACCTAGCCGCCGGCCACCTAAGGCATTGGAGCCTGGTTTTTCTTTTTTTACCTTCTTCTTCTGCCTCCCTCCTCGCCATCCACACCTCCGTCCACCACACCGACGACGACCAGGCCGTACGCTGCCGGCGGAGCTCCTTCACTACCTTTCTTTTTCCTCTTTTTCTTCCTCCCCTTCTTCTTCCTTTTTCCTATCTTCATCTTCCCCCATTTCTCCACGGCACCACCTTCCTCGCACCACAGTCGTCGCCGATCTCGCACCGCCATAGCTCCTCCCACTGGATCCACTCCAGATCCGCGCCACCCGCCGCTGCTGCGCCGCCTTTGCTCCACCAAGCGCCACTACAGTCGCCGCCGGCCCTTGCGCCACCTCGCGCCATCGGATCTGCCACGCCGGAGTCACCGCGCCACCACCTTCCCTCTGGCGCCGCGTCATCACTCCACACCACCTCTCCCTCGGCCTTCTTCGCGCCATACCGTCGCCCCAGATCTGTGCCGCCCGCCACCGGATTTGTGCTGCGCCGTCCAAGGCGCCACCGGATCCACACTGCGCCGCCTCCCACAAGCCCGACGCTGGAGCACCGCCTCGTGCCGCCAGCCCCGCCCCACACCGTGGATCTCCCGCGCCGTGCCGCCTCCATCCACTCCGGTTCTGGTGAAGCCCGAGCTCGACCATTTTGACGCCTTGGGTCGTCATTGGTCTCAGCTCCTTTACCCACGACCACTCCCTCAACAACCTCCAGCGAGCAAAAACCGATGATAAATCCTCTTCCCTTTCTCATAACACTTCACCAGCAATGAGTTTATGAGTTGATGAGGATGAACAGTGCGTGTATGAGATGATGAGTGCCTGTAAAGAATTGAAATGCTTTTAAGCATGTGTGAACTGCTCTTTTAACTTGATAAATTGAATTGTCCTCTGGGTCAACAACAGGTTTTAACTTGATAAATGAACTTGCATGTATGATTTAATTGTGCTGATTTTTGTGAATTATTGGATGCCACAGCTCAGTCGTAAACCTGCATGATTCTACATGTTGTATTCTGTGAATTTAATTTGTGATGCCGAACTGTGATGAACCAATGATCATTTGCACTGCATACTTGATAAGTTGTTTGGCTCTCTGAACTGCATCTTTAAAATCTGACTTCTATTCGACACAGTTTTGAATTTGGTTGGGTTTTCTTATGGCTAAATCCTTAAGGTATTGAGTTGTTGAAGCCAATTTCAGGAGAATTGGTTGCAGATTCATTGAAATCATTGTTTTGCATGTCTGTTGAGTCTCTTGTAGTAAACCTTGATATAAATTCTAGTTGCCGTGTTGTAACATCCTGAGTTTTGGGGTGAAAAGTTTCTTTCTTAAAAGTCATGCATGCATATGTCTCTTCTAGATCAACCAAATCAGCCTCAGCTTTATTCTGTTCTAGCCCTAAATCTCCAAAATCTATCCTGTGACCCCAAGTCAAAATCTGACTTGCCAGATTTGATCTATCAGTTATCCTAAACCTAAAAGTCTTCAGGAGCCAGATTGAATTCTAACCCTAACTCCCAGTATCTAAGTCTCTTTCTGTTTTCGAAAACAGGAAATCCAGATTTACCCTAAGTACCCCAGTTTCCAGATAATTGAGTTATTTTGATTTAACCCTATCCAGACTCAAGTATCCACTGGAATATGTTCCTAGGTATATCCTTAACTAACTCCAAAAAGTTGGGAACCAGATTAATTCATCTGAACACTTTTCGCGGGAAGGTCCAAATTTTTTTTGCGAATAGGTCCTTTTCTGTTTACCTGGAAGCCTGAAAAGGCTAAAATCTACAAATCAACTCCAACTCCAGAATTTCTTCAGGGAACACCTGCCAGATGCTATTTTATGCAGATCTCTCTTTTGATCAGACTTCAAAATCTCTCTCCAATCACCAGAACTCGAGATCGACAAAATCCAGATCTGTTTTACCCTAATTTTACCCTATTTTCGAAAAGAGGTGAAATCCCTCAAATCTAATCAAACCTTCTCCAAATTTGAGCTAAATGAGTATTAATAGAAATATTATACTCAGTCATGGAATCAAATTCCAAATTGAACCTCTCAAAGACCAGATTTGCAGTTTAGTCCAAAGCCAAACCAACAATCATCGCAAATCAGTCCCTGGTTCGACCACGGGCTACTGTGCACGACCAGGCTGTTGCAATCGACCACGAGCGCCGGAGTTTGGTCGTCGCCGGCAACCTCCAACGTTGCCACCTCCGCCACTGTTTCCTTGCCATGTGTGTGCATCGTGTTCGCCACCGTGGAACAGCTTCATCCCGCCAGCAGCGCCTTCGCTCTCCCGCGCGTGCGCCCGACAACGGCAGCCCAGTTGCGCCACGTCGCAAGCATGCCTTGGGGAAGCATCACTTCGCCCTCACCTCCACCAGAGCAGCAGGTTAAAGCCGGCACGGCCGCTGGAGCGCGTCACTTCGCCGGGATTCAGTCGTGTTGTCACCTCCAGCCCGCTTCACTTCCCCGTGCATTTTCCAACCGTTGCAAGCTCCTTGCTGTGCCTATAAAAGCCACCCTAGCTCAGCTCAAAGACACTCACACCAGAACCACTCAAGTTCCAAACCCCGCCCTCTTCTTCGTCTTCTTCGGCGAGCTCGAAGAGAGGCTCACGGTGCCAGGCCAATCCACTGCACCGAACTTCAAATTGAAGCTACCAGTAAGTAACCCTCATCCACTTACCTGTGTAGTAGCAGCCAATTGAACTCTATCGCACCACCTCGCCGGGAATTGCTGATTTTCCCCGACAACTCCGGCGAGCAATTAAACTCTAACCAGAGTGAATTAGCTCTCGAGCCTGTGATCAATCTTGATTAGTGAACTTATCTAAGCATCTCTAAGCAACCAGAATCGAAGAATTTGCTAAAACTTGGAAAACCCCAAATTTTCACCTTGCATGCAAACTGGGACTCGCCGTTAAGCTTCTGTGGTGATTTTCCAGTTATATTGACTTCACACCTAGCTTTGTTATACCCCAGAGACCCTCCTCAAGCAAGGACTCGAGTTCAATTGCCCTAGAACAGAAATACCCAAATCAGGATTGAGTTCATCCTTCCTCCAGCCAATATCTTCTAAATTCAGCCACTCCAGCTCAAACCACCTTGCCATCTAGATGTTTTGGATCATTCTGAGCAACTTTTTCTTCTACCACGACCCCTAATTCGGCCTAGAACAGGAGTTATGGCTATGCCCTAGTTGCTGTACTGTTTGTGCTGCAGGTACTCCAGGCCAGTCAACTTCTTCGCTGGTTTTCATCACCTTCCAGCCATCTCCTGCCCTAGATCCTGTTGAGACATTTGTTTCTGCTACAAATGCCTACCTCCCAGATAAAGTGGTGCATCAATTGGAGCCTTGAGTCAAAAGATATGGCAAACCCTAGATTTTGGCATTGTCAGCCCTATGCCAGAGTATGTCAGCCAGTGGCATTAGCTCTTTTCACCTCTTTTCAGTTGCGCAAACTGGAAATAACCTTGTCCCTTAGACTTGTGGAGTTGTGGTCTACATTTTATTCTACTGCCACAAGTTGAGATAACCCCTCTATCATCCATCGACCCTATGTCGATGCCTTGAACCGAATGTCGACCTAAAGACGTTCGCTGTTTTTGAGCGAACCAGTCGCAACCTTGATATCATTCTGATACTTTGAGACATTTGGAACCTTGTAAACCTTTGACAGCTAATCTTAACATTGGTTTCCTTAACTTAACCCTAATCAGCCTCTAAACCCAATCATTTCAGAATCATCAAGACTTCATCTTTGCATCAATGCATATAGTATAATAATGTATTGAAAAGATTGTGATTATTGGTTATTTGTTGGTTTGGAGAGCAGATCAAGAGCCCGAGTTCGAGGACTTCACTGCAGATCCGACGTCAACTGCTGTATTTTACGACGCGGAAGGCAAGTCATATTCTTGGTCATCTTGAACCTATATTTTAAATGTTGCTAAAACATAACCTTGAATATAGGCAATATTGCATGTGAAAGATTGAGAAATGGTTGATTTATGAATTGGCAGTACTAGACTGGTTATCTGTGAAATGTGAAATAAACAAGTTTTGAGCCATGAACTATTATATGTATTTATATACTTATATTCATGAAATAAAACCCCTAGCCGTGACCAGTTAATGGTATGGATGGCTGTAGCACTGGAGGTGCTAGACTGCAAAGGAATGCAGGCACTGAAGGTGCAGGGTTGTGGATGGTCTGGTCATTGGCATATAAGGACTAGAAGCTTGTGTTGTGTGTCTAGTGGCATGAACAACGTGCTAACCGCAAGCCTGGTATGGGACAGGCCTGAACAAGTACTTATGTGGATCGCACATGAAACCCCTGCATGAGATGTGTTGTGATGATTGATATGGAGGCTGACTCCCACTATCACTGAAGGTGATCTGACATTAGACCCAGCAATGGGGAAATGAGTAAGGGTGGGGGTATAGCCCGCCACAACTGTGTTTCGCGAGAGATCCACAGGGTCGGGGGTGAATTGTAAGTGATACATAACAAAAGTTCTTGTTATTTCCACCTTGCCGCTCACAATATGAAGTGTGTCAGGGGTCCAATCATTTTGTTATGTGTAACACCCTGGTTTTGGGGGTGAAAAGTTTTTGCATAAAATCCTGCATGCATGTATCCCTGTAGCAGTAGCCAGATCAGCTGAACCCTAATATCTCCCAAACCCTAAAAATCTCCAAATCTATTCTCTAGATCCAGATCAAGATCGGACCATCCAGATTTAACCTATCAGTTATTCTGAAGATGAAAGTCTTCAGGAACCAAGTTGAATTCTAACCCTAACTCCCAGTATCTAAGTCTCTTTCTGTTTTCGAAAACAGGAAATTCAGATTTACCCTAAGTACCCCAGATCCCAGATAACTGAGTTATCATGGTTTAACCCTATCCAGACTCATGTATCTTTTGGAATATGTTCCTAGGTATACCCTCAACTTACTCCAAAAAGTTGGGAACCAGATTGTTTCATCTAAACACTTTTCGCAGTTTAGCCCAAATTTTACTGCGAATAAGTCCTTTTCTGTTTACCTGGAAGCCGAAAAGTCTAAAATCCACGAATCAACTCCAACCTTAGAATTTCTTCAGGGAACACCTCCCAAATGCTATTTGATACAGATTTCCCTTCTGTCCAGACTTCAAAATCTCACCCCAACTACCAGAAATTGAGATCGACAAAATCCAGATCTATTTTACCCTAATTTTACCCTATTTTCGGAAATAGGTGAAATCCCTCAAACCTTATCAAATTTTCTCCAGATTTGAGCTAAATGAGTATTAATAGAAATATTATACTCATCCATGAAATCAAATTCCAAATTAAACCTCTTTAAAACCAGATTTACAAATTAGTCCAGACTTCAACCAAAATCATCACAATTATGCCCCTGGTTCGACCAAAACCTGTTGTTCACGACCAAATGGGCTATTTCGACTTCGACCAGAGCAGTGCAACCGACCAGCTGCTGTTTTCGACCTCGCGCTGCTGTGTTTGCTTCGACCACGACCTTGTCCCAGTGCACGATCACGGCCACAGCTCGCATGCGACCACGTGCACCACTGCAGCTCCCATCGACTTCGACCTCGCTAGCTGCTACAGTAGCCGTAGTCGTTGAAGCCAGCCCGTGGTCGCCATCTTCACCAGCTGAACAGTGCCACGTGTGCGAGTACTGTTGGCCACTGTGGATCTTCCCCGGCGCGACTCACAGCCAGCTGATTTCCTCCCGTTTGCACGCCACCAGCAACGGCTACAGCAGGAAAGCATAGCCACGTGGAGACCTCGCAGCGGCCAGCCATCGTGTCGCCTTCACTTCGCAGCAGCTCCAGCTGCAAAAGCTCTCACGGCCGCCGAACAGGTCACCTCCATCGCCAGCTCGCCGTGAAGTCGCAATTCTGTCACTTCCTTGCCGGCTACAACTCCCCGAGCTTTTCCAACCGTTGAAGCACCTCCAGCTTTGCCTATTTATACCCCCTGGGACTTAGCCAACTTCACCACACTCCAAAACACCAGAAAACCAGCAGTAGCACTGTGTCTTCTTCTTCTCCGGTGAGCAGCAAGAGGGAGCTTCGGTGCTAGCTTCAACCACTGCTTCCTCCTTCGATCCAACACCCCCAGTGAGCTTCTCTCATCTCCCTCATGCTTCTCGACCTTGGAATTTAGTTTAAATACCCTCAGTCGCCGGCAATTTCAGTTTACTCCAGTAGCTCCGGCGAGCAATTAACTTCATTCCAGAACGAATTGATCTTCGAGCCAGTAGTGAAAGATGCTTAGAATAGCTCACTTAAGACCCCTGAGCTACTGGTTTGAACAAATTCGTTGTAAAACAAAAACCCCCAATTTCCAGCCATGAACATGAACTTGTACTTACTGATTTAGCTTCTCTGTTGAGTAATCTGTTAATCTAACTTCACCAATGCATTCCTAGTACCCTGAGGACCATACTCAAGCAAGGAATTGAGTTCAATCACTTTAAATCAGAAATGCCCAAATCAGATTTGAGTTCATCTTTTCTCCAGCCAGTATCTTCCAAATCTAGCCGATCTAACCCTAACCACTTTGCCATTTAGATGTTTTGGACCATTTTGAGCAACTTTGTCTTCTATCACGACTTCTAATTCGGCCTAGATTGTGAGATATAGCTATGCCCTAGTTGGCTGTACTGTTTATGTTGCATGTGCTCCAGGCCAGTCAACTTCCTTGCCAGTTTTCATCACTTTCCGGCCATCTCCTGCCCTAAATCCTGTGGAGACATTTGTTCCTGTTACAAATGCCTAACTACCAGACAAAGTGGTGCATCATTTGGAGCCCTAGATCAAAAGATATGGCAAACCCTAATTTCTGGCCATGTCAACTCTATGTCAAACTATGCCAGCCAGTGGCATTAGCCCTGTTCACCCACCTCTGGTCATGCAAACCAAAAATTACCTTGTCAAACAATTGCTTCACTACCTTGTGCACCATATGCTTGAATCAAAACTCATTTTGGCCACTGGGAACTATTCAAACCATGTCAATGCCATTCTTCGGCATTGTCAGCCCTTGTCAGCCTATGTCAGCCAATGGCATTGGGCCAGTTTGACCCCTTCTGGTATGCAAACTGAACATAACTTTGTCCCTTAGACTCCTGATGTTGTGATCTACATTTTATTCTACTGCCACAACTTGAGTTGAGCCCTCTATCATCCATCGACCCTATGTCGATGCCTTGAACCGAATGTCGACCTAAAGGCGTTCGCTGTTTTTGAGCGAACCAGCAGCAGCCTTGATATCATTCTGATATTTTGGAACATTTGGAACCTTGTAAACCCTTGACAACTAATCTTAACCTTGGTTTCCATAGTTTAACCCTAATCGCTTCCAAATCTTGTATCGCCTAAGTGTTTCTCCTTGCATTATCGCATATAGTGGAATAGTAAGAGTAGGATTGATTATAATGCCTGTTTGCTTGTTTGATCCTTGTTCAGAGCAAGAGTCTGAGTTCGAAGACTTCGTCGCAGACCCGACATCAACTGCTGTTTCTTACGACGCGGAAGGCAAGTCATATTCTTGAACATCTTGAACCTATATTTTATGAATTGCTAGAATATGCCTTGATTATAAAATAATAATATTGCATGAGAAAGATTGAGAATAGTTGAATTATGAAATGGCAGCATCAGGCTGATGCCTGTGAAATGTGAATTGATCAAATAATAAGCCATGAACTAATATATTATGTATATTTATATTCATAAAATAAAACCCCTAGCCGTGACCAGTATTTTGGTATGGAATGGTGAAAGCACTGGAGGTGCTTGGTCGCACAGGATGTGCCAGCACTGGAAGTGCATGGATTGTGGTATGAGCTGGTCACTGGCATATAAGGACCTAGAACCTTGTGTTGTGCGTCTAGTGGCATGATTAACGTGCCGACCGCAAGCCTGGTATGGGACAGGCCTGAACAAGTAGTATGTGGATCACACATGAAACCCCTATATGACAAACTCACGATTAACACGGGGTGCGCTCCAACACATATCACAGGATGTGATCATGCACGCTGACCCTGAGGGGAAGACGCCAATTAGTGGGGGTTGTGAAACCCTGCCACAACTGTGGTTTGCGTGAAGAAAACCACGGGGTCTGGGGTGAATTGTGTGTGAAACATGGCAAAAGTTCTTGTTATTTCCACCTTGCCGCTCACAGTATGAAGTGAGTTAGGGGTCCAATCCTTGTGATAGGAAGGGCATGAAAGTGGATATATCTTGCGGGTAAATTGGTACCCCTCTGCAGAGTTAAAAATGTATTCGAATACTTCGTGCTCCCGAGTTTTAGGAGTATGCCGCGGTGGATTAAATCCACGGGGTGTGACACAAGTATTGTTTTATAAATTAAAATTTGTTAAGTCAAGATTACCCAAATGACATGTGTTGTCATGATAAGGGGTGCTGCCGTGGGCTGTCATGTATTGACGTGTCGCGGTAGTACCATAATTTAGTGATCATATGATATCTAAGAGGCATGTGGATTGTGCCCTAAGTATATGAAATGCTGCCATGAGCATGAGATTTGAAAAGCTTGGAAGAAAAGTATTTATGGAAAAACCCTCTCACCTCTTTTCCCTCAATAGCATAGGATCATGTCATCTCTACTATACGTATCTCTACTCTTACCTATGACTTGCTGAGTACGTAAGTGCTCACCCTTGCAACTTATCAACAATAGATGGAGTGCTACAATACCAAGACGAAGGCTTGGAAGATTTCGTGGATCCAGAAGGAAGAGAGCCAGTTCTGCCAGAACCTTGAAGTGTGTTATTCTGCCGTCAACTTCTTACGACTGTGGGGGTTTCGCCTAGCTTCCGCCGAGTAGTTGTCTTTTGTTTTAATTAGACCATTTGTGCCGTGAAGGCATTGTATTACTCTTGTTGTATCAGGCCAGCAGGCCATACTGTTTATCAATGATATTTTGTAAGTTACTCTGCTGCAATGAACTCCTGTGCTTGACTTATCCTGGGAAGTCAGTGGTATGTATGTATGAGGCCAGCTGCAGCGAGCTAGGTCTCCACGGGAGTAGTCGTGGTACCCTGTGCGGGGCGCGACATTATGATAGGAAAGGTTTGAAAGTGGAATATCTTGCGGATAAATTGGTACCTCTCTGCAGAGTTAAAAACGTATTCGAATACTCCGAGCTCCCGGGTTTATAGGAGTCTGCTGCGGTGGATTAAATCCACGGGGTGTGACACAAGTATTATTTTCTAAATAAAATATGTTTAATCAAGATTACCCAAATGACATGTGTTGTCATGATAAGGAGTGCTGCCGTGGGCTGTCGTGTGTCGACGTGTCGCGGTAGTGCTATAATCTAGTGAACATGAATGATGATGTTATATTATGAAAAGTGCTGCCATAAGATGAGATGAGAAAGGAAAAGGTTATTTTACAAACATCCATAATTCTTGACTAGTCTAGGTTCATATCATCACTACTATATGTATCTACTCTTACCTATGACTTGCTGAGTACGTAAGTGCTCACCCTTGCAATCTACAAATCAATAGACGGAGCGATCAACAATCAAGATGAAGGCGTGGAGGACTTCTTGGATCCAGAAGGAGGAGCGTCAGTTCCGCCAGAGCCCTGATGTGTGTTGTTCTGTTGTCCACTTCTCTTTGTGGGTGGGTCACCTACCTTCTGCTGTGTAGATGTTATTTTGTTAAACCATGTATGCCGTGAAGGCATTGTAATCTTCTTATGTAATATCAAGGCCAGCAGGCCACACTGCTTAACTATTTTGTAAGTTACTCTGTTGCAATGTGATATACTCCTGTGCTTGACTTATCCTGGGACGTCAAGGGTATGTGTATGCTATGCATATATGGGACTAGCTGCAGCAAGCTAGGTCTCTACAGGAGTAGTCGTAGTCCCAGTTTCGGGGCGCGACAAGTGTTAATTGATTTCAATTCTGAAATAGCTGAGTTGTTTGTGTTCTATGTTTATTCGCTGTTGGGGGCGGTCTATGTTATTTCGCTATGTGTTAATTCGTTGATACCGTCGATAGGTGTATGCGTTTCAGTGTTTTCGCTTCTTTATTGCGAGATTACTGAACAATACTGCTTTATCGCTTGTACTCACGATTACGCGTACGGATTTAACACTGACCAAACTTTGCAAGCCTACCACCTCTCTCTCTTATTTTATCCCGGCATCTTCTCTCTCTTTCTCTCGTCTATTTTAGTTTCTTTTGTCATTGATTTAATTTAGTTCTTCACGCTTTGCTTCTCTAGTCCCTGTGGAAAGAATGATATAGAATACTAGCCTACTGCATCGTTCTCGTTCTCTTGCGAGTCAGTCTAGGCTGGTATCAAATAGTAAAAATTTTGTAATTTCACTATCAGTTACGAAAGACAAACGGATAGTACAATTTCCTCTATTATATCGGTTGGTATAGTAATAATCGATAGTAATAATTGTTTGCTATTCACTAACGGTACACCATAACAGAACTGATAGTACAAAGCCTCTTCTCCACCGCTGTCGTCGTACCCTATCGGATTTTTCCCAGATTGCTTATAACCGTTAGAAGATATGGGTTAGTGGATTGCATTTCTGTAGTAGTGTCTAGATCTGGGGACACCCTCTACAAACGTAGAAAAATCTATGCAGTAGGAATATCATACTTCGCAAAAATTTTTAACATACTGACCTCAACAGCATCGAGCCCCCAAAGCTTTATGGGGCTTCTAATTAAGTAAAGACATCTTTTCCTTCTAACTTTTGATTTTTGTAAGATTTGATTCATCTTTTTTGCCACTACAAACTTTTTCAAAAATCCTGTGCTCGTCGCTTTGCTGACTCCACCTGCATCAAACAATTTACCTGCAATGGAAGTCACAAAGACTGCGGACACGAACACAATGGTTAGGTTGATCCTCAAACCATTATTGAAAAAACAACCACAGACATTCAAGCCGAAAGGATTGAAACTACATCTGTAGACTCGACCATGGGAGTACCACCGCAAGGAACATCATCCACCTTCCCTTGGTCGAGGAAAGAATTTCTCTCGAGGTTCAGCCTGCCGAACCTCTAGGGAACATACTCAGCAAACTTTCAGAGGTTAGTGAAGAAAGAATCTTTATATCATCTTCGACATAAATCTTTAGGAAACTCCGGTTAAATAATAAACCTTGCCTTGTTCCAAGCCTTGAGTCAGGTGTCGTCCACATCCAAGATTATAGTAGATCAAGTCAAGGTTGCACAAGAGGAGATCAGCCATTTTAAACAATAAGTGCTAAAACATTGTTCATACTGACCTGATTTCCTTCCAAGGATTATATTTACATCTCTATTTAAAGAAAAACTCTTCACTAATGAAGACTAGGGCTAATCAACAAAGTTAGAAGGATGCCGCTGCAATGGAGCTTTCTCTTCTAAAGAAAGAACTCATCGAGGCTTGAAAAAAATGGACTTGTAAGTCCACTTATAAGCATAAGGTGTCATTTCTTTACATGAATTTTCGTAACTGTGTTACTTTGATCATGTAGTACAAGAGAAACAAATCAAAAGACTTATCAAAGAGAAGAGTGAGTTCGAGCAAAAATGTGTCCAAAAACAAGCTCATATTGGACAATTCCGCGTGACCATTGAGCGCCAGCATGCAACCCATGAAGAATTCAAGAGGACTGCTGAATTGTTTGCGAAGAGAAGAAAACTCTGGAAGAAACAATTTTAGGCTGTAGTGAAATTCAATCAGAATCCTTCAAAAAACTGAAGATGGTTGCAGATTTACTGAAGGCAGACATTATTGATTCGCAAAAGGAGAATCTGAGCCTTAGCGAATCCTACAAGCTGGTTGCGGCTCAAGCTGAATCACTTCTCGAATACCTTCCTGAGGACACAAATAGGCAGAAAGAAGCATTGAAGACTAGCGTTGGATCGTAGGTTCTGCCATTTTATGCAAATTAAGGCATCACCATGGCCCAAATTTGAATTTGAATCTAGTGGTGGGAGATGCTACGTTCGAGAGTGAAGATCAATTGAAGACAATAATGGACGAAGTCAAACCTTTGATTGAGAGTCTCTTGAAAGAACTCAACTTGTCATGATTTTATGTCAGATTTTTTCCTTGTAATGAACATTGAGAAATAAAGGCTTATTTACCTGTATATTAAAAACTGGTAACAAATATGTAGATGCATGTTTCTTATTTATGCTACAGTTATATTCCCCTAGCTCCCGCCTGAGATCCTATATATAGAAGACATTGTATAATAATCTCAGGAAATAATATGGTTAAAACATGATCAGAAATACCTAGTGAGTTTCTTATACGTTTGAAAACATGATTTAGAAACAAATGTCTCAACTAGATATGACCAAGTGATCGCACAAATACATAGCTTAATATTAATGCCAATGTTTTATTATGAACTGACATCCACCCATATGTTCAGAAACATACTAGCAAGTCTCGTATGTGTTGAGAAATGGCTTATTTAGAGATGTCTTATCTAGATGTGACCATGGGATTGGATAGCGAATTCACTTCAAACACTATATAAAGATGGTTACTCGGCGACCAACCCCCGAGCTTAGCTCGACGAAGGTCAGGGATGTAATGATAACTTAAAGCAAAGGAAGTATATTTTATTTTCTGAATAAATCTTGCTAATTGAAAAGGAAAATGGAATGAAAGAGACTTACACACAGAACTTGTGCAACTCATCGATATTCCAAGTATTGGATAAGATCCTGCCATCTTCCATTGCTAATCGAGATGATCCTGGTCGCGGCACTAAGACCACAGTATAATTGGCCTTCCCACTAAGGGGAGAATTTGTTGCAATTGGACTGGTTTTGGATTTTTCATAAAACTAGGTCACCCACATGAAGACTACGAGGTCGCACCCGTTTACTATTGTATTTATGCAAAGCTTGTAAATATGCTGCTGATTTAATCAACGCCCGATCATGTTTCTCTTCAAGGAGAGTAATGTCTTGTAAACGTTGTTCATGTTGGTCAGAATGATCAAATTGATGTACACAAACAGATCCAATACGAATTTTGATTGGTAATACAGCCTCAGCACCATATACCAATTGGAAAGGTGTCTCACCCGTGGCTTGACTGCACGTTGTGCGCAATGCCCATAGAACGGAGTAAAGTTCGTCTAGCTAAGCCCCCGAGCGCACCTTAAGGCGATCAAAAATTCCCTTCTTCACACCTTGCAATATATGCCCATTGGCACGTTCAACGGTGCCATTGCTTTGCGGATGAGCAATGGATGCAAAACATACTTTGCTCCCACTACTACAGAAATACATTTCACTATCGGTTAAAAATCCACTCTACTATCGGTTCTCTTACTAATAGTGGTCGGCACGATAGTAGAGGAGCAGAACACTTCTATCGGTTCAAAAACCGTTAGTAAAACATCTACATTCCCAACGTTCACTAATCGCTATCGACTATTTCTTCTATCGGCTCAAATTTAAACCGATAGTATTATATACATTTTTTCTATCGGCTCGTATATAAACCAATAGTATTGTTTAGGCTTTTTCTATCGGCTAGGATCTAAACCGATAGTAATGTTAATGTTTTTTTCTATCGGGTATTATCTAAACCGATAGTATTGTCTGAACACAGTTAGTACGGGAAACTTTATTCTATCGGTTATATTATATAACCGATAGTATTCTGTAGACACGTTTAGTACGGAAAACTTTATTCTATCGGTTTCTGCATATGAACCGATAGTAATGTAATATTTATTCTATCGGTTGTAGTATATAACCGATAGTAATTTGTAGACACGTTTAGTACGGAAAACTTTATTCTATCGGTTGTTGCATATGAACCGATAGTAATGTAATATTTATTCTATCGGTTTTAGTATATAACCGATAGTAATATTAGTTTTTCCTATTGGTGATGTACTGGCACGGTTAGTACTGGAATCATGCACATCTACATACAGCTATACAGAGATACATTGGATCATTCACAAATACACCAATATTTACAAATATTCAGCAATATTCACATATTGATCAATTTGTTCACAAATACACTAATTCAGCAATATTCACATATTCACATATTGTTCACAAATTGGACAGATTGAATTTATGCACATATTGATCGAGTTTATTCACAAATACATCAATGAATCTATTCACATATTGAGTTTATTCACAAATACAGCAATCAACACATTCAATATATATTCACAAATACAGCAATCAACACAAGTTAGTTACTATCGATCGTTGATAGCCACTTCTTCCATGACATATTGAGCCCAAATTGTTCGCAGCTCCTTCAATTGAGGCAACTCATATTGCTCTTTCAACATGGCGCTCTGCATATATGCGTGTATGAAGTTAGGATCGTACGTCACATCCAATTAAAGTTCGACTTTGAGTCCGGAAAAATGGTTACCTTAGGGAATTGGGCAAAGTTTCTCCTGATCAGGTCATACATAATCTCATGACATAGAAGCCACATTCCCACGATTGTGGCTGCTGATGGCACTGGGATAATTGCATATGCAAAGACATAAACCCACATTAACTCGAAAGAACTAATTAAGCTTAAATTAAAAGACTCATCATGAGTACTTCCATCCGTATTACTTACCTCATATTCTTTCCAAGAAATTGTTGTGCCCTTCGACGCGTCATGCCTCCCTCCAGCACTAGCATAATTTTTGAAAGCCCTGTATTTAATTTAGCATTGCCGATTAATATGTTATCATTAATTAGCTAGTCAGAGAAAAATTTAAGACAACTATGTTACTTACGCGTCTATGTGCCATGTGAGGGTGAAAACATGCGCCACCTTGTCGCTCATCGAATCGAGGTAATAGACCTATTTCATCCATGGGCAAATGACGGCGAGGACCCAGTGGCCCCTACATTGCATATATAAGTGAACCGTTTCATACATATATTAGGCATAACATACAAGAATGAGTTAAATTAGTAGGAAATGCACTAACCTTTGGTGGTACGGCGCAAGGATGAACTCTCGGTCCTGCTGCGCTAGTAGTGCCCTTGATATGTATTCCTCCACATGTGCTTGGTCGTGCTCTAGCATCGTGAGGCTTATTTTCTCTGGGTCGAGGAAACCCACCTTGTCACATGCCCTCATCGACGCCAGCCTATACATGCACCTGGATGCAAAGTAGACATTAGCAAGTAGTGCATACAAAAAGTGATTAGATTTATGAAACGAACTGTGATAACTTCAGACAACAGCAAACTCACAGGACTCCAGTCCGTATGATGGACATATCAAGCTCCCGCCAGTTGAGGAGGTCGAACAAATCCTCGTGGGCCACCGATATGCTCTCGGGCTCACGGTGAAAATGGGCTGGCCTGAAGTGAACCAAGAAGTTGATGTGGCGCCTAGACTGGGTCAGGTACCACTCGTGGAGACTTCTGGTTATTTGATCCATATTGCGCAGAAGGTACTCCGACACGAGTGGGGACCCGTTCTTGAACGTACCCGGCTGGCTTTGTTTGGCCTTGCCTTTGGCCTTGCCCTTGCCTTTGGGCGGGGAGCGAGTGTATACCTTCGAAGGTTGGGGTCTGGTGTCGTCGGCCTCATTTGATGGCGAAGGGTTTGAGGCCGTCGGAGGAGGCATGGGGGCCGAAGGAGTTCGCTCATGCGTTGTGGCGGGGGTGGTGTCCTCAGGAAGTGAGCTGGTATCCATCGTCCACTTTAAGTACAAACGCTTAAATTAGATTTTGCAAATTGAGTATATTAACTGAGTTGTAAGCTAGAATGGCTAGGGTTTACCTCCTGTAGTATAACACCCTTCTTGGGCCACTGTATGTACGAGCCCAATGCCTCGCCAATTGTCCGCATTTCGTCCGTTGGGACAGGCAACGGAAAAGAGCTGTAGCCCGGGAGGGCCATGCTCACCTGTACCTTTGCGAATCCAGGCTCCAGAGGTACGCAGTGGATCCGGACATCCTCCCAAGACTGGTATACGACCCCGTTTGCAACCGCAACAGGTTTGTCGCCTATGTTGATCAATAGGCTACAGCTCTCCTGCTTCTGCAATTTGCAACAATTATAACAGGTTAGCGAAACAATTCTAACGTAACGGGAGTGGCATCAGCCGAACTGCATATATAGCTCAAGAGTTGCAATACCTCGATCAGGTCCACCGGATCCACGTGAACCTTCGAGCCGACACTAGGCCTGGCAGCGTTGACCTCAGCAGGTGGATCTAAACCCTTGGACTGCACAACTCAGCTGAGGCGTTCATACTTCTCGTTCATTTGAGCGAACATGTCCGCGAATTGTGCAGTCACATCTGCCCGTATCTTCCGAGATAGCTCCACTTCCCTTTCCTTCCAGCTGCCAGCCTTCTTCGCCTTTTGCCCAGGCTCCGAGAAGCCTTCCTTCCATGGCACCACAGCCCCCATGGATCGCGTCCGCCCTGGATGCTCCTTGTTCCCTAGAGCCCGGGTAAGGATGTCGTTCTCCCTATGGGGACTGAACAATCCCTCGGTCGCCTCCTTCGAGCAAGAGATCTGTTACATTGAAAGCTCTCCATTGTGAGGAAGAAATATATACAAACTTGTGCGCACACTAGTGATCATAGTTAGCCAACTTACGAGTCGCTGCACGACCTCGACGTCCCTGGGGTTTGGGAACGCCACAGTCCCCGTGGCCGACACGGTCCCTCTGGCTAGCCACCAGCGCTTGCATCGCTGATCGCGGATCTCGGAGAGTGGTAGGTCAGGGGAGTCGACGAAATGCGACGCCTTCTCTTCAGCCTTCTTCCACTGCTCCTCCTTCCCCGCATAGCCGCGAGAGCCGAGCCGGTGTGGGTGGTCGTTCCTCCTCTGGATTGCCCTGTTCTTCTCGCTGAGGGCCTTCGTACCAGAAACAAGAAAATTAATGCACCACTGCTTACTGCATACAATGGTGTAACCAAGCAAAGGAACCATACATACCTTGAACTCAGGAGTCCCCTTCTGTTGGGCGAATTGCTCCCATACCTCCTCCGTTATGAAGGGGTACTTCTCGCATGGAGATTCGCCTTTAGCGAGGAAGGTACTGACGAGGACACTCTTGAAGGTTTTCCACGTGTTGTTCATGTCCTTCAAGCAAGCTATCTTGGGACCATCGTCCGGGATGTTCCACTTGGTCTGTTTCAAATGGTGCATATAAGTAGGACTTACCTAATCTATGGGATAAACCAAGGGAATGTGATTACTCAAGAGTTCAGTGATTTTGATTAATTTTACCTTCACTTCCGCCCACAGCCTATCCCTCTCGTCGGCCTTGACGTCCTTCCAGCTTTGGACAGTGATCTTCACCCTTTCCTTCGCCAACAAGCCAACATAGGCAGCATAGTGCCCGGCGTTCTTCCCGATCGGTCTCCCGAACTGGTTGAACTCACAGGAAAGATCCGCGCGTTTGGCCAAACGACCCAACATCGTCGCGCCTCGCGCCTTCCTCTTGCGCTGGGACGAGGCAGCGCCATCTACGTTCGCCCTCGCCGAATCACTACTATCAGCCGAGGAAGATGCCGACATGGCTTTACCTAAAATACCATGAACAAACCATCAATTGATATGAAGAAAGGTACATGACAAAGTTCATAACTAAAATTGTTGTGCCCTACGCTAGTCTCTCTGCATGAACATAAAGTCTGTTGAAATTTAAATGAACCAAAATTTCATATGAACATTAGAAAATGGGAAGTAATTAACAGAAAATTCAGATGAGCAGGGCAAACTAAGACATACTCTATTCCCTATCGGTTTTGAAAGGAAAACCGATAGTAATAAGGTTTGTATTCAGGAAAATTTAAAAGATTAGCAGTGCAAACTATGCTAATCTCTCTGCAGGAAAATAAAGTCTGTTAAAATTTAAATGAACCTAAATTTGAGATGAATATTAGAAAATGGGAAGTAATTCACAGAAAATTCAGATGAGCAGTGCAAACTAAGACATACTCTATTTCCTATCGGTTTTGAAAGGAAAACCGATAGTACTAAGGTTTGTATTCAGGAAAATTTAAAAGATTAGTAGTGCAAACTATGCTAATCTCTCTACTGGAAAATAAAGTCTGTTAAAATTTAAATGAACCTAAATTTGAGATGAACATTAGAAAATGGGAAGTAATTCACAGAAAATTCAAATGAGTAGTGCAAACTAAGACATACTCTATTTCGTATCGGTTTTGAAAGGAAAACCGATAGTACTAAGGTTTGTATTCAGGAAAAAATAAAAGATTAGCTGTGCAAACTATGCTAATCTCTCTGCTGGAAAATAAAGTCTGTTAAAATTTAAATGAACCTAAATTTGAGATGAACATTAGAAAATTGGAAGTAATTCACAGAAAATTCAAATTAGCAGTGCAAACTATGATGGCACTACTATTTCCTATCGGTTTTCCAAGTCAAACCGATAGTAATCAAGTTTGAATTCAGTAAAATCTATAAGATTAGCAGTGCAAACTATGCTAGTCTCTCAGCAAGAACATAAAGTATGTTAAAATGTAAATGAACCAAAATTTCAGATGAAAATTAGAAAATGGGAAATAATTAACAGAAAATTCAGTTTAAGGTATTTACTATCGGTTCTGAATAAGAAATCGATAGTGAACTACACTGTATGACAAATTGCTAGTGATTTTCATCAATTCTGTCATTCTCATAGCTATCAAGTTTGTAGTTCATGAATTTTACTCTAGGTTTATATTTGTAATCCATTGAACGGGATATGAACCATTGCATACAAAATTAAGCAATACACGCGAGCGATTTGGTCAAGAACACTTACAGTCGATCGTGGAGTGGCCGGAGGCGGTGGCGCAATGCAGTGCCGGAGGCGGTGGAGAACCAGTGGCGCAGAGGAGCGAAGAAGCGAACGTCGGCGAATCTAGGGTTTTCCGCGCGAGTATTTGGAAATTGGAATGTGATCAGTTGCACTGGAGGGAAAATCGTGCAAGGTTATAACCTAATAAATGAATATTTACTATCGGTTCATAACCACAAAACCGATAGTAAAAACATGTAAGTTAGGGTTTTCAGTATGGGAACTTTTCACTATTGGTTTTATTATACCAAACCGATAGTAAACTAAGAAACATGGCTCATAACACAGTGTAAATCACTATCGGTCGTAAACACTAAACCGATAGTAAACTAAGAACATGGGCCCATAACACAGTGTAAATCACTATCGGTTATGAACTATAAACCGATAGTATAGTTTAATTTCATATCGGTTTCACAGTTATAACCGATAGTAAAATACAATGTTATTGACCCTAAAGGATTTCTCTTAGAAGAATTACAGAGGATCTCAGTACATCATTTTGCATTGTATTTTATATCGGTTTGGAGGTTGAAACCGATAGTATAATACTGTTAAATTGATCTAAAGTTATTTCCTGAGAACAATTACAGATGGTTCTCAGTACATCATTTTGCACTTGTAAAGACACCTGAAACCCCATGCAAATGACTTCCAATAATTTTGAAATAAATTAACAGTAAAGACCAATCATGGAATGAAAATTTGCAGTTTTCATATATATTTGTGAAAAGAATCAATTATTGCTCAAATCAAGTATATACTCCAATTGAAATGAAAATTTACAAAAATGATTCTCAATCCATCACGTATGTTTTCCCAAAGAATTTTTGAAAAATGATTTGAAGAATTCTTTGATTAAAGATCCAAGTAATATACGTCACTTACATATTGCAAATTAGTCAAGAATGGTTGTCCACCCATAATCCTTCTTCGTGGTCATCTCGCAGGTAACTTGTTTCGTCAATATCTTCGGTAGGGATAGATTGAAGGATTCCATCTAAAAATGGAGGTAGTTCGTCGAACTGATCGTACTCTTCTTCATCCACAACGTCTTCGACCCCAACAATACGTCTCTTACTGTGAAGGACAACGTGCAACTTTGGGTTGGCCAGGTCAACGATGTAGAACACCTATGTGGCTTGCTCAGCAAGTATAAAAGGATCATCTTTGTGTGCGACTCTACTGAGATCGACGAGAGTAAACCCATAATTGTCGACTTTAACACCTCGAGGGATTTCGACCCATTGGCATCGAAACAGATGAATCTTAAGTAATACATAATCGAGCTCCCATATTTCCTAAATAACACCGTAATATGAGTCGAGTGCCCTTACTGCCCTGGCATCCTCCGAAATAGCAAGTAGTGTCACTCCACTATATTGCATAGTACTCTTCTCGTCCTGAGTTCTTGTGTAAAATGAATAGCTGTTGATGTCATACCCCTGCCAAGTCCCTACAGTAAATCTAGGCCCTCTGGCCAACCATGTAACATCTTCATCTACATCGCCCTCAGAAGCTTGCAGGACTCTATTTTCGATCCACCCAGCAAACTTCCTATTATGTTCTCTGGTGACCCAAATCTCTGGCTTCGAGGGATTCTGTTTCCGTAACATTTCCTTGTGCTCGTGTATGTATGGCTCCACCCCCGTCATGTGCTGTAAGATCCAAAAATGGGCTTTTGCATATAGATCACTAGAGGGGACGACTGCTTTAAATCCAATCGTTCCAATGCCCTGAAGCCTGCCCTCATGCCGGGACGTAGGAATGCCAATTGGGTCAACCCCGGCCATATAGTTGGCGCAAAATTCGATCACCTCCTCGGCGGCATAACCTTCAATGATACTGCCCTCAGGCCGATGTCGATTCCTTACATGTCCCTTCAAGATACCCATAAATCTCTCAAATGGATACATGTAGCGTAGCAACACGGGTCCACAAAACTTAATTTCTCTGACAAGGTGAACAATTAGATGGACTATCACATCAAAAAAAGATGGAGGGAAATACATCTCCAACTGACAAAGAGTTGTAGTCACATTGGTTTGCAAATCATCCAGTCCATCCAGATCAATTACCTGTAAGGACACAGTTGCAGCAAATATTCAAATCCAAAAAATCTGACAAGTTCCACGAATGAAGCTAATTAACTTGCTAGGTGTACACGCTTACGTACCTTGCCAGATATTGTGTTGAAGAAATAACATAGCTTTGTAATTGTCTCTCTGACTTTGACTGGGAGAATGCCTCTGATAGCAATCGGAAGCATTTGTGACATCAGTACATGACAATCATGGGACTTCATACCAACCAGTTTCAAGTCTTTCATGGACACAAGTTTTTTCAAGTTCGCAGAATACCCGCATGGAACTTTGACACCATGTAGGCACTGACAGGCCAGGGGGAGGTATGTCCGCTTTCCCTTCTCCAACGGTGCAAGCTCAGTCCTTATGCCCATGTCGAGCATGTCACGGCGAACGTTGATGCCATCTTTCGTCTTTCCTGGAATGTTCAACAACAAACCAATCAAACTGTCACAAACATTTTTCTCTACGTGCATGACATCAATGCAATGTCGAACTTGTAAGTGCTCCCAATATGGCAGATCCCAAAGAATCGATCTCTTCTTCCAAACATTTTTTCCTGGAGGTTTAGAACATTTACCGAACTCAACTTTGATGTCCTTCACGCGCAAGTAAAGCTCCTTAGCAGTCACAAACACTGGGGCTGATCCTTTCTCAGGCTTCCCATTGAATGACTTCCTCTTCTTACGGTAGGCGTGATGCATCAGAAGGAATCTGCGGTGACCCATGTACACTGTTTTTCTGCAGTTCGGTAACCACATGCTTTCAGTTTCATCCAGGCAAATAGGACAAGGCTTGCCTCCTTTCGTACTGTACCCCGACAAATTTCCATAGGCCGGGAAATCATTTATGGTGCAAAATATCATGGCCCGCAACATGAAATTCTCTCGCTTATGTGCATCCCACACCCGCACCCCTTTGCTCCACAATTTATGTAAGTCCTCGACTAACGGTGAAAGAAACACGTCAATATCATTCCCGGGTTGTCTGGGTCCTGAAATTAGTAACGACATCATGATATACTTGCGCTTCATACATAACCAAGGAGGAAGATTGTAGATGCATAAAAAAACCAGTCAAGTGCTATGTCGACTGCTCATATTTCCGTGTGGATTCATACCATCCGTACTCAGCCCAAACCTTATATTCCTCACTTCGCCGCCAAACTCACCGAATGTTCTGTTAATGTTTCTCCATTGAATGGAATCAGCTGGATGTCTTAGTTTTCCGTCTTGTTTCCGACCTTCAACATGCCAACGCAAGTACTTCGCATCTTTCAGATTTGCAAACAGCCGTTTCAATCTGGGAATCACAGGGAAATACCACACAGTTTTGGCCGGAGGCCCTTTCTTTTCCTCATCACATCCATTGTGATAAATTCTGTCCCCATGCTTATACCGCGATGCACCGCATCTTGGACAAACATGCAAATCCTCGTACTCGTTACGGTACAGAACACAATCATTTGGGCATGCATGTATTCTTTCGATTTCCATTCCCAACGGGCACAATAGTTTTTTGGCCTCGAAAACTGATCTTGGCAACTCATTTCCCTATGGAAGCATGTCCGCTAACAGATCCAATAGCGCCGTGAAACTCTTATCGCTCCAACCGTCGTTTGCCTTCAAGTTATATAATCTCAACACAGCAGACAACTTTGTAAATTTTGCACATCCGGGGAACAAAGGCTTCTCAGAATCAACAATTAATTTCTCAAATTTAGCTAAATCGTTTTCGCTGTAGTCTTCTTCTACATCACGTAACATTTCATCTAAATTGTCGTCATCTACATGGACCTCCGAATGAACATTACCAATGTTCTGATCATGATCATCATTACTGCAATCCACTTCTGGGTGTTGCTGAGTGGTAGCGGTGCTCGTTTCCTCAAGATCTTCACCATGCCATATCCAACGGATATAGCGTGCATTAAAACCACGACGAATCAAATGACTCCTAATCTGATCAGAGTTGCCGAACCTTTTTAAGTTCATACAATCTATACAAGGACAATGCATATCTTTCTCTCCCTTCTTTGCCTTTTCTTTCTCAGCAAATTTAATAAACCCATTCACACCCTCCAAATACTCAACAGTAGTACGTTTTATTCCATACATCCAATATTCTCGGTCCATCTACAATTATTTCACAAAATTGACAAATTCAAATAAATAATTAATGACTCAGGGCATGCATATATGCATGAAACATAATTAGCTAGGCCATATGTGTGTACATGAGCTGCTTAATTACATTAAATGGATTTGTATATATGAAACCCTAATTAACTTGATGCATGCATTAATTAGAAGAGCCAGCTAGCTAGCTGCTTAAATTCAGCAAGCTATAGCTAGCTAGCCAACCTAGCCTTCTAGCTAGTTTGGAGATACATGTATCTAGTTTAATGAATTGCAAGTAGAGAGAGAGAGGGAGAGTGCATGTGAAAGAGTGATTGAGAGAGAGAGAGAGGTGATGAGAAGATGACAATACTGAGGCGGATGGAAATATGATCAACCTCTCAGCTAGCTTCTCCAAATCACTCTAGCTTGGAGTCGTGCGCGGCTGAAATGATTCCAACATGCAGAGCGCAGAGCAGGGGTCGACCTAATTAAGTTGTCCAATTTTACTATTGGTTCAACAACACAAACCGATAGTAAAATAAGGTCCCCACTGTGATAACCATTAGTTTATATGAAGTCATTTTACTATCGGTTTTTTTATATAACCGATAGTGATATTTAATATATTGTATCGGTTAGTACAGGAATAACCGATAATAAAAAGTCAGTAATTTCACTATCAGTTACGCGAGAAAAACCGATAGTACTATGTAATATATTATATCGGTTGATACAGTAAGAACCGATAGTATAAAGTGAGTAAATTTACTATCTGTTACAAACGAAAAACCGATAGTACTCTTCTAATATATTATATCGGTTGGTACAGTAAGACCCGATAGCATAAAGTGCGCAATTTTACTATCAGTTAAAAGTGGAAAACCGATAGTACTATTTAATATATTATACCGGTTTGTACAGTAATGACCGATAGTAAAAAGTATTTGCATTTCACTAACGTTAGACTAGTGTGGAACCGATAGTAAAATGCCTCTTTTCCGCCCCTGTCATCCTATTCTATTGGATTTTTCCCAGATTGCTTATAACCGTTAGAAAATATGGGTTAGTGGAATGCACTTCTGTAGTAGTGTCCCAATGTCGTCGCAGTAGTCCAGAAAAAGACCACTAATGAATTGGGAATCGTTGTCGGTAATGAGGCGACTTGCAAGACCAAATCGAGTTACAATATTCTTATGAAAGAATTTCTTTGCCGCAGCGGCGGTTATAGTGCGGACTGGTTCAGCTTCAATCCATTTGGTAAACGTGTCAATGGCTACGAATAAGAACTTGTATCCCTTAACTACTTGGGGCATAGAACCCACTATATCTATTCCCCATACGGTAAATGGCCAAGTTAAAGGAATAGTTTGTAAGGCATATGCAGACTGATGAACTTGCCGTGTATGAAATTGACACTGCGGTCATGTTTTGACTATTGGCAAGGGATCATTAAGTGCCAAGGGCCAATAATAGCCCTGTTGGAAAGCTTTTCCAACCAGCGTTTGATAACATCCATGTGCACTACATACACCACCGTGAATGTCTTTCAAGAGGGATTTACCTTCCTCTTGAGATATACAGCGCATTAATACTCCTTGAGTACCTTTTCTATACCAACACTCCTTCAACTAATCTGTATAGACATGCCTTTCGTATCAACCAATCACTTTCGGTTTCATCCTCGGGCAAGGTCCCATGTTCAAGATAGATCCACAATGGACGGGTCCAATCTCCTTCTTGCTCGAGGTCGGTGACATGAACTACCACCTCATCATCCCTGACAGGACTCATTATTGAGGGGTATTGTAAGTGTTCAACGAACACTCCTATCGGAGCGGACGCACGTGAGGACCCAATTTTTGACAATTGGTCTGCGAGAACATTACTCCTTCGCGGAACAAATTGTACTTCGAAATGACTAAAGTGTTTTTTCACTTTCCTCACTTCTTCCAGGTAATGAGCCATTGTCTCATCAGAGATGCTATACTCCTTGTTTACCTGGTTTACGACTAGCTGTGAGTCTCCCCTCACCACTAATCGACGGACTCCAAGGAATTTAGTTGCTCGAAGTATTGAAAACTGCGAGAGCCTTCATACTCTGCTTCGTTATTGGTCACAACAAAGTATAATTGTATGACATACTGGAGTTGGTCACCCTAAGGTGTAATTAAGACCACTCTTGCCCCTATGTATTGAAAACTGTGAGAGCCATTGAAGTACATCGTCCAGTGATCGGTACATTGTAAATCTACAAATTCGTGCGTAGGTTGGTCGGGATTAGTCCATTCGACCACAAAATCTGCAAGAATTTGAGATTTTACTACCACTCGAGGAGTGAAATGGACATCAAATGCCCCAAGTTCCACTGCCCATTTAGCAACGCGACCAAAAACTTCTGGATTATGGAGAATATCCCCTAAAGGGAAGGACGAAGGCACAATAATCTTATGTGCTTGAAAGCAATGTCGAAGGTTTCAGGAAGCCATCAGAACAGCATAAAGTAATTTTTGGACTTCAAGATAATGCTCCTTTGGTCCATGAAGTACTTCACCTACATACTAGACTGGTTGTTGCACACCTTCCCTCTCCGCGACTAGGACTGCACTAACCACGTGAGGGGTAGCTGCCAAGTAAAGAAGTAAAGGTTCCCCTGAAACAGGAGAACCTAGTATTGGCGCAGTAGATAAGTATATTTTTACCTCTTGAAAAGCTTTTTCAGCTTCATCCGACCAGGTGAACCCATTGTGCTTACACAAAACCTTAAAGAAAGGTAACCCACATTCACCTAACCACAATATGAAATGACTTAAAACCGCCATACGCCCTGGTAGACTCTAGACATCCTTCATGGTCGAAGGAGATCTCATTTGCTCGATGGCCTTGATTTTCTCAGGATTAAACTCAACTCCTCTTGAACAAACAAGGAAACCTAAAAGTTTACCAGAAGAGACTCCAAAGGAGCATTTTTCAGGATTCAATTTTATTCCGTATTTATTCAAATTACAAAAGGTTTCAGCAAGATCATCTTTGTGACTAGAGCTTTTAAAACTCTTTACAACCAAGTCATCTACATAAGCTTCTAAATTACGTCCTAATTGGGAAAGAAAGGTCTTTTGCATCAAACATTGGTACGGAACTAGCATTCTTGAGACCGAATGGCATTCTGATGTAGCAATAAGTGCCAAATGGTGTGATGAAGGTAGTTTTCTCTTCATCTTCTTTTGCCATGCTAATTTGATGACACCCTGAGTAAGCATCCAGGAAACTCATCAGTTCACAACCCACTATAGAATCGACCAACTGGTAAATACGAGGAAGGGGAAATCATCCTTCGAGCAAGCACTGTTTAGGCTGGCACAATCGACGCACATGCGCCACTTACCATTTGACTTTAGGACCATGACCGGGTTCGCAAACCACTCAGGATGATTGACTTCATGAATAATCCTGCCTTCTGGAGTTTATTTAACTCCAAACGGATGGCTTCTTGTCAGTCAGTAGCAAAGCGTATGAGCTTTTGCTTTATTGGTCGCTGTCCAGGCTGAATTGCTAGCCTGTGCTCAATTACTACCCTTGAGACTCCAGGCATGTCGGATGGTTTCCACGCAAACACATCTGTGTTAGCCCGGGGGAAGTAATGAGCTCAAGTTCCTATTTGTCATAAAACTTGATCGAATCTGAATGGTTCTAGATGGATCGTCTGGGTACAATGGAACCAACTTCAACTTCGCATCTGGTCGCGGGGCAGCTTTGATCACATCTGGTGCCATGGTTGCAACCTGAACATCCCGAAGGGGAAGCTGATCAACCAACTCCAGAGATAACCGATCACAAGTGAGAGCCATATTGCGATTGCCTCGGACCGAAATTATGCCTTTTGGGTCTGGTATCTGGATGCATTGGTAAGCGTAATGCGTCGCCGCCATGAACTTAGCAAGCGTCGGCCTGATAGGCAATAACTTCATCTCCATCAGCGTCACTAACCTTGCAGGCTTTATCTTGCTCTGGTATGGTTGGCATGGGTCCAGTTCCCTGATAGAAGTCCTACAAACGCTTCAACCAATTGTGACAATTCTTGAGGTCATGTCCAGAAGTATTGTGCAATGGACACCATGTTTTTTCCCTATGGGTTAGATTGCTTTCCCGAATGGTCGTTGTCGAGACCAACAAAAGGAGGTTTTTTTACTTTTAAACGAAAACTTGTTACCTTTTCCTGGTGGTGGCTTGTTGACAATTGCAACATCCCGATATTGTCCCGCCCCATTCTTCTTGGGCTTCTTGGATTTCCCACCTGCTGATGATTTTGACTGTTTGCCGGGATCATCCTTCTTGTCATTTTTAAGACCTGGTTGAGGCAGCAAATTCCCTTTATCCACCATTCTATTCCAGTCCATGGCCTCAACTGCGTCAGAATAGATGTCTGACATATCAAAGAGATCTGATACCGACCTTGGTCGGTGGATACTCAAATCTTAATGAACCTTCGGGATCGAACGACGTGCTTGAAAGCCCAGATAACTGAAGTATCTGAAATGTTGGGGATGGTATTCCTTACCCTGACGAACCTCTTGACAAATTATGCATGTAGTTTGGTCCCGATCTTCCATCGTAGGAGAAATCCGTGGATAAATGTGAGTTGTGACCTGGACGAAGGGGTGGGTAACCACGATCCAACACGCGACTAGCAACCTCGCAATCGTTAAACCACTCCTCAATGGGTTATCAACCAAGCAAAGCTAGATTGACCTGTTCGCAAAAAACAACTCATGCAAATCAATAAGAAAAGCAAGAGCAACAGCGGAAGGATACCAACACTCAATAATCTGAATTATGAGTTGTACATTGAGACTCCACTTTATATGTCAACGAAGTCAGCAATGGCATGAGAATACACTTTATATGTCAACGAAGTCTCCCTAAAACTAAGACCATGTCTTCTCTTTTATAGAGGATGGCATCTACAATAGATAGAAAGTTTAAAACTAGAATTCTAATCTTAATCTAATTCGACATAGAATAGAATCCTAACAAACAATAAAAATAAATCTGAAACTTATTTTTCATAGATTTGGACAGAGCTCTTTCCTCTCGTGCACTTGTCATTCTTTCAGGTCTCCTGGATGCATACTGTAACACCCTGATTTTTGGGGTGAAAATGTCATTTTCCATGGAAAAATCTTGCATGCATATGTCTCTTTAGAAGTAGCGAAATCAACTCAAATCTATTCTTTTCTGAAGCTCCAAAATCTCAAAATCATTGCGTTAAACCCAAATCAAGATCAGATCATCCAGATATGATCTACTATTTACCCTAAGAAGAAAAGCCTTGAGAAGCCTGATTAGATTGGACTTCTAACTCCCGGAACTATCAGTCTCTTTTTGTTTTTGAAAACGGAGTTAATTATTTAATATCCTAATTACCCTAAGTACTATGGAATTCAAAATGCCAATCTGACCAAATCTTGACCCAGTCTATAATAAATTAAATTTGTATTATCATCAAGGGTATGCCACTACCTTAATCCAGAAAGTTGGCAGCAAAATTCCATCATCTAGACCATTATCGCAAATCAGTCCTTAAGTATCGCAAATTAATCCTTTTCAGATTTCCCAGAAGCTTGAAAGGGCTAAAAGACACAAACCAGCCCCAAATCTTAATTTGAATCAGGGAACACCTCCCAAATGTTATTAAATACAAAATCTCCTTCTGTAAGAATCCCAGAATCTTATCCAAAGTATCATAATTTCAGTTTCAACAAAATCCAAACTCAAATACCCTAATTACTCTATTTTCGTTTTCAATCAAAATCGATCAAAAACCCTAAATCTCATCCTATATCTTTACCAAATTACTTGTTGAGTTTATTAAGCCACAACAATATAATCAATTTCAAGTTTGATCTATATCTTTTACCAAATTTACAAATTGGTCCAAAACCCAAATTATGTAATTACATTTCAGTCCAGATTTCCTGTTTAACCCCCCTTTTTCGACCACACTTGCCGGCACGCCTTCGACCAATGCCAGCTCACCGTGCTTCTTCGCCATGATCTTCACCGCCGGCCCTCGCTTGTGCCCGTGTTCGATTGCACCTGCACGCGTGCACGTGACTACAACAGTGCCGTCGCCGTGGCAGCACCAGCGACCAGCTTCAATCGCATGCGTGACCAGCAGCGACCGCACTCTAGCAATTGTCAGTAGCTTTGCGCCACGTTGCCTCGCTGAGCCAACCTTGTCGCCTTTTCTTTGCACTGGCCAGCATCAAGTTCCAAGATGCCGACCAAAGTGTCAGTTGCAGCACTGCCTGTCACCGTGGCGTCATTGTCGTCGATTGCTTTAACCAGCCGCTTCGCCGGCACAAGTTCCACGGTTACCTCTCTTGCAATCGCTGTCCCGTGGCTATTTAAGATCACCTGCGACCAGCTACATCTCGATCACAACCAAATTCAGCTAAGTCTTAGCTCATCTCGCCTTCTCCTTGTTTCTTCTTCTTCTTCTCCGGTGAACTGCCGAGGAGGAGCACGACGCCAAATCATTCCACAGCATCAATCTCCAATTCGATTCAACCTGTAAGTGTCTTATGCTCATCTCATCATACCATAGCTCCCAATTGAACCCCCAGTAGAACTCAACGCCAGTGATCGCCGTGAATTGCTTTTGCCCTATTCCTCTTATCGCACCCAATTGCAGCCCGAATTAGCCTCCCTTTCTGTAGGATTAAATGATCACTAGAGCCTCTTGAGCAAGACCGTTCTATCCAATTTTGAAATTAACCTGTATCTGCTGATTTCTTAATCTTTGCACGCTGCCGTGACCGTCGCACGTCGCCGGCACACCTCGCCGTTTCCTTGACCAAACTAGCTGCACCAACATGTTCCTTGTATCCCATAGATGGTGTAGCCGAGCCAGATTAACTTGCATTGCCCTAAACCAGCATCACCCCTTTTGCCATCTGCCTCGAGTCCGGCTGTAACACCGGCGAGCTCTAGTACTCAATTGCAACCAAATTCCTCACTGGAGAACGACCAGTACCAGTCCAGGATCATAAACCCTCAATCAATTCTTTGATTCATCCACCCTAGCTCGCTGTCACCGTAGCTCGACCTTGTTCCTGAAAGCCGACGAGTTTGACCTCGCCGTTCACCGTCGTCTTGCCGCCACTGTTCGATTAACTTCGCCAACAACATCCTTGTAGCCTCGCCTACCTAATTGACAAAGTTGGCGAAGCAATGTATGAGCAAATTGTCCAGACGTGCAAACCCTAAGAAATGACAGTGCTCTGGCACTTAGTTCTCTGTGCCAGGGACTTGTCTGTAATTTCTATAGAAACCTTTTTGTCAATTAGTTTCCTTGCTTCATTGTGCACCCAATGCCTTAAGCCAAACTTGTTTTGTCAATTGGAAATCCTTCAAACCATACCTATGCCATTCTTTGATAATGTCAGACCGCGAACCGAATGTCGTCCTGTTGACATTTGTTGGATTTGAGCAAACCAGCTGTGAACCAAATATCAAGTCTTATGCCTTGAAACCCTATAAGTCTCGAGCATCCAATCCTAAGTCCAAATCCTCCTGATTCCATCATTCCGACCTAACCTTGGCATTTGGATGTACTCGACCCCTAAATCGCTAATCCATTTCCTTCTCTAAAACAAGCATATCTGCATATAGATCATAAAACATTTTAATATAGTTAGTAATCATTGTGTGTTTGACTTGTTGCTGAGTAGATCCAAAGCGGAGTTTGAGGACTTCACTATCGACCCGATGCCAACTACAGATATTTACATCATGAGAAGCAAGTCATATTCTTGAACATCTTGAACCTTTATTTTATGAATTGTTAAGATATCGCCTTGACTATAAATAATATTGCATGTGATGAAATGGAAAAAGTAAGACATGGTAGTACCAGGCTGTATGCTAGTGAAATATGAGGAGATTCCTTACAAAATGATTATGTTGTGAGCCATAACTAATATATATGTATATATGTATATTCATGAAATAAAACCCTAGCCGTGACCAGAGTTTGGTATGGAACGGTGGTAGCACTGACGAGTGCAGGGATTGTGGGATGAACCGGTTATTGGCATATACGGACTAGAACCTTGTGTTGTGTTTCAATGCAGCATGAAAACGTACCAACCACTTGCCTGGTATGGGACAGGCACAACTTAGTAGCTTTCTTGGTATTAGCAGTTCCCTGCATGGTATTGATATTTACTCGATTTGCCTCATTTTTGTGTACATTTTCCCCATGCTTTTGCACATATTAGTCATATACCTCGGCATATATACCTAGATTATTCCAGATTAATTGCCAAATCGACCGGATTACTCGTTTTTCCAATTTTTATCGCAGGTCGACGAGGATTGGATGGATTTTTGGCTAGTGGACACGCGTCCTCGACTTAATCCGGCCATCGGACGATTCCTGATGGAAGTGCGCGTTCTCGCGAACGCGTAGGACCTGACTGCACCGAAATCGGAGTCTCCGGGGGCCCGGAATCCCAAACCCTAGCCACCAGGTCTATTCTGCAATTTCTGATAAATCCAGGGACCTAAGTGTAAAAGTGCCAAATTCCCATTTACCCAGCCGCCGGCCATCAGAGGAAACTTGAGCCCGGCATTTAGTTTTTTACTCCTTTCTTCTTCTTCCCCGAATCACTCTTCCACACCTCCCTCCACCTCGCCGCCGGCGGCCGGGCCATACGCCGGCGGTGCTCCATTCCCCTTCCTCCCCTTCTTCTTCCTTTTTCTTGTTTTCATCTTTTTCATTTCATCACCACAGACTCCACCAAATCCACCACTTCAAGCCCCAAATCCACAGATCTAGCCCGAGCCGACCACACATCGCCGGGCCGCACTCCCTCTCTCCGGCGCCGTCCACTCCACCACTCGCCGGCGCCTCCCTCGTGCTCCCCCAGTGCTCCCACCGCCGGAGCCGCTCCCACATCAGCCGGATCTGGCCGGATCCCACCATCTTCGTGCTGCGTCGCCATTTCTTCGCGCCACACCGCCATTGGCCCGCCGCCACTTGGCCTCCTTCAGCCGAAGCAGCGCCGCCTCCCACCTTCCTACGCCACCACGCCACCTCGAAGTGGTGCTCTACGGCACCGCCTTCTTCATCAACCACGGCGGCCTCTTCTTCTCCAACGCCGACGACCACTGCAACTTCATCAGCTTCTCATCCAGCCTCTCCTCCAAACGGCGCCGCCTGATCCAGGTCTGCTCGATCCCGCGTGCCTCCACGACTTCACCACGCCGGCGTCCTCTTCTTCATCCAGAGCTGCTGCAGCTTCGACGACGGCCACGTCTTCATCGTCCCCGGCTGTATTCTTCCACTGCTCCGGTGATATCCTTCGCCGGCCATCTTCCTCGACCAGTGCTCCCTTCGACCTCAACCTCGGCGACTTCAACCACCTACCTCGACATCGGCTTGAGCTCAACACCTCGACCAAGACTCCAGCAACTCGACAGCAAGCATTGGTGATCAAATCTTTCCCATACTTTGTTCTTCAATTTGATATGAACTGCCTGTGTGTATGAGATCATGTGTTTGTCAATGTCAAACTAGAACCCGTCCTGTGAAACAAATCCAATTTCTATATCTGTTTGAACTGCAGTTCTTGTTTTGAGTTGAAACTTCATTCTTGTTCCTCCAACTGTGTTTGGCCTTATGAATTGATTCTCCAACAGGATGTGTGAAATGAAATCTTCTATGATTATAGTTGCATTTGTCATCTGTTGATCTGTCCTGCGATGCAGTTGAATGCTTTTCTCTGTTCTGTGATGCATGTTCTGAATCTGTGGACGTTCTGTGTGGTTTGTAGATGATCAGTTGCATGAAATCGATGTAATAGGATGCTGAACTCCAGTTCTAGCTGTCATGCATGAAATCCCATGTTGCACTAATTGATATTTTCTTTCTAATGATACCTAGTCTATCCTGTTGTATATTGTTCTATTCTCCTGAATGTATTGCCAACTAAGTGTCGAATTGAATTCTTTCTTGTTATTTGTTTATGTTTATTGTCCCCTGTGATTGATTGATGATATGAGTTTGTGAGGGATAATACATTTTCATTGAATTCCCCGGTTTTTGCATGCCCAGCATAGGATTGAGATCTTGGAGAGATTAATTCCAGAGATCTTGATTGAGCTATGCCTTTGTGTTCTGAAGAATTGAGCTCTTAATTTGTTGTAATTTGTCTTCGAGATGAAGGCTTGTCGGTGTCTGCCATTCTTGAGAAGCATATTCTGTATTGCATGTTTTTGAAGTGTTTGTATTCATATGCCTGCATTATCTGAGATTGTGGCTTGAGCCTTGGTTGAGTGCTGTGTTGTTAGTTGTTCGGGCTTGTTGATGGCTGTTAGGGGAGTGATTGATGTTAATTCTTTACGCACTCTTCTGTTGACACCGCTGATGGACGTATTTGTCTTAGTTGTCTTCGCCTCCCCTCACGAGACCACTGGATGATTACAATTCCATCACTTGTGCTCACGGATATGCGTACAGACTTAGCATTGATTGATAGTCGTGGTGCGATCACCTCTGTCTTTCTCTCTCTTTCTTCTGACATCTCTCTTTCTTTCATCTGTTTTCGTTTCTTATTCATTCAATTTAGTCTAGTTCTTCACGTTTTGCTTCTCTAGTCCCTGTGGAAAGAACGACTAGAACACTCGCCTACTGCATCGTCCTCGTTCTATTGCGAGACGGTCTAGGCCGGTATCAATTTTTGGCGATTTTTGGCGCCGTTGCCGGGGATTAGATGAAAGTGAATGTGTTTGACTAGATTAAATCATTTTGTTTCTGTTTTTCTTTTTGGTTTTTGTTTGCATCTTTTCCCGCCCCTTTTTCCCTCCCAGCTCTTTTATTTCTCGCCTTTCCTCTTGTCCTTTTCTCGTTGATTGATTTTTGCTGATTGAGGATATGGATGGTTTGCAGTCTTTTTGTGATGCATGTGACAATCTCAGTGCTAAACTAGATGATTTGCCTCGTCAGATGGATATAGCTCTTCGTAGATTATTTGCTCATGTTAGTGTTGCTCCTATATGTTCTATTTGCGGTATTCGAGGTCATTCGCCCGCCACTTGTCGGCGTGGTCGAGCATCCACTATATATCATCCTGGATGGCCTGCATACCCAAATTCATCATATAGGAACAACCACCCTGTTATCTCATCATCTTCTCCTAGTCATCTTTCGCAGGGTTTTAGGTACGGAGAGCAGCTTCCATGCACATCATATCAGTCTCCATACTTGGCACATCAGCAGTACTCACCGCAGCCTCCTGCATACGAGGACACATCTAGGCTTGAGGTGATGTTTGAGCGTCATTTGAAAAAGGTGCATGAGTTTCTACATCCGCTACCACAGTCGCCTCCTGAAGTTGAGGATACATCCAGACTTGAGGCACTGATGGAGGGCTTGGTTAAGCAATCTGAGCGACTCATGACCCAGCATTCAAGGGATGTGGAGTTATTGCGGACTGAGATGCAAGGTGTGCGATCCTGCATAGCTGAGTTCAGAGGATATCGAGATCCAGTCCACATCTTGCCATCTCAAGTACCCGCATTTGAGACCATCACACCTCCGTTGAGTGTCCCGGAGCCCATCCATGACACCTATCTTGGAGACCCTCACGGAGAGACCACAGTATTGAGCGACGAGCTTCGACCCGATCTTCTTTCTTCAACGTCGCATCAATCACCTCCGCCTCCTATTGATTTGATCATGTTTGATGATGATGATGGAGAGCTTGTTTTTGAGACTCCTCTACGTCCGTTTGGACCGTTTTCTTTTGATGATCCATTGGCAGACGGACCAGAGATGGAGAGTGTCAGTTTTGACGTTGCAGACCTTTTGGACTACTCCTTGAGCCACGAGATCGAGAGGGAGACATTCTTATTTGCTGATGAGGGACTTCCTTCTGACATAGGGGTGCCAGTTCATCCTGATCTACCAGACCCGACCCCCGTAGAGGTCCTTCCTACCCCAGACTTCACGCCATCCACTATTCGGGTAGACTCAAAACCCCTCTCGTATCATTATGAGTTGTCTAGTTCTGACGAGGTTATTCATATTCCTTTGAGTTGTCATTCATCCTGCATCGATATATGCCATCCTCATGATATGTATAGTCAGTCGATCTACGAGAAAGGATTTTCATCAGCTGACCTTCTGGAGGGCTTTGTCCCTACCATACACACGTGCTTGGTCTTTCTTTATCTTATTTGCAGGTTAGCACGTGTGGCTTCTCGACCGCGAGCAAACTTGCTCCGAGTCGACATTCCTTGGGATCCTGGTGGATTCCCAGGTATGCTGCTTTCGATAGGAGGGTGGACGTGGAGCTTCTACTACGTCCCATACTTGCCTCTCCTTCCACACTCGCGCTTCAACGCTATATCCTTTGAGGGTCGAGCTTTCGACCTAAAAGAAGCGCTTTTCGGGAGGCAACCCGAGTGTTTTCTCTCTTTCTTTCTTTTCGTTATTTATTTTCCTTTATTTTGTAGGATTGTTCTTAGTTTCTTCTTTGGTTGTTCTTTCAGGGCATCATCCTCATATGGCGGCTTGGCACATTTGGGATACTTTGGATGGCTCATCGCAGCGTCATCGTCTTCATCCTTCACCCGGTGAGCTATTGCGGACCTCTCATATGACCCTTGTGCATGAAATTTATTTTGTGTTCCCATCTCCATGTGTTCATCTCATGTTGTTGCATTGTGGACTATGCAACCATTTAAGCTTGGGGGGAGGAATGCATTTCTTGTTGTGCTGAAAATCTAAAAATCTGGGTCAAATTTTTCAAAATGGAGTTTCTTTGTGCAAGTTTGTGCTCATGTATGAGATCTGTTGTATGTACTTGCTTATCTTGCCTTGCTTATGTTGTGAATGATCTTTATCCAGCCTTGTGGGCTTGTTTATGTTGTGATATGACCTGTTGTATACTTGTGTTGTTTGGATTGCAAGAAAAATCTAGAAAGGTCATGTCAAAATTTTCTGGAAATTCTAGACTTGTGCGGATTTGTATCTATATGTGAGTGTTGTGGTTATGACTACATGTGCTTTCATTTTGCGTCTCACTGTCCTCATTTGGCTTTTGGAGCCCTTTGCATGTCGTGTTGAGTTTTTTTTATTGCATGGTTTAGTAGCTCGACAATCTATTATAGGTTGAATTGTGATTAACGATCTTCTAATGGTACTAAAACTGCTTGTACTTAGTTTCGTTGTGGATATTGTGGAAATTTGAATGCTTATTGATATCTTTATTACCGCATTCAATCTTGTATACTGAAATGTCAATTGTGAACCTAATCTCTACACACATGTTTAGAACACGAGTCTCCTAAACAATCTTATAACTTGTGTAAACCAGATTTGAGAAAAAAAAATCTTGCTAATAAGGTCGCATTTGTTCGTTTTCTACCTTGTAGACACTGCCAAATTTTCTTTTCTTTTGAATAAAAACTCTTCTGCTTTGTTGCTCCTCTGAGTATTTGGTATGTAAGCATGGTTTGCACATTTTGAAATCTAATAAGTGCACAAGCCTTCCCGCTACATCTTTTGACTCATGAGCATGTTTATAAAACACTCTAGGGGCCACCTACCCTAGAGCGAAGTACGGAGAGATCCGCCTAAATAAGTCGAAGGGTAGAGGCTTACATGTGCACCAGATTTTGTTTTTCAAATAAAGAGCGCTCAAAAATTAATAAGGTTGAAACTGCTTATTTGATGTTTATGGAGACTGTAGTTCTTCGATGCTTGTGTATTGTTTATGCTCACTTTGAATTTCTATATACACGTATGGATGTAGGTGGTATGAGTAGAATTAAGCATTCTTATTTCCTCCGTGTCTAGAACTAAGCTAGTTACTTGCAATTTCAGTGCAATTATTAGATGGTTGAGCGCTTGAAACATATCTTAGTTTGCCGAGTTTACTATATGCTGCATTTTACTCTTTCATGACATTTGGTTGCTTGCTTGACTCCTTGGATTTATTTCTTGTCACATTGCTTGAGGACAAGCAAAGAATTAAGCTTGGGGGGTTGATATTTACTCGATTTGCCTCATTTTTGTGTACATTTTCCCTATGCTTTTGCACATATTAGTCATATACCTCGGCATATATACCTAGATTATTCCAGATTAATTGCCAAATCGACCGGATTACTCGTTTTTCCAACTTTTATCACAGGTCGGCGAGGATTGGATGAATTTTCGGCTAGCGGACGTGCGTCCTCGACTCAATCCGGCCATCGGACGATTCCTGATGGAAGTGCGCGTTCTCGCGGACGCGTGGGATCTGACCGCACCAAAATCGGAGTCTCCGGGGGCCCGGAATCCCAAACCCTAGCCACGAGGTCACATTTCTAATTCTCCAAAACCTCAAGGGCTTTTCTGCAAAAGTGCCAAATTTCCCTTTCTTTTCCTTGCCGCCGGCCACTGAAGCATTCTTGAGCCCGGTTTTGTTTTTTTTACTTCGTTCTTCTTCTTCCCCAAACCCCATCTCCACACCTCCGTCCACCTCGCCGCCGGCGGCCGGGCCATACGCCGCGGTGCCCTCCTCAGTCTTGTCTGTTCAACCTCCTTCTCTTCTCTTCCCTTCTCCATTTTTCTTCTCCTCTTCCTTCTTTTCTCTTTCTCGCCGAAGTCTTCTCCTTCTTCTCTGCTGCAATTTCTTCTTCTGCCTCCCCCAAAATCTTCCACACCTCCGTCCATCCCCGGCCCTAGCCGGTTCCCTTTTCCTCTCATCTCCCTCTTCCTTTTCTCCCTGGTTCCTAGCTTCCTCCTCCACACATAGATACAAGGCATCAAAAGCCCCAAATCTTCCTCTGCCGATCCTCCACCGGATCCGGCCATCCTGCGCCGCGCCACCACTAGGTCGCCGATCCATCGCCATCCTGTGTACACCAGGCCGCCACCGTCGCAGCTCCGTGCCGGCGCCTCCCCAGATCCACCGCGCCGCCGTCGCTGCGCATCTCGCCTCCCTCTCGGCCATCTCCACGGCGCCGCCGAGCCGCGCTTTGCTTCTCGCTGCGCCGATCTGTTCCAGTACCGTGCCGGGCCGTCTTCTTCGCGCCACCACCTTCTCTCCGCCGCCCCTCTCGGTGACTTCCACAACCTCGAGCTCGACCACAACCCCGGCTTCATCACCTGCTGCGCATCAGCTTCTACTTCCACGACAGCTCCACGGGCGCCTTCTTCCTCTGTTGTGGAGTTGACATCTTCTTCGCCGTAAAGCTCCACTTCGACGTCTTCCTCGACACGGCTGCAGCTCCCTCGACCACTTCTTCTCCGGCATTTCAATCCAGTGATCGCCATAAGCAGGCAGCAACCGAATCAGTGGTGATTAATTCCTTCTCCCCTCATTTTTCTTCATTTCCATTTGAGTCTCTTGAGTTGTATGAAATGGTTGATCCTTGTACAGCTATGAACAAAGTATTGAACTGACTTATCTTCTGGATCATCTATCAATTCTGGTTAAACTGAAATGCATGTCTTTTAACTTTTGTTTGATGCAATGTGTTAGTCGTTGTGAGTGGAAATTCTTCCTAATCCATACTAAGTTCTCAAGAAATCTTGTTTTCGATGCTCTAAGCGACTGTCTTGCGCTGAATTAATGTGTTGAGCGATGAATTATTTAATGTTTGTGTTCGATTCATGTTCAAATGAAATCATTCTTATGCTGTGCGTAGTCCGAAGATTTCAAAGAGTAGCAAATCAAATGCAGACTTCATTGTTTTATTGTTGCATTGCTATTTTAACCTTGGCTTGCACTATGAATCAATTAATGGAATGTGCTTGTTGTTTGAGACTGAAGTGGATCTCTCTTTAAATGAATGCTGGGGGTTCTACTGATTCTGTATGGTGATTTGCGATGATCTTGCCGTTGTAGACCTTGTGCTTGAGTTATATAGAGACGTGGTGTTATGCTGCAATTCTTTCATTTCTAGATATTAAACTCCTATTCAGTTTAGATTGGTTTATTTTCTCTAGATTGAATTTGTCGTGGTTGTGGTAGTGGCTGAGGGTGTGAGGCTGTTATGGTCGATCTATGTTATCTTTACATGCATGTTCGATGATACAAACGATAGAGACGCAATTGTTTTAGTCGCTTTCGCCCTTTTCGCGAGACTACTAAACGATTATGATTCTATCGTTTGCACTCATGATCACGCGTATGGATTTAACACTGATTGAGTGTGGCAAGCTTATCCCTCTCTTTCTTTCTTTTTATCTTCAGACATTTTTTTTCCCTCTCTCCTTCGTCTGATTTATTTTCGTCTGCCACCGATTTAGTCTAGTTTTATACGTTTCGTTTTCTCTAGTCCCTGTGGAAAGAACGACTAGAATACTCGCCTACTGCATCGTCCTCGTTCTATTGCGAGATGGTCTAGGCCGGTATCAGGTATGTTGGTCCAGTTTCTCGCGTGGAAACTGGTGGGCTGCAGTTCGGCCGTGAGTGGTGTGAGGTCAGAAAAATTATGAGGATAAGGTGGATAGAAGGAAGTCGCCCTAAGCCTGGATTGAGTTGTGCGCGGCTGCAACCAAAGGCCTTATGTCTTGCGAGGACATAAGCCAATGCTAGGAAGAAAGGCAGTGGGGAGGACCCACAATGGTATTTTAGACTTAATTGTCTATTTACCGGGCAGGGATATTGTTAATACTAGACTGCAAAAACCGTTGTGTGATCTCGGCCTTGTCACATGCGTATACGTCGCATGGAGCTGATCCGACTTGAAAGCCAAGTGAAGAAGTAGATTTAAAAAGAGGTACACCTTTGCAAAGTATTAAAAATGTATTCGAATACTCTGAGCTTCGAGGTTCTGGAGTCTGCACACAGGGGATTCAGCTAAGTATGTTTTACAAGTAAAATTTGTTAGATCTAGCCCATCTGTGCTTCTAAGAGTTTACAAAAGATATTGATATTATGTTATGATGAGTGCTTCCATGAATATGAATTATGATGAGACAAGGTATTTTGTAACTTCCCCCTCTTTCTACTAGCATAGGTTCATATCATCACTCTTATAAGTATACACTCTTACTATGACTTACTGAGTACGTAAGTACTCACTCTTGCAATCCACCATCCAACAGAAGGAGTTTTCCATGACCAAGGCGAATACTTGAAGAACTTTTGGACCCACAAGGAGGAGAGCCAGTTGTTCCGTCCAAGCCCTGAAGAGTGTTGCTCTCCATTCAACTTCTTTCTGTGGGGGTTCACTTATCTTCTGACAGGTAATTGTTTTACTGCAACCAGATTTATTTATGTCATGATGGTTTGTAATTTATTATGTTGTAATAAGGCCAACAGGCCATACTGCTCAATGTAGTGAAGGTTAAACTGATGCAATATACTCCTGTATTGGACTCATCCTGGGAAGTCAAAAGGTTTGGGATCAGCTGCAGTGAGCTGGGCCCTCACGGAAGTAGTCGTGTTCCCCTATAGAGGCGGGGCGCGACACATACGATGTCATATTTTGATGATTCTTGATGTGTTGGAAAGCTCTTTCGAATATCTTTCTGACAGGTACCCATATGACTGATTAAGACATCTATGTTGAAATTGGCAATTGATCAAAGTCGCTGATCAATCATGCTTGGTCGACAGACTGTATGGTCCTCAGGCTGCGACCATGTGCTTCCGACCTTGGGTTGCGACCTTGTGCTTCCGAACATGGGCTGTGAACTTGGGCGGTGCTGTGACCTTGAGCCTTCTGATCGAGCACAGAGTACTTTTGATCGATGAGGTCGAAGTGATCGTTGTTCGAAGTTGCCAGAAAAGTGTTCATTCTTCCTTGGCTAAGAATTGGATCAATAACACCGTCTAGAACTCCCTCACATGTAACAACAAGAAAAGAACAATCATTAGGTAATATCATTTGTTCTGTAATTAAATAAGTAATTCACCCAAGAAACGAATTCACCTGTTGTCCTAGGCGACGCGCATGCGCTCGTGTTAAAACATGTGTGTGTGGTCGTGATGTCCTCATCATACACCCCTTCATGAGAAAGAGTCGTCCTCGACTCTTGGCCATCGTTCTCACCCAAGTATGGAGATAAATCAGCAACATTGAATGTATCACTCACTTGATAGTTCGCAGGTAGCTCCAACTTGTAAGCATTGCCATTGATCTTGGCAAGAATTTTGAATGGACCATCACCACACAACATTAGTTTGGAGTTGTGTTTTTCTGGAAAACAATCGTGGCGCAAATGTAACCAAACTATATCTCCTGCTTCGAACACAACTTTTGTTCTGCCTTTATCAGCATGTTTCTTATATTGAAGTTGCATCTTCTCAATATTTGCTGTGGTCGTCTCATGTATCTTCTGAATCATCTCAGCACACTGTTCGGCATCAAGGTTACTATTTCTGAAAGTGGTAGAGGTAACAAATCAATTGGCGCAGTAGGTTTAAGTCCATAGACGACCTCGAACGGGCAAAACTTTGTTGTGGAATGCACAACACGGTTGTAGGCGAATTCAATGTGTGGAAAGCACTCCTCCCAAAGCTTCAAATTTTTCTTGAGAACTGCCCTAGCATAGTACCAAGTGTTCGGTTGACGACCTCGGTCTAGCCATCAGTTTGAGGATGACATGTCGTTGAAAACAACAACTTTTTTTTGAGAGAGACTGTAGGGTACCGCCGATTCGGCCCTACAGGAATAAATGGTAGAGGTGGAGAGTTGAACTCAAGACCTCTAGCTTGCCACCTAGTGACTTTACCACTACACTAGAGACCCACCTCAAAAACAACAGCTTTGTTCCAAGCTTTCCCCAAAATGTCCTCCAAATGTTACTCAAAAATTTGGTATCATCAGAAACAATTGTCTTCAGCACTCCATGGAGACAAACGACCTTGCTGAAAAACAAATCAGCAATGTGGGTAGTATCATCGCCCTTATGACAAGGTATAAAATGAGCCATTTTAGAAAACCTATCAACAACGACAAAGATACTATCCCTCCCCTTCTTAGTCCTTGCTAATCCCAACACAAAATCCATAGAAATATCCTCTCAAGGTACTTTCGGAATATGAAGAACCGTATATAATCCATGAGGGTTTAAGCAAGAGTTAGCTGTTTGACAAGTAGTGCATCATCGTACGCAGCGCTCAACATCTCGCCTCATGTTTGGCCATTAAAAGTGGGTGGCCAAGATGTCTTATGTTTTGCGTATCCCAAAATGTCCCATCAATCCTCCGTCGTGAGCCTCCTATAACAACAATAGACGAACGGAACTCACGGGAACACAAAGCTTGTTAGCTCTAAACAAATAGCCATCATTCAGTACATATCGAGCCCAACATCTTCCTTTTTTAGAATTAATGTACATGTCTTTGAAATCCAAGTCAGTAGAATATAGGTCTTTTAAACTTTTCAATCCAAGAATTTTGCAATCAAGTTGGGATAACAAGACGTAACGTCTAGATAATGCGTCAGCAACCAAATTATCCTTACCTTTCTTATATTTCACAACATATGGAAATGTTTCAATAAATTCAATCCCACTTAGCATGTCTACGATTCAACTTACTTTGACTAAGAATGTTTTTCAATGATTAATGATCTGAATGTATGACAAATTCCTTTGGCCAAAGGTAATGTGGCCATGTTTCTAACACTCTAACCAATGCATACAATTCATTGTAGTAAGTGGAGTATTTTAAAGTTAAACCACTAAGCTTTTCACTGAAATAAGCAATGGGTTTTCTATTCTGCATGAGAACACCTCCAAGTCCAAGACCGCTAGCATCACATTCTATCTCAAAAGTTTTATTAAAATCAGGAAGTTGTAGAAGTGGTGCATTGGTTAACTTATCTTTCAGCGTGTTGAAAGCGTCCTCTTCTGCTTGTTCCCACTTGAAGGGAATATTCTTCTTTGTCAACGTATTGAGTGGGGCAATGATCGTACTGAAATCCTGGACAAACCGGCGGTAGAAAACAGCAAGTCTCTGAAAACTCCACACTTGTGTGACTGTTGTAGGTGTAGGCCATACTCCAATTGCTTGCACCTTTTGTTCGTCCACCTCAATGCCCTGCGCAGTCACAACAAATCTAAGAAACACGACTCGATCCATGCCTCTCTTAAGACAGCAAAAACTTGTCGCAAAAGTCCCAAATGATCATCTAATGTCTTGCTGTAGATTAAGACGTCCTCAAAGTAGACCACCACAAAGTGTCCGATAAAAGCTCGCAACACTTCATTCATTAAATGCATAAACGTACTAGGTGCATTAGTAAGACCAAATGGCATGACCAACCATTCATACAATCCAAATTTAGTCTTAAAAGTAATTTTCCATTCATCACCTAGTTTCATTCTACTTTGGTGGTAACCACTACACAAATCGACCTTAGAATAGATGGTCGAACCACTCAATTTTTGGGAATCGGATGATGATAGCGAATAGTGACATTGTTAATAGCTCGACAATCTATACAGATCATCCATGATCCATCCTTTTTGGGCACAACTAAAACTGGAACAACACAAGCACTTAAGCTTTTGCATACAAACCCTTTATTGAGAAGCTCTTGTACCTGACGTTGAATTTCTTTGGTCTCTTCTGGATTGGTGCAATATGGAGGTTTATTAGGCAAGCATACTCCTGGAATGAGGTCGATTTGATGCTCTATCCCTTGAAATGGTGGCAGCCCTGCAGGTATCTCAATTGGAAACACGTCCTCAAATTCCTGCAGTAAAGAAACAACTGAAACAGACAAAGTAGAGGGTAAAACATTAGTAGAAAAGAGAGCGTCTTTGCACACAAGTACAAAGCACTCTTGAGGATGGGTTTCAATCTCTCGCATCTCACGTTTGGTGGCTAATAGAACCTGTCCCTTAAGCTGAACCTCTCTTTTCTTTTCACTCTTTTCTTTCTTTTCTGTCAAGTTGGTTGGTGGCTCTCACTCCCCGATTTTTGGTTCTCACTCATATCTCTCTCTTTTATCTCACATTCAGCTCTATCTAAATCATCTTCGAAAATTTCATCCGGAGACATTGGAACCAGTGAAACCTTCTTGTTGTTGTGGACAAAAAAGTACTTGTTGGAACGCCCATGATGTGTAGTATCCTTCTCCTATTGCCATGGTCGTCCAAGTAGTAATGCACAAGCTTGCATCAGTACCACATCACAATCCACAAAATCAGAATAGGAATTAACCTACAGAGAAGTAGACACGTACCATCGCGGTCACCTTCAACTTGCCACATTAAGTGAACCATTGAATGTAGTATGGCTGCAGGTGTGTTCGTGTGGACAAACCGAGCTTCACGACCATCTTTGAACTGGCAATGTGGTTGAAGCTTCCACCGTCAATGATGACCTTGCGCGAGTGCTTCATGATCACAAACTTTGATTGAAATAAATTGTGGTGCTGCCCCCACTCCGCCTTCTCCATCTGCGAGCTAAGAACACGATGAACAATAAGGCTGGTATGACCAGCATCAAAGGTGATCTCCTCTACGTCACAGCCCACCATGTCCTGTTGCTCCTCATGGTCAGATTCTTCTGTGACCTCATTGGTTGATGTATATTCTCCATCATCGTGGACAATGAGGGCACGCTGATTTGGGCAATCACACATGTAATGCCCCTTCCCTTTTCATTTGAAGCACTCTATCTCCCTTGTTTGTCCTGTAGAAGCGACCGATGATGAAGTTTTAGTGGGGACAGTAGTAGTCATCTTCGAATCAGCAACCTTGGATGTTGAAGCGGTAGGGCGGCTCGTGGATTGCACTCGACCACTGGAGAGAGCAGCATTGTCAGCGGGTGTCACACGCTTTTGTTGTGAAGTAGTGCTCCTCCAAGGCGTGGTCGCACTAGGGTAGCTTCGACCAGTTTTGTTGTAGCTTGTTCATTTCCCTTGTACTTGCCGCTCAGGTTTGCATGCATAATGAAACAGTAGATCCAAGAGGCGTACGTCTGAAAATCAAGGATGTCTTGTATCTCACGATTCAATCCCCCCAAGAATCTAGCCGTCTTTGCATCCTCCTCCTCCTGCACATTAGCACGAAGCATGACTACTTTCCGCTCTTGATTGTAGTCTTCCACAGATTTGCTACCTTTATTCAATCTCTGAAATATATTAAGCAAATCTCTCTCAAAATAAGCAGATACAAATCTAGACCTCATCAAGTGCTTCAGATCATCCCAAGTGTGAGGAGCTTATCTCTTTGGCAGATTTGACTCCACCAAATAGAAACATAATCAATGAACTCACTTGTGATAGCACATACTCGACGATCTACTAGATAAAGATGACAACTGAACTTTTGCTCGGCGAGCAATTCCCAATCAAGATATGCTTCTGGATTAAACTTCCCATCAAAGCTGGGGACAGTAAACTTGATCTTCCCAAAGCATCATCCCTTCTATCTTCACTGCGGTGACGTGCATATCCTCCCATTCCTTGATGGTTTTGTACAAGTCGTTGTTTATCAGGATCCAAAATGACTTCCTCATTATCAGCCACATAATTATCATATCTCGCTTCATTGGCGGCTTCCTGGAATGCAGCGTTCAATTTATCCCTTGTTTGAAGTGGAACAGCGTCCGCATCATGATTATTGGCTTCAATTGGACCTCGAGGGAATCGAGGTGGTGGATGTTGTCATGGCGGCATCCGATCAAGTTGCTCATGTTGAACGTCCATTCTGTCAAGACGATTCTCCAAGCTGATCAAATGAGGTACTATATGTTCGTTTAGCAACCGCTTGAAGTGACCCAACATGGCTTGAGAATGCCGAGACGACGGGAACACTGGTGGTCGATCTACGCTCTCCTGGACATCATCATCACTATCATGCGCCGAACCTCGAGAACATTTTGATCCTACAACAACGGGCTAGGAAACTCTTTGTTTTTGTCTGGCAATTTTCTGGACTCTAGGTAAAAAAAATCAAGCCACTAAACAAGGGATAATTGAATTCCTACTGGCAATGTGAGCTCTGATACCAACCGATATGCACATGCCTGGCCTTAAGATGCGTGCATATAGTTTGGTCCTGATCCTCCATTGTTGGAGAAATCCGTGGATAAATGCGAGTTGTGACCTTGACAAAGGGGTGGCTAACCATGATCCAACACACGACCATTGTAACATCCCAATTTTTGCAATCTTTTCTGCTTGCTAGTCAGCATATCTTCTTTGGAATCCCAGGTGTCTCAACCCTATTTTGATCTCTTATCTCAAAATCATGATCTTACATGTGCCACTACCTTAACCTAAAAAGCAGGCAGCTAAACTTCATCTCCCAGATCATTTTTGCTTTTCAGTCCAAAAGTATTTCAGATTAGTCCTTTTTGGAATTTTCAAAAAGCCCAAAAAGGCTAAAAGTCTCAAATCACCTCCAAATTCTGATCTGATCCAATGATTATCTTTCTTTCACTTTTCTGAACGTTTTTCTCTTCTGTAAGAACTCAAAAATCTCAACCGAAACCCTAGTTTCAGCCCCGACAAAAATGTCAAACCCTAATTACCCGATTTTACCCTGTTTTCGATTTTTGTCAAAACCACCAGATCTTATCATATTTTGCCATTTTTCCTGCTAGATGAGTCCAAGTATTTTGGTAACACTCATCTGTAAAGTCAGATTGCAAATCAGCCCTTTAGAATCCCAAATTTGCAATCAGGTCCTAAATCCCGAGAAGAATCTTCACAAATCAGCCCAAAACCTCGCAAACTAGTCCCTGGCCCTATGCCAGATTAAATCGTGCGCGGCTGTAATCAAAAGAGGCTATGTGTCATGCGAGAACATAGACCCAAGCTGATGAGGAACGGCGTCCCGATCTTCCGATAGGTAAGGGATAGTTCGATTGGTGGAGACTCAACGTTGACTATCCGACTTTCGACCAGAACCGATCCAGGCCTGCAATCACTACACCACTGCTCCGTTCATTATCAATCGTACCGAGGCGCAGTTGACCTAGCTACACAGGCCTATACCTGCAAGCAAATCGAAGAACACGTGCAAGAACATTGAAGAAGCAATCTCGAATTGCAAGTATGTATTAAGATCACGAAGTGTTGGGGTTCCACAAACCGAAAGACGGCGAACTGCGACAGCAGAAAAATTCTAAGCAAAACCCAAGTCTAACAATGAAGGCTACGAGGTTTTAATATGCGAGAGGGGTGGCGTCTAGGGTTTGGGGCACACCCCCCCACGCGGGATACACGGGCCGAGGCCCAATAGACAAGTGACGCAGCACCGCACGGCCCAACAGAATCTGGTCTCCACTTGTTTCGACGATTGTGATTGACTCCGAAGGAGTTTGGACGTGGGACTAGATCCGTTGGAAAGGTCTCATCAAGGGCTTCTCCGTAATGTACTTGAACGCCCCAAACGAAGTTCGTATGCATCTGCTACGCCCGTTTGAAGACAGGATGCTCCGCCGTGGCCGACCCGGACTCCAGCTCGCGGTAGACTTGATTCCCGACCCGTCTTGGCGCAAAGTGACACCCTCGCTGATCAACACCATGATTCCTGAGCACAAGCACAATATTATTAGGTAGTAACTCGCTCTTGTCAATATTCTCTCGTGTACTAAGAAACGTGCTCACTTGGTGATTTAGTTGACGTGCACGTGCCCTTGTTATTGGTCCTTGCACAACTGGTGTTGGAAGAATGGACACATCGTTAGGGGTGATGTCCTCATCACAGGCTAGGAAGTAAGGCAGTGGGGAGGATCCACAATGGTACTTGAGACATAACTGTCTATTTACCGGGCAGGGAATTGTTAATGCTAGGATTGTAAACTGTTGTGTCATCTCGGCCTTGTCACATGCGTAAAAGTCGCATGGAGAGGTACCGACTTGAAAGCCGAATGATCGGTGGATTAAGGTGGTACACCTTTGCAAAGTTATAAAAAGTATTGGATACTCTGAGCTCTGAGGTTATGGAGTCTGCGCACGGTGGATTCTATCCACGTCGATGCTGCACAAGTAGCTTTTGGAAAAATTTTCACAAAATCTGAGTAAAGTGGTGACTCATTAAAGACCGCCACACACAACATTTTTTGAAAATCTAGCTTAGGGTTTTAAAAGCCTCTCTTTTGAAAACAAAGACCGTTTCTTCAAAACTAAGTGTGAAAATCTATTCTATTTATATATATAAAGCCAAAGAGCCATTCTTTGAGAATTTCCCCCTCATCTATATATAGCTACATTCTTATTTGGGGCTTATTGAGCACCATGTGGCAATGTGCTCACCCTTGCTTTTACAAACAAATTTAGAAGAAGGATTCATTGACCCTGAGTCCTACGGTCTTGAACCCAATATGGAACAAGAAGAAGAAACTGAAGACCCAGCTTGATAGAGGGTTACATACCAAGTGGAGTCCGATGTGAAGAAGGCCCGTGCAACACCGCTGCAGTTGAAGATAAAGACTGATGAAGTTCTTTTGCTTACTATTGTTGTTTCATTTTGTGCTGACCTTTGTGTCGAAAACTCCTTAATTTTGTATCAATATTTAAGTGCGTCATTTTAGCGCTAAGTTATTGTAATGTTGGTCCCTGTGACCAGTACTTGTTTTTAATTACTCGCATTTTTATATAATGCATCTTGTTGTTTTGAGCTACAATGTACCATTTCTGAGTGCAACCCACCTGGGCGGTTGCCACCAGATTCCTCAAATGAGGGTCCCACAGAATATGGTATCAGAGCAAAGGCTCGACTGTAGGTCGTGACCCTGAGATAGACTTTGGCGTCCTAGAAGAAAAAGTTTGCTAGTTCTTTGACAAAAATTTGTTTACAAAAACCTATTTTCCCTAAGAAAAATGTTATTTTCGATTATTTGTAAAAGGTTTTAGACTTCTCTTTAAACTCATAGGTGCCTTTCGTTCTGTCCTCAGATGGCTTCCGACAGGAGATACCTTCATGGTTACGAGCTTGGATGATGCTGCAATTTCTTTGAGCGCGGGATAGTCAGAGGCCAGTATACTGTGTCTGGCCGGATGAGATCAATGGACGACCCATCGGTTGTCGGGCTTCAGTGATTGTCTATGAGATTCCCGAGCACGGGAGAGGCTCAGTAAGACGTCAAGCCCGCAGAGAAGAAGAAGAAGATGCCATCTTAGACGCTGCCCGTCGTGCCGTAGGTACCGTCCGGCAGTTGTACAGCGACTACCTTTCAGATTCCCCCTACCATTTCGTGCCTTACCAGGTCCCCGGATCGAAGTACCGAGTTGTTCTTCCGTCTAGCGACCGAGAGGACGCTATTCTGACGAGGACCCGAGACGTCGTTCGTGCTTCAGAGATTGGGTACACCCGCCTACTTCGTGACTACGAGCGTGTTTGCGATGACCGCCACTACCTTGAGGGCATGCTTATGAGGGCTCGTGCAACTCTCCAAGAGAAGGAGAAGCAAATTCAAGAGTTAGCTGAATCAAGTGGAGAGAAGGACCTCGAAGCTTCAGAGTCAGCCGTCAAGAAGAGTTGCCCAAAGTTAAAGATCACCGCTGGCAAGAGAGTAGGAAACTTAAAGGAGTATCTCAGCGGTTTCACACCTACTTCATGCGGCATAGTTATCAATGGTCAGACGATCGAGCTTCCCTGCACTGCGGAAAAGGAGAAGACCCCTGAAGGAAAAGGAAAGGAGATTGTCAATGTTGACGACGACAAAGATGATGATCCGATGGATGCAGATGATGATGAGGAGGAGGATCCCGAGGAGGTAGAGCCTTGTGATTCTTCCGATGCTGATAAGTGATCGCAGACTTACTTGGTTCGACCTTTTGTGCCTGCCCAGCAGACGTTAGATTTCCTTTTGTTATAGAAGTTGTTTTAGTTTGGTTCATGTATGTCTGTGTGCTGGTTGTTAGATGAGCTCTGTAAGTCGATGAGGCTAAAAGCTTTGTACCTTCTGGAAAGCTGATTTATGAAAAAGTCATTTTGCATATCCTTATTCTTACCTCTTGAGTTAATGCTAGCATCTCTGTGTGCGATTCTTTCCGAATCAATGTCTCTATTCTTAACCTCCTGTTTGAGTAGGATGGTTAACACGCGTGCAAGACCCCAAGAAGGAGAACTCGAGGGAAATCCTGGCAATGCAAGGGCTACACCTGGAACAAGAAGCCGTACTAACCCTGACAGACCAGGATCTTCTTCGACGATGCCGCAAGGAGGCGACATCAATGATGTGTTGTTATGGATGGAGCGAAACCGACAAGAGTCAGCAACTGTGCAAAATCAGATCTTAGGACAGTTGATGCAACACATAGCATCTGGACAAGCTGAGGGATCCGCAACTGGTGCGAAACTGACTGACTTTCAGAAAGCATGTCCCCCAATCTTTTCGAGTACAGAAGACCCCATCGTGGCCGACGATTGGCTAAGAGATGTAGAAAGGAAGTTAAACACCGTTAGGTGCAGCGACGAATAGAAACTTCTGTATGGATCAAATCAACTAGCTGGACCCGCTGCTGCTTGGTGGGAAAACTACCAGACTGTGCACTCCAACAAGGATTCAATTACATAGAACGAGTTTAAGGAAGAATTCCGCAAGTACCACGTTCCGAAAGGCGTTGTTCAAGCAAAACGCCGAGAGTTCGTGAATCTGCGACAAGGAAACAGAACCGTCAAACAGTACCTGCATGAATTCATTCAATTGGCAAGGTACGCCGCTGAGGACATTGCAACGAAGGAGAGAAAGATCAACAAATTTTGCAAAGGACTGCAAAACTCCTTGCAATACCAGCTGTCATCTCATGAGTTTACGGACTTCCACGTCCTGATAAATCGACTGCTTAAAATGGAGGAAAAGAGGGGAGTAATCGAGGAAGACCGAAAGAGGAAGGCTTTGCCCAACTCTTATCAAGGAAGTGCTAGCCGAGGAAGACTGATGCCTGCTTACCGGCTAGCCTTCAGACAGCCGCAAAGACCCCAAAGGCCTGTGCCTATTGCAATACCACAGTGCACCGGATGTAGAGGAAACCATTTCTTGAAGGATTGTCCCATGAAGAATGAAGAATGCTTTCATTGTGGAAGGAAGGGACATCACAGGAACACTTATCCACTACAACACTTACCATCCAACGTTGCCCGAGCACAAGCTGCAAGACCCCCTGTTCCAACCCAAGGCTTCGCTAGAAGTGTTCCACCCTCCAGAGGAGGAAGATTCCAGAATGGCTGAGGGAGAGGAATGCCTGTTGCAGGTCGCGGAAGACTCAACTATGCATCTGCCACTGAAGCGGGAGAAGCATCCGATGTTGTGATCAGTAGGATCTTCATTCACTCTGAACTTTCAGTTGCATTATTTGACCCTGGTGCTACTCATTCATTTGTGTCAAGATCTTTCGTGCTCAGAAATGAGTTACCAGTATGTGCATTAGAGTCCCCTATTTTAATCTAATCCCCTGGGGCTTGGATGCCTGTCAACTCTATCTGTAGAAATATCGCCTTTTGTATTGGCAATCTAGGATTCCTAGCAAACCTGCTAGTTTTGGACCTTCATGGATTAGATGTCATCCTTGGAATGGACTGGTTAGCAAAGCATAAAGGTCAGATGGACTGTGAGAAGAAAGCAATAACCCTGACGAATGCTGAAGGAAAACAAGTCACATTCCACGCAGAAAGATCAATGGTGAACAGCCGAGTATGCAGTTTGAACAGCTTAGAAGGAATTGAGTTTGAAGGAGTTCCAATAGTAAATGAATATCCAGAAGTCTTCCCTGAAGAGCTTCCTGGAATGCCACCAGATCGGGACATTGAATTCTCAATTGAGTTAAAACTCGGATCTGCTCCATATGCAAGAAAACTTGCACGTATGACAAGTGAAGAACAAGAAGAATTAAGAAAGCAAGTAGAAGAATTGGAAAGAAAGGGATTTGTTAGAACAAGTTCCTCACCCTGGGGAGCCCCTGTGCTATTCACTAAAAAGAAAGACGACAGTCTACGACTTTGTGTCGACTATCAAAAACTGAACGATACGACAATCAAGAACAAGTACCCTTTACCAAGGATCGATGATCTCTTTGATCAATTAAGAGGAGCAAAGATATTTTCAAGGATCGACCTGAGGTCTGGAAACCACCAACTGAAGATTCTAGAACAAGATATTCGAAAGACTGCATTCATAACGAGATATGGATTGCATGAGTTTACTGTGGTGCCGTTTGGTTTAGCGAATGCACCAGCAGTGTTCATGAATCTGATGAACAAAGTTCTTATGGAATTTCTAGACAAGTTTGTCATTGTGTTTGTCGATGACACTATTATCTTTTCAGAGTCAGAGGAAAAGCATGCACAACATCTAAGGATGGTGCTGGAAAAGTTAGTAGAACATCGGTTGTATGCCAAGTTTGATAAGTGTGCCTTTTGGTTAAAAGAAATCTCATTCTTAGGCCACATTATCTCTGGCAAAGGAATCTCCATGGATCCATAAAAAATTCAGGCTATCATGGAATGGAAACAACCGGAGACAGTAACTGAAGTAAGAAGTTTCCTAGGATTAGCCGGTTATTATCGGAGATTTGTGAAAGGATTTTCCAAGATCACAAAGCCACTCACCAGATTACTAAAGAAGGATGTTCCATTCGACTGGACAGAAGGATGTGGGAAGAGCTTTGAGGAACTGAAGAAGATATTGACAACCGCACCTGTTCTTACGTTACCAGATAACAAGAAGGATTTTGAAGTTTATTGTGATGCGTCAAAGCAAGGACTAGGTTGTGTCCTTATGCAAGAAGGAAGAGTCGTAGCTTATGCATCGAGACAATTGCGACCACATGAGGAGAACTATCCAACACATGATTTGGAATTGGCCGCCGTTGTTCATGCGCTAAAGATTTGGTGACACTATCTACTTGGAAATAGATGTGAAATCTACACGGACCACAAGAGTCTGAAATACATCTTCACCCAACAAGACTTGAACATGAGACAGCGAAGGTGGTTAAAATTGATTAAGGATTATGACCTTGGAATACATTACCACCCTGGAAAAGCAAATGTAGTAGCCGATGCCTTGAGCAGAAAATCCTACTGCAATCAAGCAAAGACATTGGAAATACCACCCCAATTGCTTAGAGATTTCGAAAAGTTGAGTTTAGAGTTTGTTGAACAAGGAACCGTCGCCGCATTAACAGTAAATTGTGAGCTGAAGGATCAAATTCAAAAAGCTCAAAAAGTAGATCAGAGCATTCAGGAGTTGAAAGAGGATATGAAATGCGAAGATGCGATTGACGTCCGTGAGGAAGAGGAAGGAATTTTGTGGCATCATAATCGAATCTGCGTTCCGGATGACAAGGAAATCAAGAACATGATACTACAAGAAGCCCATTGTACCCCGTACTCTATCCACCTAGGCAGTACAAAGATGTACCAAGATCTAAAAGATCGATTTTGGTGGAAAGGAATGAAGAAGGAAATTGCCGAGTTTATAGCTTCTTGTGACACCTGCCAAAGAGTGAAAGCGGAACACCAGAAACCTGTAGGACCGCTGCAACCCCTACCAACCCTGGAATGGAAATGAGATGAAATTGGAATGGATTTTGTAGTTGGTTTACTAATAACTCAACAAGGATATGATTCCATATGGGTTATAGTCGATAGATTAACGAAAGTGGCTCATTTTCTACCTGTAAAGACTCAGTACACGATAAGTAAGCTGGCAGAACTATATCTTACCAGGATTGTCACGTTGCATGGAGTACCAAAAACAATTGTCTCAGACAGAGGAGCACAATTTGTATCAAGGTTTTGGGGAGAGTTACAGAAATCCCTGGGAACGAGATTAAAGTTCAGTACTGCTTACCACCCACAGACTGGAGGCCAAATAGAAAGAGTAAAGCAGATTTTAGAAGACATGTTGAGAGCATGTGCTTTAGACTATGGAAATTCTTGGGAACAATTTCTGCCGTACGCAGAATTTACTTACAACAATAGTTATCAAGCGAGTCTACAAATGGCTCCTTATGAAGCACTTTATGGAAGGAAGTGCTGCACGCCACTATATTGGACCGAGGTAGGTCAGAAACAATTTTTGGGACCACAATTAGTAGAGGATGCCACTGCTCATGTGAGGATCATACAAGAGAGATTGAAAACGGCCCAATCCCGACAGAAGAGTTACGCCGACAGCAGAGGGAGAGAACTATCCTTCGAGATAGGTGATTATGTGTATCTCAAAGTGACACCCTACAAAGGAGTTCGACGATTTCAGATGAAGGGAAAGTTAAGCCCAAGATATGTGGGACCGTACAAAATTTTGGAAAGGCGAGGAGAAGTAGCATACAAACTGGAGCTACCGCCTGAATTAGCAGGAGTCCATAATGTTTTTCACGTATCCCAACTAAGGAAATGCCTGGGAAAGCCAACAGAGCAAGTGTCCACAGAAACAGAAATTCAACCAGATCTGACATATCAGGAATACCCAATCAAGGTGTTAGAGATCAGTGAGAGGAGATTAAAATCAAGGACCATAAAATTCTGCAGAGTCCAATGGAATAACCACTGAAGAAGAATCAACTTCGGAAAGAGAAGAAGAGCTGCGTCAGAATTTCCCCTACCTATTCTCAGACTGATCAGAATCTCGAGGACGAGATTATTCCTAAGGAGGGTAGGTTGTAACATCCCAATTTTTGTTATCTTTTCTGCTTGCTAGTCAGCATATCTTCTTTGGAATCCAAGGTGTCTCAACCCTATTTTGATCTTTTATCTCAAAATCATGATCTTAGGTATGCCACTACCTTAACCTAAAAAGCTGGCAGCTAAACTTCATCTCCCAGATCATTTTCATTTTTCAGTCCAAAAGTATTTCAGATTAGTCCTTTTTGGAATTTTCAAAAAGCCCAAAAAGGCCAAAAGTCTCATATCACCTCCAAATTCTGATCTGATCCAATGATTATCTTTATTTCACTTTTCTGAACATTTTTCCCTTCTGCAAGAACTCAGAAATCTCAATCGACACCCTAGTTTCAGCCCCGACAAAAATGTCAAACCCTAATTAGCCTATTTTACCCTGTTTTCGATTTTTGTCAAAACCACCAGATCTTATCAGATTTTGCCATTTTTCCTACTAGATGAGTCCAAGTATTTTGGTAACACTCATCTGCAAAGTCAGATTGCAAATCAGCCCTTTAGAATCCCAAATTTGCAATCAGGTCCTAAATCCCGAGAAGAATCTTCACAAATCAGCCCAAAACCTCGCAAACTAGTCCCTGGCCCTTTTTCGAATTCGACCAGAGCTGAGCCCCGCGTGCACGACCACGACCAGAGGACGTTTCGACCGCGGCTGCCGCCGTTCGCCGTGAACCTTCACCGCCGGACAGGTTTTCCTCCGCCAACGGCCAAATCCTATGTGTCCGCACGTGTTCACGTCGCACCAATGGACCTCTATTGTGGCGATGACCGGAGACCGCCAGCATCACCGTTCGCACACGCGTGCCTGCTGCTGTCAGAGCTTTACTGCCACTTTGCTGCCATGCCGAGGCTCGCCATCCTGTCATTCTGCAAATCCAGATATCGCGCGATTTCTTCACCTCTGGCAGAGCTTCCGCCGTGTCCCAACACACCTCGTTGACTGCTCCGGCGCCAGACGAGTATCCCCATCCGATTCTCCGCAGCTCCCGAGGACCCAACCCCACGGCTATATAAAGCCCCCTCGCCCTGTGCTTCACTCCACACCACACCTCACCAGAAACCCGTAGCATTAGCTCCAGACCTTGCCATCGTCTTCTTCCCCGACGAGCCACCGAAGGAGCTTTCGCCGCCAGCCCAAGTCCCTGCTTCTTTCTTCGACCTGAGTTCACCGGTGAGTTCCTCTCACCTTCCTCTCTGTTCCATATGATTTAATTGAACCCCGGCGAGACCTAGCGCCGGCGATCGCCGAAATTGTCTTTTTCCCTGTTCCCCAAATGCCGAGTGATTCAAGCCAAATTGATCCTCGTGCCAGTAGAGTAAAGTGTCCAGTGAGCTAGGAGAAGTAAGCCCGCAAGATTAGAATCCTCAATTTTGGCCCGAACGTCGAATCCCCAATTTTGGATTCTGTCAGTTCGCCGGAGAACGCCGCTGAGCTTCTCCAGGGATTCCCTGAGTAAATTGAACCCCCCAGTAGCTTCCTGTTAGCCCCTAGATGCTTCACAAGCATGGAATTGAGCTCAAGTGCCTTAGATCGAAAACGCCCAAATCTGTGCCTTCGTCTTCAGCTCCGATCACCGGAGTTTGCTTTCTGGCCGATCTAGCTGATGCAACCTTGTCATTTAGCTAGGCCTCAACCCCCTAAGTATTTTATTCTACTAGCCCGAACCCTGAATCGGCCTAGATCAAAAGTTATGATCATGCCAAGTTTTGTTCAGAACCTTGTCTATGCCGTGTCGCCACCGTAGTTCATCGACGCCGTTCATCGCCGTCCGGCCACTTTCTACCCTTGAGCCTGTTGAGTAATTTGTTCCTGTTATCAAGGCCTAACTCCCAGACAAAGTTGTGCATCAATTGGAGCCCTGGGTCAAAAGTTATGCCATGCCCTAGTTTCTGGCCTTGTCCAGCACTATGTCAGTGCATGTCCACCAGTGGCATTGAATGATTTAGATGTGTTACACTTGAGAAATTGAAATGCAACTTTGTCCACTAAGCCTTTGGAGCCATGTTCTAAAATATTCCCTACTGTCACATCTCCAGAAAACAGACCTAGGACCAACTTAGGGCTATGTCTAGCCATGAGCTGAATGTCAGCCTTTCAACATTCAAGTCCTTTTGAGCCTATCTCTTCAATCAACACCAAGTGACCTTGTCCAAACCTTTTTCCCTGCATACATGATATAATTAATTATAATTTTCTAGTGCTTGTGTGCTTATATGGTGTGTATGTATTGTTCGTGTCCGCCGTGGAACCAGAAGTTGAAGGAGCAGAAGAGATCTTCAAGGAATCATCTGAGCAACTAGACCCATCACTGCAAGGCAAGTCTCAAACCCTTGATCATGTCTAGCCTAATATTTTGAATGAAGTATGTTAGCTGTTTCCAAGTATATGCATGCCTTATATTCAATCACAAAAGAGTTATATTCAAATAAAGTGATTAGATATGACCTAAATAGTTGTAAAGCCCCTTTTGACATTGAATATCTATGCACCCTTGTCACCCTAGAACATCATGCTTAGGCTATGCTATGCTCAAGATTATATGTTAAATGTTGAATGGTCACATATGAGAAAAGCATATTCAAAACCCCTTTTTGTGAAAGAAAATGTGATTGGGATCGATAGTGAGGATGGTTTGATTGGATGGTGCTGTGTGCACACTGGAAATGTGAAAGACTCCTCACTAAAGATTCATAAGGACTAGAACCTTGTGTTGTACTTCTATGTGGCATGAAAAACGTACCAACCACTTGCCCGGTTATGGGACGGGCGCAACTTAGTAGCTTTCTCAGTATTAGCTTTTCCCTGCAATGGTTGTCGGTTCGGTTTCTTGCGAGGAACTGGTGGGCCAGTAAGGGCCGTGAGTGATGTGAGTTCAGAAAAATTATGAGAGGAAAAGGTAGAAAGAAGGAAGACGCCCTATGCCAGATTAAGTCGTGCGCGGCTGTAATCCAAAGAGGCTATGTGTCTTGCGAGAACATAGACTCAGGCTAGGAAGTAAGGCAATGGGGAGGACCCACAACGGTACTTGAGACTTAACTGTCTATTTACTGGGTAGGGAATTGTTAATGCTAGGATTGTAAACTATTGTGTCATCTCGGCCTTGTCACATGCGTATAAGTCGCATGGAGAGATACCGACTTGAAAGCCGAATGATCGGTGGATTAAGGTGGTGCACCTTTGCAAAGTTAAAAAACGTATCGGATACTCTGAGCTCCGAGGTTATGGAGTCTGCGCGCGGTGGATTCCATCCACGTCGATGCAGCACAAGTAGCTTTTGGAAAGTTTTTCACAAAATCTGAGTAAAGTGGTGACTCATGAAAGACCGCCACACACAACATTTTCTGAAAATCTAGCTTAGGGTTTTAAAAGCCTTGCTTTTGAAAACAAAGACCTTTTCTTCAAAACTAAGTGTGAAAATCTATTATATTTATATATATAAATCCAAAGAGCCATTCTTTGAGAATTTCCCCCTCATCTATATATAACTGCATTCTTATTTGAGACTTGTTGAGCACCATGTAGGCAATGTGCTCACCCTTGCTTTTACAAACAAATTTAGAAGAAGGATTCATTGACCCTGAGTCCTACGGTCTTGAACCCAATATGGAACAAGAAGAAGAAACTGAAGACCCAGCTTATTAGAGGGTTACGTACCAAGTGGAGTCCGATGTGGAGAAGGCTCGTGCAAGACAGCTGCAGTTGAAGATCAAGACTGATGAAGTTCTTTTGCTTACTATTGTTGTTTCATTTTGTGCTGACCTTTGTATCGAAAACTCCTTAATTTTGTATCAACATTTAAGTGCGTCATTTTGGCACTAAGTTATTGTAATGTTGGTCCCTGTGATCAGCACTTGTTTTTAATTACTCGCATTTTTATATAATGCATCTTGTTGTTTTGAGCTGCAATGTACCATTTCTGAGTGCAACCCACCTGGGCGGTTGCCACCGGATTCCTCAAATGAGGGTCCCACAACCAGCAACCTCACAATCGCTAAACCAATGCTCAATTGGTTGTCAACCGAGCAAAGCTAGATTGACCTATTCACGACGAACAACTCAAGCAAATCAATAAGAAAAGCAACAGCAACAGCGGAAGGATACCAACACTTAATAATCTGAATTATGAGTTGAACATTGAGACTCCGAATTGTACAAGTTGGCAAAGGCACGAGACTATAATCTGTATATCAACAAAGTCTCCCTAAAACTAAGACCATGCCTTCTCTATTATAGAGAATGGTGTCTACAAAAGATAAAAAGTTTAAAACCAGAATTCTAATCTTAATCTAATTCGAAATAGAATAGAATCCTAAGAAACTATAAAAAGAAATCCGGAAATTATTTTTCATGGATTTGGCAAAACTCTTTCATCTCGTGCTTGTCCTCATCATAAATCATCCAAATCCCTTTTATTTGTAAGAATTTCTTTTAAGAATTTTCCATATGAAGGAATTTTAGTGATAAGATCAGTAAAAGGCATAGTTACATTCAGTTTTTTCAAGCTATCAAAGGATTTGTCATTAGAATTAGACTTAAGGTTACAACTTGGAAAAGATGGTGTCAGTTTAGAAACATGTGTTACCTCATTATTACCTGATTCTGTTTCTTTTGATTGGTCATCCTTACCAAAGTCGTTTGCTGCCAGTTGTGGATCATCATATTTAAGTTCGGTCCTTGGCGTCAAATCCTCGGTAGCCATCTTCATTGGTTCCGGTTGCACCTTCTCTTTTTGGTAAGTTCCTGCACCTTTCCAATCAGTAGTATCAACACAAGATATAACATTAATATGTTCAGAATTATGATGGTTGATAGGTTGAGATGTTAGAGGGTTAGAAATCATTGGTGCGAGATTGGCCATTCACACGAATTGAGTCTCAAGCATGCGAACGTGTGTAGAGATGGAATCGATTTTCTGGTTTAGTGCAACTTTTTTCTTCTCTTGATTTGCTAGAAAAGCTTCTAGCATGCGCTCGATGTTGGATTGTTCAAGTTGATTTTGTCGTGGATGTGGTAGCTGGTACGGTGGTTGTTGTTGTTGTTGCTTAAACGATGGCCATGGTGCTTGGTACAACTGTTGTTGAGGGAGTTGGTGTTGCGGTTGGATCAGTCTTGATGCAATGTGTTCATTCCCCCATTGCATGTAGTTTTCTGTCATAGCTTCAATTAGATCGTATGCTTCATCAACGCTTTTGTTCATGAGTGCACCGCCAGTTGTGGCGCCAACGTTCATTTGTGCCGTGTAATTCAATGCGTTATAAAATGTTTGAAATACAAGCCACATTTCCAGGCCGTGGTGTGGGCATGACCTCAAAAGTTCCGTGACTGCTCCCAAGCTTCGTACAGTGATTCTCCTCCCTACAGAGTAAAACAAACAATCTAGTTCCGAATATATGCAGTTTTAGATGGAGGAAACAATTGATTGAGAAAAATGCGTGAGAGTTCATCTCACGTTGCTATTGAAGCTGGCGATAGAGTGTACAACCATACTCTCGCCTTATCTCAAAGAGAGAAAGGAAAGAGATGTAGTAGTAGCGCATCCTGCGAAACTCCATTAATTTTAGAAGTATCACAATGCTCAAGAAAACTATGGAGATGCATTGAAGGATCTTCCATGGCAAAACCACTGAATTGATTTTGTTGCATCAGATTCAATAGTGCAAAGTTAATTTCAAAATTATTTGTTTCGATTGTTGGTCTAAGAATACCTCACTGAAACCCCATGCTGAACGGGATTCCATAATCATTCAATTTCTTTTGTTCACCCATCTTTGGTGATTCGGCTTCCTTCGGTGTTTGAGTGTCCAATGTGGCTCGTTCTTTATCGTATTAGATCTGCCTACTTCCCTGGAAGGTTAGTGGTGCACAAAGAAGAAAAAAAAAGGAAAAGAAAAATAGAAGCAAGATTGAAAGTGAGATTGACTTATATCAGCAAAAATTAATCTAAAAAGATGAATTACCGATGTTCCCTGCGATGGCACCAAAAACTTGATCGCAACCAAAACGGTCATTATTGTGTAATAACCGCAAGTAAACGATTGAACATTGAGCACTTGAGGGTGAAATTCCACGAGGAACAAGCGTATTTGTTTTTCTAGCTTAATGGATCACTGATTAAGTTTGAACAAGTTTGGGTAGTTGTTTTTCTACAACTAAGTCTATCAATCTAGGGTTTGCAAGTTAGAATGAAAATCTAGGGTTTCGGGAGTTCCATAACCATCTGGCGTAATTCTATCCAAGGTCCGAGGTTTGTAAGTTAATTTTGATGAGGATTATTATCTGAGCTAGTTATTTATTTAATATATCAAATTCAAGATACTTCAGATATGATGTGTAAACCTATGCCTTAGCAGTCACTATGGTTGCAGAAGACTCTTTCTGTATACCAGAAGGTCGCGAGTGCAGAACTAGTCTATGGTCGCAGAACTTGTGCGACCATAAGATCGTAGGCTATGCGCGACCAAGATGACCTGAGTGTGTTTGAGCTTACCAGACGCGTTCCCAGGATAAAGACAATCGTCAAGGAGATAAGATGTGCGGTTATGTGGGACCCCCATTTGAGGAATCCGGTGCCAACTGCCCAGGTGGGTTGCACTCAGAAAAGGTACATTGCAGCTCACAACAACAAGATGCTTTATATAAAAATGCGAGTAATTAAAAACGAGTGCTGATCACAAGGACCAACATTACAATAACTTAGCGCCAAAATGACGCATTTAAATGTTGATACAAATTAAGGAGTTTTCGACACAAAGGTCGGCACAAAATAAAACAACAATAACAAACAAAAGGACTTCATCAGTCTTCTTCTTCTGCAGCAGCGGTGTTGTACGGGCCTTCTCCACATCGGACTCCACCTTGGTACATAACCCTCTAACAAGCTTGGTCTTCAGTTTCTTCTTCTTGTTCCACATTGGGTTCAAGACCGTAAGATTCAGGGTCGACGAATCCTTCTTCTAAATTTGTTTGTAAAAGCAAGGGTGAGCACATTGTCCACATGGTGCTCAACAAGTCCCAAGTAAGAATGCATGTACATATAGATGAGGGGGAAATTTCTCAAAGAATAGCTCTTTGGCTTTATGTATGTATATAGAATAGATTTTCGCACTTGGTTTTGAAGAAATGATCTTTACTTTCGAAAGCGGTGCTTTTAAAACGCTAAGCTAAATTCTCAGAAAATGTTGTGTGCGGCGGTCTTCCATGAGTCACCACTTTATTCAGATTTTGTGAAAACTTTCCAAAAGCTACTTGTGTTGCATCTATGTGAATAGAATCCACAGCGCGCAGACTCCATAACCTGGGAGCTCAGAGTATCCGATACTTTTTTAAACTTTGCAAAAGTGTACCACCTTAATCCACCGATCATTCGGCTTTCAAGTCGGTACCTCTTCATGCGACTCTTACGCATGTGACAAGGCCGAGATGACACAACAGTTTACAGTCCTAGCATTAACTATTCCCTGCCCGGTAAATAGACAGTCAAGTCTGTCGTGCCCCGAAACTGGGACAACGACTACTCCTGTAGAGACCTAGCTCGCTGTAGCTAGTCCCAAACCACAAACCTTTGACTTCCCAGGATGAGTCAAACACTGGAGTGTATTACATTGCAACAGAGTACTCACAAAATATTAAGCAGTGTGGCCTGCTGGCCTTAATATTACATAAAGGATTACAATGCCTACAAGGCATTCAGGGTTTAGCCGAATATTTAACTACGCAGCAGAAGATAGGTGACCCTCCCACAAAAGAAGTTGACGGCAGAACAACACACTTCAGGGTTCTGGCGGAACTGATTCTCCTCCTTCTGGATCCACGAAGTACTCCATGCCATCATCTTGATCAAGGTAGGCTCCATCTATTGAGTTAAATGTTGCAAGGGTGAGCACTTACGTACTCAGCAAGTCATAGGTAAGAGTAGATACATATAGTAGTGATGATATGAACCTAGACTAGTCAAGAATTATGGATATTTGTAAAATAATCTTTTCCTTTCTCATCTCATCTTATAGCAGTACTTTTCATAATATAACATCATCATTCATGTTCACTAGATTATAGCACTATCGCGACACGTCGACACATGACAGCCCACAGCAGCACTCCTTATCATGACAACACATGTCATTTGGGTAATCTTGATTAAACATATTTTATTTAGAAAATAGTACTTGTGTCACACCCCGTGGATTTAATCCACCGCAGCAGACTCCTATAAACCCGGGAGCTCGGAGTATTCGAATACGTTTTTAACTCTGCAAAGAGGTACCAATTTACCCGCAAGATATTCCACTTTCAAACCTTTCCTATCATAACAAAATGATTGGACCCCTGACTCACTTCATATTGTGAGCGGCAAGGTGGAAATAACAAGAACTTTTGTTATGTTTACTCACAATTCACCCCTGACCCTGTGGATCTCTCGCGAAACACAGTTGTGGCGGGCTATACCCCCACCCTTACTCATTTCCCCATTGCTGAGTCTAATGTCAGATCACCTTCAGTGATAGTGGGAGTCAGCCTCCATATCAATCATCACAACACATCTCATGCAGGGGTTTCATGTGCGATCCACATAAGTACTTGTTCAGGCCTGTCCCATACCAGGCTTGCGGTTAGCACGTTGTTCATGCCACTAGACACACAACACAAGGTTCTAGTCCTTATATGCCAGTGACCAGACCATCCACAACCCTGCACCTTCAGTGCCTGCATTCCTTTGTAGTCTAGCACCTCCAGTGCTACAGCCATGTATACCATTTTCTGGTCACGACTAGGGGTTCTATTTCATGAATATAAGTATATAAATACATATAATAGTTCATGGCTCAAAACTTGTTTATTTCACATTTCACAGATAACCAGTCTAGTACTGCCAATTCATAAATCAACCATTCTCAATCTTTCTCATTCAATATTATCTATATTCAAGGTTATGTTTTAGCAACATTTAAAATATAGGTTCAAGATGACCAAGGATATGACTTGCCTTCCGCGTCGTAAAATACAGCAGTCGATGACGGGTCAACAGCAAAATCTTCAAAGTCAGCTTCTGAATCTGCTCGACGACAAACAATCACACAATAATTACTTATAATATTTAAAATGTTTTATGACTTATATGCAGAAATACTCAACAAAAATGATTGAACTATACTGGAGATAATTGGGATTGTAAGCTGAACTGAGTTGAGATCTAGGGTTTCAAGGAATTGGCTAAGAATGGTGTTAGATGCTCTTAGGATCTCAAGGTTACAATAAGAACATCAGTTTTGTGGCTGGTTTGATCAAGAACAGCGAATGTCAGCAGATCGACATTCGGATCAAAGCTCTGACATAACTTCAGGGAAAGCTAGAGAGCTTATCTCAAGTTATGACAGTAGAAGAAAGTGTAGATCATAACTCTACAAATTCAGTGGACAAAGTGGTTTTCAAATTGCACAATCAGAAATGGGTAAACAAGGCCAATGCCATTGGCTGGCATGCACTGAGACAGTGTCAAAATTTAGGGTTTAGCGGAAAATATAATTCAAAGGCTCAAATCAAGTTGTGATAGAAGAAGAAAATGTTAATCACAACCTCAGGAATCTAAGGGACAAAGTTATGCTCAAAATGCACATCTGGAAGGGAGTGAAAAGGGCTAATGCCACTGACTGACATAGTTTGGCATTGATCTTGACATGGCCAGAAACTAGGGCTTGGCATAACTTTTGATTTAGAGCTCCAATTGATGCACCACTTTGTCTGGGAGGTAGGCAAGGATAACAGGAATAATTAAGTCAACAGAATCTAGGGCAAGAAATTCAGTGATGAACTGAGGTGAACTGGTTGCACTGGAGCAGTTCTGGACAAGATCTTGGCATGGCTATATCTTTTGATCTAGGCTGATTTAGGTGTCGGGCTAGAAGACAAAAATACTCAGGGGGTTAAGGCACACACTATGGACAAAGTGATTTGAGCTGAAACGGCCGGGAAAACTTTTCCGGTGAACTGTGCCGGAGAAGAACACTACTGTTTGGGGGTTTTCGATTTAGGCCGAATGAACTCGATTCCAAGCTTGGGAAGTGATATATGGGTAAGAGGAAGCTACCTGGACGATCAATTTGGCCGGAGGATGGCCGGAGAAGCCTGGCGACGATCGCCGGTTTCTGGAGAAGCTCAAAATTGGGGAAAGCTTCGATTGAAGCTCAATCTGGAGATCTTGATGCACAGGCTTGCTGGAAATGGCTCACTGATCATTTTCTTCCATAGAATCGAAAGCTAATTCGAAGTAATTTGGCCTGCATTGCTGGAACAGGGAATTCTTCGAATTTCAGCCATTTCCGGCGATCACCGGCGATAGGGTGCAAGAGAGTTAAATTAGTTGGTACAGCACGATGAGGGAGGTGAGGGAAACTCACTAGTGCTGTCAATTTGGTGGTTGAGGCTGCGTTTGAGGCTGTCACCGTGAGGCCTCGAGCTGGTCTCGCTAGAGAAGAAGACTAAGACAGAAAATCTGAGACTTGGATGATTTCCAGTGAGGTTTGAGGGAGCTGCTGAGCACAGGGATGCTTAAATAGGCAGGCGAAGCTTGCGAAGAGGAAACAATGAAGTAATTGGCAGCCGGTGACTTGACTGGTTGCGTGCAGGAGCAGTAGCGGCGAAGAAACAGCAAGAGCGGTGATGCGACGGCGACAAGCTTTCAGCTGATCACAATGTCGCCTCATCGGGACCTGGCAAAGCTTGTAGCAAGCGGTGGCGACAAGTACTGGCGCGGCGAAGCGACGTGGCGATGAATTGCTGACAAAAGCCGTTGATCGCGCGCGGGAGCAGGCACTGGTCGTCGACGTTGCAGCGGCGCTGCCACGGTGACGGCTGAGGCGAGGACACGTGCGCAACAGCATGCACGATCAAGTTGCAGGTGAAGCTTGGCCTGCGGCGAACGTGCACGGCGCAAGGAAGCAAAACACGGCGAGTACTGGTCGTGTGTACAGTTGCTGCTGCTCTGGTCGAAATAGGGCTGATTTGCAGTTTTTGATTTCTTGATTTGGACTGAATTGTAAATCTGAAGATTTGGAAGGTTTGATCTGGAATTGATTCTGCTGTTTTGGTATACTTAATTCCATAGATGATTTGGCACAGCTAGAAGATAAAGTTTGAGACATTTGGATGACTTTTGATATGAACTGAAAACAGAGTAGATTAGGGTAAAATAAGTCTTAAACTTATTGATCTCGAATTCCGGGATTTAGGGTTTGATTTTGAGATACTCATATAAGAAGAATTTGTGTTGAAAAGCATTTGGGAGATGTTCCCTGAATCAGATTCGAATTTGAAGATGTTTTGCAACATTTTGCCTTTTCTGGCTTTTAGAAAATCTGGAAAAAGGACTGATCTGCGAATCTGGAGTTTTGGAAGGTTTAAACTGAATTTGATTGCACTGATCTGGCAGATTATATTCAACAGAATATTTGGCAAGAACAGTTGATAAAATTTGGCACATTTGAGTAGTCTTTGATACAGACTGAAAATAGGGTATTTTTAGGGTAATTGAATCTGAGTTTCACTTTCTTTTGAATTATGGTAATTAGGATGAGATCTTGAAATCTGTACAGAAGAAGAACTTGTTTCAAATAGCATCTAGAAAAGATTTGCCGAAGAAATTCTTAATTTGGGGTTAATATGGAGATTTTAGCCTTTTTGGGTTTTCAGATATCAGATAAGGACTAATTCGTAATAACTCTTGGACTGATTTGTGAAAAGAGTCTAGATGATAAAATCTGGCTGCCAACTTTCTGGTTTAAGGTATTGGCATACCTATGATCATATTTCAAGAATAATCTGATCTGAACTTGGTCTAGATTTTGATTAAATTTGAATTTCTGAAACTTAGGGTATTTAGGTAATATAAGATATTTCTGTTTTCGAAAACAGAAAGGAGTTGATAAATCGGGAAATTAGAGATAGAATTGGATCTGGGTTCTGAAGGCTTTTAGGTTTAGGATAACTGATAGATCAAATCTGGCAAGTCAGATCTTGACTTGGGGTCACCTGATAGATTTTGGAGATTTTAGGGCTAGAACAGAATAAAGCTGAGGCTGTTTTGGTTGATTTAGAAGAGACATATGCATGCATGACTTTTAAGAAAAAAACTTTTCACCCCAAAACTTAGGATGTTACAAAGTCTCAAGTACCGTTGTGGGTCCTCCCCACTGCCTTACTTCCTAGCCTGCTTCTATGTTCTCGCAAGACACATAGCCTCTCTTGATTACAGTCGCGCACGACTTAATCTGGCATAGGGCGTCTTCCTTCTTTCCACCTTTTCCTCTCATAATTTTTCTGAACTCACATCACTCCTGGCCTTCTGCGGCCCACCAGCTCTCGCAAGAAACTGAATCGACATCCATTGCAGGGAAAAGCTAATACTAAAGAAAGCTACTAAGTTGCGCCCGTCCCATAACCGGGCAAGTGGTTGGTATGTTTTTCATGCCGCATAGAAGCACAACACAAGGTTCTAGTCCTTATGAATCTCTAGTGAGGAGTCTTTCACATTCCCAGTGCGCACACAGCACCATCCAATCAAACCATCCTCACTATCGATTCCAATCACATTTTCTTTCACAAAAAGGGTTTTGAATATGCTTTTCTCATATGTGACCATTCAATATTTAACATATAATCTTGAGCATAGCATAGCCTAAGCATGATATTCTAGGGTGACAAGGGTGCATGGATATTCAATGTCAAAAGGGGCTTTACAGTTATTTAGGTCATATCTAATCATTTTATTGAAACATAGCTCTTATTTGAATCTAAGGCATGCACATACTTGAAAACAGTTAACATTCTTCATTTCAAGATATTAGGCTAGACATGATCAAGGGTTTGAGACTTGCCTTGCAGTGATGGGTCTAGCTGCTCAGATGAATGCTCGAAGATCTCTTCTGTTCCTTCAACGTCTGGTTCCACGGCGGATACAAACAACACATACACACTATATAAGCACACAAGTACTAGAAAATAATACGCAAATATATCATGCATGCAGGGAAAGGGTTTGGACAAGGTCACTTGATATTGATCGAAGAGATGGGCTCAAAAGGACTTGAATGTCGAAGGGCTGACATTCGGCTCATGGCTTCACATAGCCCTAAATTGGTTCTAGGTTTGTTTTCTGGAGATGTGACAATAGGGAATGTTGTAGAACATGGTTAAAAAGGCTTAGTGGATAAAGTGGCATTTCAATTGCTCAAATGTAACAGGTCTAAATCATCTAATGCCACTGGTGGACATGCACTGACATAGTGCTAGACATGGCCAGAAACTAGGGCATTGCATAACCTTTGACTCAGGACTCCAATTGGTGTACAACTTTGTCTGGGGTTTAGGCCTTGATAGCAGCTACAAAACTCTCAACAGGCTGAAGGGCAGAAAGTGGCCGGAGGGTGGCCAAATCCTGTGAGCAAACACGGTGGCCTGAACTACTGGACAGTAATCTTGGCATGATCATAACTTTTGATCTAGGTCGATTCAGGGTTCAAGCCAGTGGAGTAAATTGCTCAGGGTGTTGAGGCCTAGCTAGATGACAAGGTTTCATCGGCTGGTTTGGCCGGAAAACGAACTCCAGCGATTGGGGCCGAAGACGAAGGCACTGATTTGGGCGTTTTCGTTCCAGGGCGTTTGAACACAATTCCACCCTCGGGAAGCATCTAGGGGTCATCACGAAGCTACTGGTGCACTCAATTTTGCCAGAGAATGGCTGGAGAAGCACAGCGGCGTTCTCCGGCGAACTGCCCAGGCTCGGACTTGGGGATTCGACGCTCGAGGCAAAATTGACGATTCCAAACTTGCAGTCTTACTCCTCCTAGCTTACTGATCACTATTCTCTACTGGCACGAGGATCAATTTGGCTTGAATCGCTCGGAATTAGGGGAACAGGGGATTATGGCTTTTCCGGTGATTGCCGGCATTGAGGTTTGCCGGGGGTCAATTAAATGTTATGGCACATACCGGGGGATGAGGGGAGCTTACTGGTGGTGTTGGTTTGGAGTGAGAAGCTGCGGGCGAAGCTGGTGCCGTGAGCTTCAGAAGTGGCTCGCCGGGGAAGAAGGTCTTCACGGCGGCGCTGAGGGGCTTGGTTGCTCTCTGGTGGTAGAAGCTAAAGCATACAGCTGTGGGGTGGTGTGAAGAGATGCTGGGAGAGGGGGCTTTATATAGCCGCGGGGTTGAGTCCTCAGGAGCGGCAGCAATCATCGAGAAGATGCTCTCTGGCGCTGGAGCGGTCAGCGAGGCACATCGGGACACGGCGGGAGCTCTGCCAGAGACGGAGCATCGCGCGAAATCGGGACTTCGTCAGGACGATGGGATAGCGAGCTTCGGCATGGCAACCATGTGGCAGTAAAGTCCTGACAATGTCAGGCACGCGCGCGAACGGTGAAGCCACGGTCTCCGGTCATCGCCAGAGTGGCGCTCCTTGGCGCGACGCGAGCATGTGCGGTACACGCTGGTTTCGACTGTTGGCGGCGGCGAATCTGGCCGGCGGTGAAGGCTATGGTGGTTCACGGCAACAGCAACAGCTGCGGTCGAATGTCCTCAGGTCGTGGTCGTGCTCGCGGCTCTGGTCGTGGTCGAAGAAAGGGCCAGGGGCTTGTTTGCAAGGTTTTGGACTGATTTGCGAAGGTTTGGACTAAACTGCGAGGATTTTGGTTCGGGAACTTGGGCCTATTTGCAAATCTGAAGATCTGGAGGGCTGATTTGAATTTTGACTTTGCAGATGAGTGTTACCAAAATACTTGGACTCATCTAGCAGGAAAAATGGTAAGATCCGACAAGATCTGAGGGTTTCAACAAAAATCGAAAACAGGGTAAAATAGGGTAATTAGGGTTTGACATTTTGCCGGGGCTGAAACTAGGGTTTCGGTTGAGATTCTTGAGTTCTTCCAGAAGGGAAAAACGTTTAGAAAAATGAAAGAAAGATAATCACTTGATCAGATTTGAATTTGGCAATGATCTTGGACTTTTAGCCTTTTTGGGCTTTCTGAAAATTCTGGAAAGGACTAAATTGAAACACTTTTGGACTGAAATGTGAAAATGATCTGGGAGATGAAGTTTAGCTGCCAACTTTTTAGGTTAAGGTAGTGGCATACCTAAGATCAAGATAGGGTTGAGACATCAGGGATTCCAAAGAAGATATGCTGACTCGCAAGCAGAAAAGATAGCCAAAAACTGGGATGTTACAGGTTATCCATAACTACATGTATTAACCGGCGAAGAGATAAGTGCAGTTATGCAACAACATAGTAGTAACCGTACAAACTACTTCATGTTGGCATCCTTTCATTTAGTATAAAAAGATGACGAGTGTGTACAAGCAAGGGGGAAGAAGATCAATAATCCACAGAGAGAAGACTTGAATAACTCAAGCAATAGACGATAGGTAAAAGTGTTGAGAGAGATTGATTAGCCTCTGTAACAATTTCTCTTCCCTGTAATAGTCTCATACGTAGTGAAACCACCACCAGGCATAGGGCTGTTACTCAATCTATTGAGGGCCCGAACTTGTATAATTCTTTGTGTCTCCATTTCATACTTGTCTTAACTTACCTGATAAACACCCTGAAAGGTCTCACATCCAACTCACAAATTGCGTAAGATCGACTAAGGACCCCGAGTCCGAATCGTCGACAGTTGACGCCCACCTTGGGGCCTTTCTCAAGGTGCTTTCTGTCATCAGGAGTTCTGGTAAGTCATGTCTAGGGCGTATGATTTCGAGAACGATTTCAATCTCGATGACTATGCCCATATTCAAATGCCCTCATCTGATGATCCCATTCCTATGGAAGAGTTGGATCGCGAGGATGTCCTTAAAGAACATCCTGAGGATCCATCTTCTCCAACTTTGGTCATGTCCATCGACCAAGAGCGAGAGAAGATAGAACAGACGCCTCTTTTGAGTCCTGCCACATTAGAGGCTGAATATGCACCACAACACATCGCTCCAGAGGATGTGGATGATGGTAATCTGGAGCTTAGTCCTAGGAAGTTCGACCCAAACAATCTCCAATCTCTCTTTGATTTCGAATCTGATTCGGAACAAGGAGTGATGTTTTCTCCATCTACGACCTCGGTTCCTCGAGAAGTCGCTGCACTATCGAAGGAAACTCATGAGCTGCGAATTGCTAGGGAGGAACAGGAACGCAAACAAAAGGAGGATCAGGATCGCGAGCAGCGAGAAAACGAGATTCGCAGGGCCATTAAGGAAGCCTTACACCTTGTGCAATCTCACCATGATGCCACCCCTAGCACTTCCTGTCATCCGCATGGTCGTAGATGCGACCAAACACCTTCTTTGGCCCCAGATTATCCCCCGGCGATCGAAGAAAAAGGTGACACCCATGGAACCCAGGAGGAGTACACAAGATCAAATTCGTGTTATCATAGATACGCTGCGTAATCCTCCTCCTGATATTGAAGATGTGGATAGGACGACCTTCGCCAGAGTCCTGGCGGACACACTTGATGAAGTTGCATCTGATGCAACTCCAACGGCATCGTCCCGCTCTAAGATTTGCTCGCATGAGCGAGATTATTCTCAGTCTGGCCATGGCAGGCACAACCGATTGCCATCAGGGCCAGTTCGGCATGATAAGGTCAAGCGAGTTGGGAGTTCGCGTGATTGAGATCGCATACCAGTCCATTCTTGTTTGGGGCCACGAGGTGTATCTACACAAGGTGATGTCGCCCGTGACCATGTGGAAGGTCACGGACATTTCCATAGTTCCTATGTTGGTTGTAAAGCTTTCTCACCAGGTCTCCATGCTGTGGTCTGGCTAGATAAGTTTAAACCAGGAACAATCAAAAGATTGGATGGAACTTAGAATCCATTCTAGTTTCTTCAAATCTACATAACTGCCATTCAAGCGGCAAGAGGAGATGACTGCGTAATGGCAAACTACTTGCCAACGGTTCTCGAAGGACCAGCAAGAACCTGGTTGTTTAATCAACCAGAGGGGTCGATTTCCAATTGGGAAATTTTGTGTGATGCAATACTCAAAAATTTCCAAAATTTTTATTAGAAGGCTGGCAAGGAAGATGACCTTCATCACTTGCACCAAACTTCCATAGAAACTCTTCGGTAGTTTGTTAAGAGATTTGTTGGAGTGAGAAATACCATTCCAAATATCTCTGACAACTCTGTTATCAGGACATTTAAGCATGTAGTTCGACATCAGAGGTTCACTGAGGACTTACTCATCCATCCACCCTAGTCAGTAGCTGATCTCTTCGACATGGCTGACTGCTATTCTGATGCGGCCAAGGCCGTAGAATGGAACAGAATGGTGGACAAGGGGACTTTGCCGCCACAACCAGCTCTCAAGAACAACAAGAAGGGCGATTCTAGCAAAAAACCAGAGTCATCATCTGGTGGGAAATCTAAGAAGTCCAAGAACTTTTTGGACAGTATCAGGATGTTGTTGCCGACAAACCTCCGTCGGGTAAAGGTAACAAGTTTCCATTCAAAAGTAAAACTCTTAGTGGCCGCGACGACGACCATTCGGGAAAATTAGCTAACCCGCAGGGAAACAAGAAGTGGTGTCCATTCCATAACTCAACGGGACATTATCTCAAGAACTGTCGCAATCGGTTGAAGCAATTGGATGACTTCTATGAAGGAATTGGACCTGTGCCGAGCATACCACAACTGGGTCAAGCCTGCGAGGTTGAAGATGCTGATGGAGATGAAGAAATGTCTTTCCAGGTACCCAAAAATCATGTCAATATTATTTTTGGTGGTTCCTCCTATGCTTCTAAGCGTCAATTCAAAACTTTTTACCGTGAGGTAAATAAAGTTGAGACTCCCCTTGGAGAGCCTCAATATCCTTGTTCGTCGGAAACTCCCTTAACCTTCGACTGGGACGATTTTCCAAAGGGGCTCACACCACCATTGCGACCCAGTCATTACCCCGATAATTAGCAATGCTAGAGTCAAAAGAGTTCTGATCGACGGGGGTAGTTCCTTGGACCTGTTACTGGTCAAGGCACTTGATGAGATGCAAATTGCTCACTCAAAAATTAAACCGATAATTGATCCGTTTTATGGAATCATCCTTGGTCCCTCAATGATGCCAATTGGACAAATTGTAATATCGGTAACATTAGGAGAACCAGACAATTTCTGAATGGAGTTAATTACATTTCATGTGATTGATTGCGATCACTATTTTTAGCAAGTCAACACTTGCTAAGTTCATGGCAGTGGCGCATTATGCTTATCAATGCGTCAAGCTACCAAGCCCCAAAGGCGTCATTTTGGTCTGAGGCAGCTGGAACACTGTACTTACCTATGATCGACTATCTCTGGAGTTGGTGGATCAGCTTCCCCTTCGGGATGTTAAAATTGTGACCGTAGCCTCAGATATGATCAAAGTTGCCCCATGACCAAATGAGAAACTAAAGCTGGTTCTATTATACACAGACGATCCATCCAGAACCATTCGGATTGGATCAGGTTTGGATGACAAATAGGAACTCGAGCTCATTACTTTCCTCTGGGATAACGTAGATGTGTTTGCGTGGAAACCATCCCACATGCCTAGAGTCACAAGGGAAGTGATCGAGCACAGGCTAGCAATATGGCCCGGACAGCGACCAATAAAACAAAAGCTGAGAAGTTTTGCTATTGACCGACAAGAAGCCATCCATTCGAAGTTAGACCAACTCCAGAAGGCAGGATTTATTCGCAAAGTCGATCATCCTGAATGGCTTGCGAACCCGGTCATGGTCCTAAAGTCAAATGGTAAGTGGCGCAAGTGCGTTGATTACACCAGCCTAAACAGTGCATGCCCGAAGGATGATTTTCCCTTTCCTCGCATCAGTCAGTTGGTCGATTCTACAGCGGGTTGCGAGTTGATGAGCTCCTGGATGCTTACTTAGGGTACCATCAAATTAGCATGGCAGAAGAAGAAGAAGATGAAGAGAAAATTGCCTCCATCACACCATTTGGCACCTACTGCTACGTCATAAAGCCATTTGGTCTCAAGAACGCCAGTCCCACGTACCAGCGCTTGATGCAAAAGACCTTTCTTTCCTAGTTGGGGCGTAACTTGAAAGCTTACGTCAATGCTTTGGTTGTAAAGAGCTTGAAAAGCTTTAGTCACATAGATGATCTTGCTGAAACCTTCCGTAATTTAAACAAGCATGGAATAAAGTTGAATCCTGAAAATGTTCCTTCGAGCTTTCTTCTGGTAAACTTTTGGGTTTTCTTGTTTGTTCAAGAGGAATTGAGGTGAATCCCAAAAAAATTAGGGCCATTGAGCAAATGAGATCTCCTTCGACCATGAAGGATGTCATGAACCTAACAGGTCGCATGGCAGCTTTAAGCCGTTTCATATCGCGACTAGGCGAACACGGTTTGCCATTCTTTAAGGTTCTTCGCAAGTACAATGGTTTTACCTGGTCATATCAAGCTGAAAAAGCCCTTCAAGAGGTCAAAGCATGTTTATCTAGTCCACCAGTACTGGTCTCTCTGAATTTAGGGGAGCCATTACTTCTTTACTTGGCGGCCACCCCTCACGCGGTCAGCACAGTCCTGGTTGTGGAGAGAGAAGGTGTACAGCAACCAATCTATTACATAAGCGAAGTACTTCATGGACCAACAGAGCGTTACCCTGAAGTCCAGAGCTACTTTACCCGCTTCTAATGGCTTCCCGTAAGTTACGACATTACTTTCAATCACATAAAATTACTGTGCCTTCGTCCTTCCCATTGGGAGATATTATCCAAAATTCGGAGAAATCTGGTCACATCGCGAAGTGGGCAGTGGAACTTGGAGCATTTGATATCCATTTCACCCCTCGTATCACAATTAAATCACAAATTCTTGCATATTTTGTGGTTGAGTGGACTAATCCCGACCCTCTTGCGCAAGAATCTAAAGATTTACAATGCACCGACCATTGGACGATGTATTTTGACGGCTCTCATAATTTTCAACACTCGGGGGCTGGAGTGGTCTTAATTACTCCTCAGGGAGACCAACTCAAGTATGTCATTCAATTATAGTTTGTTGCGACTAACAACGCAGTAGTGTATGAAGGTCTTCTTGCAGTGCTTTGAGCAGAAAAATTCCTTGGAGTCCGTCGATTAGTGGTGAGGGGAGACTCACGGTTGATCGTAAACCTGGTAAACAAGGAGTACAACACCTCCGATGAGACAATGGCTCATTACCTAGGGGAAGTGAGGAAATTGGAAAAACACTTCAGTCATTTCGAAGTCCAATACATCCCACGAAAGGATAATATATTCGCTGACCAATTATAAAAAATTGGGTCCGCACGCACATCCGCTCCAGTAGGAGTGTTCATTGAACACTTAAAATACCCTACGATCATGGCTTCTGTCGAGGATGATCTGGTGATAGTTCACGTCGCCGACCTTGGACATGAAGAAGACTACACCCGACTATTATAGATCGATCTTTAACATGGGGCCTTGCCCAAGGATGAAATCGAGAGTGATAGGTTAGTTCGGAAGGCGCATCTATATAAAATCATTGAAGGAGTTTTGTATAGAAAGGGTACTCAAGGAGTATTCATGTGCTATATCTCCCAAGAGGAAGGTAAATCCCTCTGGAAAGAAATTCATGACGGTGTATGTGGTGCACATGCATCTTATCGGACGCTGGTCGGAAAAGCTTTTCGACATGTTTTTTATTGGCCTTCAGCACTTGATGATGCCAAGCATTTGGTCAAAACATGCCCACAGTCTCAATTTCATACAAGGCAAGTTCATCAGCTTGGATATGCCTTACAAACTATTCCTTTAACATGGCCTTTTGCAGTCTAGGGAATAGATATAGTGAGCCTTATGCCCCAAGCCGTTAATGGGTACAAGTTGTTATTCGTAGTCATTGATATGTTTACTAAGTGGATTGAAGCTGGACCAGTCTACAATATTATCGCCGCTGCGGCGTAGAAATTCTTTCACAAGAATATTGTAACGCGATTTGGCATTCCAAATCGTCTTATCACCGATAACGGTTCCCAGTTCGTTAGTGGTCTCTTCCTGGACTATTGTGATGAAATCGGGACCAAGGTGTGGTTTGCATTTGTCGCTTATCCACAGAGCAATGGTGCTGTTGAACGTGCCAACGGGCAGATATTACAAGGCATCAAGAAGCGTGTTTTTGTTTGCATTAAAATGCCCTTGGGGGCTTGGGTAGATGAACTTTACTCTGTTCTATGGGCACTACGCACTACTTGTAGTCGGGCAATGGGTGAGACACCTTTTCAACTGGTATATGGTGCCGAGGTTGTCTTGCCTATGGAAATTCATATTGGTTCTGTTCGTGTAAATCAATTTGATCACTCTGATCAACATGAACAACGAGTCCAATATATTACCCTCTTTGAGGAGAAACGCGATCGGGCTCTGATTAAGTCTGCAGCATATTTACAAGCTTTGCGTAAATACCACAACAAACGGGTGTGACCTCGTAGTCTTCAGTGGGCAACCTAGTTTTACGAAAAAATAAAACTAGTCTAATCGCAACAAATTCTCCCCTCAGTGGGAAGGCCCTCATACTGTGGTCTCAGTGCTGCGACTAGGATCAGCCTAATTAGAAATGGAAGATGGAAGGATTTTGTCCAATACTTGGAACATAGATCAGTTACACAAGTTCTACGTGTAAGTTTTTCCATTTCCCTTTTTCCTTTTCAATTAGCATGATTTTGTTAAAAAAAAATAGCATGTACATTTCTTTTTTCGCATTATGTTACGATTTGATTCTTTTGTCCCATCCTTGCCGAGCTATGCTCGAGGGCTGGTCGCCACTTATCATCTTATCATAGTAACCAAGTTGGATTCACTGGTCAATCTCATGATCGCATCTAGATAAGACATCCCTAAATAAGCCGTTTCTCAAAGCATACGGGGCTTACTAGCATGTTTTTGATCATTTGAGGGGCTTCCAGTTCGCAAGAAACTTCGGTATTATGTTAAGATCAGTATTGGTGCGACCAGATGATCATATCTAGTTGAGACATTTCTTTCTAAACCATTTCTTAATGTATAAGAAACTCGCTAGATATCCCTTGAACATCTTTACACCATATTTTTCCTGAGATTATAATACAATGCCTTCGGTATGTATGATCTTAAGAAGGGGCTAGGGGAATATGGTCATAATATAACACGAAATTAAGTACACCTATTCCAAAAGTGAAAGGCATGCATCTGCATATTTTCTACTGCAATTGTATATGTGCAGGAACAATTTAAATAGAGGATCATTGTTTAGTACAATAAGATCACAGTAAACCGAGTTCTTTCAAGAGGTTTTCAATCAAGGGCATGACTTCCTCCATTATGGCTTCAAGCTGTTCTTCACTCTCAAATTTTGTATCTCCCACCACCGGATTCAAATCCATGTTTGAGCCGTGGTGATGTCTTAATTTGCACAAAATGGTAGAGGCTACAAATCTTGCATTGGTCTTCAATGCCTCTTTGTGCCGCTTTGTATCTTCAGGAAGATACTCAAGAAGTGATTAAGCTTGAGCCGCAACCAATTTTCATGACTCACTGAGGCTTAAGTTTTCCTTTTGGGGATAAATAATATTAGCCTTCAGCAAGTCCGCAACAATCTTTAGTTTCTCAAAGACTTCCGACTGAATGCTGCTGCAGGTTGAGATCGTCGCCCTCAAAGTTCTCCTCTCCTCATAGACAGTGTCGGCCGTCTTTTTGAATGACTCTATGGTTGTACTCTAGTGCTCGATGTTTGCACGAAGTTGCCTGTTCTAAGTTTCAGCTTGGGCACACTTCTTCTGGAAGTCATTCTTCTCTTTAGAAAGAATGCTTATTTGTTCCTCTTGTACTACATGAACAAAGTAATGGAAATTACAGCAGTTCATGTAAAGAAACAACATCCTTTTGTTGAAAGGAAACTTACAGGCCAGCTTTAATTGCACCTCGTTGAGTTCTTTCTCCATAGAAGAAAATCTTGTGGCTGCAGTTTCTTCCTAATCTCGCTAATCAGCCATACCTTTTGTCAATGAAGAATTTTCCCTGCGACCAGAGAGGCAATCTTTACACTTACATGAAGTTCAAAGTTGGTTTAAACAAGGTATGGATATTTACTGTTGTAGATGGCTGATCTCCCTTTGCACGACCTCAAATTGTTCTGCTAGAACCTTTGACTTGGTCGCCATCTGGGTAAGATCCTGAAACACAGTAAAACCTATTGTTTAAACCTGAACATTCCTAAGATCCTCAACTTTAGAGAAGGTAAAAAAATTTTATTTACCTCTACGAAATTGCTGAAAGAAGTTTTCAGCTTGCTCTCGAGTTCATTCGAAGGTTGAACTACGAGACCAGTCTTTTCCTTGACAATAGGAGCAGCGAATGATTGTTCTTGCTGGTTCACTCCTATTGTAGAGGTTGCAGTTTCCATCCTATGAGATTGGAGATCCACAATTATCTCCTCCATAATGGCTTGAGGGGACTACCTCAGCCATTGTGCTTGTGCCTATGTTCCTTGCGACCTCCATGGTAGATATTTTGCCAGTTTTTGGTGAGGTCGGCAGGGTGCTAGGCACAGGGTTCCTTGAAAAAACACGATGCGTAACATGTTTGTTCTCGAAAAATGTGATTTGGCAAGATGTGATATCCTTACTTGATTCGAAACCCTATCTGATTCTTGGGTTTCAGTGATGGGCTCCAAGGAGACATAAGCATGTTGTGCGCTCCTATCGAAGCATCCTCAAAACTTGTCCTTGTTCTCCTCTACTTGAACAGGAAAGTAGTTTCCTTTTCCTGCATATTAAAAAGATGATTAGTATTTACAATGAGGGAAAAGCTTGTGAAGTGTGATGTTCTTACCCCAGCAACTCCTTCGGTGTTAGGAGGAGGTGTCACTAGCCCTGAAGTAGATGAAACTACGGCCGCAAAGTCTTCTATGACCATAGTTGTTGAAATTCCGGCCTCAGGACTAGAAATTTCCTTCATGACCGCGAGTTCTCCCACAACCACGAGATCCCCTACCTCAACAGCTGCCTCTGCCATTGAGGACAATATGTTGGCAATGGTGGGGGAGGATGGCCTCTCTGGAATGTCAATCTCCAAAGGGGTCGTCACCCTTCTCTTTCGGTGGATGAGAGGAACATCGTGTTCCTCATCCTCACTCCCCTTACCCTGTATGATTAAGAAGTGACTCCTATTCATACATGGTATAACAGGGGGAAGAGAAAACCTTACCGCAGCAGTTTTCACCGTAGCCTTCTTTGCCTTTGATGAAGTTCCTCTTCTGGTCTTTTGCTTTGGACACTCTAGGAGTTGGCTCCTTCATCTTTTTGGCTTTAGAAGAGATGACTTTTATTCTCTTTGATGCTGGCCTCCTAGAAGGTCCAGCATTATCCCCAAGGCGTTTTGTCTTGATAACTTGCCCTTTCAGCAGCTACGCCATTCCATAATTGGTGATTTGATATCAACTGGCATCATTGAGAAAGCTTTCCAAAAGAAGTCTTACCTTTTGACGTTCTTGTCTTAGATCGTCACCATTGTTGATCAAGCTCTGAGGATGGGGCGATCCTAGAGCTCCTTCTGTCACCGCATTATATGGCTTTAGAAGGATATTTGTCCTCTTATCAATTTTTGATACGGACAAGACTGTTTCTCAAGATGCAATTGCTCAATCTAACATTGCTGATCGATAATAATGTACAATTTTTGAGCAAGTGAAACTTACTATTATTATAGTCCAAGGTATTATCTGCAGTGGACTGCACCTCCTAGGCAGGGTGTTCCCTCTTCTTTAGAGGGCTTATCCGATTCTTCATAAAGTCGCGGATGATATCTCGCGCAGTCAATTCCTGGTGGACTATGTGAAGAATTACTTTTGCTTTTTTCTGCAAGTCATAATCTAGCACTGGGATGGTGTCCATTTCGCTACTCTTCACCGGCCACCGGGTCTCGAACCACAGGTTGCTTTCCGCCGGTGTAGAGCGGTAGAGCCATTTCTAGCTCCATTCGTGTACTGAATCACGCAGTGGGAAGGAGGGGTAATCCTTTTTCTCGCGCAGGCACAAGTAGACACATCCAGCGGCACTGGGACTTTTTAACCATGCTGAGAAGTAGAACCATTGAAACTGGTCTACGCTTGGCAATACTCCCACAAATGCCTCGCACAAATGCTAGAAAATAGCTAGAATGAGGATAGCATTGGGGTGAAGATTTACTAGCCCCAAATCGAAGTGTGTCAACATGTCTTGCAGAAATTCGCTTTCTGGCAAGGGGAATCCACAACACAGGAAGTCTTCAAAAATCACCAGTTCACTTTCTTGAACATTGGGGGTTTCTTCTTGTTTCTGTGCCTACCGCCAGTTGATTAGTAGTCGCGGAGGAAGGATTTCCTCTTTCTCCAGCACCATCAAACTCTCATCATTATAGTAGATGGATCAATTCAAGGACGCCATTGTTGTGAGAACCGTTGGAAAGCTGAAGGGTTTGAGGGCGATGAAGCTGTCGGTGCACCAAGAAGATTTTTTTCAGCAGAGTGGCTAAGGCAAAAGAGGGTTTTTTGAAGCGTCTCAAGCACGGTAACTCCTTTTATAGGGCCAACAACCCACTACCAGCTGCATTTAATATTTTAATCTTTCCTCTTAATGGGTTTTTCTCGTGAATTGCACCTGGAAACACATCGTTACCCTGGTAGAATTTGAAACAAAATGCATCTTTTTTGAAAGATAAAAAGTCATTTTATTTTAAATTCGGGGGCTATGGTACAAGTGATTATATGGGAATTTTTTGCGGTTTAAATACCCTATGATTTCAGGGTAATCTCGTAATTATAGTAGTGTTATGATCTCAAAGTAAATTCTTTGATCTGATTACTATGCATGACCTCAGTACTATGTATGGTCACAATGCTATTGGTGACCCCGGTGCTCCTTGTGGTCGCAATGATATTCTGTGACCTTAGTGCTGTCTTTCTTTGATCATGGACATAATACTTATTACCCATGTATGATTTGGTCGCAGAAGCACTTACCTATAAACATTTTTTCACATAGAGAGAACTTAAAAACTCCAACTAATGATTATAGATTATACGTAATCATTAAAAAAGGAGTCAAGATGTAAGGAAAAGGGGTTTTATTTCTTACATTCTTTACATAGAAAAGGGTTGCAGGAGACCAAAGTGTCGACCTGATCCGAAAGAAAATTACAAAGTTCCCCTAGGGATAAGTTAATGTTGGAAGGATCAACACTAACTGCTCCGAGGGAGTCCGCGACGTCCCTCAGTCTGTCAACGCCACTTCTCATGGAGGTAAAACAATGACCCTGATCGCGTCGGAGAGGTGTCTTTGGTCTTGTGCGTAGTTTCTCTCTTCACGAGTCAGCCTTATTTCTTGACGCGCTCTCTAAAGACTATTTGTCAAGCGCTTGATCACTGTCAAGGTGGTCCTGAGACAGAGTTCTCGGCTGGCAAGGCGCATCTCGAGAATTTCTTGGTCATCTTGGAGGGTTTTGCATAAAGCAGTTTTCTCTCCAAGGAGAACCTGGATCCCAGCAAGTTGTTCGCTGAGGACCCACAAAGCTTTCTCATCCTGTAAGACCAAGAGTTAGTCGCAGGATATATCCAACAAGGTTAAGGGTAATGTTTACCTCAGAGGCAGCAGATGGCCGGGAAATTGAAGGAATTGGCTCAAGAATGGTACCAATATTCCTATATTTTCAAAACAACGTTGAGCCATACTTAACTATGCAATTCAGTTAAGAGGTAATAACAAAAATCTTTTAACCTTGGTCCCGAGGAATTTGGTGTTAAAGACACTGCTGGCACGATGGTTGTTGACACACCCCCAGATGAGTGTGGAACAAAAGTGTAGAGCAATGAGGTAGTCTGGTCCTCAGTCTTCATCAGTTTTTCTGATGAAGTTCGACTTGACGATCCAGCATCGTCTCCAAAGCACTTCTTGGGAGATGAAGAATCACCGAACACCTAAAGTATTTCAGAATGCATTACTCTGAAGAAGTCTGCTAAAAAGAATGAGGATTTGGGTAGTTGCTTCGAAGGGAGGTTACCTTCTGGATCATCTCAGCAATGGTTTCTTCAGCATCTGAGTCTTCTCCATCACTCTCGATAACTCATTTCGAATTTTGGTTTGCCATCAAAGACAAAGACAGAAGGGAAGATGAAAATAAATTCTAAAGACTTAGCGAGTGGAAACTTGTGAGTCTTAGAAACCAAGGAAGCGTGGCTATTTATAAGTGCTGGAGGCGACGGTTCGTATTCAACAAGTGCTTCAAAATATTAAAAGACACTTACATTTTTCCTCGATTATGTGGTCAAAGATTTCATGATTACCTGTCAAGATAAACCCAAGGTTCTTCTTAGGAAACTAACCGTCATGCAGTGCACAGTACAACTGAAGAAGGAGAAGCGTTAGGTACTATTTCCAATAATCTTTAAATATTTGAAGTAATAATCTTCTTATCTCTTCAAATTTGGGGGCTAGCTGACGAGGATTATTACCCGAGATAGGTACTTACTAAATATATCATATTCAAGATACTTCGGATATGATGTGTAAACCTGTGCTTTAGCAGCCACTATGGTCGCAGAGGACTCTTCCTATATAGCAGAAGGTTGTAGGTGCAGAACTAGTCTTTGGTCGCAGAACTCGTGCGACTATAAGGTCGTAGGCTATGCGCGACCAAGATGACGTGAGTGTGTTTGAGTTCTACAAGACACGTTCCCAGGATAAAGACAACCGTCAACGAGTAATGATATGCGGTTATCCATAACTGCATGTATTAACTGACGAAGAGATTAGTGCAGTTATGCAACTGCATAGTAGCAACCATCCAAACTGCTTCATGTTGGCATCCGTTCATTTAGTATAAAAGGATGACGAGCATGCAGAAGCAAGGGGGAAGAACATCAATAATCCACAGAGAGAAGACTTGAATAACTCAAGCAATACACGATAGGTAGAAGTGTTGAGAGAAATTAGCCTCTGTAACAATCTCTCTTCCCTGTAATATTCTCATACATAGTGAAACCACCACAGGACGTAGGGCTGTTACTCAATCTATTGAGGGCCCGAACTTGTATAATTCTTCGTGTCTCCATTTCATACTTGTCCTAACTTACCTGATAAACACCCTGTAAGGTCTCACATCCAACTCACAAATTTTCGTAAGATCGACTAAGAACCCCGAGTCCGAATTGTCGACAAATTTCAATTGTTTTCCAAGACAAATTAAGTTTCCAATAATAGTTAGAGGATTGCTTCCACTGCCACGTTTGGTGAGAGCCTCTCTCCTGTTCAGGACCCCGTGTCAAAGCGCTAAAGACTCAAGAGCTCCCCTAATTTCAGTTAAGACTCAACTGTTACGTCTGTTGTCTAAGCAAGAAATTAAGGTTTGGAGGAAGAAAACATCAAGAAATTACTCCAAAACTTGAAATGAAGACCGATGGAGAATCATGCCATCCAAATTAGGTCATCCCTAACCCTAGAGGGGATCTACTCACTAAAAACCAGAATAATGCTGAAATAACAATAAGAAAGTAAATAAAAACTTATTTGATTGCTTGAGAATTGTACTTGCCGTCCTTGCCGGCTTACAAAAACAATAAAATAGAGAAGGGGGCACTTCTAAGAAAATTAGACTAAAAACTAAGCATTAACTGCTTCTAAACCTGAGAAAAACATGTCTAATTGACACAAAAGCTTCTCTATTTATAGTACGTAAGTCCGAGAATTACTCAATTACAACTCAAGACTTGTTTAGGAAGGAAACTGAGGAGATTCGGACTTCAGAATGCCTTAAACCACCTAATGGGTCTGTTGAACGCGCCAAATGGGCTAACTGGTCTGTTGGAATGCCCTAAGCCGACTAACGGATCAGTTTCATATTCGGGATTCGGCTTTCAGGTTGCGGATTTGGATTTTTGATTTCGGGTTTCGGGTTGCAGATTTGGATCTCGGTTCCCTGTTTTTCAGAATTTCAGCATCTTATTTCTCCACTTTGTTTCCTATCCAAACGATGTCGAAATATCTGCAAATTTGGTACGTTTGTTCCCTGAAACATGATGAACACATTCATGAAAGCGGATTGTAAAAATTTTACAAAAAGTGACATAAAATGATGTATCAAAGGAATTTTAAATATCATTTTTGCACATTTTCAATATAAACCTAGGGTAAAATTCTACCAAATTAAGACTTATCAATTGTCTCCCTGACTTTAACTAGTAGAATGCCCCAGATAGCAATGGGAAACAATTCTGTCATAAGCACATGAAAATCAAAGGACTTCATGCCCATCAATTTCTAGTCCTTCGTGGACACAACTTTTTTAATGTTCGAAGAATACTCGGATGGAACTTTCACACCATGCAAGCATCAACATAGTTGTGCTTTTTTGCATTTGGATTAAGTTTAGCAAGCCAGCAAGAGATATGTATGACTTCCTTCCTCCAAAGGGGTAAGCTCTGTCCGGATCCCCATTTCGACCATGTGACGATGAACTTTAACACCATCTTTTGTCTTCTTTGGAATGTTTAATAATAAATCGATCAAATTGTCACATATGTTCTTCTCTACATGCGTGACATCGATGCAATGTCAAACTTGCCGGTGCTGCTGTAACACCCCAGATTTTTGCCACTCTTTTGGTATGTCAGTCAGTGCATCTCTGTTGAATCCCTCGGATGGCTTGACCACGTCTCAGATTAATCATAGAAGAATCCCCTAAATCTTGACCTGGTCTACATCATTTTATCTCAAGATTATGATCCAAGGTATGCCAATACCTTAATTCAAAAAGTTGGCAACAGAACTCCATCGTTTACACAATTTTCGCAAATCAGTCCAAAAGTATTATAGATTGACCCTTTTCAGATTTTCCAAAAGCCTGAAAAGGCTAAAAGCCACAAATCAGCTACAAATCTTGATCTGATTCAGGGGATATCTCCCATTTGCTATTCAGTACAAAATCACCTTCTGCGAGAATCTCAAAATCTCATCCTAGATCCCAGATTTTAGACTTCGACACAATCCAGATTCTAATTACCCTAATCACCCTATTTCATTCAACTCAAAACCTGATAAAAAACCCCATATTTTGTCATATGTCTCTGCTAAACTATTTTTGAGTTTAGTAACAAGCTGGTGAAATCAAATTCAGCTTAAACCAAGTATTTTTCATAATTTACAAATCAGTCCAGATTATTTTCTAAAATTATGTTTTAGTCCAAAGTTCACATTCTCAGCCGTCAGGTGTTCAGCCAGAGCTCCGCCGCGATTCTCGCCGCCGGCCAGCGTCTGCCTTTGCCAGTCCGCTTGTCTACTTGTCGCGCCCCACACAGGGTACCACGACTACTCCCGTGGAGACCTAGCTCGCTGCAGCTGGCCTCATACATACATACCACTGACTTCCCAGGATAAGTCAAGCACAGGAGTTCATTGATGCAGAGTGACTTACAAAATATCATTCATAAACAGTATGGCCAGCTGGCCTGGTACAATAAAAGAGTAATACAATGCCTTCACGACACAAATGGTCTAATTAAAACAAAAAGACAACTACACGGTGGAAGCTAGGCGAAACCCCCACAGTCGTAAGAAGTTGACAGCAGAACAGCACACTTCAAGGCTCTGGCAGAATTGGCTCTCTTCCTTCCTGATCCACGAAATCGTCCAAGCCTTCGTCTTGGTCATGAAGCACTCCATCTATTGTTGATAAGTTGCAAGGGTGAGCACTTACGTACTCAGCAAGTCATAGGTAAGAGTAGAGATACGTATAGCAGAGATGACATGATCCTATGCTATTGAGGGAAAAGAGGTGAGAGAGTTTTTCCATAAATACTTTTCTTCCAAGCTTTTCAAATCTCATGCTCATGGCAGCATTTCATATACTTAGGGCACAATCCACGTGCCTCTTAGTTATCACATGATCACTAAATTATGGTACTACCGCGACACGTCAACACACGACAGCCCTCGGCAGCACCCCTTATCATGACAACACATGTCATTTGGGTAATCTTGAACTAACAAATATTAATTTATAAAACAATACTTGTGTCACACCCCGTGGATTTAATCCACCGCGGCATACTCCTAAAACTCGGGAGCACGAAGTATTCGAATACATTTTTAACTCTGCAGAGGGGTACCAACTTACCCGCAAGATATATCCACTTTCATGCCCTTCCTATCACAAGGATTGGACCCCTGACTCACTTCATACTGTGAGCGGCAAGGTGGAGATAACAAGAACTTTTGCCATGTTTCACACACAATTCACCCCAGACCCCGTGGTTTTCTTCACGCAAACCACAGTTGTGGCAGGGTTACACAACCCCCACTAAATTGGCATCTTCCCCTCAGGGTCAGCGTGCATGATCACATCCTGTGATCTGTGTTGGAGCGCACCCCGTGTTTAATCGTGAGTTTGTCATATAAGGGTCTCATGTGTGATCCACATACTACTTGTTCAGGCCTGTCCCATACCAGGCTTGCGGTCGGCATGTTAATCATGCCACTAGACGCACAACACAAGGTTCTAGTCCTTATATGCCAGTGACCAGATCATACCACAATCCATGCACTTCCAGTGCTGGCACATTCTGTGCGACCAAGCACCTCCAGTGCTTTCACCATTCCATACCAAAATACTGGTCACGGCTAGGGGTTTTATTTCATGAATATAAATATACATAATATATTAGTTCATGGCTCATTATTTGATCAATTCACATTCACAGGCATCAGCCTGATGCTGCCATTTCACAATTCAACTATTCTCAATCTTTCACATGCAATATTATTTTATAATCAAGGTATATTCTAGCAATTCATAAAATATAGGTTCAAGATGTTCAAGAATATGACTTGCCTTCCGCGTCGTAAGAAACAGCAGTTGATGTCGGGTCTGCGACGAAGTCTTTGAACTCGGACTCTTGCTCTGAACAAGGATCAAACAAGCAAACAGGCATTACAATCAATCCTACTCTTACTATTCCACTATATGCGATAATGCAAGGAGAAACACTTAGGCGATACAAGATTTGAGAGTTCTGAGAAACGATTAGGGTTAAACTATGGAAACCAGGGTTAAGATTAGTTGTCAAGGGTTTACAATGTTCCAAATGTCCCAAAAGATCAGAAAGATATCAAGGCTGCGGCTGGTTTGCTCAAAAACAGCGAACGTCTTTAGGTCGACATTCGGTTCAAGGCATCGACATAGGGTCGATGGATGATAGAGGGCTCAACTCAAGTTGTGACAGTAGGATAAAATGTAGATCACAACATCAGGAGTCTAAGGGACAAAGTTATGTTTAGTTTGCATACCCAGAAGGGGTCAAACTGGCCCACTGCCATTGGCTGACATAGGCTGACAATGCCCAAGAATGGCATTGACATGGTTTGAACAGTTCCCAGTGGCCAAAATGGGTTTTGATTCAAGCATATGGTGCACAAAGTAGTGAGGCAACTATTTGACAAAGTAGTTTTTGTTTTGCATGACCAGAGGTGGGTGAACAGGGCTAATGACACTGACTGGCATAGTTTGACATAGAGTTGACATGGCCAGAAACTAGGGTTTGCCATAACTTTTGATCTAGGGCTCCAAATGATGTACCACTTTGTCTGATAGTTAGGCATTTGTATCAAGAACAAATATCTCAACAGGATCTAGGGCAGGAGATGGCCGGGAAGTGATGAAAACCGGCAAAGAAGTTGACTGGTCTGGAGCACATGCAACATAAACAGTACAGCAACTAGGGCATAGCTATATCTCACAATCTAGGCCAAATTGGAAGTCGTGACAGAAGAAAAAGTTACTCAGAATGGTCCAAAACATCTAAATGGCAAAGGGGCTAGGGCTAAATCGGCTGGATTTGGAAGATACTGGCTGGAGAAAAGATGAACTCAAATCTGATTTGGGCATTTCTGATTTAAAGTGATTGAGCTTAATTCCTTGCTTGCATATGGTACTCAGGGTACTAGAAATGCACTGGTGATGTTGGATTGGCTAGAGATGCACCAGGAAAGCTTAAACAGTAAGTTCAGTGAACATGCAAGGTTCCAATTTGGGGATTTTCACATTTCAGAAAATCTGCCGATTTTGGTTGCTTAGGGATGTTAAGTAAAGTCTAATGAGCATATTTGATCACTGGCTCGAGAGCTAATTCAATTTAGGTGAGGATTAATTGCTCACCGGAGTTCTTGATGAAACACGGCGATTGCCGGTGACAGAAAGCATTTGAACTAAATTCCAAGCTTGAGAAGCATGAGGGAGATGAGGGAAGCTCACTGGGGGTGCTAGATCGAAGAAGGAAGCAGTGGAGAAGCTTGGCACCGGAGCTCCCTTTGCTGCTCACCGGGGAAGAAGAAGAAGACGGCAAGTTTGAGAACTGAGGTGTTTCTGGTGGGTGTGTGGTGTTTTACTGAGACCAGGGACTATTTATAGAGGATTTGGAGGTGTTGCAACGGCTAGAAGTGCTCGGGGAGTTGTAGCCGGCAAGGAAAAGACGGGATGCGACTTCACGGCGAGCTGGCGTCGAGGGGACTGGTTCAGCGGCCGTGAGAGCTTTTGCCGGTGATGAGAAGGTGAGCTGACGGCTGGCCACGGCGAGTTCTCCACGTGGCGCAAAGCTCCTGCGTCGACCGTTGTTGGTGGCGTGCAAACGGAACGAAATCAGCTTGCTGTGAGTCGCGCCGGGGAAGATCCACAGTGGTGAATGGCGAGCACACACGCGGCGTCGAGGTACTGGCGAAGGTGGCGACCACGTGGCTACTGTAGCAGTGCACCAGGTCGAAGAAAACACGAGCACAACAATGTACAGGTCGAAGCTCCCGTGCTCGTGCGCTGCATCCAGGTCGTGGTCGAAGCAACAGGGCTGGTCGAAATCACTTTCTGGTCAGTTGCACTGGTTGGTCGTGAACTGAGGTGAGGTCGAAGTCGAAATTAGCTGATCTGGTCGTGAACAGCAAGCTCTGGTCGATCCAGGGGCATAATTGTGCTGATTTCGGTTGAAAAGTGGACTGATTTGTAAATCTGGTTTTAAAGAGGTTTAATTTGGAATTTGATTTCATGGATGAGTATAATATTTCTATTAATACTCATTTAGCTCAAATCTGGAGAAAATTTGATAAGGTTTGAGGGATTTCACCTATTTTCGAAAATAGGGTAAAATTAGGGTAAAATAGATCTGGATTTTGCCGATCTCAAATTCTGGTAATTAGGGTGAGATTTGGGGGTCTGATCAGAAGGGATATCTGCATCAAATAGTATTTGGGAGGTGTTCCCTGAAGAAATTCTGGATTTGGAGCTGATTCGTGGATTTTAGCCTTTTTAGGCTTCCAGGTAAATAGAGAAAGGACTTATTCGCAGTAAAATTTGGACTAAACTGCGAAAAGTACTTAGATGAAACAATCTGGTTCCCAACTTTTTGGAGTAAGTTGAGGATATATCTGGAAACATATTCCAAACGATACTTGAGTCTGGATAGGGTTAGATCATGATAACTCAGTTATCTGAATACTGGGATACTTAGAGTAAATCTGAATTTCCTGTTTTCGAAAACAGAAAAAGACTTAGATACTGGGAGTTAGGGTTAGAATTCAATTTGGTTCCTGAAGACTTTTATCTTCAGAATAACTGGTAGGTTAAATCTGGATGGTCAGATCTTGATCTGAATCTAGAAAATAGATTTGGAGATTTTTAGGGTTTGGGAGAGATTAGGGTTCAGCTGATCTGGCTACAACTATAGGGATACATGCATGCAGGATTTTATGCAAAAACTTTTCACCCCCAAAACCAGGGTATTACAAGCCTACCCTCCTTGAAGATATCTCGCCCCGAGATTTACCTAGAGAAGAGAAAAGATGGGGATAGGTCTGAAGCCATTCTTCCTCTTTTTCCATTGAACTTTGCACAGCTTGATCTTCTTTCTTTGAAGTTGATGCTCATCTCTGGCTACAATCCGGAGTGGTTGCTCAAGGTAGGTGAGGTTCTTCTGCAACGAAATACCAAGAGTTTCTACCCGGTCCGCGGGTTCTTCCAGGCATTTCCAAAGTTGAGAGACATGGAACACATCATGTACTCCTCCAAGTTCTGATGGTAGTTCCAGTTTATAGGACACTTCTCCTCTTTCTCTTGAGTATGTTGAATGGTCCGATACGTTCCTTCCTCCTGACTCATTCCAATGTAATGGGGTTCTGCACTTATGTCCATATAAAGCTTCAAATGGTGCCATTTGCAGACTAGCCTGATAACTGTTGTTATAGGTAAATTCTGCAAATGGTAAGCATTTTTCCCATGAAGTCCCATTATTCAAAATGCAAGCTCTTAGCAATTCTTCCAGGATCTGATTGACTCTCTCAGTTTGTTTCCCCGTCTGTGGATGATATGCAGTGCTGAACTGCATCTAGGTTCCCAAGGTTTCATGAAGTTGGTCCCAAAACTTTGAGGTAAACTGACTTCTACGATATGAGAATATCCTCTTAGGGATACCATGCAATATCACTATCCTTTGCATGCATAATTCTGCCAACTTACTGCCATTGTAGGTCTTCTTGACAGGCATGAAATGTGCAGTCTTGGTGAGTCTGTCTACAATGACCCATATTGAATCGTAACGTCCTTGTGTTCTGGGAAGTCCTGTAATAAAATCCATTCCGATTTCTTCCCGTTTCCATGCTAGCACAGGTAGGGGTTGTAACTCTCCAGCTATCTTCTGATGGTCGGCCTTCATCCTCTGGCACGTGTCACCGCTTATAATGTATGCCGCAATTTCTTTCTTCATATCGACCTACCAAAATCGAGCTTTCAAGTCTCGATACATCTTTGTGTTACCAGGGTGTATTGAGTATGAAGTTTGATGAGCTTTATGCAGAATCAGCTCTTTGAGGTCTGTGCTCTGAGGTACACAGATCCTTCCTTGGTACCATACAATTCCATGTTCGTCCTTAGAAAATCCCGAGCCTTACCTAATCTGATTCGGCTCTTGATCTTGCAGATCTCTTTATCTTCCTTTTGACCGTTCTCTATTTGTTCCTTGAGTCAGGATATTACTGTGAGAGTGGCTAACCTCCCTGACGGTACCACTTCTATCTCTAGTCCTTGCAATTCCTGCTTGAAGTGTCGATTATTCAACACAATTTCTTGTAAGGTGTAGGCCTTTCTACTCAAGGCGTCTGCTACCACATTGGCTTTTCCTGGGTGGTAGAGAATGCTGAGGTCATAGTCCTTGATTAGCTCTAGCCAACGATGTTGGCGCATGTTGAGTTTTGCCTGGGTGAAAATATACTTGCGATTCTTATGATCCGTGTAGATTTCACACTTATTTCGAAGCAAGTAATGTTGTCATATCCTCAAGGCATGTACTACCGCTGCTAACTCCAAGTTATGAATAGGGTACTTTTCCTTATGCAGCTTTAGCTGTCGTGAAGCATAAGCTACCACTTGGCCTTTTTGTATCAACACACAGCCTATGCTTAGCTTCAAAGCATCACAGAATACTTCGAAGTCATCCTTACTATCTGGCAATGTGAGGACTGGTGTGGTTGTTGACTTTTCCTTAAGTTTCTGGAAACTTTCTTCGCACTTGGCGGTCCATTCAAATGTGACTTCCTTCCTAAACCGATTGGTAAGGGATTTAGCAATCTGAGAAAATCCTTCAATAAATCTCTGATAGTAATCCTGCAAATCTCAAAAGCTTCTGATCACTGACACACTGGTAGGTTGTTTCCATTCCTTGATTGCTGAAATCTTGGCAGAATGTACCAAAATTCCTTCCTTTGTCAGAATATGTCCAAGAATGAGATCTTTGTCATCCAAAATTTCGCACTTGTCGGATTCGGCATAGAACTTGCACTCTCTTGGTCTTCTCAAGTCTTTGTGCAAGTGCCGCTTATGTTCCTCTGGACTTCTTGGAGTAGATGAGGGTGTCGTCTATGAGCATAATGACAACTTATCAAGATAATCCATAAATGTGTTGTTCATGACGTTCATGAAGGCTGCTGGGCATTAGTTAGTCCAAACGTATTACAGTAAACTCGTACAGCCCGTATCTTGTAGTGAAAGCAGTCTTGGTTATGTCCTTCTTCCTGATTTTTAGTTGGTGATAGCCGGCCTTTTGGGCTATCTTGGAGAATATTCTGGCTCCTCGAAGTTGGTCGAATAGTTCATCAATCCTTGGCAGTGGATACTTGTCTTTAATGGTCATCTCATTCAGCGCTTGGTAATCCACGCACATCCTTAGAGTTCCATCTTTCTTCTTTACAAACAGCACTAGGGCTCCCCAAGGTAAAGCACTAGGTCAGATAAATCCTTTACTCTCTAGTTTCTCTAGCTGACTTTTCAACTCCTCTAAGTCTGCTACCGGCATCCTATATGGTCTCTTAGCTGTAGGTGCCGCTTCTGGTTTAAGCTCAATGGTAAACTCTATCTCCCTATCAGGTGGCATCGCTGGGAGTTCTTTTTGGGAATACGTCCGAGTATTCTTGTACTATGGGCAATTGATCCAAGCATATCTTCTGAAGTGCTTGAATAGACCCTTGTAGTTTCTCGACTAACGACTTGTCCACATGGAACAAGACTTTCTTTCCTTGGTTACTAACAAGGCTTAGAGTTTTCCTCTCTCAATCCACTAGACCTTTATGTTGGGATAACCAATCCATTCCCAATATAATATCTAGGCCTTGCAGTTCTAGGACTAATAGGTTAGCCATAAACTCTTCCCCTTCTACTCTGAAGGTTATATAATGGCAAGCTGAATATACAGGCAACTTAGCTCCTGGGGTCTGTATAACCATAGAGTACTCTAGAGGTACCATATGTATTCCCACTTTAAATGTAAAATCTTCTGATATGAATGAATTTGTAGCTCCAGGATCAACAGTATTAAAGCAGATGTAGACTGGATCAAGAATCTACCTAGGAGAATGTTGGTGGTGCTGGTTGCTTCTTGAAGTGAGGTGAAGTTTAATTGGCCTCCTCGGCTTCCCATTTGTCCTCTTCCTCTTCCTCGTTCTCGGCCTGCTATGGTTCCTCCTCTGTTGGGCGAACTTCCTCTGGGGCTCTGCAATGGTGGTGAAGCTGTGGTCCTGGATGTCATCATCTGTGTTCCAGCTTGTGATCTTGCTATTGACGTTGGGAGCTGAATCCAAGGACAGCTGTCTTTGCGGTGCCCATACTGTCCACAGTGAAAACACTGAGTTCTATCATGAGGGCAGTCCCTTTGGTAGTGAGCTCCTGTGCAGCTTGGACATGACGGTGTTGCTGGCGATCTTGGTGCTTGGTAGACTTGTCGGAAATTGGGAGATGTTGGGACTCTTCCCTTGGTTGGGTTGGCTGGCGGCCGTGCTTGCTGTAGCATCTTCCTTTTCCGACTTTCTTTTCCTATGCTCCTCTTTTCTTCCACCTTCAATACCCGATTGACTAAGGTTTGGAACTCTGAAAATTCGTGGGAGGCAATCTGGTACTGCAGATAGTGTTGAAGTCCTTCGGTGAAGCGCTCAATCTTTTTGTCTTCCGTGTGGATGTCTCCTGGCGCGTAGCGAGCTAGATGGCTGAATTGGTGCAGATATTCCGTAACGGTCCGGCTCCGTTGTACCAAGTTTCGGAACCCTCGGCGTTTGGCGGCTATGACACCGATGGGTATGTGAAATTTCCGGAATTGTTCTTTAAATTATGTCCAGGATATGTTATCCTTGTCAGGGTTAGCCTCTTGATAGTTTATTCACCATGCGGCTGCTGCTCCTGTGAGTTGGTGTGATCCGAATAAAACTTTCTCTTGGTCGTTACAACGAACTATATCCAACTTCCTCTCGATGTCCCTGAGCCAATCATCGGCGATGATGGGATCAGTCGCACTATCAAATGTTGGTGGCCGGGTCTTCTGAAAATCCGATAGTCGGGTTCCAACAGCAGTTCCTTCAGATGTCCCTCCTGGCATCTTTTGAATGATCTGAGCCAACAACTGGGTGTGGGCAGCTTGTGCCTCCTGCCTGCTCTTTTCCATGGAGAGAAGAATTTCTTGGAGGGTTGGCTGATCTTCCTGAGAAAGGTTTGATTCCTGGGGTCTCTGTTGAGATGAAGATCCTCTCCTTGCAGGGTTTCCCCTGGGCAAAGCTTGCTCCCTGTCCTCCTGACTACCTTGCGATCTTCTCTTCGTGTACACCATACTGATTCTTCTGAAGGAAGGCAGATAGGTCTAACTAACTAAGAGAGAACTAGGGCACTAATGCGGAAATTAATGCAACTATTTAATGCACAAAACACTTAGGCTTCTAGCCATAGTAAACAAGTTAACCATTGTGAAAGCAACGGTGGAGCACAAAATCTAGCAAGAGCATCCACCTGCTCAATCTATACTACCCTTTCCTGGCTAAACCTCCACGACGGTCAACTAACTACTCAACCAGGGTTCTACCAAAAGAACTAGGCTATGTGCCGTAGCAACGTAGCCCAACTCCTGAGGCACTCTATAAAAAGCAGAACGCTCTCTCGACATCTTGCCGAATTTTTAGAAAAGCCAAGTAAGACTTTTGAAATCCAAAACTTTTAGAAGCTACAAGGCTCCTGTTTTCAACAATAGTGTTTTTAGAAAATAGATTTTTAAATAAACTACGCCTTCCTGGCGAGCCAATTCTGAAAGGTGTCGTCCTACAGTCAAGTTCTCATGCTGCTCTAATACCACTTTTTCTTTTGTCGCACCCCACACAGGGTCCCACGACTACTCCCGTGGAGACCTAGCTCGCTGCAGCAGGCCTCATACATACATACCACTGACTTCGCAGGATAAGTCAAGCACAGGAATTCATTGCAGCAGAGTGACTTACAAAATATCATTCATAAACAGTATGGCCTGCTGGCCTGGTACAATAAAAGAGTAATACAAATTCTTCACGGCACAAATGGTCTAATTAAAACAAAAAGACAACTACTCGGCGGTAGCTAGGCGAAACCCCCACAGTTGTAAGAAGTTGACAGCAGAACAACACACTTCAAGGCTCTGGCAGAATTGGCTCTCTTCCTTCCGGATCCACGAAATCTTCCAAGCCTTCGTCTTGGTCATGAAGCACTCCATCTATTGTTGATAAGTTGCAAGGGTGAGCACTTACGTACTCAGCAAGTCATAGGTAAGAGTAGAGATACGTATAGCAGAGATGACATGATCCTATGCTATTGAGGGAAAAGAGGTGAGAGAGTTTTTCCATAAATACTTTTCTTCCAAGCTTTTCAAATCACATGCTCATGGCAGCATTTCATATACTTAGGGCACAATCCACGTGCCTCTTAGTTATCACATGATCACTAAATTATGGTACTACCGCGACACGTCAACACATGATAGCCCTCGGCAGCACCCCTTATCATGACAACACATGTCATTTGGGTAATCTTGAACTAACAAATTTTAATTTATAAAACAATACTTGTGTCACACCCCGTGGATTTAATCCACTGCGGCACACTCCTAAAACTCGGGAGCACGAAGTATTCGAATACATTTTTAACTCTGCAGAGGGGTACCAATTTACCCGCAAGATATATCCACTTTCATGCCCTTCCTATCACAAGGATTGGACCCCTGACTCACTTCATACTGTGAGCGGCAAGGTGGAGATAACAAGAACTTTTGCCATGTTTCCCACACAATTCACCCCAGACCCCGTGGTTTTCTTCACGCAAACCACAGTTGTGGCAGGGTTACACAACCCCCACTAAATTGGCATCTTCCCCTCAGGGTCAGCGTGCATGATCACATCCTGTGATATGTGTTGGAGCGCACCCCGTGTTTAATCGTGAGTTTGTCATATAGGGGTCTCATGTGTGATTCACATACTACGTGTTCAGGCCTGTCCCATACCAGGCTTGCGGTCGGCACGTTAATCATGCCACTAGACGCACAACACAAGGTTCTAGTCCTTATATGCCAGTGACTAGAACATACCACAATCCATGCACTTCCAGTGCTGGCACATCCTGCTCGACCAAGCACCTCCAGTGCTTTCACCATTCCATACCAAAATACTGGTCACGGCTAGGGGTTTTATTTCATGAATATAAATATACATAATATATTAGTTCATGGCTCATTATTTGATCAATTCACATTCACAGGCATCAGCCTGATGCTGCCATTTCATAATTCAACTATTCTCAATCTTTCACATGCAATATTATTTTATAATCAAGGTATATTCTAGCAATTCATAAAATATAGGTTCAAGATGTTCAAGAATACGACTTGCCTTCCGCGTCGTAAGAAACAGCAGTTGATGTCGGGTCTGCGACGAAGTCTTCGAACTCGGACTCTTGCTCTGAACAAGGATCAAACAAGCAAACAGGCATTACAAGCAATCCTACTCTTACTATTCCACTATATGCGATAATGCAAGGAGAAACACTTAGGCGATACAAGATTTGAGAGTTCTGAGAAACGATTAGGGTTAAACTATGGAAACCAGGGTTAAGATTAGTTGTCAAGGGTTTACAATGTTCCAAATGTCCCAAAATATCAGAATGATATCAAGGCTGCGGCTGGTTCGCTCAAAAACAGCGAACGTCTTTAGGTCGACATTCGGTTCAAGGCGTCGACATAGGGTCGATGGATGATAGAGGGCTCAACTCAAGTTGTGACAGTAGGATAAAATGTAGATCACAACATTAGGAGTCTAAGGGACAAAGTTATGTTCAGTTTGCATACCCAGAAGGGGTCAAACTGGCCCAATGCCATTGGCTGACATGGGCTGACAATGCCCAAGAATGGCATTGACATGGTTTGAACAGTTCCCAGTGGCCAAAATGGGTTTTGATTCAAGCATATGGTGCACAAAGTAGTGAGGCAACTATTTGACAAAGTAGTTTTTGTTTTGCATGACCAGAGGTGGGTGAACAGGGCTAATGACACTGACTGGCATAGTTTGACATAGAGTTGACATGGCCAGAAACTAGGGTTTGCCATAACTTTTGATTTAGGGCTCCAAATGATGTACCACTTTGTCTGATAGTTAGGCATTTGTATCAGGAACAAATGTCTCAACAGGATCTAGGGCAGGAGATGGCCGGGAAGTGATGAAAACCGGAAAAGAAGTTGACTGGTCTGGAGCACATGCAACATAAACAGTACAGCAACTAGGGCATAGCTATATCTCACAATCTAGGCCAAATTGGAAGTCGTGATAGAAGAAAAAGTTACTCAGAATGGTCCAAAACATCTAAATGGCAAAGGGGTTAGGGCTAGATCGGCTGGATTTGGAAGATACTGGCTGGAGAAAAGATGAACTCAAATCTGATTTGGGCATTTCTGATTTAAAGTGATTGAGCTTAATTCCTTGCTTGCATATGGTACTCAGGGTACTAGAAATGCACTGGTGATGTTGGATTGGCTAGAGATGCACCAGGAAAGCTTAAACAGTAAGTTCAGTGAACATGCAAGGTTCCAATTTGGGGATTTTCACATTTCAGAAAATCTGCCGATTTTGGTTGCTTAGGGATGTTAAGTAAAGTCTAATGAGCATATTTGATCACTGGCTCGAGAGCTAATTCAATTTAGGTGAGGATTAATTGCTCACCGGAGTTCTAGATGAAACACGGCGATTGCCGGTGACAGAAAGCATTTGAACTAAATTCCAAGCTTGAGAAGCATGAGGGAGATGAGAGAAGTTCACTGGGGGTGCTGGATCAAAGAAGGAAGCAGTGGAGAAGCTTGGCACCGGAGCTCCCTTTGCTGCTCACCGGGGAAGAAGAAGAAGACGGCGAGTTTGAGAACTGAGGTGTTTCTGGTGGGTGTGTGGTGTTTCACTGAGACCAGGGACTATTTATAGAGGATTTGGAGGTGTTGCAACGGCTAGAAGTGCTCGGGGAGTTGTAGCCGGCAAGGAAAAGACGGGATGCGACTTCACGGCGAGCTGGCGTCGAGGGGACTGGTTCAGCGGCCGTGAGAGCTTTTGCAGGTGATGAGAAGGTGAGCTGACGGCTGGCCGCGGCGAGTTCTCCACGTGGCGCAAAGCTCCTGCGTCGACCGTTGCTGGTGGCATGCAAACGGGAGGAAATCAGCTGGCTGTGAGTCGTGCCGGGGAAGATCCACAGTGGCAAATGGCGAGCACACACGCGGCGTCGAGGTACTAGCGAAGGTGGCGACCACGTGGCTACTGTAGCAGTGCACTAGGTCGAAGAAAACACGAGCACAATAATGTACAGGTCGAAGCTCCCGTGCTCGTGCGCTGCATCCAGGTCGTGGTCGAAGCAACAGGGCTGGTGGAAATCACTTTCTAGTCGGTTGCACTGGTTGGTCGTGAACTGAGGTGAGGTCAAAGTCGAAATTAGCTGATCTGGTCGTGAACAGCAAGCTCTGGTCGATCCAGGGGCATAATTGTGCTGATTTCGGTTGAAAAGTGGACTGATTTGTAAATCTGGTTTTAAAGAGGTTTAATTTGGAATTTGATTTCATGGATGAGTATAATATTTCTATTAATACTCATTTAGCTCAAATCTGGAGAAAATTTGATAAGGTTTGAGGGATTTCACCTATTTTCGAAAATAGGGTAAAATTAGGGTAAAATAGATCTGGATTTTGTCGATCTCGAATTCTGGTAATTAGGGTGAGATTTGGGAGTCTGATCAGAAGAGAAATCTACATCAAATAGTATTTGGGAGGTGTTCCCTGAAGAAATTCTGGATTTGGAGCTGATTCGTGGATTTTAGCCTTTTCAGGCTTCCAGGTATACAGAGAAAGGACTTATTCGCAGTAAATTTGGACTAAACTGCGAAAAGTACTTAGATGAAACAATCTGGTTCCCAACTTTTTGGAGTAAGTTGAGGATATATCTGGAAACATATTCCAAACGATACTTGAGTCTAGATAGGGTTAGATCATGATAACTCAATTATCTGAAAACTGGGATACTTAGAGTAAATCTGAATTTCCTGTTTTCGAAAACAGAAAAAGATTTAGATACTGGGAGTTAGGGTTAGAATTTAATTTGGTTCCTGAAGACTTTTATCTTCAGAATAACTGGTAGGTTAAATCTGGATGGTCAGATCTTGATCTGGATCTAGAGAATAGATTTGGAGATATTTAGGGTTTGGGAGAGATTAGGGTTAAGCTGATCTGGCTACAACTATAGGGATACATTCATGCAGGATTTTATGCAAAAACTTTTCACCCCCAAAACCAGGGTGTTACACTACTTGACCCACTTGTAGTACACGTGTGTGCGTCGGAGAACGCCACCGTGGCAACCATGGCGACTAACAGCAGCTGCCCGCTCATGCGCGCCAGCAGGCAGTGTTAGAACTTTTGCACCATGCCGTTGACATGCCGAGGCAAGCCGTCATTTCACCTCTGCACCGGCCAGGAGCTAGCGTAGACGCCACCTCCAAGCTGGCAAAGCCGTAGGAGCCACTGCACGCCGTCCCGTTGTTACTACATCGTCTCGTCGTCACCACTGTTCGCCGCCCAGTCGATTCGACATCAATCCTTGTCGCTCCAAGTCTCGCGAGCTCCATCCCGTTGCTATTTAAGGTCGCTTGCGACCAGGGCTTCTTCACCAACTCCAGAAACCAGCCAAATCACTGTCTTCTTCGTCTTCTTCTTCGCCTCTGACGAGTCACCGAAGAAGGGAACCATCGCCAGAGAGCACCACTGCCCCCAAGCTCCAAATCAACTACTCTGGTACGTTCCTAGTATCTACCTCATCATGCCGTAGTAGCCAACTAAACTCCGATGAACCTCATCGCTGGCGATAGCCGCAAATTCAAATTGCCCTGTTCCGGCTATCGGACCCCTTTGCAACCAAGATTGGCCTCCCTTCCTATAGAAGAAATTGAACACCAGAGTCTTCTAACCAAGCCGGTTCAATCATAGTTTGAATTTAGCCTGTAATTGAAGCTTCCCCATTTCTTCGCGCGCCGCCATGGATAGCTCACGTCGCCGACACGCTCCACTGTGTCACTGATCAAATTGACCTCACCTACACGTTCACTAGGTCTCATAGATCGTGTAGCCGGCCCAATTATTCTGCATTGCTTTGAATTAGTGGCGCCTCTTCGACCGTCGTTCCTGAGTTGTCATTAACACTACCGAGCCTCAAAACACAATTGCATCCAAATTCTTCACTCCAACACCATTAGCACTGCTCCAGGAGCAAAAGCCCTCGATGAATTTCAAGTTTCATCAACCAATGTACCTTGTCATTGTAGCTCCTCTCGAGTTTTCAAAACTGACGACTTCGACCTCGCCGTTCGCAGTTGTCCAGCAGCCATCTTCCAATGTGCCTCGCCAGCAGTTTTATCTTGACCACGCCTACACATTTGACAAAGTTGGTGAAGCAACGCATGCGTGGATCGTCCAGACGCGCAAGCCCTAGAGCACGACAGCGCATTGGCATTCAGTTTTACTGTGCCAGGGACTTAGCTGAAATTTTCTTGATTTCTTCAACTTTTCTGTATAAACCAATTTGTCAGATAAGTACCTTATTCCATTGTGCACACCATGGCTTGAACCAAACTTGTTGCGTCAGCTGAAAATCCTTCAAACCACGTCTATGCCATCCACTAACATTATTAGGCCGTGAACCGAATGTCAACCAGTAGACATTCGTTCCGTCTAAGCCAAACCTTGTACTCATAGCCAAGCCCTGAGTATTTTCTCCCTCTCAGGATCATCTCCAACCAGATCACCTCGCATGCATGCATACTTTTACCTTTGCATTAAATTTTCTATGCTAAGTAATTTATGTATGCTTATGTGTAGTATTGTTATTTGCGCGCGAGAATAGAACTAGAAGTGGAAGGAGCAGAAGAAGTGTTTGAGGACCCCTTAGAGCAATTATACCCCGCTTTGCAAGGCAAGTCTCTTTCTCATTGATCATGTCCCTCCCAGTATTTGAAGTAAATTTGGTTATTTATTGTTTTAAGTATATGCATGCTTTATTTTTCAAATGCTATGTTGGAAGAATATGAGTAGATATGACCTAACTTCTTTGAAAGCCCTTCATGTTCATATATCCTGTGCACCAATTTTTTGCCGTAGGATGTTGTGCTTAAGTTATGCTTATGCTTGAATATATGTGCTGAATACTAAATGGTCATCTATATGAAAAGGGTGTTTAAAACCTCTTTTGTGAAAGTATAAGTTAGGATCGATAGTGAGGATGGTTTGTGTGGTTGGTGCTGTGTGCAGAACGGGAATGTGGTTTGCCCCTCACTAACGGTTAATAAGGACGAGACCCTTGTGTTGTACTTCCAGGTGGCATGAAAAATGTATTAACCACTTGCCTGGTATGGGACGGGCTCAGCAAAGTAGTTCTCTTGGTATTAGCTTTTCCCTACAATGGTTGTCGGTCTGGTTTCTCGAGGGAAACTGGTGGGCCACAGAAGGCTGTGAGTTGTGAGAGTGAGTGACTGAATTAGGAGTTTGGAACGAAGACGCCCTAGGCCTGGATTCCTAGTCGTGCGCGACTAGATCCATAGGCTATGTGTCTCGCGGGACCATAGACCAAGGCTAGGTAGATTTGGCTGTAGGGTGCGCTCCACAACAGTAATATGGACTGAATCGTCTATTTACCGGGCACGGAATTGTTAATGCTAGGATTGTGAACTGTTGTGTGATCTCAACCATCTCACATACGTAAAAGTCGCATGGAGAGGTATCGACTTGAAAGTTGAGTGATCAAGTAGATTAAAGTGGTACACCTTTGCAAAGTTACAAAAAATATCGGATACTCTGAGCTTCCAGGTTTAGAGTCTATGTGCGGTGGACTCTATCCATGTCGATGCAACACAAGTAGGATTTGAAAGATTTTCATGATATTAGTTAAAAGTGGTGACTCATGGAAGACCGCCACGCATAGCATTTTCTAAACCTAGTTTAAGATTTTAAAGTCTCGCTTTTGAAATTAAAACATTTCTTCAGAACTTTAGAGTGAAAATCTATTCTATTCTTACCTATAAACCAAAGAGCCTATTTCTTAGAATTCCCAATCATTTATATACTTGCATTCATTAATTGATACTTGTTGAGCACCGTGAGGACAACGTGCTCACCCTTGCTTCTGCACATAAAGTTTAGAAGAAGGACTCGTTTATCCCTACTCCTACGACTTACGAACCAAGTGAAGAAGAAGAAGGAACCATCCCCGATGATTCAGTTTACTAAAGGGTCATTCACCTAGTGGAGTCCGATGTAGCGGGAGCCCATGCTGTGCCGCTGTTGCTTGAGATGATGAAGACATTGAAGATTGTCATAGTTGTTTTGCTCATCTCTGTGTGTTATGTTCTTTTGTGCCGACCTTTGTGTCGATGAAATTTCTTAATTTGTATCAACTCTAAATTGTGTCCTTCATGACTCTATGGTATTGTAATATTGGCCCTTGTGACCTTGTACTCGTCTTAATTACCTGTGTTGCAGTGTAATCTATTATGTGGTTGTGAGCATGTGATGAATCATTCTGTGTGCAACCTAACTTGGGCAGTTGCCACTGAATTCCTCAAATGACGGTCCCACAGCTGCAGTATGGTAAATCCTAGAAAATCGATCTCTTCTTCCAAGCATTTTTCTGAGGCTTAAAACATTTACCAAAGTGAACGTTGATGTCTGTTACATGCAAGTAAAACTCCTTACCGATCATCACTTGTGGGGCTCGTACGGACTTGGCCCTCCCGTTAAATGATTTCCTCTTCTTGTGGTATACATGGTGCATGGGAAGGAACCTATGGTGACCTATGCACACTGTTTTCTTACAATTTGGTAACCACATGATCTCAGTTTCATCTTGACAGTTAGGGCAAGCTTTGGGTCCATTCGTTCTATAGATAGACAAATTCCCATAGGACGGGAAATCATTTATCATGCAAAATATCATAGCTTGCAGGACAAATGTCTCTTGTTTATATGCGTCCCGCACATGAACACCTCCATTCCACAATTTCTATAGGTCCTCAATCAAGGGGCCTAGAAACACATCTATATCATTCCCGGGTTGCTTCAGTTCTGAGATTAATAGTGACATCATTCTATACTTGTGCTTCATTCACAACGAAGGAGGTTGGTTGTATATGCCTGTAAGAACCAGCCAAGTGCTATGCCAACTACTCATACTACCATGTGGATTCATACCATCCATACTCTGCCCAAAACTTATATTCCTCACTTCGGTGCCAAAGTCATCATGGAAGACCCTGTTAATGTTTTTCCATTGAATAGAATTACCTGGATGTCTCAATTTTTCATCTTTCCAGCATTCGGTATGACAAGCAAATGCTTTGCATTAATTGGATTTGCAAACAACCGCTTCAATCGTGGAATCATAGGAAAAGATAGCACACCCTCTTGGCTAGAGGTCCATGCTTTACCCCTTCATTATTGCCATCAGTTTGGGTCTTCTGCTTATATCGTGTGAGGTCGCATCTTCGACAGGCCTCCATATCTGCATATTTGTTACTGTAGAGCACACAATCATTCGGGCATACATGTATTCTCTCAATTTTTATTCCCATTGGGCACATCATTTTTTTGCTTGGTAAATGGTTCTTGGCAGCTCATTTCCCTCCGAAAGCATGTCCACTAATAGATCCAGCAATACCGTGAATCTTTTATCACTCCAATTGTTACTTTCCTTCAGGTTATATAAGTTTATCATAGACGACAACTTGGTAAATTTTGTACAACCAGGAAACAAAGGTTTCTCAGAATCTACAATCAATTTCTGAAATTTGGTGAAGTATTTTTCGTTGTAATCTCCCTCTATATCACGTAACATTTCTTCTACATGGTCATCATCAGCATGCATGTCCACATAACTATAGTCTAAATTGTCGTCTACATGAATTCCATCCCTCTGCATTTCTTGATTACATCTATTGGTTGTTTCCACAAGATCTTCGTCATGTTGTATCCAACAGGTATATCATGCATTAAAACCATGACAAATCAAATGGCTCATTATCTTATCGGAGTTGGTAAATCCCTTCAAATTCATGCAATATCTGTAGATGGATCTTTGCCTTGTATTGCTTAGAAAATTTAATAAATCCCTTCACACCTTTGAGATACTCCTGTGTGCTATGTCTCACTTGGTACAACCAATATTCCATATCCATCTACAATTTAATTAGATAAGGCAAAGAATTAATCAATATTGTCATGAAACCCTAGCTATATACCTACAATTCAAACCATAACTTACATAAGTAGGTTAAACCCTAACTACAACTGAACTCATCATCAACATCATAAAACAATGTGGAGTAGAAACATTTCTAGGGGTTAATAGCTCACGATACTTTACTAGTGGTGTCTTGAAGCTTAGCTAAATATAAGAACTTTAATTATGCTAAATTCAAGTGTGAGTTGCATGTATTTGTAGAGAATTAAGAGAGAGACAAACTAACCACTTCAAGCTATCCGTGGCCTTTACCCTCAATTTGCTTTATTCAACCTCAGAGCAGCCACAACAGAGAGATATCAAGTCAATGTCGTGGACACATGTTGGAGATCATGTTGGTTGGATTGACCCATCTTGAGACACTGTTGAGTTTTTATGTGTCATCAGTTGGTTTCTAACAGTTATTTTGGTTTATCTTTAGACCTGAGATCATCACGGTTTCATACATGCGTAGTAGCATACTTGGTATCATCAACCGCTACTTTTAACCAAGTAGTCATAAAGGTGACATACAGATATGTTATGAACCATGTGGTTGAAAGTTAATGGTCAAATTGGAATTTTCCCCTCTCATATCTTGAGAGAGATATCTCTGGGCCCCTTGATGTAATTGGACTAAGAAAGTGAATGGTTGTGCCGAATATAGTTGAGAGTCAATTATGGAAAGGTTAGTCCATTACAAGATCAAGAAAGGACCAATCTATTTAAGGATGAGACGTTTCTCAACTTGAGTTTGATCTGGTATCGCGAGGCCAAGAGATAATCCATGATAAGTTGTACAGGTTTATCAGATATGATCTTCGTGTATATTTGGATGCGATCGAAAACAACTTCCTGAATCACAAGTCATAAGCGGTCCTGAGATAGTATGGCCGTTTGATATGGTGATCTCCATATCCATCTTCATGGGTCCAGTCCACCATGCTTGAAAGTTCTGAACATTGTTAAGTACCTAAAATTAAGTTGTTTTGATGCTCTTTTTCAATTGTTGCAACTGTCAAAGCCTTGATCATTATTTGGTAGGCCTCACAAATCAAGGTCCATTAATTATCTTGGTAAAGCAGGATAAGTGTTGGACACTTATACGCATAGAATTGGTTTCACTTAACATAGCCATCAAAATGGTTTTGGGCCTTTGGGCATGGTGTTGGGAGCCAGGACATATTGATTTCATCCAACAAATAAGTGTCATATATGATTTGATTAGCAAAAGTTGCTTACCTAAATAACTAGGTTTCTAGCAATGATGCCAAAGCTCACTAGGACATAGTGAAATATGGATCTTGACCCACTATATGTCATTCTAGTGGAAGTGTCGGGGGAAATCTCCGCCCGACCAGTCCCGGTGATACGTACTGGTGATACGCCCCAGTGATCGGTCCCGGGCGCCGCCTTTTGCCCGGTGACAGGTTCCCCCGGTAACCAGTCCGGGGCGCCGCCATTTACCCGGGGACAGGGTCCCTGAGTCACCCGTCCCGGCGCCGCCTTTTGCCCGGTGACAGGGACCCCCGGTCACATGTCTTGGGCGCCGCCATTTGCCCAGTGACAGAGGCCTCTGGTAACCTGTCCGGGGCGCCGCCGTTTGCCTGGGGACTATTGTCTCGGTGACCCTGTCCCGTCACGGGTGCCGCCATTTGCCCAGTGCTAGGAGCCCCCAGTGACCCGTCCCTTGTGCCGTCATTTGCCCGGTGACAGGGGCCCCCGGTGGCCCATCCCGGGCACCGCCATTTGCCCAGTGAAGGGGGCCCCCTCTACCTCACCAGGATCGCCTGTTGGTGGTTTTACAACTTGAGGGCTGGTTCCATCAAGTCTTTCACGCAACTCAAGCGCGAGTTTTGCGCGAATTTCCAGGGGAACTATGTCCGTCCCCTGGACTCATCCCAGCTCTACACCGTCTGGGAGAGGACGAGGGAGACCATCCGCAGCTTCTTCAACCGCTTCACTCAGGTGAAGAGCAAAGTGGCTCATGTCCCTGACTCCACAGTCATCGAGGCATGTAAGAGCGACATCCTCCCCGGGGTGCTCCATCGGAGACTCTCCCGAAGCTGCCCCTCCTCCGCTGATGAGCTCTTCACAATGCATGAAAAATATGCTCGAGCGGAGGAGGACGACCTTTAGAGGAAGAACCAGGGGCCCATGCCCCAGTCGACCGGGAGGCTAGGGACCCCCTCAAGCATCCCAGGAGGGGCAACCGCAGTGAGCCACGGCCTCGGGACACCTTTATCCTCGAGGGCGGAGGCGGCTCGCGCGATGGCCCCAAGGGCAACAGCCCCTTCCCCAGGCCAAAAGGCCGGGGGGGTGGGGGGTGGGGGGTGGGGACAGCCGTCCCATGGCCGGGAAGACCCCGCAATGGAAGGCATGGAGGGTGCAACCGGCATGTGGCGCACCTTTCACAAGTCCAATACCCACGCTACTCGGGAATGCGACCAGCTTCTTCAGCACTTCACCGCATTCCTCGACCAGCGTGGGCAGGGGGGATGGACCCCTGCCTCCTTGCCCCCTCAGCTGGCTTTGCCGGCTCTCCCTGCTCCCTCGGGGGAGCAACAGAGACAGGCGCGAGAAGGGAGCTCAACCGAAGAGCTCCCCTTCCAAACCTCCCAGAGGCGTGTAAACATCATTACGGGGGGATCCGCCTCAGGGCGAGACTCCAAGCGCCAGCGCAAAGAGTATGTGTGGGAGGTAAAAGTTGTGGGGGTGCTACACACGTCCCGGCCACCAAAGTGGTCGGACGTCCCCCTCACCTTTACGGGGGAAGACGCGCGCGGGGTTCGCTTCCCCCATGATGACGGGCTCATCGTCTCCACTACTGTCTACAATTGCCAACTAGCACGCATCCTCGTTGACGGTGGGAGTTCCGCTAACATCCTGTACCTAAAGGCATTTAGGGAAATGCAGGTCGACGAAAAATCGCTGCAACCCGTAGCTGGGCACTTGCAAGGCTTCGTCCCCAGGAAGACTATCTACTCGGTGGGAAAGGTCGATCTCCCCCTGACCTTCAGCTCTCTAGACAACTACCAGACCAAGCTAGTCGGGTTTGACATGGTGGACCTCCCCTCTTCGTACAACGCCATCATGGGGAGGACCACTATCAACTGTCTGGGGGCAGCAATCCATCAAAGCTACCTCTGTGTGAAGATCCCGGGGCCCCGTGGTGTGATCACTGCCTGAGGTGACTAGGACGTGGCCCACGTTCTCCACGAGTGCGCCACCGCAATGTTCGGGAGGGTCAACCTGATCAAGGTACCAGGGGGAGAGGGTTCTCCCCCGACATCGGATGCCCTGGCTATCCCCTCCGAGAGGTCTCCCCCCAAACATCGCTAGGAGGGTGACCTTCGGAAGGTCATACTGTCCCCGGACGATGGGGGCAGGACCGTCAAAATTGGGGCAGACCTCTCTGAAGAGCATGCGGAGAAACTCACGGCCTTCGTACGCAAAAACTCTGATGTCTTTGCGTGGAAGCCCGCCGACATGCGAGGTGTCGCTCAGGACGTCATCGAGCATAAGCTCGCTGTGACGCCCGGCCGTCCCCCAGTCAAGCAGAAGTTGAGGAGGCTCTCCCTTGAGTGCCAAGAGGCCATCAAGGTGAAAATCGCCAAGCTTCGAGAGGCAGGGTTCATTCGGGAGGTCCTGCACCCCGAGTGGCTGGCAAACCCTGTTCTCCTGAAGAAGTCGAACGGCATGGAGAGGATGTGTGTTGACTTCACCGACCTGAACAAGGCTTGTCCAAAAGATGACTTCCCACTCCCGTAGAGTGACCAGCTGGTTGATTCGACCGTGAGGTGCGAGCTTATGAGCTTCTTGGACGTGTATTTGGGCTATCACCAAGTCTGGATGGCGGAAGGAGACGAGGAAAAGACGAGTTTTAGAACAATCCTCGGTACCTTCTGCTACGTCCATATGCCCTTCGGGCTAAAGAACACTGGAGCAACATTCCAGTGACTTATGTCGTTGGTCTTTAAGGACCAAATCGGCCGCAACGTCGAAGTCTACGTCAACGACATGGTTGTCAAAAGGCCTCGCCCACCTGCTCACATCGAGGACTTAGCGGAGACCTTCGGCAAGCTCTGTGAGTCCGGGTTGAAGCTCAACCCGGAAAAATGCACATTCGGAGTATGCGGGGGGAAGCTGCTAGGCGTCCTCGTGTCCCAGCGGGGCATAGAGGCTAACCCCGAAAAAATTCAGGCCTTGCTGGACATGCCCCCTCCATGCTCGGTCAAAGACGTACAGCGGCTTACCGGCCGCATGGCCGCGCTAAGCCGCTTCGTCTCACAGTAGGGGGAACGCGGCCTCCAATTCTTCAAGATCCTTCAAGGCCTTGAGGGGTTCTGGTGGACCCCCGAGGCCCAAGTAGCCTTCGACGACTTGAAGAGGTATCTCACGAGCGCCCCAATGCTCGTGAGCCCATCCCCGGGAGAACCTCTGCTCCTCTGCCTCACCGCAACCCCGGTCGCTGTAAGTGCGGTGCTAGTGAAGGAGTAGGACAGCAGCAGCGCCCCATGTACTACGTGAGCGAAGCCCTCCATGGGGCTAAGACGTGGTACACGGAGATGGAAAAGATTTGCTATGCCCTGCTCATGGCGTCCAGGAAGCTCCGTCACTACTTCCTGGGGCACCCGATCACGGTCCCGTCATCTCTCCCCTTGGGGGAGGTGCTGTGGAATAAAGAAGCCACTGGCTGGATATGAAAGTGGGGAGCTGAGCTGGCTCCCTTCTCCCTCTCCCTCACGGGCCGTTCCGCCATCAAGTCACAGGTCCTCGCTGACTTTGTGGTGGAATGGACCCCCACCTCCGGGATGGAGGGAGAGAGTCTCCCAGGGCCGCCCCGGCGCTATGACCGTTGGATGCTCATGTTCGATGGCTCCTTGTCTCTCGCTGGAGCCAGCATGGGGGTGGTCCTCCGAAGCCCCGAGGGGAGGGCACTGGAGTACGCAGCGAGGCTTCAGTTCCCCGCTCCTTCTGTCTCGCTGGAGCCATCATGGGGGTGGTCCTCCGAAGCCCTGAGGGGAGGGCACTAGAGTACGCAGCGAGGCTTGACTTGCCCCCTACAAACAACATCACCTAGTCCGGGGCCCTGCTCCTAGGGCTGTGCCACGCGCGCGACCTGGGGATCTGTCGCCTCCTCGTCAAAGGAGATTCCCACATCATGGTTTGCCAAATGGACAAGTCTTACTTGTGCCATGACGCTAACCTGAGCCTGTATCTGGGGGAGGTGTGCAAGATGGAGAAGCACTTCGAGGGTTTGGAGGCCCAGCATATCCCCTGAAGGGACAACGACCGGGCCGACGCCTTGGCCCAGGCGGCTAGCGCCCGGGAACCTCTCCCTCGGTGACCTCTCCGGATGTGAACCATGAGTCCCGTACCCCAAAGGTGTCCAAAATCGCCCTTGCGGCGTCCTGGATGGATCCCCTCGTCTCCTTTATAAGTGGGGAGGGGGACCCTCCTAGTGAGACCGAGGCGAAACTCCTCCGTACTAAGTCAAGGGCTTACCTCTTACTAGAGAGGAAACTTTACAAGAGGGGGGGCCTCCGCCCTACTCCACTGCCTCCCGTGGGCAGATGGACTTCAACTCCTCGAGGACATTCACTCGGGGAGCTGTGGGTCCCACCTGGCACCACGCGCTGTCGCAGCAAAAGTCATTCGCTAGGGCTTCTATTGGCCCACAGTGATCGGTGATGCGCGAGATCTCATCTCCTCGTGTGAGGCCTGCCAAAAGATGGTGAAGGGCTTTACTCTGCCCTTCACAACGGTGCAAACCATCCCCATCACTTGGCCCTACGCGCACTGGGGGATGGATCTCTTAGGTCCCTTCCCCCCGGAGCTTGGGGGCTACAAGTACACGGTGGTCGCAGTGGACTACTTCTCCAAGTGGGTAGAGGCTAAGCCCTTGGCCAACATCACCTCCCAAGCAGTACAGCGGTTTTTCTGCAAGAATATCATGTGTCGTTTCAGGGTCCCCCGGGAAATCACTGTCGACAACGGGACCCAATTTGACTCCACATACTTCTGGGAATTCTGCGAAGGCTTGGGGACTACCCTTTACTTTGCCTCTGTGGCTCACCCCCAGAGCAACAGAGCTGTCGAAAGGGTCAACGGCGTGATCCTATAGGGGTTACGCGGCGACTCGAACAAGCCACCTCCAGGCAGGGCGCATGGGCAGAGGAGCTTCCGAGCATCCTCTGTTCCTTGCGCACGACCCCGAGCCTGGCGATGGGGCGCACCCCCTTTTCGCTCGTGTACGGGGTTGAAGCAGTTCTTCCCTCGGAGATTGGCTTCTGGTTGCTGTCGGTTGAACTCTTAGACAGAGCTACGATCGTAGCGTACCAGGCCAACGAAGCAAACCAGCAACTAGAAGTTGACCTCGTCGAGGAGGAGTGTGACCGAGCGCTCCTTCGCCACGCCATCTACGAGCGCGAAATGGCGTGCACGTACAACCAGAGCAAGAGCGTGACCGACCCTCAAGCCCAGGGCGAACTTTCCATCAAGTGGGAAGGCCCCTACAGGATCTTCGCGGTCCTGGGCTCGAGGGCTTATAGGCTCTCCAACCTCGAAGATCAAGACTAAAGCACACATGTAATGTAGGCTTGCTTCGCAAGTTCTACATCTAGCCTCCGGGCTTACTCCCTTCCCTTCCGCGTTTACGCGGGGGGAGGCGTTGTATTTCAATTTCTATCAATACAAATGGCTTTTTGGTCAATTGGAATTTTTCGTAGGTTCTTTATTTACTGTCTCCTAAGACGATGCCCTCCTAATGAGGATGCCCTCTCTGTGAGGATGTAGGCTATCGCAGCCTAAAAGAGCCTACAACGGGAGCCCCGCTCCCGTAGGGTGGCTTACAACCACCCTCGTGGACTGAGGGGGTAAGCGGCAAACCAATCCTCAAGGACTACAGTAATGAGTAAATTTGAGAGACTAGTCCCCCCTGAAACACTCAGACCCGTCATCGGGCTTATCTTGTCCCCTCAGTGAGACAAGGAATTCTCGGTTGCTCAAAAATTATTTACCCGGCTCCCTGTTCTCACGGAGACCGGGGGATTTCTCACCGGGACTTCTAGAAAGCCTCCTCCAGGAGGCCCTTTACGCGGCTCCCCATTATCACGGAGACAGGGGGATTTTTCACCGAGGTTTTTGAAAATTTTTCTCCCGGAGGTTTTTTACAAGGGTAATTTTTTCACCGGTCTCTAGAATTTTTTCGACCGGGGGGCTTCGTAACCCCGGTGGTCTTTAACGCCCAGGCCTCTTCATTCCTTGACCACAGCGCCCGGAGCCAAGCTGTACCCCACTTGGGGGGGGGTAACTCGCACCCAGAAAGGTGAAATTTTCGAAGACAAATTTGAGGAACAAGCAAACTTAGCTTTATTGATACATTCCACCGGGGAACATTCCCCCCTAGTGGGCACTCATACAACATTTAATCGAGGGACATTCCCCCCGGTGGGTATTCATACAACAGGTAATCGGGGAACAACCCCCCCCCCCCCCCGGTGAGCGAAGATGTCCCATGGACGACAAACCCCGGAAAATACAAGATACAATCCGGGGAGTTAAGCTCCCATGGAAATCTACTCCAGAGGACAACCCCCTCCGGGAGGTGGCTACACCTAGTACTCTCGGAGGCCTTGTGATATGTAACACCCTGAGTTTAGGGGTGAAAACTTTCTTTTTCATGAACAGCATGCATGCATGTATCTGTAGTAGTAGCCAGATCAGTATCTATCTCAAACCCTAAATCCCCAAATCTTTCCTGTGAACCCCAAATCAAGATCTGACTTTTCAGATTTGATCTATTATCTATCTCGAGTATAAAAGCCTTCAGAACCCAGATTCAATTCTATCTCTAACTTCCAGAATTATCAACTCCTTCTGTTTTCGAAAATAGAAATATTTTATATTATCCAATTACCCTAAGTTTCAGAAATTCAGATTTAATCAAAATCTTGGCCAAGTTCAGACCAGATTATTCTTGGATTATGATCAAGGGTATGCCAATACCTTAATCCAAAAAGTGGGCAGTCAGATTTCATCATCGAAACCATTTTCGCAAATCAGTCCAAATGTATCGCAGATCAGTCCTTTTCCAGATTTTCCAGAAGCCTAAAAAGGCAAAATGTTACAAATCATCTCCAAATCTAAATCTGATTCAGGGAACACCTCCCAAATGCTTTTCAACACAAAATCTCCTTTTATGAGTATCTCAAAATCAAATCCTAAATCTCAGAATTCGAGATTAATAAAATCAGATCTATTTTACCCTAATCTACTCTATTTTCAGTTTATACCAAAAATCATTCAAACATCTCAAATTTTATCTTCTATTTGTGTCAAATTATCTGTTGAATTAAGTTTGCCAAATCAGTAGAATCAAATTCAACCCTAATCTTCTAAAACTCAAGAATTACAGATCAGTCCAAAGCCAATCAAAAATCATCACAAACCAGTCCAGATTCGACCAGGGCAGTTGCTGAGTTTTCGACCAGAGCTCGCCGTGATTCTTGTGCCGTGTTTGCTTGCTGCCAGCCAAGCCTTGTCTGCGTTTGTGACCATGCATGCTTGTGCGCACGCGTCCACGCCTCAGCCATCGCAGTGGCAACGCAGTTGCAACGTCGACGACCAAAACCTTCTTCCGTGCGCGACCAACAGCAGCAACCGCGACCGTTGTCAGCAACTCCGCACCACGTTGCCTTGCTTTGCCAGCCATTATCGCCACCGCTTTGTACCGCCCGACATTGTTGAGTTCCAATGAGCCGACAATTTGATCAGTAGTTGCATCGCCTGTGCGCCATCGCATCACCGTTCACTGTTGTCGCGCCTGCGCCCGGCCAGTCAAGTCACCGGCACCGATTTCTTTGCTGCTACCTCCTTGCCAGCTCCGCCCCTGGTCTATTTAAGCAACCCAATACCCTGTGTAATCTTCACTTCACCAGAATCAAGCTAAATTCCAAATCTCCTCCACTGTCATCGTCTTCTCCGGCGAGTCCAGCTCGGGGGCTCACGGTGCCAGCTCCAATCACTGAACCTCTTGCCAAATTGAAGCCAGCAGTGAGTATCTCTCATCCTCCTGATCGTACTGTTGCATCCAATTGCTCTCCAGTGGACCCTAACGCCGGTGATCGCCGGAAATGCCAAATGCCCTGTTCTGGGAATGCAGCCCGATTTAGCCCAAGTTGGCTTACGATTCTGTGGAACAAAATGATCAGTGAGCTATTTGAAGCAAGCCTGTGCATCCAGATTTCAGAATTGAACCTCAATTGAAGTTTTCCCCAAATTTGAACTTCACCAGTCGTCGGCGACCGCCGCCAGGCTTCTCTGGTGATTCTCTGATCAAATTAACCATGCCAATAGCTTCCTTATACTTCTTAGATACTTCCTGAGCAAGGAATTGAGTTCAAATCTACTGTATCAAAAACCCCCAATTGCAGTGCCATCTTCTCCGGCGCCGGCCACCAGAAATCTATTCCCGGCCAATCCAGCTTCAGCCACCTTGTCCGATAGATGTGCCTCAATCTCCTGAGCATTTTTGTCTTCTAGCCCGATCTCTGAAACTGTCCAGATTGCAAGATATAGCCATGCCAAGATCTTGTCCAGTGGCTTCACTGTGCCGTGTCGCCACCACACTTCTTCACTGATTTTCATCACCTTCCAACCATATTCAGCCCTGAAACCTATTGAATCATTTGTTCCTGTTATCAAGGCCTACCTCCCAGACAAAGTGGTGCACCATTTGGAGCCCTAGATCAAAAGTTATAGCAAGCCCTAGTTTCTGGCCATGTCAGTTCAATGCCAGGCTATGTTAGTCAGTGGCATTAGCCCTTTTCACTTCCTTCCAGATGTGCATTTTGAGCATAACTTTGTCCCTTAGACTCCTGAGGTTGTGATCTACAATTTCTTCTTCTATCACAACTTGATTTGAGCCCTTGAATTGTATTTGCTGCTTAGCCCTAGTTTTTGACACTGTCAGCACTATGTCAGTGCATGCCAACCAGTGGCATTAGCCTTGTTTACCCACTTCTGGTTGTGCAATTTGAGAGCCACTTTGTCCACTGAATTTGTAGAGTTATGATCTACACTTTCTTCTTCTGTCACAACTTGAGATAAGCTCTCTAGCTTTCCTTGAAGCTATGTCAGAGCCTTGATCCGAATGTCAATCTGCTGACATCCGCTGTTTTTGATCAAACCAGCCACAAAATTGATGTCCTTATTGCAGCCTTGAGATCCTAAGATTATCTAACACCCATCCTTAGCCAAATTACTTGAAACCCTAGAATCTCGACTCAGTTCAGCTTGCAATCCCAATTATCTCCAGTATCGTTCAGCATATCTGCGTATAGATCATAAATCATTTTAACATAGTTAGTAATTATTGTATGCTTGTTTGTCGCCGAGCAGATCCAGAAATTAAGTTCGAGGAATTCGCTGTTGAGCAACATCAACTGCTGTTTCTTACGACGCAGAAGGCAAGTCATATTCTTGGTCATCTTGAACCTATATTTTAAGAGTTGCTATAACATAACCTTGAATATAGATAATATTGCATGTGAAGGATTGAGAATGGTTGATTTATGAATTGGTAGTACTGGACTGGTTATCTGTGAAATGTGAAATAAACAAGTTTTGAGCCATGAACTATTATATGTATTTATATATATTCATGAAATAAAACCCCTAGACGTGACCAGAAAAATGGTATGGAATGGTGGTAGCACTGGAGGTGCTAAACTGCAAAGGATAGCAGGCACAAAAGGTGCAGGGTTGTGGTTGGTCTGGTCACTGGCATATAAGGACTAGAATCTTGTGTTGTACGTCTAGTGGCATGAACAAACGTGCTAACTGCAAGCCTGGTATGGGACAGGCCTGAACAAGTACTTATGTGGATCGCACATGAAACCCCTGCATGAGATGGAAAACAATACACTAATTTCACGGGGTTCAGCTCCTCCACGTATTATAATCATGCACGTTGACTCAGTAATGAGAAGAGGCTTGGGCGTGGGGGTATATCCCGCCACAACTGCGGTTTGTGTGAAGAAAACTGTAGGGTCAGGGGTGAATTGTAAGTGAGACATAACAAAAGTTCTTGTTATCTCCACCTTGCCACTCACACATGATTGTGAGGAAGGGCCTAATCATTTTGATAGGATGGACTTGAAAGTGGAATATCTTGTGGGTAAATTGGTACCTCTCTGTAGAGTTAAAAATGTATTCGAATACTTCGTGCTCCCGAGTTTTAGGAGTATACTGCGGTGGACTAAATCCACGCGGTGCGACACAAGTATATTTTCTAAATAAAATTTATTAAATCAAGATTACCCAAATGACATGTGTTGTCATGATAAGGAGTGCTGCCGTGGGCTGTCGTGTGTCGACGTGTCGCGGTAGTTCTATAATCTAGTGAACATGAATAGCAATGCTATGTTGTGAAAAGTGCTGCCATGAGATAAGATGAGATGAGATAAGAAAGAAAAAGATTATTTTATAAACATCCATAATTCTTGACTAGTCTAGGTTCATATCATCACTACTATATGTATCTACTCTTACCTATGACTTGCTGAGTACGTAAGTGCTCACTCTTGCAACCTACAAATCAGTAGATGGAGCGTTCAATAATCAAGATGAAGGCATGGAGAATTTCTTGGATCCAGAAGGAGGAGTGTTAGTTCAGCCAGAGCCCTAATGTGTGTTGTTCTGCCGTCCACTTCTCATTGTGGGAGGGTCACCTATCTTCTACTATGTAGATGTTATTTTGCTAAACCATGTATGCCACGAAGGCATTGTAATCTGTAACACCCTGGTTTTGGGGGTGAAAAGTTTTTGCATAAAATCCTGCATGCATGTATCCCTGTAGTTGTAGCCAGATCAGCTAAATCCTAATCTCCCCCAAACCCTAAAAATCTCCAAATCTATTCTCTAGATCCAGATCAAGATCTGACCATCCAGATTTAACCTACCAGCTATTCTGAAGATAAAAGTCTTCAGGAGCCAGATTGAATTCTAACCCTAACTCCCAGTATCTAAGTCTCTTTCTGTTTTCGAAAACAGGAAATTCAGATTTACCCTAAGTACCCCAGTTTCCAGATAATTGAGTTATCATGATCTAACCCCATCCAGACTCAAGTATCTTTTGGAATATGTTCCTAGGTATATCCTCAACTTACTTCAAAAAGTTGGGAACCAGATTGTTTCATCTAAACACTTTTCGCAGTTTAGTCCAAATTTTACTGCGAATAAGTCCTTTCTCTGTTTACCTGGAATCCTGAAAAGGCTAAAATTCACGAATCAGCTCCAAATCCAGAATTTTTTTAGGGAACACCTCCCAAATACTATTTGATACAAATTTCCCTTCTGTTTAAACTTCAAAATCTTACCCTAATTACCAAGAATTCAAGATTTACAAAATCCAAATCTATTTTACCCTAATTTTACCCTATTTTCGAAAATAGGTGAAATCCCTCAAACCTTATCAAATTTCCTCCAGACTTGAGCTAAATGAGTATTAATAGAAATATTATACTCATCCATGAAATCAATTTCCAAATTAAACCTCTTTAAAACCAGATTTACAAATCAGTCCAGATTTCAACTAAAACTCTCACACTTATACCCCTGGATCGACCAGAGCTTGATGTTCACGACCTGGTCCCAGTGCACGATCACGGCCACAGCTCGCATGCGACCACGTGCACCACTGCAGCCCCCATCGACTTCGACCTCGCCAACTGCTACAGTAGCCGTAGTCGTTGAAGCCAGCCAGTGGTCGCCATCTTCACCAGCTGAACAGCGCCACGTGTGCGAGTACTGTTGGCCACTGTGGATCTTCCCCGGCGCGACTCACAGCCAGCTGATTTCCTCCCGTTTGCACGCCACCAACAACGGTCGACACAGGAGCTCTGCGCCACGTGGAGAACTCGCCACGGCCAGCCATCAGTTCACCATCCCATCACCTGTAAAGCCTTCACGGCCGCTGAACCAAGTCGTTTCGCCGCCTGCCTTCGCCGTGAAGTCGCAATCCAGTCTTTTCCTTGCCGGCTTCAACTTCCCGTGCACATCTAGCCGTTGCAGCACATCCAGCTTGCCTATTTATACCCCCTGGGACTTAGCCTTACCTCTTGCACAGCAAAATCACCAGAAAACCAGCAGTTCGCTGTGTCTTCTTCTTCCCCGGTGAGCAGCAAAGAGGGAGCACGGTGCCAAGCTTCACTACTTCATTCTTCGATCCAACACCCCCAGTGAGTTTCTCTCATCTCCCTCATGCTTCTCGAGCTTGGAATTTAGTTTAAATACCGTCAGTCGCCGGCAATTTTAGTTTTACTCCAGTAGCTCCGGCGAGCAATTAACTTCTTTCCAGAACGAATTGATCTTCGAGCCAGTAGTGAAAGATGCTTAGAATAGCTCACTTAAGACCCCTGAGCTATTGGTTTGAACAAATTCGTTGTAAAACAAAAACCCCCAATTTCCAGCCATGAACATGAACTTGTACTTACTGATTTAGCTTCTCTGTTGAGCAATCTGTTAATCTAACTTCACCAATGCATTTCTAGTACCCTGAGGACCATACACAAGTAAGGAATTGAGTTCAATCACTTTAAATCAGAAATGCCCAAATCAGATTTGAGTTCATCTTTTCTCCAGCCAGTATCTTCCAAATCCAGCCACTCCAGCTCAAACCACCTTGCCATTTAGATGTTTTGGACCATTCTGACCAACTTTGTCTTCTATCACGACTTCTAATTCGGCCTAGATTGTGAGATATAGCCATGCCCTAGTTACTGTACTGTTTATGTTGCATGTGCTCCAGGCCAGTCAACTTCTTTACCGGTTTTCATCACTTTCCGGCCATCTCCTGCCCTAGATCTTGTTGAGACATTTGTTCCTGTTACAAATGCCTAACTACCAGACAAAGTGTTGCATCATTTGGAGCCCTAGATCAAAAGTTATGGTAAACCCTAATTTCTGGCCATGTCAACTCTATGTCAAACTATGCCAGTCAGTGGCATTAGCCCTGTTCACCCACCTCTGGTCATGAAAAATAGAAAATACTTTGTCAAATAGTTGCCTCACTACCTTGTGCACCATATGCTTGAATCAAAACCCATTTTGGCCACTGGGAACTGTTCAAACCATGTCAATGCCATTCTTGGGCATTGTCAGCCTATGTCAGCCAATGGCATTGGGCCAGTTCGACCCCTTCTGGGTATGCAAACTAAACATAACTTTGTCCCTTAGACTCCTGATGTTGTGATCTACATTTTATTCTACTGTCACCACTTGAGTTGAGCCCTCTATCATCCATCGACCCTATGTCGATGCCTTGAATCGAATGTCGACCTAAAGACGTTCGCTGGTTTTGAGCGAACCAGTCGCAACCTTGATATCATTCTGATATTTTGGAACCTTTGGAACCTTGGAAACCTTTGACGACTAATCTTAACCCTAGTTTCCATAGTTTAACCCTAATCGCTTCCCAGAATCCAAATCTTGTGTCGCCGAGACACTTTCACTTTGCATTATCGCATATAGTGGAATAGTAAGAGTAGGATTGATTGTAATACCTGTTTGCTTGTTTGATCCTTGTTCAGAGCAAGAGTCCGAGTTCGAAGACTTCGTCGCAGACCCGACATCAACTACTGTTTCTTACGACGCGGAAGGCAAGTCATATTCTTGAACATCTTGAACCTATATTTTATGAATTGCTAGAATATACCTTGATTATAAAATAATAATATTGCATGAGAAAGATTGAGAATAGTTGAATTATGAAATGGCAGCATCAGGCTGATGCCTGTGAAATGTGAATTGATCAAATAATGAGCCATGAACTAATATATTATGTATATTTATATTCATGAAATAAAACCCCTAGCCATGACCAGTATTTTGGTATGGAATGGTAAAAGCACTGGAGGTGCTTGGTCGCACAGGATGTGCCAGCACTGGAAGTGCATGGATTGTGGTATGAGCTGGTCACTGGCATATAAGGACCTAGAACCTTGTGTTGTGCGTCTAGAGGCATGATTAACGTGCCGACCGCAAGCCTGGTATGGGACAGGCCTGAACAAGTAGTATGTGGATCACACATGAAACCCCTATATGACAAACTCACGATTAACACGGGGTGCGCTCCAACACATATCACAGGATGTGATCATGCACGCTGACCCTAAGGTGAAGACGCCAATTAGTGGGGGTTGTGAAACCCTGCCACAACTGTGGTTTGCGTGAAGAAAACCACGGGGTCTGGGGTGAATTGTGTGTGAAACATGGCAAAAGTTCTTGTTATCTCCACCTTTCCACTCACAGTATGAAGTGAGTCAGGGGTCCAATCCTTGTGATAGGAAGGGCATGAAAGTGGATATATCTTGCGGGTAAATTGGTACCCCTCTGCAGAGTTAAAAATGTATTCGAATACTTCGTGCTCCCGAGTTTTAGGAGTATGCCGCGGTGGATTAAATCCACGGGGTGTGACACAAGTATTGTTTTATAAATTAAAAATTGTTAAGTCAAGATTACCCAAATGACATGTGTTGTCATGATAAGGGGTGCTGCCGTGGGCTGTCATGTGTTGACGTGTCGCGGTAGTACCATAATTTAGTGATCATGTGATATCTAAGTGGCATGTGGATTGTGCCCTAAGTATATGAAATGCTGCCATGAGCATGAGATTTCAAAAGCTTGGAAGAAAAGTATTTTTGGAAAAACCCTCTCACCTCTTTTCCCTCAATAGCATAGGATCATGTCATCTCTACTATACGTATCTCTACTCTTACCTATGACTTGCTGAGTACGTAAGTGCTCACCCTTGCAACTTATCAACAATAGATGGAGTGCTACAATACCAAGACGAAGGCTTGGAAGATTTCCTGGATCCAGAAGGAAGAGAGCTAGTTCTGCCAGAACCCTGAAGTGTGCTGTTCTGCTGTCAACTTCTTACGACTGTGGGGGTTTCTCCTAGCTTCCGCCGAGTAGTTGTCTTTTGTTTTAATTAGACCATTTGTGCCGTGAAGGCATTGTATTACTCTTGTTGTATCAGGCCAGCAGGCCATACTGTTTATCAATGATATTTTGTAAGTTACTCTGCTGCAATGAACTCCTGTGCTTGACTTATCCTGGGAAGTCAGTGGTATGTATGTATGAGGCCAGCTGCAGCGAGCTAGGTCTCCACGGGAGTAGTCGTGGTACCCTGTGCGGGGCGCGACATAATCTCTTTATGTAATATTAAGGCCAGCAGGCCACACTGCTTAAATATTTTGTAAGTTACTCTGTTGCAATGTAATATACTCCTGTGCCTGACTTATCCTGGGAAGTCAAGGGTATGCTTATATGGGACTAGCTGCAGCGAGCTAGGTCTCTACAGGAGTAGTCGTAGTCCCAGTTTCGGGACGCGACATGATAGTTCCTGGCAAAGGTCCCGGTACAAGCTCCTTATGGGCCTCTGGGCTTCTCGAAGCAAGTCCGCGGGCCAATAATCGTAGCTGGCTGGAGGGAGTATCCTAAGTGGGGGGACCTTCCGGGACCCTGGTCTCGGAGGGGACAGCTCGGATTGATTATTGTCGAAGTTATCCAGGTGCCACTCTGGGAGCCATCGCAATCGGATCCACTCCCGGGAAGCATTTTCACCACGCCCCCCAGTGGCAAGGCTTAGCAAAGCCAGGGCTACTTGGGAATCTCCCGGATTACGCTCTCCGGGACCCGGAAGCCCCTTGTAGGGAGTGGGCCCCCGGACCACCGGGGAGCCCCCCCATGTTAAGGCATTCAAGCCTCAGAAACTCTCCCCCGGGAGCAAGCTCTCGGGGGACCTGTTCATGATGAGTCAAGACTTAGCGAAATATTCGTTTCACTGATTAAGCAAAAAATTTTTGACAAGTCTCCGAGGCTCCCTTTAAGAAGCTACCGGGAGCAAAAATACTAGCAAAGAAAAAAAGGACCTATCTAAAGGCCCGGGGGGGAGAGTCATACTCGCTCATTATTGTGCCCCCCCGCGGAGGCCGCTCCTTCCACTGGTGTGTCCGCCCTCGGGAGCGCCAAAGCCAGGAACCGAGCCCGGATGATCCGGTCATAGAAGCCCCCAGCCGACTCCTCCAGCTCGAACGGCTGCAGCTCGAAGAAGTTGGGGAAGCTTCGAGGGAGCCAGCCTCCAATTGCCCGGGCTCCAATCCCCCGGTGCTCCACAACGGCCCCGGCCGCGGCCACCACCAGGACCGCTCGGCCCCGGGCCCGTGCATCGGCAGCCTCCGGGATCACGGAGACTTACGTGTGGGAAAGAGCATAGCCTCTGTTAACGTGGCCGGTGCCACGCCGGAGCCACCTCCCAGCCTGAGGTTAAGCCCAAGCCCCTCAAGGGCCGAGCGGACCGAGCGGCCCGCCTCCACAACCGCCTCGAGCTCCCGGCGGGTGCTCTCCTTCGCGTTCGCCTCCCTCCGGAGATGGGCGTTGGCGTCCTCCGAGGCAAGGAGCTGGGCCCGAACCTTGGCCAGCTCCCCAAGGGCCTCGTCCCTCTCGGCGCAAAAGGCGGTGGCCTAGTCCTCCACCTCCTTCAGCGTCGCCTCAAAGTGGTCTTCGATGCCCTGAGCGAGGGCCGCCCCTGTAGACCAAAGGGTTAGACGACCCCCCGAAAAAAGTAATCGGACAACTTTAAGGCGAGCTCACCTGGAGATGGAGCGAGACCAACTCAGAGCTCCGCTCCCAGATGGTCCCCTTCTGGACATCGGCCTGGACCTTCCGAGTTTGGAGGCCTGCCAATGGACTGGACCTTCCGGGTTTGGAGGCAAACGTCCGAGCCTTGCCCGGGGACAGCATGGGGTCTCCCTGCCAATGGCCTGGGATCCGTCCCCACCGGCGGGCCCCTCCAGCCGTCCCCCGGGGCGATGTGGACCTATTCAGTCTCGGCCACACCCTCGGCCAACGGGGACTCAGTCTCCGAGGACTCAAAGGACGAACTCCCAGAGGAAACATGGCCTATGGGAGGGACGAGGAGCCCCTTGCCCCTCAAGGGCTGCGGGGCCCCCAAGGCCACTATGGACTGCCGAAGTGCTCGTCCCCTCGTCCACCGAGCAGTCAAAGTGCGGAGGACACGCCTCCGCGAAACCGCACCTCTGGGCGCTCCGCGTTCACCGGCTCTGGGACCGCCGGAGGCTTGCCCACCGGAGAGGGCGAGGGGTTGTAGTTCATCGAGTCGCAGTCGCCCCCGTCGCCAGGCGCCTTCCCTCTCTCGCCCGGTCCGGTGGGCGCGTCGACGAGGCGCATGAACTCCCCCGTCATTCCCGGGCCGGTGCCACCTCACGGGCCTTGCCGGGCGTAGCGCCTGGTGTTGCCGCCTTACCGGGGGCCTTTCGTGCCTTACCGCGCTTTGGCTTGGGGCCCCCGGCGGCCTTCTTCCGCCGCTTGTGGGAGACGGGGGTGGGGGGAGGTTCCCTCACTGGTAGCTTGAACCAGAAGGCTTCCGCTGCCAAGTTACGAGCAGAGCCCTCCCCGATGACGCGCACTATGCGCTCGTGCTCGTCAGTGTAGTACCTACCGAGGAGGTTCTCCGCCTTCTCCTGGGGGTCCGGATACGGCTGAACTACGAAGAACAAGAGTTAGCCAAAATATCGAAGACTAAGGATAAGAGTCACCGGATACTTACGTCGGACCACCGGCCTCTGCGGGGGCCGGTGCGCTGGGCACATCCCGATGCTCCTCTTCCTGAACGCCCACCATCTTGCTAAGGAGCTTCAAGTCCTCGGCGGTCTAGACCGGGCGCTTGGGGGCAGACGAGCCGCAGTAGGAGGGGGGCTCCGGGGAGTACGTCACCCGTTGTCCCTGACCCAGAGATAGAACCATCTCTGGAGCCAGTCCCCCCAGTGATCCCGGGAGGCCGCCACCGGGTACTCCTCCACTCGGGCCGGTAGGAGCTCTTGCTAAGGCAGACTTTCGCCCTCCCTTGACCATGTACGATCCCCTCGCCGAGGTTTCGTAGAAGTACCAGAGCAGCTAGAGCGTCGGCTCCTTCGCGGTGGTTATCTCGCATAGCCAAATGAAAAGGCCCATCCAGATGAGGGTGTTCGGTGTCAGGTGGTTGAGTGCCACCCCGTATTCCCGTAGGAACTCCCAGAGCAATGGATGCACCGGGAGCCGGAGGCTGGCCTCTACAAAGGCCTCGAAGATGACCACCTTCCTTGCACGGGGTGAGGCGTAGTCTCCTTTTTCGGGGGGATCCGGACGTCCCCGTCCGTGAGGATCACCCACTCCAGGAGGGACTCCAAGTCCCCTGAGGTGAACTTCGAAGCTCAGAGGAAGTCCGCGGTGACTTCCTTCGGGAGCACATCGGCAGTTTTGGCATGTGGTTTGTTGGTGGCTAGGTTTCCGGGGGCAAAGTTTCCGGAGGCTACGTTGCTGGGAAGCTAAGATTCTCGGGGGCTAGGTTACCGGGAGAGGCGCACAGCTCCAGTGAGAAGTGGGAGGCTAAGGCTTGAGTGTGAGCTCTCAGGTGACAGGGGCCTCCAGTGACCTGTCTCGGGTGCCGCCATTTGCCCAGGGACTAGCGTCCCTGGTGACCCTGTCCCGTCCCGGGCGGCACCCTTGATCCAACAATCATTGCTAGGGCTTTTTGGTCATTTTGCTTCTTTTGGGGCCTATATATACCCCCTTGTATCTCATTTGTAAAGGAGAACCTAATTCATTTTTACACACTCAAAGCAACAAACATCCCTTGGAGACCTCTCTCCCTGAGAGAGAACCTCCCCAGCGGACTTACGTCTGGGGGGTGTCGACAAGACTAGGATCCCCACCAGGATTCGAACCTGTATAAACTATCCGTGTCAATCTTTGTGCTTGCCCGATGGGAAGTGACCGATCACTCGATCAGCTGCCGGGGTATTTTTATATACCACGATAGTTGGCACCGTCGATTGGGATTCGTGACGATTCGCCATGGCTCCCCCAAGAAAGAGGGCTCATGCTCTCTCCAGTGACACCGGTCCCAGCGACCCGGCACAACCTCCTCAAGATACCGCCATCTAGAGACACTTGGAATGAGGTACCTCTTCCTTCTCCTGTCTTCCCCTGTGGGGGTACCCCCGCACCAAGTCTGTTGACCACAACCATGTTGGCGGGGACCAGTGCCCCCCACACGACCATCCTGGTTCCCAGAGACCCATTACATGGGGCCTAGGTCGAGGGCTAGCTCCGCCCCCAGCGCACCTTGGAGGAGCTGTTGCGCATCTTAGCTCGGCCCCTGTCTCCCATTTATTTGCCCCCATTCCCTTTTATAGGGGCACCATTGAAAGGGATCTAGGATATCGACTAGAGGGGGGTGAATAGGCGATTTTAACAAATTATCAATTAATCAAACAATTTAGTAAATGAGAGCAAATAAATAACACAAGATGAACAATGAACAATGTCAACACAAGGATATCTCCCGTGATCCCGGTAATTTGCCGATCACCCCTAATCCACGTTGAGGCAAACTGAAATCTCTAACCGCTCCTCTATCTAGTCAACCTTCTCTCGAGAAGTGACCTAGATCTTGAGCCGGATTTGTGTGACGAGTTATCCAAACCTTGATTTCACTAAGGATACACTTTACCGCTCCGGCAAGGCGTGCTCAACCCTTTCACAAGACGTTTTGAGGCTTCTTCACAATATGCCTTGAAGCGCTCTCCAAAACCTTTCTCCTAGCCGTCTAGGAGCCGGCAAACTCCAAGAGTAACAAGCCGGTGATGATCACTTAGCCTTCTTCTAGTGCCACAAGATTGATTTAATGATCTAAATGCAATGCACTAGAAGATCTCAAATGCACAGTCTCACAAATTCGAGAATTTGAACCCTAGAGTGTATGAAACTAGCTTAAGCTCTCAAGGATGATGACAATGCTCAAAATTATGCCAAAAGTTGTGAACAGGGCTGTGCATGGGAGTATATATACCCCCCCACAATAAATATAGCCGTTACAGGCCGTTGGGAGAAAAAGATCACTTGGCAGTCAGACCGCAGTTATATGCCCGGTCAGCCCCCCGCAATTGCAACGGCATTAAACAGGCGCAATAAATGCTCAACTGCCCCTGTCAGGCACACACACGGTTAGACCGGAGACAATTTCGGTCAGACTGTGAAACTGTCCAGAGGCGACACAGTTTCTGGACACGTTATACGGTCAGGCCGATAAATACGGACAGACTGGCCATACGGTCAGACCGTAGTTCAAAAACACGGTCAGACCGGTCTAATCAAACGGTCAGACCGTAATAGCACAATACCACAGAATGATAGGACATGAAGTATCAGGAGACTGACCTAGGTTTTTACCTACGGACAGACCGACCTTTTAAAGGAATAAACTACACTTAGACATAACGTCGGTCAGTCCGAGATCCTATTCGGTCAGTCAGTGTATTCGGTCAGACCGGTCAAACAAACGGTCAGACCGACTGAGACAGTGCTGAGCAGAAATGAGCTGAAACAAGCATTTTTAAGGTATGTGACCTTCTAGTATGCATTGCAAGTTGATTTTATGATTTGTGGCTCATAGATGAAGTATTTCGTGATACACCACATGCTCCTCTTAATAGTATGGCGTTTATCCTAAAATCTGGTCAAAATTCTTCTCTAATCACCTTAGACCGGTAAAAATGGAAAAGACCCTATTTCGTACCTTTGCCCTTTTGATCAATGCCCTTTCTTCATCATGAGGCTCTTTCTTTTCCTTTCATTAACCTATCTTTTAAGTTTCTTCTTGACACAGCTTAGTAGGTATCGTTAGTATAGCATTTGTAGTTGTCATTAATTACTAAACACTCTTTAGGGGCCTAGAAGCTACAATCTCCCCCATTTTGGTAATTGATGACAACATAAAGAGTAGATGAATGAGTTTTAAGCACAAAAGGAATTTTACAATAAGCATCGAAGAGAAAGACACTCCCCCTAAATGTATGAATAAGAGAATTTTGGCATATTAGTGGAGTTCAAGCATATGTATAAGATGCTATCTCAATTCATTCATTATATGAGCATGACGTATCACAAATAAGACATGGTATCACAAATAAAACATTCAATTCTACACATGATATCATCATCACAAGGTCATATGAAAATAACATAAGCATATCTCATATATCATGAAGTAACAATCTCATACAAGAGTCATCCAACATAAATGTCATCCACATAGGTCATAAAAGAGATATTCAACTAAGAAAGTTAAATTAAAACTTTACACCCAAAAATTTTCATTTAAGATTCATCTCTCCCCTACTCTTCTACTCTCTTCTCTCCCCCTTTGGCATTAATTGCCAAAAAAAAGCTAAGAATCGGCGGGAGCATCATCATCGGGAGGATGGTGAGGAGGAGTCTGAGGGAAACGGGTGTAGAAGTGAGCGGAGAAGCCGTCAAAGCGCTGCTCGAACTAATCCTGGCGCGACGAGAAGGTCTGGAACTGATCATTCAAAGCCACCAAGTCCGAGCGAGCGAGCTCAAGCCCCTGGAGAAGAGTAGCCAACTGATCCATCATCGGCTGATGGAACTGCTGCTGGAATTGTGTAAACCAGGCGGGGGCTTGGCTAGACTGAGCTGTCTGCTGTGCCTGAGGTGGAGGAGGAGGAGGCATAGGCTGAGCCTGCTGCTGATGCTGTGCTCCATGGCCTCGAGCCAAGACGCGCGGGTTGACACTAAACGGCTTATAGCCGAGATGTCTGATATCACATGAACCGCGAGGGAACTTCGTCTTCTGGAGCAGCAAAGACATGATAAATGGAGCATAGTAGAAATTCGGCAGAGTGGTCACCGAGACATCCTCAATTGTCTTCAAGATAAATGAGACAATGTTGATCCGATGACTCTTGAGGATGTGGTCGATGAAGTTCCAGTAGTAATCCCGGACCGCTTCTCGGTTTCCACTCTTTGGATGGATCATGGCTCGTACGATTTTGTTGACTACAGCAGGGAGGACTTTGAGACCTGTAATGGTGCCAGGTACAATCCGCTGTCCACCTCCCGACTGCTCATAAAATTGGAGCCAGTCATCCTCATGGAGGTAATCCTCATCCTCCATATCGATACCCTCCTTCATTTCCTCATAGTTTAACTTGTTTGCCGCAGCAAACTCCTCAAAGGTGGCCTCATACCACCTAGAACCTGTCATCCATATGATCTGTTGGTCCGCCCATCTGATCTCGACTATAGCATAAAACTGTCTGATGGCAGTGGCGTTCCATGGGCACTTGTGCTCCACAAAGTCATACAGCCCTATATCCTTGAAGATCTGCACCAAGGGAGCCATGATGGGCTGATTCACAACATAAGCCCATTCGATCCATTTGTGTTCGAAGATATTCTTGTGGATCAAATGACCGTAGAAGGCATCCTGCTGTGTCATCGTGTGGAAGTGAGGAGTAGAGGCGTCATTCTCATTATTGTAGGCGTAGATGGTCCTAGCCTTTGTATAGTCACTTGAAGTCCAATTCCTCTTCGGGCCTTGATAAGCGTGGACGTTTATTTCATCGTCCTCACTCTCGATGTCCATGCCCCTGTGAGACGATCCACCACGATGTGACGACTGTTCTGCCTCTGAATCTCCGGCCGAGGGCACCCAATCATCATCCCGAGAGTCGCTACTGCTCGAGGGTTGAGCCCTTTTTGGCCGCTTTGCCAATTTCTTCTTATTTGTCCGGACGGAGATATTTCCTTGAGGACCACGGCCACTGGAAGATTTGCAAGAGATAAAGCAGATTAGATACTCAGAGGAAGAGAAAGTGAATTAATAAGATAACAGATTAGCAAACTCTGGCTCTGCTGTTGCAGTCGGTCAAACTGAAAAAGGGGCGGTCAGACCGGCGCAACCGTAGAGTTAGGGTTTGGCATGATTTCTGGGATTTAGGAGAAATTAAGGTGCAATGTGGACAGATATATGTGTGAGAATACTCATTGCATCAAGGGGATGAATCAATTTCAGGATATTGAAAGGATTTAAACTAGATTCACCAAAATTGCCCTAGACCCCGTGAAGAACAGGAAACACAAAGATAAATAAGGGAGATCTGAGCAATATACCTAGAAGACATGGTTTGGAGATGATCTTGAACCACGGTATGTCCGAGCTTGACGAGGGTTTGACCAGAGAGGAAGAATCCAAAAAAAAAAATATGAGGCGCACGTGAAAGAGACAAGTGGGAAGAGGGTGAAAAGGACAGAGATTCGGGATAAAAAGGTCTCTGGTCATGAAATTTCGGTCAGACCGTAGACAAGATACCGGTCAGACCGCTGGAAGCAGGTAAATTAAGATGCTCTCTGGAGATGCATTTGGTCAGACCGCAATTGGATCGGTCCGACTGCTGGAAGAGTAAACCTTTTGGAGGAAATTTGATTGATTTGATGCTCAAGAGATTTGGATAGGGTGATATATAAATATAAGATAATTATAAGAGATATATAGACAATATCACCATAGGGGAAGTATTTATTTTATAACTCAACAAATTTTGGTTCACTTTACTCAATTGCCGATAAAAGAGTCTAAAAAGCTCTAAGAGAGGAAGTTCAAGCAATCAAGTGATACTTTAAGCACAAGCAATATGAGTTCAACATTTCAAGCCATATTTGATATGTCAATGACGTTAAGCTCATTTCGGAGTTTGCAAAAATGACTTTCATCTAAGGGCTTAGTGAATATATCCGCTAATTGATCTTCAGTTCTTACATTATCCACCACCACATCACTTTTGCTAACATGATCTCTAAGGAAGTGGTGTCGGATATCTATATGCTTGGTCCGAGAGTGTTGAACTGGATTTGTGGCTATTTTCACCGCACTCTCATTATCACACAAAAGAGGCACTTTTTCAAATTTTATTCCATAATCCAATAATGTTTGCCTCATCCAAAGCAATTGTGCACAACAACTACCCGCGCAAACATATTCTGCTTCGACGGTTGATAAAGCTACAGAGTTTTGTTTCTTGGAGGACCAAGATACTAAAGATCTTCCTAACAGTTGACAACTGCCAGAGGTGCTTTTTCTATCCACTTTGCATCCCACATAATCGGAATCAGAATATCCAATTAATTCGAATTTAGCACCTTTAGGATACCACAACCCTATGCTAGATGAATACTTTAGATACCTCAAAATGCGCTTAACGGCCATTAAATGACTTTCTTTAGGAAAGGCTTGAAATCTTGCACACATACAAACACTAAACATAATATCGGGCCTAGAAGCAGTAAGATATAATAAACTACCAATCATAGATCTATAAAGCTTTGAGTCTACCGGTTTACCTCCTTCGTCAGAGACAAGGTGACCGTTTGTGGCCATTGGTGTCTTGATTGGCTTTGCTTCTTCAAGTCCGAACTTCTTGAGTAAGTCCTTCACATATTTACTTTGACTGATGAAAGTTCCTTCCTTGAGTTGTTTAACTTGTAGTCCGACGAAGAAACTTAGTTCACCTATTAAAGACATCTCAAATTCCCTAGACATCATATTACCAAATTCCTCACAAAAATCTTGGTTAGTAGATCCAAATATGATGTCATCAACATAAATTTGACATACAAAGAAATCATTTCCAATTTTCTTAGTAAATAAGGTAGTATCAACTTTCCCAATTTTAAAGCCTTTTGAAATTAAGAAGTCTCTAAGTCTTTCATACCAAGCACGAGGTGCTTGTTTAAGACCATAAAGAGCCTTGGAGAGTTTATATACATGATTCGGCTTTGTAGGATCTTCAAATCCGGGAGGTTGTTTAACAAAAACTAATTCATTAATTTTTCCATTTAAAAATGCACTTTTGACATCCATTTGATAAAGTCTAATATTATGAGATGAAGCAAAAGCAAGCAAGATTCTAATAGCCTCAAGTCTAGCTACGGGAGCAAAGGTTTCACCGAAGTCCAAACCTTCAACTTGAGTGTATCCTTGAGCCACCAATCTTGCCTTGTTTCTTACTACCACTCCATTTGCATCTTGTTTATTCTTGAAAATCCATTTGGTTCCAATGACATTGTGCTCATCTGGATTTGGTTCTTCTACTAATTCCCAAACATTGTTGCGGGTGAACTTGTTTAATTCTTCGTGCATAGCATTCACCCAATCCGGATCTTTTAATGCTTCATCTACAAGTGTGGGCTCAAAAGAGGAGACAAAAGAGTAATTTTCACAAAATGAAGCAAGACGAGAATGAGTTTGGACACCCTCACGGAAGTCACCAACAATTTGATCGACGGGGTGATCTTTGGAAATTGAGTGATGAATTCTTGGGTGATCAACCGGGATTTGTGAGATAGAGGTAGAAGGTACTTCCGGTTGTTGTTGAGAGGAGTCTTCCACATTGACCACTTCAACTATTTGATCTTCATGTTCAGGAGTTGATAAAGAGGGGATAGCTTGAGTGGATGGATCTTCATCTTGATCACTATCTTCTTTCGGCTTGATATCCCCAATGGTCATGTTCTTCATTGCCACTCTCAACCCTTCATTACCTACATCATCCAAATTGTCTTGCTCCTCTTGAGATCCGTTAGTCTCATCAAATTCAACATCATGTGTCTCCTCAACCAAACCGGAGTTTTGGTTGTAGACACGATATGCTTTGCTATTTGATGAGTATCCTAATAAAAATCCTACATTACATTTACTTTGAAATTTAGATAAGCGTGTACCTTTCCGCAAGATATAGCACTTACATCCAAACACTCGGAAGTAGGAAATGTTTGGCTTCCTTCCAATGAGAAGCTCATAAGGAGTTTTCTTTAGTAGTCAATGACAATAAAGACGATTTGATGCATGGCACGCGGTGTTGATTGCTTCGGCCCAAAAGGTGTCCGAAACATTGTACTCCGAAAGCATAGACCTTGCCATGTCTATCAATATCTGGTTCTTTCGTTCGACTACTCCATTTTGCTCTGGTGTATACTTGGCCGAAAACTCATGTTTGATGCCCTTATCATCACACCAATTTTCAACCTTGGTATTCTTGAATTCGGAGCCATTGTCACTTCTCACTTTCTTGATCTTGAAGCTAAATTCATTTTTGGCCCTTTGAGCAAAGCTTTTGAAAGTGTTAAACCCAATTGACTTATCATGTAAAAAGAATATCCATGTATATCTAGAAAAATCATCTACAACGACAAGACAATAACTATTGCCACCAATGCTCACAAAAGTAGTTGGTCCAAATAAATCCATATGCAATAATTCAAGTGGACTAGAAGTTGACATTGTGCTTTTAGTTGGATGTGAGTTTGCAACTTGTTTTCCGGCTTAGCAAGCACTACATAATTTATCTTTTTCAAACTTTACATCTTTTAATCCAACGACTAAATCATGTTTAACTAGTCTATTTTGTTGTTTCATTCCAACATGCCCAAGCCTTCTATGCCATAGCCAACCTTTAGATGATTTAGTGAACAAGCATGTACCAAGATTAGCATCATTTGAATTGAAATCAACTAAATAGAGGTTGCCATGTCTAAAACCTTTGAAAATCAACCTATTGTCATCAATACTAGTGATAATCACTTCTTTTGGATAAAATGCACATATAAATCCAAGATCACAAAGTTGAGCTACGGATAAGAGGTTGAAATTTAGAGATTCAACAAGCAATACATTAGATATGGAGAGGTCGTTTGAGATGGCAATTTTACCTAAACCTTTTACCTTTCCTTTGCTATTGTCTCCAAACGTGATCTTGTCATATTCCGCACCTTCGTTATTTAGAGAGGAGAACATGTTGTGATTACCGGTCATATGTTGAGTGCATCCACTATCGAGCACCCAATGTTGTCCTCCGGCCTTATAATTTACCTAGAAAACAAAGTTAGGTCCTTTTAGGTACCCAAATCTTTTTGGGTCCTTGGAGGTTAGTTACCAAGGATTTTGGGACCCAAATGGCTTTCTTTTTGGCACCAATGATCGGGGTTCCAACAAATTTGGCTTTAATATCGCCATTGTTCATTTTCTTTAAAACATAGCAAGAATTGTATATAAGAGATGAATTACTTTTGCTAGCATGGCAATTCTTTTCAATGTGACCTAAACTTTTACATTTGTTGCAATACCCCTTTTCTTTTGCAAATACGGTTTTAGATGGAACAAATGCATGTTTTCCCTTTATAGGAATGTAGCCTAGTCCTTCTTTTCTTAAGGAGAACCTTTGACTATCTAGAAGATGTCTTAATTTTGATTCTCCTACATAGCATTTAGCTAGATCATTGGTTAGTTTTTCAATTTTGTCCTTAAGTTCATTGTTTTCAAGACTAAGCACATTATCATCAATTTTAGGTCTAGATGGGAATTCAATTAAATCTTCACAAGATGTAGATATGCTAGATGTAGACATCATGGGCAAGTCATTCAAAATATTGCAAGTGATGCCGATTTCATTACCCGTTTTGTTGGCTTTATGAGTAATTAGTGAGTTATGAGCTTCCTTAAACATCTCATGAGTTTCTTTAAGACTCTCATGAGATGTGTTTAGCTCCTCATAGGAATTTTGAAGAGTTTTGTATCTCTTCTTCAATTCCGTGAATTTTTCTTTTTCTTTACTCATATAGTCATCAAAACCGGTGATCATCTCAACTAGGTCATCATAAGTATATTCATCTTCGTCACAAGATACCTTCGATTCTCCTTTAGCCATGAGGCAATGAGGAGTGGAGAATAGAGATGGAGCTTCCTTGATAGCCACCCCGGCGAGTCCTTTGGGTGATGCTTCATCTTCATCTTCGGAATCAGAACTTGAAGCATCCGAATCCCATTCAATGAAGCAAGCTTGTCCATCCTTCTTCTTCTTATAATATTTCTTGAAAACCTTCTTCTTGCTTTCTCCTTCCTTTTCGTACTTCGTCTTCTTCATCGATTTTTCTTCTTCCTTGTTTTTGCATTGTGTGGAGATGTGACCCTTTTCACCGCAATCAAAGCATCTTCTTTCTTCAAATGGGTTCCTCTTGGATGATTGTCCTTTCTTGAAGGACTTTCCTTTATATCTCTTCTTCGTGAACCGCTTGAACCTTCTCACAAAGAGAGCCATTTCCTCATCGGTGTCTCTCTCATCACTTTCTTCTTCATTGTCTTCCCTTTTGGAGGCTTGAGCTTTGAGTGCTATGTTCTTCTTCTTGGAGTCAGAAGCCTCATCTTTCACTTCTTCTTGAGATTTCTTGAAGATGTCATGAGTGAGGATCTCACTCAAGACTTCCAACGGAGTCACACTCTTCAAGTTCGAACGCACAAGTAAGGTTATAATTGTGTCATATTTTGAAGGTAAAGCTCTAAGAAACTTATGACAAAATTCCACATTTGTGACATCCATACCAAGCCCTTTTAACTCATTTACTATGTTATTTAATCAGTTAAACATCTCCGATACATCTTCATTGGGCAACATAGCAAACTTTTCAAATTGGCCCTTATGGATAAATAATTTAGCATCCTTGACCATCGAGGTTCCTTCATGAATATCCATAAGATTTCTCCAAATATCATGGGCCGTTTCAAATTTACAAATTCTATTAAATTCACCTAGATTTAGAGCACTATAAAGAACATTCATGGCTTGAGCATTCGCTAAGGCATTATCTCTATCTAGGTTAGTCATGTCATCATCATCAAGAATTGCAAAGCCCTCATCCACCACTTTCCAAATCTTTCCACCCATGGCTTTAAGATAAACCATCATTCTAGTTTTCCTATAAGTATAGTTAGATCCATCAAAGAGTGGTGGTTTGCCAATATTGATCCGACCCTCACTAGCCATCTTTATCCTACTCCGGGATGGTTATATCCTCTAAAAATGGAGTCCTAGCTCTGGTACCAATTGAAAGGGATCTAGGATATCGACTAGAGGGGGGTGAATAGGCGATTTTAACAAATTATCAATAAATCAAACAATTTAGTAAATGAGAGCAAATAAATAACACAAGATGAACAATGAACAATTTCAACACAAAGATATATCCCGTGGTCTCGGTGATTTACCGATCACCCCTAATCCACGTTGAGGCAAACTCAAATCTCTAACCTCTCCTCTATCTAGTCAACCTTCTCTCGAGAAGTGACCTAGATCTTGAGCCGGATTAGTTTGATGAGTTATCCAAACCTCGATTTCACTAAGGATACACTTTACCGCTCTGGCAAGGCGTGCTCAACCCTTTCACAAGATGTTTTGAGGCTTCTTCACAATCTTCCTTGAAGAGCTCTCCAAAACCTTTCTCCTAGCCGTCTAGGAGCCGGCAAACTCCAAGAGTAACAAGCCGGTGATGATCACTTAGCCTTCTTCTAGTGCCACAAGATTGGTTTAATGATCTAAATGCAATGCACTAGAAGATCTCAAATGCACAGTCTCGCAAATTCGAGAATTTGAACCCTAGAGTGTATGAAACTAGCTTAAGCTCTCAAGGATGATGACAATGCTCAAAATTATGCCAAAAGTTGTGAACAGGGCCGTGCATGGGAGTATATATACCCCCCCACAATAAATATAGCCGTTATAGGCCGTTGGGAGCAAAAGATCACTTGGCTGTCAGACCGCAGTTATATGCCCGGTCAGACCGCTGCAATTGCAACCGCATTAAACAGGCGCAATAAATGCTCAACTGCCCCTGTCAGGCACACACACGGTCAGACCGGAGACAATTTCGGTCAGACCGTGGAACTGTCCAGAGACGACACAGTTTCTGGACACGTTATACGGTCAGGCCGATAAATACGGACAGACCGGCCATACGGTCAGACCGTAGTTCAAAAACACGGTCAGACCGATTTCTCGGTCAGATCGGTCTAATCAAACGGTCAGACCGTAATAGCACAATACCACAGAAAGATAGGACACGAAGTATCAGGAGATTGACCTAGATTTTTACCTACGGACAGACCGACCTTTTAAAGGAATAAACTACACTTAGACATAACGTCGGTCAGTCCGAGATCCTATTCGGTCAGTCCGTGTATTCGGTCAGACCGGTCAAACAAACGGTCAGACCGACTGAGACAGTGCTGAGCAGAAATGAGCTGAAACAAGCATTTTTAAGGTATGTAACCTTCTAGTATGAAATGCAAGTTGATTTTATGATTTGTGGCTCATAGATGAAGTATTTCGTGATACACCACATGCTCCTCTTAATAGTACGGTGTTTATCCTAAAATCCGGTCAAAATTCTTCTCTAATCACTTTAGACCGGTAAAATGGAAAAGACCCTAATCCGTACCTTTGCCCTTTTGATCAATGCCCTTTCTTCATCATGAGGCTCTTTCTTTGCCTTTCATTAACCTATCTTTTAAGTTTCTTCTTGACACAACTTAGCAGGTATCGTTAGTATAGCATTTGTAGTTGTCATTAATTACTAAAACACTCTTTAGGGGCCTGGAACCTACAATCACCACCGTTTTTCATGGGGCACCCGACCACCTTCCCTGCCCAGGACTGTTTCCCACGCTGGGGGGTCCTCCTACGTCCGGTGCTCTCCACTTTTCGGGAGGTTACACCCCGTAGGTAAGTTTGCCTGTACTGACCATCGCCGTTGCACCGGAAACACTTCCCGCATCGGGAGCCCTCCCTGTGCAAGTGATCACCCACGAATTCAGAGATGTCCCCCGATCAATGGCCATCGTCGCTGCCCCAGACGCATGCCCAGCACCGGGCCTGGTTTGCCCGCTGATGACATCCTCCGGGCCGATGGCCCACACGCACCAGCTCCCTCCTCCCTCAGGACCTCCCCCAAGGGCTCCCCAGGTGTAGCAGACGCACTTCACCCGGGAGGAGGTAGAGCGCACGCTTATGGTAGGTGTTGAAAAAACTCCCTCCCGTTGCCGATCGGAGCCACCGCCGCAGCAAAAACCACACCCGACCCACAGATGGTACTATAGTATCTGGCTCATCATCCAGCATTGAAGGCTCGAAGAGTTTGAGGTGCTCAACATTGACAACCAAGTAAATATCCATGTATGGAGGTAACTCGAGCTGACAAGCATTATTACCCACTTTCCGCAAAATCTGAAAAGGACCATAACGAATGGGTTTGAGTTTCTTACCTTCACCTTTAAGTCTCTCCTTACTCAAATGTAACCATACCATATCACCTTCTTGAAATTGGGCATCAACTCGGTGCCGAGCATGTCATGCCTTGTACTTGAGTTGAGCTTTCAGTAAGTTCTGTTCCACCTCACGATGGAGTCGTTGAATACCTTCTAGGAATTTTTGTGCTCGATCCTGATCAGATGCTTCCTTGCTGTTCTGTGCTGAGGTAGGGATCACAAACTCCATGTCGAATGGACTCCGTGGTAGAAATCCTAAACAGACCTCAAATTGTGACTTTCCAATCGAACCATGCATTGCTCAATTAAAAGCAGGTCTTCGAGTGCTTCGAGTTATATCCTCTCAAGAGATGAACGACTGTGCGATTTACCACCTCAGTTTAACCATCAGTTTGCAGATGAAAGGTAGTACTCCTCTTTAGCTTGGAGTCCATCATCGTCCAGAGCGATCACCAAAAGTGACTAAGGAACCGGGTATTACAATCAGACACAATAGAAGTCGGCAGTCCAAAGTGTGTCCAAACGTGTTGAAAGAATACCTGAGCTGCTTCTTTTCCTGTGATAGTCTTTTGACAAGGTATAAGAATAATCATTTTTGAGAACCACGAATAGATAGTCGTTGCCACGTCGGGTTTTCAGCAATCCTCCAAAGAAATCCATGAATATACTCTCCCATGGTCGTGATGGAACTGGCAAAGGAGTGTACAAACCTAATTTTCGGTTTGCCGGTTTCGAGATACTGCAGAGACCACAGCCTCGAACAAAACTAGGCACAGTCTAAAGTATCGTCAGACATTATCGGAGACGCGGCTGTAGGAACCGTCAATTGATCACCTGGAGTTTTGCCGGAGGTTTTGTAACCCTGGTGAGTCTTCACCATCCACAGGATAGGAAAGTTGCTCTGATACCAACTTGATCCATTTGAGAGCTAGCCTTGGTTTTCACACTAGGCTCGCCCAGATTCTAATATGCGGAATAATGGGATCTTATTGGGAAATACCGAAACCCAAAGTAATTGCACAACTCTTTATTTCAAAGAGGGTTTTATACGTCGAACGTTATACACACTTGCCTACATTGAAGGAATTATAAGTGTCTAAAACTCAAATAAGTTCTATGACTCTTCGATGATCTAAACTAGACCTATTACAAGGTATTTATAGTCCAATCGTATGAATATGTCACTAGTACAGAATTGCAGTCTTCTATCGATAAAAAACACCCTTCTACTATCGATTTTTGTACCGATAGAGATAGACACGATAGAACAAGACTGGACATTTTCTATCGATAAATAACCGACAGATGAAGTTCACTATTCTATCGGCATATTATGAATCTACCGATAGAAAACCCGTCGTAGCCTTACGTCCATCGGCAGGGAAAGTACCATTATTCTAACGGTTAATTACAAGATTACCGACAGAAAAAATCATAATATTCTATCGGCATATTAGTAGTGTACCGATAGAAAACTCGTCGTCAGCGGTTGGAAAAGTACCACTATTCTAACGGCCAATTATAAGTTTACCGATAGGAAAAATCATACTATTCTATCGGCATCTTACAAGTTTACCGATAGAAAACTCGTCGCTAGCGGATTGAAAAGTACCACTATTCTAACGGTTAACTACAAGATTACCGACAGACAAAATCATACTATTCTATCGGCATATTAGGAGTGTACCGATAGAAAACTCGTCGTCAGCGGTTGGAAAAGTACCACTATTCTAACGGTTAATTACAATATTACCGACAGAAAAAAGCTTAGTACTCTATCGGATATGTATGAGTTCACCGGCAGGAAAGGTCACACTCTTCTAACGGTTAATTTTGATTGTACCGATAGAAAAAAGTACAGTAGTCTCTCGGTTGTTGATGAATTTACCGATAGAGCATTCACATATACAGTACTTTATTTGCATTCACAATACAGTACAGATGCAATACAGTATAGATTGGATACACAATACAGTACAGATGCAAGGTAAATTCACAGAACAAATTGACACATTAGGCAGTTCTTCACATTTATTCACATATGTATGGACAAAAACAGATTGCAATCCAATGTGGACATTTATTCACATATATATATTTATTCACATGTATATGAACAGTCTATGCAGAGTACACAAAAAGGAGAAAATTGTCATGCTGGATGGTTGGGCGCTACTTCCTCCATGACATATTGTGCCCAGATTTGTCGAAGATATATAATCTTTGCATTTTCATATTGGTCTTTCGACATGGCGATCTGCAAGCATGTGTGCATACTGAGTAACTAACTTCGATCCTAATTTAGAACGTGACACCCATTTTTGAAATTTGAGTTAGCTATCGATGCTTACCTGGGGGAATCGAGAAAAGTTTGTCTGCACTAGGTCGTACATGTAGCGCAGCACATAAAACCCGCATTCCCACGATTGCGGCTGCTGATGGCACTGAGATAATTGCATATGCAAAGACATGTTAGCTATATATTGTTTCCATAAACTAATTAAGCATAAACAAAAAGTCTCGTGAGTACCTCATATTCTTTCCAAGCTAGTACGGAGCCCTGCGGTGCGGCATGCCTCCCTCCAGCGGACACATATTTATCAAAAGCCCTGCATTTCAGTTAGTATTGCCAGTTAATGTATTATCATTAGCTAGTGAGGTCAAAATATAAATCAAACATATAAGTTACTTACGCCTCCATATTCCCCTTGAGCACATATTCCATCGATAATCTGTCACGCATCGAATTGAGGTAGTACACCTCGTTCCTCGGCGGACAGATCACGATGAGGATCCAGTGGCCCCTGCATTGTACGTAAAAGAGGACCGCTAGCTCAAAGTACATCTCAGGTGTAACATACAAGATTGAGTTAAATTAGTACGAAATGCACTAACCTTTGGTGGTACGGCACCAGAATGAAGTCCCTGTCCTGCTGCGCCATCAGCGCGCTGGATATGTACTGCTCAGCGTGCGCGGCGTCCTGCTCTAGCATCGTGAGGCTTATTTTCTCTGGGTCGAGGAAACCCACCTTGTCACACGCAGCCTCCGATGCTAGCCTGTACATGCACCTGCATGCGAAGGACGAGATTAATATTAATTTCACAGAAAGTTACTCAGTATTCAAATGAACTGCAACATTAATGCAGAGTTAGCAAACAGAGTTAGAAAACAGCAATACATAGCATCAGCAAACTCACAGGACTCCAGTCCGTATGATGGACATATCGAGCTCCCGCCAGTTGTAGAGGTCGAACAGATCCTCGTGTGCCACGGATATAGTCCCGGGCTCACGGTGGAACTGCCCAAGCCTGTAGGGAACTAAGAAGTTCAGGCTGCGCCGAGCTCGATGTAGGTACCAGTCGTGGAGGTCTCTGGTTGATCGATCCAATTTCCGCAAAGATGCCTCCGACAGGAGTGGGAGCGCGTTCGTGAACGTCCGCGGCAGTCCCTGTCGCCCTTTGCCCTTGCCTTTGCCGCCCTTGCCTTTTGCCGGGGACTGAGCGCGTACCTTCGAAGGCAAGGGCGAGGTGATGGCGGCTTTCTTCCGAGGTGGAGGCGTGGATGCGCTGGGTGGGGTCGAGGCCGTCTTTGATGTGTCCAGGTTCGCACGAGATCGGCCCTCATGCCCCGAGCTGGGGGCGCAGTCCCCTGGTAGCCCCGCGGCAGGCCACTTCAATTAATGAGCACGTATGTTAGATTATGCAAGTTGAGTGTACTGAGTAGGATGTAATCTAAAATGTGTAGGATTTACCGGTTGTATTACAAGACACTTCTTGGGCCACTGTACGTAGGAGCCCACTACCTCAGCAAGTGTCTGCAGTTCCTCTGTTGGGACTGGCAACGGAGAATCGTTGTAGCCCGGCATGGCCATGTCCACCTGTACCTTTGCGAAACCCAACCGCAGAGGTACACAGTGGACCCGGACATCCGGCCCAGACGGATATACGAAGCCGTGTCCAACCACTTCCTGCCCGGCGCCTACGTGATTCTGTAGGATGCAGCCCTCCGGCCCCTGCAAATTTGTAACAATTAAAATAGGTTAGCGAAACAACTCTAACAGAATGGGAGTGGCATCAACTTAAGTGCACAGATGAAGGCTTGCAGTACCTCAAGTAGATCCACTGGATCCGCGAGTACCTTCGAAGCGCAACTGCTTATCCGACCCCGCGGGGTACCGTCGTCCTGGGGATCCGCATCTGCACTCTTGGCCAGCAATGTTTCTCTCAACCGTGCAAACTCTTCCCTCATTTGTGCGACCTCGGTCTGCACCTCAGACTGTACCTCAGCCCGTATCTCAGCCCGCATCTCCGCCCGTATCTCCTCCCGTACCTCAGCCCGTATCTTATCGGAGAGGTCAGCTTCCTTTTCCTTCCAGGTGCGGGCCTTCTTCCTCGGTGGAGCCGGATCTACGAAACCGGCCTTCCACGACACAATGGCTCCCACGGCCTGTGTCCGCCCGGGATGCTCCTTATTTCCTAGAGCCCGGGTGAGGATGTCGTTCTCCCTCTGCGGGGTAAACAATCCCTCCGCTGCCTCCTTCTCAAAAGAGATCTGTTACATTTGAAGGTACCTTGTGAGAAAAATTGACTTATATACACTTGTGCGCACACAGTTTACGAGGTTAGCCAACTTACCATTCGCCTCACAACGTCGGCGTCCCCAGGGGTTGCGAACTGCACAGACCCCGTGGACGACACGGACCCCCTCCCCCTCCACCATTGCTTGCACCTCTCATCCCGGATCTCGGAGAGCGGCAACTCAGGGGTGTCGTTCACAGGATTTTGTTCGTCTTCCTTCTTCCACTGTTCCTCCTTCCCGCATAGCCCCGAGATCCGAGCCGATGCGGGTGGTCGTTCCTCTTTTGGATCGCCCTATTCTTCTCGCTAAGGGCCTTGAACTCCTCAGTCCCCTTCTGCTTGGTGAATTCCTCCCTTACCTCCTCCGATATGAAGGGGTACTTCCCGCAAGGAGATTTCCCCGCAGCTAGGAAGTTACTGACGAGCCAGCTCTTAATGGTTTTCCATGTTCCGTTCATGTCCTTCAAGCAGGCAGTCCTAGGTGTATCGTCGGGGATGTTCCACTTAGCCTGTTTCCGAGAAATGCATACAATTAATCACGAGTTAGTTAAACTTTAGTATAAGCCAAGAGAACGTGATTACGAAAGAGTTCAGCGATTTCAGTTCATTTAACCTTCACTTCCGCCCACAACCTATCCCTCTCGTCCGCCGTCACGTCCTTCCAGCTCTGGACGGTGATCTTCACCCTTTCTTTCGCCAACAGCCCAACGTAGGCCGCGTACCTCCCAGCATTCTTTCCAATCGGCCTCCCAAATTGGTTGAACTCACAAGAAAGATCAGTGCGTTTGGCCAAACGCCCCAACGTCGTCGCGCCTCGCCCCACCCTCTTGCGCTGGGATGTAACAGCCCCATCTTCAGTAGTTACGATGGGGTTGGCCCTAGTCGAACCACTAGTACCATCCGATGAAGACGACGACATGTCTTCCCCTACAAAACCTTCAACAAACCATATATATGGCAATTAATTCGCCTTGGAGTTCCATAACTCAGCCCAGGACTGGAGACTAACTAGGGCGGCAAAAGGGAAAATAATACAAAAAGAAAGACATGCATAAATTACTTACTGAACTCTTCAGAAATATTTTCTATCGGTAAACACATGAGCTGTCGATAGACCATAACAATTACCTCCACACAAGACAATTTTTCTATCGGCAAACACGTGAGATACCGATAGAACATAACAATGTTCTCTACATATGGAATTTTGTTGACAAGCCACCATTCACTGTCATCACATAACATTCTCGATGATTTGCTACACTAATATTCATGGGCCAGCATTATTATTTCACACGTAAATATGCACACAAGCATCTAAGTGCCACTGTGCATAATCTTTAGCCTAGCCTGTATGTGAGTCATCAGGACTTCACAGCTATTAGGTTGGGAAAAGTCATGTATATAGGCATTTGAAACATATACATCGAAGACCCATCCACATTGCCATATATTCATATGAAGTGAGTACAAATTCCCAACCAAACTAGTACATTGCATGGCTCATGTCCTTCCAGATCCAAATTAAGTTTTACTACTTGTGCAGAAAAATTTTCTATCGGTAAACACATGAGCTGCCGATAGAATATGTGTAAGAACACCTCCAACATATAATCTGCATTACATGGCAGTTGGATACAATTGATCACACATACAGCAGTATAGAGAAGTTAAAATCTCAAAACAGGTTCATTACAGCACTGGAACATATTATGTAAACCCTAATTAAAATCAACATTGCCTGCGGAATGTACATAAGCCAACACAATAGGGAACCCTAGTGTCATTGCAAAACTCGAAGAATTAGTACGTGCAAAACACTAGGATCAAATAAAGAAGATGCTGGAAATAGAACGACGAATTAGGGTATTTACGGCGGCGATCAGTTCTGGTGATGGAGAGGCGGTGTAGAACGCAGCAGCGGCGGGCGAAGGACGAAAATAAGAACCGGTGGCAGTGATGAACCAGTGTCCAGCCGGCGATCGTCGTGTGGGAGAGAGGAAGTGAGTGCTCACGGCGGAGGTTGGGGTTTTCTTCGCTCTCGAAGAGACGCAGTGCTCTAAGGTGGAACTGTTCGAGTGGAGGGAAACTAAAGGGCCGTGTATGAGTAATAAAGTAGCGGAGGAACTTTTCTATCGGTATAACAAAATGATACCGATAGACTTATGTAATTTTCTATCGAAACAACAAAATAATACCGATAGAAAAAGTAAATTTCCCGGAAAAATATTCGAATTAGTGGATGCATTTTTCTATCAGTATAAACAATAAAATCCCGTGAGACCAATTTTCCACAAAAAATTTTTTAAAGTGCTTGAGATTGGGTGCCATTTTTCTATCGGTAAAAACAACAAAATACCGTGAGAGTAATGAAAAGGTGCCCTTTTCTATCGGTATAAACAAAAAAATCCCGTGAGCCCAATTTTCCCCAGAAATTTTTTTTGATTAAGTGCTTGAGATTTGTGTGCCCTTTTTCTATCGGTAAAAACAACAAAATACCGTCAGAGTAATGAAAAGGTACACAATTTAACATCAAACAGACCGTGGTTGAAAGCTGCAGAATGTTAAAGAAAGAGGGAAGATAGCCGGAAAATTGGAAAATTGACATAAAAAGAAATTGTTCATTCATTGTTGTTTTATCACTTACAAAAAAAAATAAAACCCAAAATGCTAGGTCAAGGGGTGGTCTTAGCCCTGGCTGCATGTAGAATAGAGTCAGTTAGACTTGCAGCCAGGACGCAAGACTCCTCTAGCGACAAGTTGTCCCTAGGATCAACTACTACCGCGTCAAGAAGGCCTGCGACCTCCCTCAGCTTCGCTATGGTATCCTTCAGAGTCAAACCGCAGCCAGCGATGGTCATATCCGCGGCTTTCTTCTCCTCGCGAAGACGCCTCGTCCTCGCCCTAGCATTGTCACCATCCGTCTTCATGCGCTTAATGCGCTGGAAGAGATCGTCAAGGTCAAGCCGTAGCTGAGTGTGCTTGTCTGTAAGGAGCTTGTGCTCCCCCTGGAGGGCCCTCAGGTCAGCCTTCACTTTGGCAGTGTCTTCAATGGCTACCATTCCCTGTGCAAATCAACAGGTCAAGAATGAACTGAACATGGATTAACAATACAGGGGTAAACCGAGGAGATTTAGAGTTCTTACCGGGGAGGCCGTGGATGACGATCCCATGGAGGTTGCCATTGTGAAAGAGAAGATGAGGAGTCGAACCGTTTGAGAATTAGAAAAACAACAAAATACCGCGACGCATGGCGAGGTACTTATAGAGTTTCCAAGGCGACGCATCGCGACATGTTTGAGAATTCAAAGCGGTAGAGTCTTATTCTATCGGTAAAAACAGGAAAAAACCGTCAGACAACAAATACCGTGAGACAAACGAATTTATTCTAACGGTAAAACAGAACAATACCGATAGAAAACGTTTTGAAGTGCCTGAGAGAAGATGTCCTTCTCTATCGGTATAAATAACAAAATACCGTCAGAAAAAAGGGATTTTTGCTGAACTTAATTTGAAGAGGCTGCGATGAGATTTTTGCAAGTGCTATTTGAAGGGAAGAATTAAATATTTACAGGATAAAGGTACTGTACATGTTAGAACTCATGCTGTGGAGTAAAATTGAGATGTATTAATGCTGTGAACTAGCTTATCATTAAATTCTAAAGAAAAATGTACTGCCTGATGTATTAATGATAAGTTCCTCACCTTGCTGCAGAACTTGTGGGCTGTTTGCTTGGCATTTATCCCTGAAATAGAAATTAATCATCAATGGTTCTCAACCCATAATCCTTCTTCGTGGTCATCTCGCAGATACGTTGTTTCATCGATATCTTCAGTATGGATAGATTGAATGTCCTCTAAAAATGGAGGTATTTCATCAAATTGGTTATACTCCTCTTCGTCGACAACATCTTCGACCCCAACAATACGTCTCTTGCTGTGGAGGACAACATGCAAGTTTGGATTGGCCGGGTCAACGATGTAGAATACCTGTGTGGCTTGCTTTGCAAGTATGAATGGATCGTCTTGGTGTCCGGCTCTACCAAGATCGACGAGAGTAAACCCGTAACTGTCAACTTGAACACCACGAGGGATTTCGACCCATTGGCATCGAAACACGGGAATCTTAAGTAATCCGTAATCGAGCTCCCATATTTCGTCAATAACACCGTAATATGAGTTCAGCGCCCTTACTGACCTGGCATCCTCGGAAATAGCAAACAGTGTCACTCCGCTACATTGCGTGCTACTCTTGGCGTCTTGAGCTCTTGTGTAAATTGAATACCCATTGATGTCGTACCCCTGCCAAGTCCCTACAATGAATCTTGGGCCTCTAGCCAACCATGTCACAGTTTCACTTACGGAGCCCTCGGCAGCTCGCGTGACTCTTTCTTGGATCCACTCAGCAAATTTCCTGTTATGTTCTCTGCTTACCCAAACGTCTGACTTCGAAGGATTCTGTGACCGTAACATTACCTTGTGCTCGTGTATGTATGGCTCGACCTCCGTCATGTGTTGTAAGACCCAAAAATGTGATTTTGCGTACACATCACGAGCGGGGACGATAGCTTTGAATCCAATCGTTCCAATTCCCTCAAGCCTACCCTCGTGTCGGGACCTAGGAACACCAATTGGGTCAACCCCGGCCATATAATCTGTGCAAAATTCAATCACCTCCTCGGCGGCATAACCTTCCATGATACTCCCCTCGGGTCGACGACGAGTCCTTACGTATCCCTTCAATACACCCATAAATCTCTCAAATGGATACATGTAGCGCAGGCACACAGGTCCACAAAACTTAATTTCTCTGGTAAGGTGAACAATCAGATGGAGGGAAATACATCTCGAGCTGACAAAGAGTTGCAACCACGTCGCGTTGCAAAGCGTCCAGTCCATCGGGATCAATTACCTACGAGGACACAGTTGCGCCAAATATTCATATCAGAAAAATCTTCTAATTAAGCTCCACAAATGGAGGTAGTGAACTTATAGTACGAGTGCACGTACTTACCTTGCAAGATATTGCGTTGAAGAAATAACATAGGTTTGTGATTGTCTCTCTGACTATAACTGGGAGAATGCCTCTAATAGCAATGGGAAGCATCTGTGACATCAAGACATGACAGTCGTGGGACTTCATGCCAACCAGTCTTAGGTCCTTCATAGACACAAGTTTTTTCAAGTTCGCGGAGTACCCACATGGAACTTTAACACCGTGCAGGCACCGACAGAGTTCTGTTTTTTCGCTCTTCGACAACGTGTAGCAGGCCGGGGGGAGGTATGTACGCTTTCCATTCTCTAAAGGTGCAAGCTCAGTCCTTATCCCCATTTCCACCATGTCACGACGAGCTTTCACACCATCCTTTGTCTTTCCCGGAATGTTCAACAACAAACCAATCAAACTGTCACAGACATTTTTCTCTACATGCATGACGTCAATGCAATGTCGAACTTGTAAGTGCTCCCAGTACGGTAGATCCCAGAGAATCGATCTCTTCTTCCAAACATTTTTTTCTCGAGGTTTAGAATGCTTACCGAACTCAACTTTGATGTCGTTCACGCGTGAGTAAATCTCCTTACCGGTCAGAAACACTGGAGTTGATCCCTTCTCAGGCTTCCCGTTAAATGATTTCCTCTTCTTACGGTACGTGTGATGCACCGGAAGAAACCTGCGGTGACCCATGTACACTGTTTTCCGGCAGTTTCGCAGCCACATGCTCTCAGTTTCATCTAGGCAAATAGGGCAAGCCTTGGCTCCTTTCGTACTATACCCCGACAAATTGCCGTAGGCAGGAAAATCATTTATGGTGCAAAATATCAGGGCCCGCAAGATGAAATTCTCTTTCTTGTATGCATCCCACACCTGCACACCCTCGCTCCACAATTTCTGTAAGTCCTCGATTAAAGGCGCTAGAAACACGTCAATATCATTTCCGGGTTGTCTGGGTCCTGAGATTAGTAACGCCATCATGATGTACTTGCGCTTCATGCATAACCAAGGAGGAAGATTGTAGATGCATAAAAGAACCGGCCAAGTGCTGTGCCGGCTGCTCATATTACCATGTGGGTTCATACCATCTGTACTCAGCCCGAACCTTACATTCCTAAGTTCGCCGCCGAACTCAGCAAATGTTCTGTTGATGTTTCTCCACTGAATAGAATCAGCTGGGTGTCTCAGTTTTTCGTCTTCTTTCCGGGCTTCAGCATGCCAACGCAAGTGCTTCGCGACTTTCGGATTTGCAAACAGCCGCTTCAATCTAGGTATCACAGGCAAGTACCTCACAGTTTTTGCCAGGGGCCCTTTCCTTACCTCGTGACGTTCACTGTCAATCCGGTCCCTACGCGTATACCTCGATGCGCCGCATCTTGGACAAACATGCAAACTGGAGTACTCGTTACGGTACAACACACAATCATTTGGGCATGCGTGTATTCTTTCGATTTCCATTCCCAATGGACACAACAGTTTTTTGGCTTGGTAAGTAGATCTTGGAAACTCATTTCCCTCTGGAAGCATGTCCGCTAGAAGATCTAATAGTGCCGTGAAACTCTTATCACTCCAAACGTTTCCTACCTTCAAGTTATATAATCTCAGCACAGAAGACAGTTTTGTAAATGTTGCACATCCAGGGAACAGAGGCTTCTCAGAGTCAGCAATCAGTTTCTCAAATTCACAGAAGTCATTTTCGTTGTAATCTTCCTCTACATCACGTAACATCTCATCTAGATTGTCATCATCATCATCTACGTGCACATCGGAATGAACATTACCAAAATTGGGATGATCATCGATATTATTGCAATCCACATCCGAGTCGTGCTGATTGGTAGTAGTGGTGCTTGTTTCCTCAAGATCTTCGCCATGCCATATCCAACGGGTGTATCGCGCGTTAAAACCACGACGAATCAAATGACTCTTAATTTGATCAGAGTTGCTAAACCTCTTCAAGTTCATACAATCTGTACAAGGACAGAGCATATTTTTCTCTCCCTTCCTCTCCTTTTGTTGCTCAGCAAATTTAATAAACTCATTCACACCATCCAAATATTCAAGAGTAGTACGTTTTATTCCATACATCCAATATTTCCTGTCCATCTACAATTAACAAAATTTAACGAGTAAGCCATGCATGAAACCTGCCCGATTAAGTTATGTATATGTACATGTACAGCCTCTTACAACAGATACATGTGTTGAACCCTAGCCTGACGAAATTAACACTAATTAACCTAGCTAACTACACAATACAAGCTAGTTAGCTCCTAAAACATGACGCATTTCCAGCTACCAAGCTCCCAAGCTTAGAGCTACAAACTTGGAACTACACAATATAGCTAGCTTGCAAGTAGAGAGGAAGGGAGATCTAGAGGGAGAGAGAGATAAGTGTCGACGATTAAGCATACCTTAAAGAGAGGGGCGCAATCAACTTCCCTCCAGCCTGCGCTGATCACCCTAGCAGTGTAGCTGGAACTTTCGTCACAAACAGAGGGACACAGAGTGCAACAGAACAAATTAAAGAACAGCTCAGCAATGGTCGAGTGGGGTTTTCCTTATAATGGACATTTTTCTAATGGTAAATACATGAAATAACCGTCAGACTAACTTAGGTAATTTGCCGCTCACATATTCTATCGGTAAAAACACACACATACCGTTAGAGAATATACATTACTGAGCAAATATATGTGTTTTTCTATCGGTATATATGTGTACTTACCGTTAGATGATGCATGATACTCGATCATTAGTTTTTGTATCGGTAAATATGTGCATTTACCGTTAGACTATGCATGACTGAGCAAATATATGTATTTTTCTATCGGTAAATATGTGTACTTACCGTTAGAATATGCATGACTGAACAAATATATGTATTTTTCTATCGGTAAATATGTGCATTTACCGTTAGAATATGCATGACTGAACAAATATATGTGCTTCCTATCGGTATATATGTGTACTTACCGTTAGATGATGCATGACACTCGAGCATTAGTTTTTGTATCGGTAAATATGTGCATTTACCGTTAGACTATGTATGACTGAGCAAATATATGTATTTTTCTATCGGTAAATATGTGTACTTACCGTTAGAATATGCATGACTGAACAAATATATGTATTTTTCTATCGGTAAATATGTGCATTTACTGTTAGATTATGCATGACTGAACAAATATATGTGCTTCCTATCGGTAAATATGTGTATTTACCGTTAGAATATGCCTGACTGAACAAATATATGTGTTTTCCTATCGGTATATATGTGTACTTACCGTTAGAGGAGGTACTGTTACCAAACTGGGACAAACATGCACATGCCATTTCTCACATTCAAGGAATCATATCAATGTAACATCAAACAGATCTTACATCAAACGGATCTTAACTAGAAGATAAAGCAATATATTTCAAGAAATGCTAATTTGTGGATTAACTAGGAGACACAAAAATACTTTTCGTAGGTAGTTGGGACTTCATCTTGCCAAAGAAATTACAGATGCCAGTTCACAAATTCAGGTACAAACATACACATGCCAGTTCACCAATACAAATTCAGGTACAAACATACACATGCCAGTTCACAAATTGAAGTGCATGTCTGAAACAGCAGTACAAATACACACCTACCTACCAATACAATTAAATACACAAATGCTCCCTGCACATTCAAGTTCATGTCCCAATTAGCAATACATGATACACAAATATACAACAATATACAAATACAACAATTCACACATTCGATGTATATTACAAAAGCCACGTCTGAAATTAACAACAGATCACGACGAGGACCCAGTGGCCCATACATGCATTTTACATAAAAGGGAACCTTTGCAGGTTGCCACAATGCAACTACCGACTACAAGTTAGACCTGATACATCACAAATCCATTCATCCAAAACAGCAAATGTCTGAACCACATTGGACTTAACCATAGGAGTTCAGTTCGAAGACGCCCGAGGAGCTGGAACTGCCGTCGACATACATTTGTACGTATTGGTGATTTCCTCGGACTCAAACTCGATCAACTCAACTCAACTCAACTCAACTCCATTAACAAAAAGAACCTACCTTCCAAGATGTTGTTCTGTGTAGTGATGGTGTAGAATGGCTGTGCAAATAACAACAATTCTTCTTCTCCAAGCAGGTAAGCATCTGGCCACAAGCTGGTGCATGCAAAAACATGTAAGATGCTTTCTATAGGTCCTGATTTGAGAAACACGCCGGGCTTAAGCATCTTCTCGACCGAGCCAACCAAGATCTCGCCCTTCACGTCCTTCCAGCTCTCGACGGTGATCTTCACCATTTCTTTCGCCAACAAGCCAACGTAGGCAGCGTACTGCGATGAAGAACCGTGAAATACGTTGCCCCTCACGAGCATCATCCAAGGACCTGAACAGATCATAATCATATTGAAAAGAAGACACATCAAAATGAAGGATACAAAAAAAGCAGAATTATTGCCATAATCGGATTAGAATAATCTAACAATATTGCAGAAATTTTACGTACCTTCCTTGGGATGCCGACGTCTAGAGGGCGTCGATGGAGGTGCGGAGGTGCAGCGGTCCCCTGTAGAGGTGCGCCGGCCGTCCATGGAGCTTACGGGTTAGGACTACGAGCCCCAGATGAACTGTGAGAATGAAAGAGACATACCCGTGTATTTATACAATTATATATTTTCTATCGATAAGAAAACAGAATACCGTTAGTAATAAAAACATCTGTAGAAGCCGAATGGTTCTATCGGCACAATAAATATTACCGATAGGAATTTTTGTACATACTCTATCGGTATGTACGTACATTACCGATACAATATTACTAGTTGTAGAAGGCCAACAGTTCTAAGATATTTTGTGCAATATTCTACCGGTATAAACATTCATTACCGATAGAATAAAACTATTAGAAGACGAACAGTCCTAAGCAATTTTCTATATATTCTAACGGTAAAAGAATCCATTACCGATAGAATAAAAATATTTGTAGAAGGTCAACTATTCTATCGGCGAACTACATATTGCCGATAGGAATTTTTAATATACTCTGTCGGTATATTCATACAGTAGCGATAGAATAAGTCTAGTTGTTGAAGTCGACCAGTCCTATCGGGGCACAACATTCTTCCGTCAGTACTTATGCATCTCTTCTAACGGAAAATATGTTCATCACCGCTAGAGTAAATCATACTATTTATTCTATCAGTAAGTTTCTTAGAAACCGATAGGGAAAATACATCCGTCGGGCTTTTATGTCCGCGAGGCACATTTTCTATCGGTTTTGTGCTGTTTCGCTAATAACCGATAGAAGATAGGGGTTAGTAGACTGCATTTCTGTACTAGTGTGTATCAGACTCAGTAACCTAAATGTATTTGACTCATATAACTAACTAATCCTAAACAGATAGACTTAGTAATCTATATTCGGATAGGATTACAATTCCGAACAGGGAACGATCGCAAAACCTTTCCGAACACTATTAAGGTCGCGAAGCCGTATGCGGCTCGACCTAAAGATCCTCCCGGATCAGGCGGTCCCCTGGGCCCTCTTCCCGATTCCAACAATGACTGCCCTTATCGTGTGAAGGAGGATGACGACCGGGAGTTTCCCTGGGAAGTTGAGGGGGCTAACCAACCGCTGTGTTGCTGCCTCTGGTGCATCTGGTGGCCGCGGCCGTACCATCCACCGCACATTGAGCACTACAACAGTCAGGCTGATCCTTATGAATTTGTTCAGGTATACTCCACGGCCATCTTGGCGGTTGGGGAGGATGAGAAGGTGCAATGCAACGTCTTCCAACTCTACCTCTCGGGGATCGCCCGATCATGGTTTTATAACACAAAGGCGGGGTCAATCAAGTCCTTCACGCAACTCAAGCGCGAGTTTTCCGCAAACTTCTAGGGGAGCTACATACGCCCCCTGGACTCATCACAGCTCTGTACTGTCAGGCCGAAAATGGGGGAGACCATCCAAAGCTTATTCAAGCGCTTTGCTCAGGTGAAGAGCAAGGTAGCTCATGTCCCCGACTCCACGATCATCAAGGCCTGCAAGAGTGGGCTCCTCCCCAGAGGCTATGCCAGAGTTGCCCCAACTCAGTGGACGAACTCCTCAACGTGCTCTAGAATTACGCTCAAGTCGAGGAGGATGACCTCAAGAAGAAAAACCAGGGGGCGCCTGCCTCCGCCAAATGCGAGGCCAAGGACCTCTCTAACAAGCGCCCCAAGAGGGGTAATCGCAGCGAGCCACGGCCTCTGGACACTTTTGTCCTTGAGGACAGAGGTGGCTCATGCGAAGCTAATAAGGGCAATCATCCCTTCGGGCCGAAAGGCATTGGGGGGGGTAGTCCTCCGGTAGCCGGGAGGGCCCGAAACACAGCGACAAGGAGGGCACGCCAACCTATGGTGTGCCTTCGACAAGTTTACTACCCACACTACTCGGGAATGCAACCAGCTCCTACAGCACTTCGTCGCATTCCTCCTCGACCAGCATGGGCTGGAGGGAGGAGCCCTACCTCCTTGCCCCCTCTGCCAGCCTTGGCGGCTCTCCCTACTCCCTCAAGGGAGCTGCACAAATAGGCACAGGAGAGGGGCACAAATGAGGAGCTACCTTTCCAAACTTCCTAGAGATGTGTAAACATCATCATGAGAGTATCCACCTCGGGGCGGGACTCTAAGCACCAATGCAAGGGGTACACGTGGGAAGTAAAGGTGGTGGGGGTGCTGAACACGCCCCCGCCACCCAAGTGGTCAGACGTCCACCTCATCTTCACAGTGGAAGATGCATGCGGGGTTCATTTCCCCCACGATGATGCACTCATCGTCTCCGCTACCGTGTTTAACTGCCAACTGGCGCGCATCATCATCGACGGCGGAAGCACTACAGATCTCCTGTACCTGAAAGCATTTAGGGAAATGCAAGTGGATGGGAAACTGCAGCAACCCGCAGTCGGGCCTTTATAGGGCTTTATCCCGGGGAAGACTATCTACCCAGTGGGGAAGGTCGACGTTCCCATGACCTTCGGTGCCCCGGACAATTACTGGACAGAGATGGTATGGTTCGACGTGGTGGATCTCCCCTCGTCGTATAATGCGATCATGGGAAGAACTACTATCAACCGTCTAGGGGCTGCGATCCACCAGAGCTATCTCTGTGTGAAGATCCCTGGGCCTTGTGGAGTAATGACCACCCAAGCTGACCAGGACACGGCCCATGCTCTCTACGAGCACGCCGCTGTGACAATCGGGGACATCAACTTGATCATGGCCCCAATGGAGGGAGGCCCCTCCTTGGCTCCAGACACCACGGTGGTCCCCTAAGGGAAGTTTCTCCCGAAACCACGCCCAGAGGGGGACCTCCGAAAGATCTGACTGTTCCTAGGGGACGGAGAGCAGATCAGTAAAATTGGGGCGGACCACCCCGAGGAGCATGTGGAGTAGCTTGCAGTTTTCCTCCGAGAAAATTCTGACATCTTAGCGTGGAAGCCTGCGGACATGCAGGCCGTTGCTTGGGACGTTATCGAGCACAAGCTTGCTGTAACACTCGGCCATCCTGTGGGACCCTCATTTGAGGATTCCGATGGCAACCGCCCAGGTGGATTGCACAGAGAAAGGTACATCATACGCTCACAACAACAGGATTTACTTTAAACAATAAGGCAAATAGATAAAACAAGTACAAGGTCACGAGGACCAGTATTACATTATCATCTCTTTGCTTACCCGACCGGAGGTGACCGGTCGCTCGGTCAGCTCGCGTCGCTGTACACGTGTTACGCACGTCCAAAAACCTACCGGGGTTTTTTTTATACCACGACATGTTCATAAACATGATGTCTTTTGCATGTTTTTCTGTAGTAGATAATGTCTGATAACTCCTCAACCAGCTTTAATTTGCAATCTGTACTGAACAAAGAAAAACTGAATGCAACAAATTTCATTGATTGGTTTTGTAACTTGAGAATCATTCTCAAGCAAGAGAAAAAGGACTATGTTTTAAGAGTTCCCATTTCCTGATGAACCATTGACTAGCGCTCCACGATCTCAATGAGATTCTTACAAGAAGCATTTTGATGACTATCTCGATGTTAGTTGCCTCATGTTAGCAACAATGGGTTTTGAATTGCAAAAGCAAGTTGAGAACGCCAATGCTTATTAAATGACTGTGGCTCTTCGAAACTTGTTCGAAGACCAGGCAAGGGTGGAAAGATATGAGACCACCAAGAAACTGCATGCTTGTAGACTGGCAGAAGGAATTGCAGTTAGCCCTCATGTAATCAAGATGATTGGTTACATTGAGAGCTTGGGTAAACATGGTTACCCCCTTAGCCGAGAGTTGGCTACTGATGTGATTCTCCAATCTCTCCCTCTGAGCTACGATCTTTTCATATTGAACTTCAATATGAATAATCTGGAGAAGACACTACCTAAATTGCATGGGATGTTAAAGACAACAGAGCAGAACATCAAAAAGAATCCTGACAATGTGTTGATGGTTCAAAAGGGAAATTTCAAGAAGAAGGGTAAGGGAAAGGCTAAGGGCAAAGGCAAGGCTCGAGATGAGAGCTCAAGCAGCCAGCATCAACCGAAAAGAAAGTCCAAGCCTGGCCCTACCGCTTCCTCTGAGTGCTTCTATTGCAAGGATTTGGCCATTGGAAGAGGAATTGCAAGAAGTATCTGGAAGATCTGAAAAAGAAGAAGGGAAGTGAGACTTCCGCTTCAGGTATTTATGTTATAGAAGTCAATATGGATACTTCTCCTTCTGATTCTTGGGTATTTGATACCGGTTTAGGAGCTCATATTTGTACTTCGATGCAGGGGCTTAAAAGGAGTAGAAGTTTGACAAAGGGTGAAGTTCCGCTTCAAGTTGGCAATGGAGAAAGAGTTGCTGCTTTAGCCATTGGGAATTTTATGTTGGCTTTACCTTCAGGATTGATTTTGGAGCTTAATAATTGTTCTTATGTTCCAGCCATAAGCAAGAACATTATTTCTGTTTCATGTTTGGACAAGAAAGGTTTTGAATTAAGAATAAAGAACAATTGTTGTTCATTTTATTTGAATGATATGCTTTATGGATCAGCCCAATTGACGTATGGGCTTTATGTTTTAAATCTTGAAGTTCCTGTTGACAACATAAATACTAAAAGGCTCAAAACAAATGATTTGAATCTAACCTTTATATGGCATTGTCGTTTAGGTCATATAAATGAGAAACGCATCATGAAGCTCTATAAAGATGGACTTCTAGACTCATTTGATTTTGAATCATGACACATGAGAACTAAAAAATTGTTTACTTGGCAAAATGACAAAGACACCTTTTACCGGTTCAAGTGAAAGAGCAAGTGATTTATTGGCCCTTGTACATTCAGAGGTGGATTGGAATACTTCATAACTTTCACTAATGATTTTAGTAGATATGGTTATATCTACTTAATGAGGCATAAGTCTGAATCTTTTGAAAAGTTCAAAGAATATCAGAATGAAATAAAAAACAACATGGCAAGAAAATTAAATTCCTACGATCAGATCGTGGAGGAGAATATTTGAGCCAAGAATTTAGCAATGATTTGAAGCGATGTGGAATTGTTCCACAACTAACACCGCCAGGGACACCTCAATGGAATGGTGTGTCTAAATGATGGAATCGAGCCTTGTTGGACATGGTTCCATCAATGATGAGCCAAGTCGATCTTCCATTATATTTTTGGGGATATTCTCTAGAAACTGCTGCGTTCAACTTAAATAGGGCTTCGTCAAAAGTGATAGAGAAGACACCATATGAGATTTGGACTGGGAAGCAACCTAGTTTGTCTTTTCTCAAGATTTGGGGCTGTGAGGCATACGTGAAATGTTTGATATCTGACAAACTCACACACAAATCATACAAGTCCCTCTTCATGGGGTATCCCATGGAAACAAAGGGATATAACTTCTATAAAAGGACGAGAACAAAGTGTTTGTTGCTCGTAATGGTCTATTTCTTGAGAAAGAGTTTCTCACAAAAGAAATTCATGGGAGTACAATGCGACTTGAAGAAATTCAAGAACCATTGGAAAATGTTTCAGCTCCCACTGAGTTCAAGAAGAACCACAAACTGTTCAAGAAACAGTTGTGGGACCACCAGCCCCGCGTAGGTCTGAAAGCGTCCGTAATGTACCTGAGAGATACATGTTCCTTACCATGGAACGATGGGATATATTATTGATAGACAATGATGAACCCAAGACTTATCAGGAAGCAATGATGAGCTCAGACTCTGAGAAATGGCTTCATCCCATGAGATCCAAAATAGACTCCATGTACACTCATCAAGTTTGGAACTTGACTGATTTACACGATGGTGTAAAACCCATTGAGTGTAAATGGGTCTTTAAGAAAAAGATTGACATGAATGGAAATGTTCACATTCATAAAGCACGATTGGTTGCGAAAGGTTTCAAACAAATTCAAGGAATTGATTATGATGAAAGTTTCTCACCGGTCGCTATACTAAAGTCAATGACTATGAGATATGGAAAATGAATGTTAAAACAGCCTCCTCAATGGAAATCTAAGCGAGGATGTGTACATGACACAACCCGAAGGTTTTATTCATCCACAAAATGTTGGGAAAGTATGCAAGCTTCAAAAAACCATTTATGGATTGAAGCAAGCATCTCGGAGTTGGAATATTCATTTTGGTGAGACAGTCAAACAATTTGGCTTCATAAAAAATGAAGATGAACCTTCTGTTTACAAGAAGGTTAGTGTGAACGCACATGCAATTCTTATTTTGTATGTAGCTGACATACTATTGATCGCAAAATGAGATTCCTATGCTTGACTCTGTCGAGCCTTATTTGAGAAATAGTTTCTCTATGAAAGACGAGGAAGCATACATACTAGGTATTAAGATCTATAGAGATAGATCTAAACGGCTAATTGGATTACGCCAAAGTACATACATTTACAAGGTGTTGAATCGATTCAACATGCAAGACTCCAAGAGAGGTTTCTTACCCATTTCACATGGCATTAGTCTTAGCAAGAGTCAATGTCCTATGACATCTGATGAGCAAGACCGAATGAGCAAATTCCATACACTTCGGCTATTGGTTCTATCATGTATGCCATGCTCTGTACATGCCCAGATGTTTCTTATGCTCTAAGTTCTACGAGCCGATAACAATCAAAACCGGGTGAGAATCACTGCATAGCTGTTAAAAACATCCTCAAGTACTTGAGAAGAACTAAGGATATGTGCCTGCTTTATGGAGGTGAGGAAGAGCTCATTGTAAATGGTTACACTGATGCTAGATTTCAAACCGACAAGGATGATTACCGATCGCAATCTGGGTTTGTGTTTTACCTCAATGGAGGAGCTGTAAGCTGGAAGAGTTCTAAGCAAGAGACAGTCGCTGATTCTACAATAGAAGCCGAGTACATAACTGCTTCTGAAGCAGCAAAGGAAGCTGTTTGGATAAGAAAGTTCATCTCCAAACTTGCTGTGGTACCTAGCCTTGTTAGTCCAGTGGATCTCTATTGTGATAATAATGGAGCCATTGCTCAAGCTAAGGAACCAAGTGTTGACGATTTGGACTCGAGGTCCTTAGTCGATCTTATGCAAATTTGTGAGTTGCGGGACCTTTCAAGCCGCTCCTCCAGAAAGGTAGGATGAATCAAGTCTGTAGAGGCACAAAAGATTTTATACAGGTTCGGGCCCTTGATGGTGGGAGTAATTAATAGCCCTACGTCCTGTTGTGATTTCACTATATGTAATAAGATGTTTTACAAGAGGGAAAAAGAGATGATCACAGGCGATGATCTCTTCAATGTTAGTGTCTACCTAACTATATCCGACCAGTGTGCGAAATGACGCGTGTGCACCACACACCGTCATGGATTTCTTTCAAGAGGGATCTACCTTCCTCTTGAGAAATGCAATGCATGAATACCCCTTGAGTACCCTTCCTATACAGAACTCCTTCTATAAGTTTGTATAGGCGCACTTTTTGAATCAACCGATCGCTTTCAGTTTCGTCCTTGGGCAAGGTCCCATGTCCGAGATAGGCCCTCAATGGATGGGCCCAATCACCTTCTTGTCCAAAGTTGGTAACGAAGACTATTACCTGGTCATCTTCAACTGTAGTCATGATCGAAGGATGTTCTAAATGTTCGACGAACACCCTTGCCAGAGCAGATGTACGTCAGGACCCAATTTTAGATAATTGGTCTGTGAGAATATTGTCCTTTCGCGGGATGTATTGGACTTCAAATGACTAAAGTGTTTTTCCAATCTCCTCACCTCCCCCAGGTAATGAGTCATTATCTCATTGGAGGTGCTGTACTCCTTGTTAACCTGGTTTACGACTAGCTGTGAGTCTCCCCACACCACTAATCGACGGATTCCGAGGAATTTCACTGCCCGAAGCACTACAATAAGACCTTCATACTCTGCTATGTTGTTAGTCACAACAAAATGTAATTGAATGACATACTTGAGTTGGTCTCCTTGAGGCATTACTAAGACAACTCCAGCCCCTGAGTGTTGGAAACTTCGAGAGCTGTCAAAATACATCGTCCAATGGTCAGTACACGACAAGTCTTCGGATTCTTGCCTTGGCGGATCAGGGTTAGTCCATTCGACCACAAAATCTGCAAGGATTTGAGACTTGACTGCAGTGCGAGGGCTGAAATGGATGTCAAACGCTCCAAGTTCCATAGTCCACTTCGCAATTCGACCAGATTTCTCCAGGTTTGAAATAATATCTCCCAAGGGGAAGGACGAGGGCACTGTAATTTTATGTGCCTTAAAGTAATGTCGTAACCTGCGGGAAGCCATCAGTAGCACATAAAGTATCTTCTGGACCTCAGGGTAACGCTCCTTAGGACCATGAAGTACCTTGCTCATGTAATAGATGGGTCATTGCACACCTTCTCTTACTGCGATCAGAACAGTGCTGACAGCATGAGGTGTGGCCGCCAAATAAAGAAGTAGTTGTTCCCCTTTGACCGGGGAAACCAACACCAGCGGACTAGATAAGTATGCTTTAACCTCCTGGAATGCTTTCTCGGCTTCATCCGACCAGGTAAAACCATGGTGCTTGCGGAGAGCTTTGAAGAAGGGTAATCCCCTCTCGCCTAGTAGCAATATAAATCGACTTAAAGCCACCATGCGACCTGCTATGCACTGGACATCCTTCATGGTCGAAGGAGACCTCATTTGCTCGATGGCCCTGATTTTCTAGGGATTAACCTCTATTCCTCTAGACCAAACGAGAAAGCCTAACAGTTTACCAGATGAAACCCCGAAAGAACACTTTTCCGGGTTTAATTTTATTCCAAACTGGTTTAAATTACAGAAGGTTTCAGCAAGATCATCTAAATGAGTCAAGCTTTTCAAGCTTTTTACAACCAAATCATCTACGTAAGCTTCAAGATTACACCCCATCTGGGAAAGAAAGGCCTTTTGCATCAAGCGCTGGTACGTGGAACCAGCGTTCTTGAGACCAAATGGCATTCTGATGTAGCAGTAGGTGCCAATTGGTGTGATGAAGGCAGTCTTCTCTTCATCTTCTTCTGCCATGCTAATTTGATGATATCCTGAGTAAACATCCAGAAAACTCATCAATGATAGTCATCCTTCGGGCAGGCACTGTTTAGGCTGGTGTAATCGACGCACATAACTCTGCTCGGATTGCTTCTTCCCGATCAACAGCAAAGCGTCTAAGCTTCTTCTTTATTGGTCGCTGTCCAGGTCAAATTGCTAACCTGTGCTCGATTACCTCCGTTGGGACACCGGGCATGTCGGACGGTTTCCACACAAACACATCTGCATTAGCCCGTAGGAAGGTAATGAGTTCGAGTCCCTATTTGTTGTCTAGGCTTGACCCAATCCGAATTGTTCTAGATGGATCATCTGGGCATAATGGAACCAGGTTTAGCTTTTCCTCTGGTCGAGGGGTGACTTTGATCGTATCCGCACCCGTGGTGGTAATCTTGACATCCCGAAGGGGAAGTTGATCCACGAGCTCCAGTGATAACCAATCGCAAGTCAATGCCACATTGCGGCTACCTCGGACCGAGATTACGCCTTTGGGGCCAGGTAACTTGCTTCACTGATAGACGTAGTGCGTCGCCATCATAAATTTAGTGAGAGTTGGCCTGCCAAAAATCACGTTATAAGCCGAATCACAATCAATTACATCGAAAGTAACTAACTCTGTTCGAAAATTATCCGGTTCACCCAGCATGACTGGGAGCACCACCTGTCCCATTGGCATCATCGAGGGACCAGGAATTATCCCATAAAACGGATGGATTATGGGTTTAATTTTTGAATGAGGGATTTGCATCTCGTCCAATGCCTTTACCAGTAAAAGGTCCAAGGGACTGCCTCCATCAATCAGGACCCTTTCGACTCTCGCGTTACTGATTATTGGGGTAATGACCAGAGGTAATCTCAATGGTCGAGTAAGCCCAACAGGACAATCAAAGTGATCGAACGTCAAAGGAGTGTCCGACCAATGCTTTAAACTGTCGTTTAGAAACAAAAGAGGAGGAACTTCCAAAAATGACATTAACATAATTATGAGGTACCTGGTAGGACATTTCTTCGTCCCCGTCAGCATCTCTAAGCTCGCAAGTCTGCTCTTTCGATGGCAAAGTTGGCATCGGCCCAATTCGCTTGTAGAAGTCATCTAGTTGCTTCAACCAGCTCTAGCAATTTTTGAGGTTGTGTCCAGGAGAGTTGTGGATCGGACACCACATCTTGCCTTCCTGCGAGTTAGTTGGTTTTTCTGGCTGGTCAGAATTGCGACCACCAGAGGTAATTTTATTTTTAAATGAAAACTTATTACCTTTCGCCGGCGGCGGCTTTTCCGCAACTACGACCTCCCAGTACTGTCCGATTTGATTCTTTTTGGTTTTCTTTGACTTCTCGCTCGACGAAGACTCCGGCTTCTTGCCTGCATCCTCTTTTTTCACGTCCTTGAGACCTGGTTGGGGCGGTAAATTTCCTTTATTGACCATCCTATTCCATTCAACGGCCTCAGCCGCGTCTGGATAGCGATTAGCCATATTAAAGAGATCTGCGACTGATCGAGGGGGGTTGATAAGTAAATCTTTCGTTCATCTCCGATATCGAATAACGTGCTTAAACACCCTGATAAAAGAGTTATCGGATATGTTTGGGATGGTATTTCTCACCCCGACAAACCTTTTGAGAAACTGTCAGAGAGTCTCCGTAGAGGTTTGTTGTAGACGATGAGGATCGTCTTCTTTCTCGGGTTTTTGATAACAATTCTGAAAATTGTTGAGGATAGCATCGCACAACATTTCCCAGTTATATATCGAACCCTCGGGCTGATTGAATAGCCAGGTCCTTTCTGGGCCCTCAAGAACCGTCAGCAAATAGTTGGCCATGACGCGATCATCCCCGTTTGCCGCTTGGACAGCGGTAATGTAATTTTGAAGGAACTCCGACGGATTTTGGGTCCCATCAAACCTCTCAATAGCCCCTGGCTTGAACTTATCTGGCCAGATGACCGCATAGAGGCCTGGCGAAAAAGCCTTGCAACCCCTACATAAGGACTGTGGAGAGTTATATGGTTTCCAGCATATCCATGAGCGATTTCACGCGATGGGGATGCGCCATGTGGTCCCAGACGAGAATGCATAGGAATTCAATCTCAATCACGAGAACTTCCTACGCGCCTGGATTTGTCATGCCGAAGTGATCCGGATGGTAATCGATTACGCCTTCCATGACTAGAGTAAGAATACTCCCTTTCATGGGAATGTATCGTAGACCGGGAGGAAGCTGTAGGGGTTGCATCAGATGCAACCTCATCTAGTTTCTCTGCCAGGATCCAAGCAAAAGCCGGTTTGTCCCTGTCAGTGAGGGCAGGAGGAAAATTACGCAAGAACTCTGCAATAGATCGAAGTTGGCCATGCGTACTCCTCTTTGGTGCGCCAGGTGTAATCGTTTCTTCATCCGCCGGTAAATGCTTCGGTGGTAAAGAAGGCGTCTGGTCGTGCCTGCGACCATGTGGGCGACGGGAGGAACTAAGGGCGGTGTCATAACGAGCCTGTGCATTTTGCAAAGCCTCTAGGTCTATCCTGCGGAGTTCGTTATTTCATCTCTCGCGGTCTTGATCCTCCATCTGCTTGTGTTCTTGTTCCTCCTTTTGTCTGCGCTCCTGTTCTTCCCTAACAATCCGCTAATCGGGATTCTCTTCCGACAAGGCAGCGAATTCTCTGGGGAGCGAAGCTACAGAAGGAATGAACATATCTGTTTGCTCCGAGTCAGATTTGAAATCAAAATGAGAGTGGAGGTTGTCAGGATCAAACCTCCATGGACTAAGTTCCTGGTCGCTGCCATCCTGGTTCTTGAGGGGCACACATGGCGATCGAGACTCGACTTTGCATATGGTGGAACTAACATCAAGTTCCGGACCTATCTCTTCCATCCCCCCGGTCGATGGACATGACCCGGGTAGGGGAAGATGTGTCCTCTTGACGTCCCTTCGAAATGTCTTCGCAACTGACCTCTTCCATTGGAACGGGGTCGCTAGGCGAAGGCATTTGTATATGGGCATAATCGTCGAGATCGAAGTTGTTCTCGGAATCATATGCTACAGACATTGCTCACCAAACCTCCTGATGAAGGGAAAGCACCTTGAGAAAGGCCCCATGGTGGGCGCCAGTTGTCGACGATTTGGACTCGGGGTCCTTAGTCGATCTTATGCAAATTTGTGAGTTGCGGGACCTTTCAGGCGCTCCTCCGGAAAGGTAGGATGAATCAAGTCTGTAGAGGCACAAAAGATTTTATATAGGTTCCGGCCCTCGATGGTGGGAGTAATAGACCTACGTCCTGTTGTGATTTCATTATATGTCATAAGATGTTTTACAAGAGGGAAAAAGAGATGATCACAGGCTATGATCTCTTCAATGTTAGTGTCTACCTAACTATATCTAATTCTTCAAGTTTGTTGAACGCCTGGTAGTGCTTGTATACTTGACTGAATTATCCACCGTCCTTGGAACGTGCATTGACTACCTTTTTATACTAGACAAAAGGGCGCCAATGCGAAACAGCCTTGGACAGTTGTTAAGATGCAGTTTTGTTAACCGCACTTAACTTCCATGCAGGCTTAACACGTGCAATTAAGGTATAACCGCACATGTTAATCAACGACCGTCTGACTGCGTACTGTCCGCAGTTTCTTGATCGCGCACTGTCTGCGACCTCATGATCACGCAGGGGCTACGATCATGCAATATCTCTATGTCTGCGCCCTTTAAGCGATGGATTTATAGACACACGTCAAATCTGATTCTATCTTGAACCAGACGTGTATTACTTTGAACTAGATCGGGTGATAATCCTCATCACCAAGGTCACATCAAAAGTCCAAGCATATACTTCGCCGACATCACCTTATACGAGAGTTTATCAGTAGAGGTGATGTGAAAATATGCAAAGTAATACAGACTTCAATGTGCCAGGTCCTTTGACGAAGCCTCTCCCACAACCAAAGCATGAGGCGCACACTAGAGTAATGGGTATTTGATACCTATATGATTGACTGTAGTGCAAGTGGGAGATTGATAGAGATATGCCCTAGAGGCAATCATGTAGATGATTGTATCATGATATGTTTATGAATTGTTACAAATAAAATGTTATTGCATTCCATGAATAAAGTATCATTTTTATTGATCAAACAAGTATGTGACTTGTTCGTGGAACTCTTTATTATGATATATGTATTGTCAGCATTATCAGTGATACTTATTCTAAACATCCCTGACTCTCGACATTACATGGAATAATGATGCAAGATAAGTTAGCACGATCATTGATTGATAGTCAAGTGTCACGGACCATAGATATGAGATATCAAGTCGATGTTGTTGACACATGTTGGAGAGCATGTTGGTTGGATTGACCCATCTTGAGACACTGTTGAGTTTTTATGTGTCATCAGTTGGTTTCTAACAATTATTTTGGTTTATCTTTAGACCTGAGGTCATCACGGTTTCATACATGTGTAGTAGCATACTTGGTATCATCAACCGCTACTTTTAACCGAGTAGTCATAAAAGTGACATACAAATATAATATGAATCATGTGGTTGAAAGTGAATGGTCGAGATGGAATTTGCCCCTCTCATATGTTGAGAGAGATATCTCTGGGCCCCTTGATGTAATTAGACTAAGAAAGTGCATGGCCACGCCAAATATAGTTGAGAGTCAACTATGGAAAGGTTAGTCCGTTACAAGATCAAGAAAGGACCGAGCTAGTCAAGGATGAGACATTTCTAACCTTGAGTTTGATCTCGTATCGTGGGGCAAAGAGATAGTCCATGATAAGTTGTATAGCTTCATCGGATATGATCTTCGTGTACATGCGGGTAGTCATAATGTCTTGCTAGGGACCACTTATAACTTGTGATTTGGGAAGTTGTTTCCAGTCACGTTCAAATTTACATGAACCTACAGGGTCACACACTTAACGGTTCGAGTATTAATCCAGATGGCATCCGAAACGGGTCCCCTATTGGCAATGGGTTTACCATTAGGATTAGGGTTTGCATTTGAGTAGGACTTATCTGCAAGGCCCTATAAAAGGAGGAGCGGTGGGCATGCATTAATCATCTGATCTATTCTTGCTGCCACCACCATCCACGAGATAGATCTCGTAAAACCCTAGCCACGTGCGCTAGTTCTAGCACACGAACACGCGGTGCTCCTTCTTCGGATGTGTTGACTTTTGTATAGGTGCAGCTATTATTACTGCACTTCTAGTCACGATCCGATTGCTACATCGACTCTTCTTCCGCTGCTGTGTTGTCGCATCCACGCGTCTAGTGGTAAATCTCTTGATCTACGATCAATGGCTTGCAAGTTTTTTGGGACTTCGGGTAAAATTTTTGAAATTGCGCTAGAAAAGTGAGCCCGTTCTCCAAAAGAAATATCCCGCTCCTCTAGGTCACAACCTCCCGGCGAGGGCCCCGGGACCCGGGTCCCAGGTCCGTGGGGAGGTCCCTGGGCCCCAAGTCACCGAGTGGTTCCTCGTGAGGGCCCTGGGGCTTCAGGCCCCTGTGCCCGGGAAGGTCTTATGCCTTCTGGGTCCCAAAGCTCCGAGTGCTTACTAGTGAGGGCTCTCCCTTGATCAGGGAAACCAACACGGGAGTACTTGATAAATATCCTTTTACGTCCTGAAAAGTTTTTTGGCATCATCCGACCACTGGAAACCATTGTGTTTACGTATAACTATAAAGAATGGTAATTCACATTTCGCCTAAGCATGGGATGAAATGACTCAAAACCGCCAGTTGACATGTTAGGCTTTGTACCTCCTATGTTGTCGAAGGAGATTGCATTTGCTCAATGGTCCGGATTTTTTTAGGATTAACATCATTGCCTCTCGAACAAATAAGGAAACCTAAAAGTTTATGAGAAGAAATTCCAAAAGAGCACTTTTTAGGATTCAACTTGATTCCATGTTTATTCAAATTACCAAAAGTCTCAGTGAGATCATTTACATGATTAGAGCTTTCTAAACTCTTTACAACCAGATCATCAACATGAGCTTCTAAATTACACCCTAATTGAGATAGAAAGTGTTGGGGGAAATCTCCATGCAGTCAAGTCCAGGTAAGTTCATGATTGCCCGGGGACAGTGGCCTCCGGTACCTGCCCCGGGTGCCGCCATTTGCCCGGGGACAGTGGCCTCCGGTGCCGGCCCCGGGCGCCGGCATTTGGCCCCCGGGACCGTGCCTCCGGGGCATGTTCCGGGCGCCGCCATTTGGTCCCTGGGACCGTGCCCTCCGGTGCCTGCCCCGGGCGCCGCCTTTTAGGCCCCCGGGACCGTGCCCCCCGGGCATGTCCCGGGCGCCGCCATTTGCCCGGGGACAGTGGCCTCCGGTGCCTACCCCGGGCGCCGCCGTTTGGCCCCCGGGACCGTGCTCCCCGGGCATGTCCCGGGCTCCGCCATTTGCCCGGGGACGGTGGCCTCCGGTGCCTGCCCCGGGCGCCGCCTTTTAGGCCCCCGGGACCGTGCTCCCCGGGCATGTCCCGGGCGCCGCCATTTGCCCGGGGACGGTGGCCTCCGGTGCCTGCCCCGGGCGCCGCCTTTTAGGCCCCCGGGACCGTGCTCCCCGGGCATGTCCCGGGCGCCGCCATTTGCCCTGGGACAGTGGCCGCCGGTGCCTGCCCCGGACGCCGCCATTTGGCCCCCGGGACCGTGCCCCCCAGGCATGTCCCGGGCGCCGCCATTTGGCCCCCGGGACCGTGCCCCCCAGGCATGTCCCGGGCGCCGCCATTTGCCCGGGGACAGTGGCCTCCGGTGCCTGCCCCGGGCGCCGCCTTTTAGGCCCCCGGGACCGTGCCCCCCGGGCATGTCCCGGGCGCCGCCTTTTAGGCCCCCGGGACCGTGCCCCCCGGGCATGTCCCGGGCACCGCCATTTGCCCGGGGACAGTGACCTCCGGTGCCTCCCCCGGGCGCCGCCTTTTGGGTCCTCGGGACCCTGCTCTCCGGAAGGGGTCCCGGACGTCATCGCCCTCCTAAAAGGTAAAACCCCTGTTTGTTTATCACGTGCAGGTCACGCGAGGGACGCCTCGGGAATCAGCGACCACCTGTCAAGTATCCAAGACGTTTGACCGGGAGAAGGACGGTCCTACCCTTCAATCCGACGGTGGCTTCCGGGGTAGTTTAGGTTTTTTGCTTCTTTTTGGGGCTATAAATAGCCCTTGTACCCCTCTGTTGTAAAGGATCGGTTCATTATTATTTGGAATAGCTAATCTCACAGACGTGCTCCGGAAGCCTCTCCCCCGGAGAGAGCCTCCCCAGCCGACTCCGGTCGGGAGCGCGTCGACAGGACTAGGGCCCCCACTGGGACCCGAACCTGTATAAATCCTCGTGTCTTTTCTTGTGTTTGTCCGGCGGGGGAGGACCGGTCGCTCGGTCAACCCGCGCTGCGTGATTTCCGCTAGGATCGTCTTCAAAACCTGCCGGGGTATTCTCAATACCACGACAGAAAGGTCTTCTGCATCAAGCACTGATATGTGGAACCAGCATTCTTGAGCCCAACTGGCATTCTAACGTAGCACTAGATGTCAAATGGTACGATGAAGGCAGTTTTCTCTTCATCTTCTTTTGCCATGCTAATCTGATGGTACCCTGAGTAATCATCCAGGAAGCTCATTAGTTCGCAACCTGTTGTTGAATCAACCAACTGATCGATGCAAGGAAGGAGAAAATCATCCTTCGGACAGGCATTATTAAGGCTGGTGTAATTGACGCACATGCGCCACTTACCATTAGATTTCAGGACTATGACCAGGCTCGCGAGCCATTCAGGATGGTCAACGTCGTGAATGAAGCCAGCCTCTTAGAGCTTGTTTAACTCCGAACAAATGGCTTCTTACCGATCAGGAGAAAAGCATCTAAGCTTTTGCTTTATTGGTCACTGTCCAGGCCGAATCGCTAGCCTGTGCTCTATCACTTCCCTTGGGACTCCGGGCATGTCGGATGGTTTCCACGGAAACACATATGCGTTAGCTCGAGAGAATGTAATGAGTGCAAGTTCCTATTTATCGTCTAGCCTTGACCCAATCTGAATGGTTCTAGACGGGTCGTTTGGGAATAAAGGAACCTGTTTGAGTTTTTCATCTGATCGCGGGGGTTACCTTGACCTCATCGGGTTCCTTGGTCGCCACCATAACGTCCCATAGGGGAAGTTGGTCGAACAACTCCAGGGATATGCGATCACAAGTAAGAGCCATATTTTGACAACCTCTAACTGTGATCGCACCTTTTGGCCCTGGTACCTTGACGCATTGACAAGCATAATGCATTGGTGCCATGAACTTGGCAAGTGAAGGCCTACCAAATATAGCATTATGAGCTAAATAAAAATCAATTACATCGAAAGTAATTAAATCTATTCAAAAGTTTTCTGGTCCTCCAAGTGTCACTGGCAAAACAATTTGTCCAATGGGCATCATCGAAGGACCAGGAATTTTCCTGAAAAATGGGTGAACCATTGGTTTGATTTTTGAACGAAGTATTTGCATCTCATCAAGTGCCTTTGCAAATAATAGGTTGAGAGGACTTCCTCCATCGACCAATACTCGTCCTACTTTAACATTGCTAATAATGGGAGAAATTACCAAAGGTAGCCGCCGTAAAGGTCAAGGAATTCTCTGACCAGCGGGGAAATTTAGGCTCTCCAGGAGAATCTTCAATATTATTTTCTTCCTGGTAATCAGATTTAAATTGACACTTAGAACAATAGGATGAAGATCCACCAAAATTTATATTAACATGATTATTTTGTACCTGATATTGCATGTCCTTAATCCCACAGGATTGTCCTTGTCCTGATATAGTAGGCATAGGTGCATTACCTTGATAAAATCTTCCATGCGCTTCAACCAGGTGCAACATTTTTTGAAGTCGTGTCCAGAGACATTGTGCAATAGACACCATCTTTTACTTCCCTACAGGTTAGTCTGTTTGTCTGCATGGTTGCCATTGTGACTACTAGAAGGAAGTTTATTATTTTTTAATTGAACTTTTTCACCTTTTTCCTGTGGTTGTTTATCCATGACTGTGACCTCGCGTAATTGGGCTACTCCATTTCTCTTGGGCTTCTTCGACTTTCCACCCGCAGATGATTCAGACTTCTTGTTCGAATCATCCTTCTTGTGAGTTTTGAGACCCAGTTGAGGAGGCAAGTTACCCTTATCCACCATCCTATTCCATTCTACAGCCTCAGCTGCATCGGGATATCGATCAGCCATGTCGAAAAGCTCTGACACTGATCGCGGCAGATGGATAATTGAGGGGAGCTGGGGAACTGTAGATTATTGGTGTTTTCTTTGTACTTGTGATTCATTGATACTTGCTGTAGATTACGATCGATGATGGTTGTTTTTGCTACCTCGCGCGCTACCACTACACAATTTCTTTCTATCACTTTTATTACCAAATGCTAGTCCAGAATGAACACTAGTCGCTTGTCGAGGTGATCACCTCTCTCATTCTTTTCATTCTTGTGACATCTTTTCTCTTTCTTTTGTCCATTTTAGTTTAGTTTTATGTGCTTCGCTTCTCTAGTCCCTATGGAAAGAAGACTGAATACTCTCCTTACTGCTACGATCTTGTTCTCTTGTGAGACGGTGTAGGCCGGTATCAATTTTTGGCGCTGTTGCCGAGGATTAGATTGAATGCGAGTGTGTTCAACTGACTAGGTCTTTTAGATTGAATACTCTCCTCGCTCTTTATTTCTCGCACTTCTCTTTGTCCTTTTCTCATTGATTGATTGATTTTAATTGATTGAGGATATGGATGGTTCCCAATCTTTTTGTGATGCTTGTCACAATCTTAGTGCTAAATTTGATGATTTGCCTCGTCAGATTGATACGGCTATTCATCGATTATTTGCTTGTGTTGGCACTGCTCCTATATGTTGTATTTGCAGTATTTGAGGTCATTCGCCCGCTGCTTGTCACTGTGGTTGAGTATCCACTATATATCATCCTGGATGGCCTACATACCCAAATTCACCGTACAGGAACAACCACCCTGTTATCTCATCTGTTTCTACTAGTTATCTTTCGCAAGGCTTTAGGTATGAACAACAACTCCCATGTACATCATATCAACCTCCATATTTGTCACATCAGCAGTACTCACAGCAGCCTCCTGCATACAAGGATACATCCAGACTTTAGGCGTTGTTGGAGTATCATTTGAAAAAGCTAAATGAACATCCACTACTACAGCATTCCCCAAAGTCGCCTCCCGAAGTTGAGGATATATCCAGACTTGAGGCATTGATGGAGAACATGATTAAGAACTCCAAGCACTACATGGCACAATGTTCAGATGCCAATGCATTTGAGGCCATCACACCTCCATTGAGTGTCTCGGAGCCCAACCATGACATCTATCCTCAAGACCCTCATGGAGAGACCACAGTTGTGAGCGACCAGCTTCGACCTTATCATGTTCCTTCGGTGTTGCATCACTACGATCCGCCTCCTGCTGATCTGATCATGTTTGATGATGACAGCGAGCCTGTTTTGGAGACACCTCTGTGTCCGATTGGACCGTTTTTGATGAGGATTATAACCCGAGTTAGTTACCTTTTCCATTCTATAGTCGCAAGGGCTACAGAACGAGATTTTTTACCTGTCTATGGTCTCAGGTACCGAAGAGGGAGACAATAGAATAGTCCAAGATATTCTGGACATAGTCCATTCCATGGTCTCATTCTGTGATGTCGTAAGGTTTGTAGTCTCTAGATATCCATGATACCGAAGTCAAAGAAGCCATAGTCTCACGTACCCACGAATATTGTGCACATGGAGGTATTTTCCCGTGATCACCCAGGTCATGGAGGACACAAAGACAGCCATGTATTGTTGTGGTTAATATGCGACCTTAGCTTACTAAAGAGTTAAAACATCCAACGATTATATGATTAGCCTCATTCCATCATATATAGTAGTTGAGCCAATTTTACCATTACCGCCGCTTGGATGTTTCAACTCCTTAAGTTCCTTGTAACTGACAAGAGGTGAAAATGCAATCATAAACAAGCATAGTTACACATTATGGCTGAAGCACGTCTACCTCTCAGTGACTCTTCAAATCCTGTTACCGACGACTGGCAATGAGTTATAAAAGGAGGATCGCCGGGAGAGATAAAAGACAGGACTAAGCGAGAGATTCAATACACAATACTCTAGAACTAGACAAATAAATCAATATTGACTGTAAGCTAAAGAGTACAAAATTGTTCTTAATCCATTAAAGAACTTTCTTGGTTCTCTTCTTGTAAAATTGAATTTATATAGCGAAATCCCAACACGAAGTAGGGTTATTACTCACCATCAGATGGCCCGAACCTGTATAAATTCCTCTCTTCTTTTGACATAGATACCGAGATTACTTGAACTACACCTTAGATTGGGTTCATATTCTCCCTTAATATTTATGAAAGTTCAACTAAGGACCAGAGTCCCAATCATCAACAACTGGCACCCACCGTGGAGCCTATTTCAAGGTGTCTTTCTTCATCAGGAATTTCGGTAAGCCATGTCAGGATTTTATGATTCCGAAAATGATTTTGATCTTGCAGATTACGCTGATCTCAACATGGAGGATGAAACTCTTTATATGGAAGAGAACGAAGTCCCTTAGAACCCTGTGCTGAGGAGTATCCTCAGGACTTGACCTATGATCAAGAACTCAAACAGGCAGTACGTTCACCTTCTATGAGTCCTACCACATCAAATGGTGAATATGTGACAAAACCCATTGTCCGAGATGATGTGGGAGATGGGGACCTTGAGTTCAATCTGGAAGGTTTTGCTCCAAAGAACTTAAATTCTATCTTCGATTTTGAGTCTGAATCAGATGAGGAGATGCTCTCCTCGTCTACGAACTCAGTTCCCCGAGAGGTCACCGTACTTTCTAAGGAGACCCCTGAGCAACGTGTTGCCAGGGAGGAAGAAGAACGCAAGTGGGAAGAAGATGCAGCTCGAGAGCAGCAAGAGCCAGAGGTTCATAAAGTTACAGAGGAAGCTCTGCAGCTTGCGCAATCTCGCTATGATACCGCAGCTCGCGACCTGGCCCCTGGAACCTCTCGTCCGGAACATCATCATGGTTGCAGGTGGGACCAAACTCGTTCATCAGCTCTAGCCTATTCTCCGATGGATGAAGTTAGGATAACTCCCATGGCATCCCGAAGGAGCACACAGGAGCATGTTCATGTGATTGCAGATACTCTTCGCAATCCTCCTTCTGATTTGGCTAATGATGACAGAATTCTGTTTCCAAGGATTTTGGCAGACAACCTCGATGAGGTAGCAACTGTTGTGACTCCAACATCATCCTCGCAATCAGCAACTCGTTCTCATGAATAGGGCAGTTATCACTCAAGCCAAGAGCATTCCCGTGGACACACACCATCGGCTCGGTATCGTAAAACCAAGCGTACATGTAATTCCAGTGACCTTCGTAGTGAGCCAGTACATTCGCGATTAGGGCTGCGAGTAGATTCTTCTCGCGATCATAATCTTGAACTGGTGCTTTCGCGCTTGGGGCCACAAATTAATTCATTCTGCGACCTTGATGGAGGTCGTGAAGAACAGCAGCCACGTCCTTCATACGTTGGTTGCAAGGCTTTTTCTCCAGGATTACGTGTGGTGATCTGGCTAGATAAGTTTAAACCCAGAACAATCGAGCGATTCGATGGGACCAAAAATCCTTCCGAATTTCCACAAATTTACATTACTGCCATCCAAGCAGCTGTAGGTGATGAACGGGTTATGGCTAATTATTTGCCGACTATTATGGAAGGTCCGGCACGGACCTGGCTGTTTAATCAGCCTGAAGGATCCATTTACAATTGGAAAATGTTGCGTGATGAAATGCTCAACAATTTCCAAATTTGTTATCAAAAGCCTGGCAAGGAAGATGATCTCCATCGCTTGCGCCAGACTTCCACAAAAACTCTTCGCCAATTTGTCAAACGATTTGTGGGGGTAAGAAATACTATTCCCAACATTTCTGACAGCTCCGTCATCAGGGCATTTAAACATGTTGTTCAATATCAGAGATTTACCAAAGATTTACTCATTCATTCACCACGATCAGTCGTGGATCTCTTCGACATGGCTGATCGTTATTCCGACGGGACCAAGGCCATTGAATGGAAGAAGAGGGTGGATAAGGGAAATTTGCCGCCTCAACCAAGTCTCGAGGCCGACAAGAAGGATGATTCACGCAAGAAACCTGAGTCATCCACGGGTGGGAAATCAAAAAAGGTGAAGAAAGCCAGAACTAGCCAATTCGGAGAGGTCATCGTCATCAACAAACAACGTCAAAGGAAAGGTAAGAAGGTTCCATTTCAAACTAACAAGATTTCTCCTACTAGTCATAGCAACCAAGCAAGAAAACAAGTTAAACTATAGGGATCAAAGAAATGGTGTCCGTTCCATAACGTTTCATCACACGATCTTCAATCTTGGTTAAAGAAGCTAGCTGATTTTTATCATGGTAAAAGTCCTATGCCTATAGTACCAGGTCAAGGACAAACCAGCGGAGACAAAGGCGCTAATGTAGATGAGGAAATGCCATATCAGGTACCTAACAATCACGTTAATGTTATTTTTGGTGGTTCTTCATCTTATTTTTCTAAGCGTCAGTTTAAAAATGTTTGCCGTGAGGTAAATAGTACTAAGGTTCCTTTGGGAGAGGCTCAGTTTCCCCGACAGTAAGAGGTTTCCCTGACCTTTAGCCGGGAAGATTGCCCTAAGGGATTGACGCAACCTCGGCACCTCCCTTTGGTGATATCCCCTACCATTAGTAATGCTAAGGTAGGGCGAGTATTGGTTGATGGAGGGAGTTCGCTCGATCTCCTATTTGCCAAGACTCTCGACGAGATGCAAATTCCTCGTTCGAAGATAAAGCCAGTGGCTCAACCATTTTTTGAGATAATTTCAGGTTCCTCTATATTAACAATCGGACAGATTGTGCTACCAGTAACACTTGGGGAACCATCGAATTTTTGAATGGAATTAATTACTTTTGATGTAATTGATTTAGCTTATAACGCCATTTTTGGCAGGCCTTCTGTAACACCCTGAGTTAGGGGTGAAAATTTCCTTTTTCATCAATAGCATGCATGCATGTATCTGTAGTAATAGCCAGATCAGTATCTATCCTATGCCCTAAAATCTCCAAAATCTATCCTGTGACCTCAAATCAAGATCAGATTGTTCAGATGTGATCTATCAGTTACTCTGAACTTAAAAGTCTTCAGAACCCAGATCCAATTTTATCTCTAAATCCCGGATTTATCAACTTCTTCTGTTTTCGAAAACAGAAATACCTTATATTACCCAAATAACCTAAGTTTCAGAAATACAGATTTAATCCGAATCTTGACCAAGTTCAGACCAGATTATTCCTGGAATATGATCATGGGTATGTCAATACCTTAATATAAAAAGTTGACAGCCAGATTTCACCATCTAGACTCTTTTCACAAATCAGTCCAAGAGTTATCGCAAATTAGTCCTTATCTGATATCTGAAAATCCAAAAAGGCTAAAATCTCCAGATTAACTTCAAATTCAGAATTTCTTCAGCAAATCTTCTCAAAATGCTATTTGCCACAAGTTTCTCTTCTGTGCAGATATCAAAATCGAACCCTAAATGCCAGAATTCGAAATCGACAAAACTTAAATCTTATTTTACCCTAAATTACCCTATTTTCAGTTTGTATCGAAAACTATTCAAATGTGTCAAATTTTATCAATTACCTTTGCCAAATACCTTGTTGAATATAATCTACCAGATTAGTGAAATCAAATTCAACTCTAACCTTCCAAATCTCCAGAATTACAGATTGGTCCAAATGTGAAAATCAAATATTGCAAATTAGTCCATTTTCGACCAGGCCAACTGCTGTACACGACCAGGGCTCGCCGTGGTTTCCTTGCGCCGTGGTTGCTTGCCGCCGGTGAAGCTTCGCCTGCAACTTTACCGTGCATGCCAGTGCGCACGTGTCCTCGCTCCAGCTGGTGCCGTGGCAAGGCCGCTGCTACGTCGACGACCAGTGCTTGCTCCTGCGCACGACCAGCAGTGACTTTGTCAGCAATCCATCACCACGTAGCCTCGCCGCGCTAGTACTTGTCGCCACCGCTTGCTACAAGCTTTGCCAGGTCCCGATGAGGCGACATTGTGATCAGTTGAAAGCTTGTCGCCGTCGCAACACCGCTCTTGCCGTTTCTTCGCCGCTACTGCTCCAGCACGCAACCGATCTCATCACAGCAACCAATTACTTCATTGTTCCCCTTTGCCATCTTTGCCTGACCTATTTAAACGCTCCTGTGTGCAGCAGCTTCTCCACACATCACCAGGACTTAACCAATTTCCAAATTTCACCGCTGCAGTCGTCTTCTCCGGCGAGCCATCGAGGAGACTCATGGTGCCAGCACTCTACAGATCATCTCCTGTCAAATTAAAGCCATCAGTGAGTTCATCTACTCAACCTCTCTGTGTAGTACTGTCTAATTGCTCCCCGGTGACCTCTAACGCCGGCGATCACCGGAAATGGCCGAAATTCGAAGAATGCCCTGTTCCGGCAATGCAGGCCAAATTACCTCGAATTAGCTCTCGATTCTGTAGAAGAACTTGATCAGTGAGTCGTTTCCAGCAAGCCTGTGCATCAAGATCTCCAGATTGAGCTTCAATCGAAGCTTTCCCCAATTTTTGAACTTCTCCAGAAACCGGCGATCGTCGCCAGGCTTCTCCGGCCATCCTCCGGCCAAAGTGATCGTGCAGGTAGCTTCCTCTTACCCATATATCACTTCCCAAGCTTGGAATCGAGTTCGTTCGGCCTAAATTGAAAACCCCCAAATAGCAGTGTTCTTCTCCGGCGCCGATGACCGGAAAAGTGTTCCCGGCCGTTTCAGCCCAAATCACCATGTCATTTAGATGTGCCTTAGCCTCCTGAGCATTTTTGTCTTCTAGCTCGACACCTAAATCGGCCTAGATCAAAAGTTATAGCTTTGCCAAGTTTTTGTCCAGAACTGATCTAGTGCAGCCAGTTCATCTCTGTTCATCATCAATTTCTTGCTTTCCAGTCATTTCTTGCCCTAGATCCTGTTGACTTAATTGTTCCTGTTACTCAAGCCTACCTCCCAGACAAAGTGGTGCATCATTTGGAGCTCCAGATCAAAAGTATGCTAAGCCCTAGTTTTTGGCATTGTCAGCTCTATGCCAGAGCTTGTCAGCCAGTGGCATTGACCTAATTTACCCACTTCTGGTTGTGTAATTTGAAATCCACTTTGTCCACTGAATTTGTAGAGTTGTGATCTACATTTTCTTCTACTACCACAACTTGAGATAAGCCTCCTAGCTTTTCTTAAAGCTATGTCCAAGCTTTGATCCGAATGTCGATCTGTTGACATTCGCTGTTTTGATTAAACCAGCCACAAAATTGTTATCCCTATTGCAATCCTGAAACCCTAAGATTATCTAATCACCATCCTTAGCCCAAATTCCTTGAAACCCTAGAATCTCAGTTCAGTTGCAGTTCAAATTATCTCCAGTATTGACGAGGATTGACACCCGGGTCACTTCTAATAAACTTTTGGTTCAAGACAAGTTCGAACCAGACATGTATCTGGTGATGCGGACTCAAGCTATTCTGAGGAGCCTCACCATGAGGTCGCAAGCTTTACGCGATCAGGTCGCGGGTTTTCGTGCGATCAGACCGTAAGCCTTGCGCGGTCAGAAGTTCGTAGGCTATACACGAACTACACATTCGGGATATTGCGCGGTCAGCCGAATCCCGTGGTCAGAACATCTGCCGATCAGGATACCTGGGGTCTATCTATTCGGTTGCCCATACAACAGGATATTCTAAGTATCCCGAAGATTCCTACACGTGGAGAATCAACCGTCAGGAGGTTAACACGTACAGTTATCCATGAATAACACGTGTTTAACCTACGTGGAGGTTAAGAGCAGTTCCAAAAACCGTATCCAACCGTCCGTGCAACCGATTGATGCAGTTTCCTTCACATGGCACCCTTTCAAACAGTATAAAAGGATGGCATGAAGCGTCAATCAAGAAAAGAGGAGAAAAAAGTTGGCCAAGTCTGCGGCACACCTTATATAGCATTCTAATAAGCTTTCTTTGGTTGATCCTTGTACACTTTTTCAGGAAAAATCCTCGCCTGTGAGGACTTTTCCTTCCATTTCTAAACCTTTTACCACACTTAGTGAAATATCAACAGGACGTAGGGCTTTTACTCCCACCATCGAGGGCCCGAACCTGTCTAAATTCTCTGTGCTCCTGTTCACCATTGTTCAGCATACCTTCTCGAAGGGTCATCTTGAAAGGTCTCACAATTACAAATTCTGCATAAGTTCGGCTGAGGACTCCGAGTCCGAATCGTCGACAGCTGGCGCCCACCGTGGGGCCTTTCTCAAGGCGTCCTAATTAAAATTCGGAGGTTTGCCGAAACATGGCTGGAGCATATGATTCCGAGAATGATTTCGATCTCGAGGATTATGCTCATATCCCAATGCCTTCTCCAAGTGATCCCGTTCCGATGGAAGAGGTCGAAGGCCAGAATCTTCCACAGGATCAGTCATCTCCCCAAGTCATGTTAATCGACCAGGAGGTAACTGGCACAAGGTCAGAACCCGCAGAGGTTCTTAATGTGCTAGGTGATGAATCCGGCCCGTCATGCGATCCCGCTGAGGGAAAGTATGATGGTGACCCTGAAGTTAGCCCAGGGAGGTTCGACCCTGATAACCTCCACCGTCTCTTTGATTTCGAGTCTGACTCGGAACAGACCGAGATGTTCTCCCCATCGACGACTTCTCTCCCTAGGCAGTTTGCTGCGTTGTCGGAGGAAACTCCCGATCAACAGGCTGCCAGGGAAGAACAAGATCGCAAACAGAAGGAGGAGCAAGATCTCGAGCAACAAAACAATGAACTACGCAGAACTGCCCAAGAGGCTCTTCAAGATGCGCAGGCTCGTTACGATGCTGCCCCGAGTTCTTCTCGACGGTCGCGTGGTCGTAGACGTGATCAGACTCCTTCCTTACCACCAGAGCATTTCCCAGTGGACGAGGAAACAATAACACCTGGTGCCCCTTGGAGAAGTACCCATGGTCAACTGCGATCTATCGCGGAAGTCATGCGCAATTTTCCTCCTACGGTCACGGATGCGCAGAGACCGGCCTTTTTCAGGATCCTGGCGGAAAGACTGGATGAGGTCGCATCCGAGGCGACCCCAACAGCCTCTTCCCGCTCAGTGACACATTCCCATGAACGAGATGGTCCTCATTCTGGCTCTGGCCGATGGAATTACCCGCCGCCTATACCGTCCCGACAGGACAAATATCGGCGAATGCAGGACTCTCGTGGTAGGGATCGAGTTCCCGTTCACTCTCGTTTGGGACCCCGAGTAACCTCGCCATTAAGTGAGTTTGCTCGAAACCCGACCGAAAGTCGCTGGACGGTTCACGGTCCTTACGTTGGTTGCAAAGCTTTCTCGCCTGGCCTACGAGCAGTCGTTTGGCCCGATAAGTTTCGACCAGGGGCCATTGAGAGGTTTGATGGAACTCAGAACCCATCCGAGTTTCTTCAGATCTATATTACTGCCATCCAAGCAGCAGGAGGCGATGACAAGGTTATGGCCAACTACCTGCCAACAGTCCTCGTAGGACCGGCTAGAACCTGGTTGTTCAATCAGCCTGAGGGTTCTATCTATAATTGGGAAATGCTATGCGATGCCATCCTCAGCAATTTCCAAAACTGTTACCAAAAGCCGGGTAAGGAGGACGACTTGCATAGATTACGGCAAACTTCGACCGAAACGCTTCGGCAGTTTGTCAAGAGGTTTGTCGGGGTAAGAAATACCATCCCGAACATATCTGATGGCTCCGTAATCAGGGCTTTTAAGCATGCCGTTCGATACCGGAGATTCACTGAAGACTTGCTTATCCACCCTCCTCGATCAGTGGCCGATATGTTCGATATGGCTGATCGATACTCCGATGCAGCCGAGGCAGTCGAGTGGAACCGAATGGTTGACAAGGGGGACCTACCGCCCCAACCAGGCTTTAAGGACGCCAAGAAAGAAGATTCGAGCAAAAAGCTGGAGTCTTCACCGGGTGGGAAGTCAAAAAAGTCGAAGAGGAACCGCTCTGGACAGTACCGTGAGGTCGCGGTCGCGGAGAAACCACCTTCGACCAAAGGTAATAAGTCTTCTTTTAAAAGTAAAACTGCTTCTGGTGGCCGGGATTCCGACCAGCCAGAAAAATCAACTAATCCGCAGGAGGGCAAAAGGTGGTGTCCACTCCACAATTCCGCAGGCCACGATCTCAAAAACTGCAGGAGTTGGTTGAAACAACTGGATGATTTCTACCAAGGAGCTGGGCCAATGCCGACCTTACCGCCTAAAGAGCAGGCGTGCGGGGTTAGAGACGTCGATGGAGACGAAGAAATGGCCTACCAGGTACCTCAAAATCATGTTAATGTCATTTTCGGAGGTTCCTCCTCTTTCGTTTCCAAAAGGCAGTTTAAAACCTTTTGCCGAGAGGTTAACCAAACGGAGACATCCCTTGGTGAACCTCAATATCCCCGTTGGTCGGATATGCCTTTAACGTTCGATCGCGCTGACTGTCCTGTGGGGCTAACTCGACCATTGAGGTTACCTCTGGTTATTACCCCAATCATCAGTAACGCGAGAGTCGAAAGGGTCCTGATCGATGGGGGAAGTTCCCTCGATCTTTTATTGGTCAAGACACTCGACGAGATGCAAATTCCTCGTTCGAAGATCAAGCCCATAATCCATCCGTTTTATGGGATAATCCCAGGCTCCTCCATGATGCCATTGGGACAAGTGGTCCTCCCGGTCACTCTGGGAGAACCAGATAACTTTCGAACAGAATTGGTTACTTTCGATGTAATCGATTGTGATTCAGCTTATAATGCAATCTTTGGCAGGCCGACTCTTGCTAAGTTCATGATGGCAACGCACTATGCTTATCAGTGCGGGAAATTGCCTGGCCCCTAAAGGTGTCATTTCGGTCCGAGGTAGTCGCAACGTGGCGCTCACGTGCGACCGGCTATCTTTGGAGATGGTTGATCAACTTCCCCTCCGGGACGCTCAGGTCGCCACTGTCGCCACCGATGCGATCAGGGCTGCTCCTCGACCAGATGAGAAACTCAAACAAGTTCCTTTGTACCCAGATGACCCATCCAGGACAATTCGGGTTGGGTCAGCCCTGGATGACAAATAGGAACTCGACCTCGTTGCTTTCCTCCGAGCTAACGCAGATGTGTTTGCGTGGAAACCGTCCGACATGCCCGGTGTCCCAAGGGAAGTAATTGAGCACAGGTTAGCAATTCGACCTGGACAACGACCAATAAAGCAAAAGCTCAGGCGTTTTGCCACCGACCGACAGGAAGCCATCCGAGAAGAGTTAGACAAACTCTTACAAGCCGGGTTTATCCGCGAGGTGAATCACCCGGACTGGCTCGCCAATCCGGTCATGGTCCGCAAGTCAAATGGCAAGTGGCGCATGTGCGTCGACTATACTAGCCTCAACAGTGCCTGTCCGAAGGATGACTTTCCCCTTCCCCGCATCGATCAGCTGGTCGATTCCACTGCGGGTTGCGAACTGATGAGTTTTCTGGATGCCTACTCAGGATATCATCAAATTAGCATGGCAGAAGACGATGAAGAGAAAACTGCCTTCATCACCCCGTTCGGCACATACTGCTACGTCAGAATGCCGTTCGGTCTCAAGAACGCTGGTTCCACGTACCAGCGCTTGATGCAAAAGACCTTTCTTTCCCAGATAGGGCGTAATCTCGAAGCATATGTAGATGACTTGGTTGTAAAGAGCACCAAAAGATTGTCTCATTTGGACGATCTTGCTGAAACCTTCTGTAACTTGAATCGCTTTGGAATAAAATTGAACCCGGAGAAATGTTCTTTCGGGGTTTCTTCAGGAAAGCTTCTTGGTTTTCTTGTGTGTTCCAGGGGCATTGAAGTTAATCCTGAGAAAATCAGAGCTATTGAACAAATGAAGTCACCCTCGACCATGAAAGATGTTCAACGCCTGGCTGGTCACATGGCGGCTTTAAGTCGCTTCATATCGCGATTAGGCGAAAGGGGACTACCTTTCTTTAAAGCCTTGCGTAAACATCATAACTTCACGTGGTCCGACGAGGCCGAAAAAGCGTTTCAGGAGGTAAAAACATACCTTTCCAGTCCGCCGGTATTGGTGTCTCCTGAAAAGGAAGAACCATTGCTTCTGTATTTGGCGGCCACCCCACACGCGGTCAGCGCAGTTCTGATCGCGGAAAGGGAAGGAGTGCACAGACCCGTCTACTATGTGAGCGAAGTACTTCATGGTCCTAAGGAGCGCTACCCTGAGGTCCAGAAGATACTTTACGCGCTACTGATGGCTTCCCGTAAGCTACGACATTACTTTCAAGCACACAAGATCACGGTACCCTCCTCTTTTCCTTTAGGGGATATTGTCCGAAATCCAGAAAAATCTGGTCGAATCGCCAAATAGGCGGTCGAATTCGGTGCCTTCGAGATCCATTTCACCCCTCGCACGGCGGTTAAGTCTCAGGTTTTGGCCGACTTTGTGGTCGAATGGACCAACCCTGAGCCACCCGTACAGTTGGCAAAGGAACTGGAGTGCCCCGATTATTGGACAATGTACTTTGACGGCTCCCGTAGTTTTCAACACTCGGGGGCTGGAGTAGTCTTAGTTACGCCTCAGGGCGAACAGCTTAAGTATGTTATCCAACTACACTTTGTTGCTACCAACACTGCAACAGAGTATGAAGGTCTTCTTGCAGGGCTCCGGGTAGCAAAATTCCTCGGAGTCCGTCGATTAGTGGTGAGGGGGGACTCACAGCTAGTCGTAAACCAGGTAAACAAGGAGTACAGCACCTCCGATGAGACAATGGCTCATTACCTGGGGGAAGTGAGGAGATTGGAAAAACACTTCAGTCACTTTGAAGTCCAATACATCCCGCGAAAGGACAACATTCTCGCAGACCAATTATCCAAAATTGGATCCTCACGCTCATCCGCTCCGGCAGGAGTGTTCATTGAACACTTGGACCATCCTTCGATCATGACTTCGGTCGAGGATGATCCGGCAATAGCCTTCGTTGCCAACCTCGGTCAGGAACAAGATTGGGCTCATCCATTGAGGGTCTATCTTGAACATGGGACCCTACCCGAGGACGAAACCAAAAGCGATTGGTTAATTCGAAAGGCGCGTCTGTACAAACTCATAGATGGGGTTATGTACAGAAAGGGTACTCAAGGAGTATTCATGCGCTGCATATCTCAGGAGGAAGGAAAATCCCTCTTGAAAGAAATACATGACGGTGTATGCGGTGCACACGCGTCACACCGAACACTGGTCGGAAAAGTTTTTCGACAGGGATTCTACTGGCCTTCGGCACTCAATGATGCCAAGCTTATGGTCGAGATGTGTCCACAGTGTCAGTTTCATGCAAGACAGGTTCATCAACCTGCTTATGCATTGCAAACTATTCCTCTCGCATGGCCTTTCGCGATCTGGGGAATGGACATCGTCGGTCCTATGCCACAATCGGTCAATGGGTACAAGTTTCTGTTCGTAGCCATTGACACGTTCACAAAGTGGATTGAGGCCGAACCAGTACGAAATATTACTGCATCAGCCGCGCAAAAGTTCTTTCACAAGAACATTGTGGCACGATTTGGTGTTCCAAACCGTCTCATCACAGACAACGGTTCTCAGTTCGCTAGCGGTCTTTTCCTAGACTATTGCGATCAGATTGGAACCAAGGTGTGCTTTGCTTCTGTGGCACATCCACAAAGCAATGGTGCTGTAGAACGGGCCAATGGGCAAGTATTGCAAGGCATCAAAAAACGTGTTTTTGATCGCCTCAAGACCCGCTCGGGGGCTTGGGCAGACGAGCTCTATACTGTTCTATGGGCACTACGGACTACCTCTAGTCGAGCCACCGGTGAGACACCCTTCCATTTGGTCTATGGGGCCGAGGCTGTGTTGCCTATGGAAGTCAATATTGGATCTGTTCGCACGAATCAATTCGAACAGATCAACCAATCCGAACAGCGATCGCAAGATCTCATCCTCCTGGAAGAACGGCGTGATCGCGCCCTGATCAAGTCCGCGGTATACTTGCAGGCTCTACGCAAGTATCACAGTAAAAAGGTGCGACCACGTGATCTCAACGTGGGCGACTTGGTTTTACGAAAAATTCAAGACCAGTCTAACCGCAATAAATTCTCCCCAAAGTGGGAAGGACCATACACTGTCGTCACAGTGCCGCGGCCAGGGTCTGCGCGGTTAGCCATGGAGGATGGTCGGATTTTGTCCAATACTTGGAACATCGATCAACTTCGCAAGTTTTACGTGTAAGTATTCCAATCGCTTTTTTCCTGTTCAATTAGCATCTTTTCATAAAAAACATGTCTTGTTTTCATACAATGAGTGTTTTTCTTTAAACCCAAATTATACAAATTCGACCTGGAGCTGATCGCCGGCGGTTAGGTTACTACAGCATTTTTTTAACCGGATTCGCTGGTCGATCCCATGATCACTTCCAGATAAGTCACTCCTAAATAAGCCGTTTCTCAACGCACACGGGACTATCTGGCTAGTCCTCGGTCATCTGGTGGCTACCAGTTTGCAATAAGGTTAAAATGTTATTTTAATCTTGACCATCGGCTTGAAGCACATATCCCTGGTCATCATACTTATGTTTTCCCCTCTGCTTAAAATACTAAGGCTTCAGTATTCGTAAAACAGAGGCGGGGGCTAGAGGAATATACTTATAGTATGAAACTTATGATGTGAATATGCACTTTCTTTTGAAAAAATAGTTTTACATACATAGCATTGTAATTACAATTGTTTGGTTACAAAATATAAGGATCATTCGATCCTCAGCTCAGCCAAGAGTTTGTCAACGAAGGGCTTAACTTCTTCAATAACGGCGTCAAGCAGTTCTTCACTCTCGACCTCAACCGGTCCCACCAGCGCGCTCAGATTCGCATCTGGGACATGGTGAAGTCGAACCCGGCTGAGTACGGCAGAAGCGGCTGATCGGACTCTTGTCCTGATTGTCTCTTCACGTCGCCGTGAATCTCCAGGGAGATATTCGAGCAATGATTCTGCTTGAGTTGTGAGCAATGATGCCCAATCGCTGACACTTGGGTCGTCCTTCCTCAACTCTACCACATTGGTATTCAAAAGGCTGGCCACGGTTTTCAGTTTTTCGAAGACCAGTAGGCTCAACTCTTTGACCGCTTGGTCGGTATGGTTGAGCGAGGACTCGAGAAGCATCTTGTCCTGGCCGAGTTGTTTAATGCGACCTGCTTGCGCTGTACAGAGAAAAGAGGTTATTAACAAGAAACGTCTTTAAGTCTTCTCAAGTTGGGAATCGACTTACCAGCATTCTCAGACTGAAGTTTATTGATTTCAGTCCGTAGTTTCTTGAACTCTGTAACTGAGTTCAGCCTAATCTTGGCTAACTCTTTTTTCAAGAATGTAACCTCTCTGCAGCAAAATCAGGTCAGTCACAATTAAAGCCTATTTATATTAACAGAAGAATGACGATCCTCACTTGCGCAAGCCGTCACGATCTTTTTGAATAGCCGCCATGCTAGCCATTGCAGCATGCGACTGGCTCGTCACCCATGACAAGCCCTGTGACACAAAGCAAGAGAGAGTTAAATATACTCTAAAGGCGGTTCAAACGCCGAAATAGGGGTCATCATACCTTCATAAACTTATTTAAAGCGGCATCATCCATGCTAGCAGGGATCCTTGCTAACGCGCCGGAAGTGCCTGCGACAGGGACAGTTGATGGGAGTGCCGGCTGGACGCCACCCCCAGAGGCCACTGGTTGCGACCCGGTCCCTGTACTTGTTTCACCTCCCGCGGTCCGGACGACTTCCTGAACCACGGGAGTAGAGCGCTCTTCATTAGGAGCTCTCTCATCAGCCCTAGCTTCAACCTCCCCAGTGGCGGTTAAAGGTGTAGGCGCTGTCTTCTTTTGCCTAACAGGAAGAATGGGTCAGGCAGCTTTTATCTAAGATTACTGTCAAGTAAGAGTTCTTACCTTATTTGAAATCCCATTCGTTCCTGGGACTTCTCGGACAATTCCCCTTGCGAAGGAGAGCCGTCTCCGGTTCTTGCCTTCCTTATGGTAAATAAGACAGCACCCCCCTGGAAATATCATGTTACAGGCATATTCTTAGGGAACAGGTAGAAACACATAGGTCTTTACCTGGGTCACCGGACTAATTGGTGGGGCTGCATCTGAAGGCCTTGACGATTCCTGAGTTGCTGGAACCGTCACAGCCGGCCTTTGTTCGTCTATCTCCTCCTCTGCCTGCGGAGGAGGAGGATTTTCCTCCCTGGAATCCCCAGTGGTCCCAGGGGGAAGCTCTCCTCTCTGTATGTACATTAACTTATCAAATGTGCAGAAAGAGCCATAGGGGGAATGATCGAAAAGATTCTTTACCTCAGTCGTCCCTTCAACCAGGGAAGCAGAGATGATTGACCCTGAAACCTCGGGGGCTTCAGGAAGTGGAAGGTCACCCGCGACCACAAGATCCTCGGTGGTCGCAGGGTCAGCCACGGCCACCTCTTCGGCAGCTGTGGTCTCTGCGGGGCAGCTTGGGGCATCGCTGGATGGAAGATCCGCGATCTTCCTCCTTCGAAGGATCAGAGGAACGTCATCCTCTTCCTCCTCGCTCCCCTCTCCCTGTACGACGAAGAAGTGATTCCATGTCGCGCCTGAAAAAGTAGAAGGAATACGATATCTTACCGCAGTCTTTCTTGCGAGACGAGGAACGCTTCGTGAAGACCCCTCCCCAGGGTTCAGCTTGGTCTTCTTAGAGGCAGGACTCTTTGTCCTGGGTCTCTGAGAGACCTTCTTCACGTTCCTCGCCGTCGGCTTCTTCAGAGAGCCGACATTTTCACTTGGGAATGTCGCATCCGCAAACCTCCCTAGGAGCTATTCTCATTCCAATGGGATTAATTAGTGCTGGACATACATGAGACCTGTAAAACAGAGGCCAAGTGGAAATTTTACCTTTCGGCGCTCCTGTTTAAGGTCGTCGCCGGCATGAATCAAGCTTTGGGGGCGAGGAGATCCCTTGGGGCCCTCTACCTCGGCGTTGTACGCCCTGAGGAGGTAGTTAGTCCGCCTCTCAATCTCAGCTGAGGGCAGGACTGTTCCCAGATACGAGTTAAATTGATACATTTCAAAAATGACATAAAAGGATTTCAATGTCAGAAATGAATACCTTCGTTATAGTCCAGGGTAGTGTCCACCATGGACTTGATCTCCCAAGCCGGATGAGCCCTTTCACGCAGGGGGCTCACCCGATTCTTCACAAAGTCTCGGATGATGTCACGTGCCGTCAGCCCTTGTTCGACTAAGTGAAGGATCACCTCGGCATGCTTCATGAACTCCGCGTTCATCGCCGGGAGAGTATCTAACTCGCTCGGCTTCTCCGGCCGCGAGTTCTCAAACCACAACCCGCTCTCGGTCGGCGGGGTGCAGTAAAACCATTTCTGGTGCCACCCGTGCACTGAGTCTCGCAGGGGTGGGGAGGGATACTCCTTTTTATCCCTCAGCTGGAAGTAGATGCATCCGGCGGCGTTGGTGCTCTTAGACCACGCCGAAAAGTAGAATCGTCGGAAAAGATCCACGCTGGGATATATTCCGACGAACGCTTCACAGAGATGCTGGAATACTGCAAGGATCAGCATTGCGTTGGGGTGGAGGTTGATCAGTTCCCACCCGTAATGTTCAAGGATATCCTTAAGGAACCGACTCTCAGGGAATCGGAACCCGCAACGCAGATACTCCTCGAAAACCACCAGCTCGCCTTCTTGGACAGTTGGGGTTTCTTGGCCCTTCTCCGCAGGACGCCAGTTAATGAGCAGCCGCGGAGAAAGGATCTCCTCCTTCTCTAGCGCCATCAGGCTCTCCTCAGAATGGTGAATGGATCTGCTCCAGGACGCCATCTTTGGTGTAGAATCAAAGGGGAAGCTGGCGATTTGGGGAAGATGAAAGCTGAAGAAAATGAGGGTTTCGAGCGGCGGGAACTCTAAGGGTTTTTTGCGGTTGAGTGGCTTCCTCAAGAAGCTACCTACTGCTTTTTATAGACCCAAGGTGACGCATTAATGAGTAAACGGCTCATTTCAAACGTTCCATTGAATGCTTTATTCATTTCTCATAATGGATACTGTCTCTGATAGACCCGATAAAGTACTCAGGCGTCGGATCTGAAACAAAAAGGCTTCTTTGTTTTGGAAACTGAAAGTGCAAAAGGACTGAAAGATTTTCAGTACTTTTCAGAAAGCGTTTTTCCTTTTTATACTTTGAACATTTTCTTCGAAAAAATCATATAACTCAATTTTTTACGTACTGGAATGTTTCTAATTGGGTTATGGTTTTATCGAAATCATTTTTTAGGCTGAAACTTCGATTCTAATCGGAATGACGGCCTGACCGAGTTCCAACTCTGGTTGCACTTTAGTTCTGACCGTGGCTCTGAAACTGATCGCGGAATCAGGGCAGGTCGCGGTGCCTTTTTCTTAAAAATGATTCTGATCGCAGAACTAAAGTTTCCTGTGTATGAATGGTCGCAAACGTAAAGTTTATGGCTATATATTCGCACAGAAGATGTGAAGAATATTCGTGAGAAATAAGAAACTTTTATTTCTTACATTCTTTACATACAAAAGGGATGCAGTCGATCAAAACATCGACTTGCTCCGAAAGAAGTTTACAAAGTTCCCCAAGGGACATATTGTTGTCAGTAGGATCTACACTGACAACCCCCAGGGAACTAGCAACTACCCTAAGTCTATCTATATCGTCCCTAACAACAGACGCACTATTGTCCCTAATCAAGTCAGAGAGTTCTCGCTGTTGCTGAGCGAAGTCCCTCTCTCGGCGGAAATGGTGCGCCTCTTCTCAGGATCGATCAAGACATTCTGCTAAACGCATAATCTTCGAGGCCATCTCCTCGGTCTTCTTCTCCAGGGCATTCTTCTCTTCCAGAAGGGTCTGTCCGGAAGGAAGAGATGGAACAGCAGAAGGCTGATCGCTGGGGCCTCCTACCTCCTACATTTTTGCAAAAGTTAGTTATACTAACTAAAATTATCAGCAAAAAAGGGAGAAAAATTGTTACCTGTCCCGGTGCATAATCCGTTGATACACCTATCTTGGGAGGAAGATCATCATATGGTGGAAGAGCAACCTCCCCAGAAGAAGATTGCTTCGCCAACCCAATATGGCAATCATCTGTTCGAGGGATAGTCACCGCTTGCCGACCAGGATGTTGATCACCCAAAAGGATGGGAGAATTGAATGTGATGGGATCTTTCTCTAAGGATAAAGGCCTAACTTGCCGAGAGGCATGAACGGGGAGGGTCAAAGGAACCGAAGGAAGAAAGAAACTCGCTACATTCTTTACCTTTGTTCCACTGGAAGATCCTTCATCAACCTTGGGTTTCTTCCTTAAGGGAGACAGGACTTCATTCGTTTGAGACCCTTGTTCGACAATTTCCCCTTCATCGCTCTCAATCTCGATGATTTCGTGATCTGCCATTGGAGGAGTATATGCAAAGGAAGGAAGCAGGGTAACAAGAAAAAGACTTAGGCGCGAGAGGGAAACTGTAAATCTTTACATGTCCAGGGGTCTGGTATTTATAGCCGCCAGGGCGACGATTCGCCTCCCAGACACCTCGGGTTTCGTTAAGACATTTACAATTTTACCTCGAGATAAAAATCTCTACGGCGCCATCATTGCCCGTCACGTAATGTCAGAACCCGTCTTGAAAAACCAACGGTTTTCACTTAGTGCGCCACTAAGTGGAGAAGTTAAAGGGCCGGGTTAAAAATCCAATGCACGGTTTTTAAATTCGAAATAAACACGTCTCTTCGTTTTCTTCGAATTTGGGGGCTAGCTGACGAGGATTGACACCCGGGTCACTTCTAATAAACTTTTGGTTCAAGACAAGTTCGAACCAGACATGTATCTGGTGATGCGGACTCAAGCTATTCTGAGGAGCCTCACCATGAGGTCGCAAGCTTTACGCGATCAGGTCGCGGGTTTTTGTGCGATCAGACCGTAAGCCTTGCGCGGTCAGAAGTTCGTAGGCTATACGCGAACTACACATTCGGGATATTGCGCGGTCAGCCGAATCCCGTGGTCAGAACATCTGCCGATCAGGATACCTGGGGTCTATCTATTCGGTTGCCCATACAACAGGATATTCTAAGTATCCCGAAGATTCCTACACGTGGAGAATCAACCGTCAGGAGGTTAACACGTATAGTTATCCATGAATAACACGTGTTTAACCTACGTGGAGGTTAAGAGCAGTTCCAAAAACCGTATCCAACCGTCCGTGCAACCGATTGATGCAGTTTCCTTCACATGGCACCCTTTCAAACAGTATAAAAGGATGGCATGAAGCGTCAATCAAGAAAAGAGGAGAAAAAAGTTGGCCAAGTCTGCGACATACCTTATATAGCATTCTAATAAGCTCTCTTTGGTTGATCCTTGTACACTTTTTCAGGAAAAAGCCTCGCCTGTGAGCACTTTTTCTTCCATTTGTAAACCTTTTACCACACTTAGTGAAATATCAACAGGACGTAGGGCTTTTACTCCCACCATCGAGGGCCCGAACCTGTCTAAATTCTCTGTGCTCCTGTTCACCATTGTTCAGCATACCTTCCCGAAGGGTCATCTTGAAAGGTCTCACAATTACAAATTCTGCATAAGTTCGGCTGAGGACTCCGAGTCCGAATCGTCGACAAGTATAGTTCAATCATTCTTGTTGAGCATTTCTGCATAAAAGTCTTAAAACAGTTTAATATTATAAGTAATTATTGTGTGTTTGTTTGTCGTCGAGCAGATTCAGAAGCTGACTTTGAAGATTTTGCTGTTGACCCGTCATCGACTGCTGTATTTTACGACGCGGAAGGCAAGTCATATCCTTGGTCATCTTGAACCTATATTTTAAATGTTGCTATAATATAACCTTGAATATAGGCAATATTGCTTGTGAAAGATTGAGAATGATTGATTTATGAATTGGCAGTACTAGACTGGTTATCTGTGAAATGTGAAAAAAATAAGTTTTGAGCCATGAACTATTATATGTATGTATATACTTATATTCATGAAATAAAACCCCTAGCCGTGACCAGAAAAATGGTATGGATGGCTGTAGCACTGGAGGTGCTAGACTGCAAAGGAATGCAGGCAATGAAGGTGCAGGGTTGTGGATGGTCTGGTCACTGGCATATAAGGACTAGAACCTTGTGTTGTGCGTCTAGTGGCATGAACAACGTGCTAACCGCAAGCCTGGTATGGGACAGGCCTGAACAAGTAATTATGTGGATCGCACATGAAACCCCTGCATGAGATGTGTAGTGATGCACGATAAACACGGAGCGCGGCTCCCACACATATCACTGAAGGTGATCAAGCACGCTGACCCAGTAATGGGAATAAGCAATGGGGTGGAGGTTTGGATACAACCTGCCACAACTGTGCCTCGCTGAGAGCCACAGGGTCGGGGGTGAATTGTAAGTGATGCATAACAAAAGTTCTTGTTATCTCCACCTTGCCACTCACACATGGTTGTGAGGAGGGGTCTAATCATTTTGATAGGATGGGCTTGAAAGTGGAATATCTTGCGGGTAAATTGGTACCTCTCTGCAGAGTTAAAAACATATTCGAATACTCCGAGCTCCCGGGTTTATAGGAGTCTGCTGCGGTGGATTAAATCCACGGGGTGTGACACAAGTACTATTTTCTAAATAAAATATATTTAATCAAGATTACCCAAATGACATGTGTTGTCATGATAAGGAGTGCTGCCGTGGGCTGTCGTGTGTCGACGTGTCGCGGTAGTGCTATAATCTAGTGAACATGAATGATGATGTTACTTTATGAAAAGTGCTGCCATGGGATGAGGTATGAAAGGAAAAGATTATTTTACAAATATCCATAATTCTTGACTAGTCTAGGTTCATATCATCACTACTATATGTATCTACTCTTACCTATGACTTGCTGAGTACGTAAGTGCTCACCCTTGCAACATTCAACTCAATAGATGGAGCCTACCTTGATCAAGATGATGGCACGGAGTACTACGTGGATCCAGAAGGAGGAGAATCAGTTCCGCCAGAACCCTGAAGTGTGTTGTTCTGCCGTCAACTTCTTTTGTGGGAGGGTCACCTATCTTCTACTGCGTAGTTAAATATTTTGCTAAACCCTGAATGCCTTGTAGGCATTGTAATCCTCTTTATGTAATATTAAGGCCAGCAGGCCACACTGCTTAATATTTTGTGAGTACTCTGTTGCAATGTAATATACTCCTGTGTTTGACTCATCCTGGGAAGTCAAAGGTTGTGGTTTGGGACTAGCTGCAGCGAGCTAGGTCTCTACAGGAGTAGTCGTTGTCCCAGTTTCGGGGCGCGACACCTTCTCTCGCTAAATTTATGGTGGCGACGCATTATGCTTATCAATGCATCAAGGTTCCAGGTCCTCATGGCGTGATCACAGTAAGGGACAATCAACATACGACCTTAACTTGTGATCGAATTTCCCTGGAACTGGTCGATCAACTTCCTTCACAGGATGTCAAGGTTGCGACCTCAGCTCCAGATGCAGTCAACGGATTCCCGCGACCAGAAGAAAAACTCAAACAGGCTCCTTTATTCCCAGATGATCCATCTAGAACAATTCACATCAGATCAAATCTGGATGACAAATAGGAACTAGAGCTCATTGCTTTCCTCGAGGCTAACGTGAATGTGTTTGCATGGAAAACCTCAGGCATGCCTAGAGTCCCAATGGAAGTAATTGAGCACAGGCTAGCCATTCGGCCTGGTTAGCGACCAATAAAGCAAAAACTCAGATGTTTTGCTCCTGATCGACAAGAAGCTATCCGTTTGGAGTTAGGTAAACTCCAGAAGGCTAGTTTCATTCATGAGGTCGACCACCCAGAATGGCTCGCGAATTCGGTCATGGTCCTCAAATCAAATGGTAAGTGGCACATGTGTGTCGATTACACCAGTTTGAACAATGCCTACCCGAAGGATGATTTTCCTCTTCCCCGCATTGATTAGTTGATTGATTCCACAGAAGGTTGTGAAATGATAAGCTTCCTGGATGCTTACTCAGGCTACCATCAAATTAGCATGGCATAAGAAGGTGAAGAGAAGACTACCTTCATCACCCCATTTGGCACCTTACTATTACATCAGAATGCCATTTGGGCTCAAGAATAGTGGTTCCACATACTAGCGCTCGATGCAAAAGACCTTTCTTTCTCAGATAGGGCGTAATTTAGAAGCTTATGTTGATGATTTGGTTGTAAAGAGTCTTAAGAGCTCTAGTAATATAGATGATCTTACTGAAACTTTTTGTAATTTGAATAAACATGGAATAAAGTTGAATCTTGAAAAGTGCTCTTTTGGGGTTTCTTCGGGTAAGCTTTTGGGTTTTCTTGTTTGCTCAATTCCAAGAAGGTGAGTAACGAAAGACTTAAAGGTGCAAGTAAAAAGCTCAAACCAATCCGTTATGGTCCTTTTCGGGCTTTGCGGAAAATTGGTACTAATGCTTGTCAGCTCGAGTTATTTCTGTATATGGATATTTCCTCGGTTGTCAGTGTTGAACACCTCAAACTCTTCGAGCCTCCGATGCTGGATGTTGAGCCCAATACCATAGTACCATCTATTGAAGACTTGGTCTATTAACGACACAAACCTCTACATGACAATGTGATCTTGGAGAAGAAGTTGATGACCACCCTCAGTGGCACACAAGAGCCTTTTCGAATCAGACGGAAAGATCTACGAGCACGTGCAGCAAAGTGCTACACTTGGGAAGATGGTCAATCCCAATTTCCCCATCTCCAGTTTTGATCGAGTGGTTGACAACAGGGCTTGGCTCCTTCTCAACAGGGGAGTAATGATCCGGGAGGATCTTCCAGTCCTTCAAGTCGAGTTCAGAATGGATTTGCGACCTCTTAAAGGGTTCGCAACCTCAAAAAGGATTTGATCTCTAGTCTGTTTATATTCCGATAAATATATATATATAACTGACTCCTATCTGTTTAAGTTTAGTTAGTTGTCCAAGTCTAATAAGTTTAGTTAGTTTGTATTCATATGATTGGACTATAAATACTTTGTAATAGTTCTAGTTTAGACCATCGAATAGTCATTGAACTTATTTAAGTCTTAGACACATAGTTCATCAATGTAGGCGAGTGCGTCCGAACATTTGACATGTAGAAGATCCCTCTTTTATATAAAGAGTTGTGCTATCTTTTGAACTGTGTTTTCGATCAACTTGGGTTTTGGTAATTTCAAGTAAGCTCCCCTATTGCACATATTAGCATCTGATTGAGTATACTCGAAACCCTTCTATACTTCAATTGGAGCAAGCAGTATCAGATCGAGGCTAGATCAAAACCTGGTCTAGTCCTTGAATCAGATCACCGATTGAATTAACTCGGACAATTTCTTCTTCTGGTGGAGCCGTAGTAGCCGTAGCTGTTCTTTTTTCTGGTCTGTTTTTCTTTGGTTGAAGCTCAGGATAGAGCTTATAGCACTTATCTTTTGTGTGTCCTGCAACGTGATAATGCTCACAAGAGATGCTCGTACCAGATTTTGGAGTGCTTTTCTTCAAACTCATCTTGTCATTGCGGAACTTGTTGTTCTTTTTGATTGACATAGTAGTTGTGCTCGCAGTCGCGATGTCTTGGACACCGAACAAACTTAGCTCAGCATGGATTGATTTCTAAAGTGCGGATGTGTAATTGCAGAACACTTGAGGGTCGAACAGCGAGATGCCGATGACCATCGCTTGTTTCTGAAATTCCGTCGTATACTCCTGGACAGACTGATCACGCCATTGATACAATCTGTGCCAACGATCCCATCTCTCCTCGAGATAACCCATCGAGTAGAACTCTTGTCATAAGAGTCATTTGAATTGACCCCACGTGTGGTCATCTGCTTCCCCACTAGTGACAAGGACCTTCCACCATGTCTTGGAATGGTCCTTCATCTTCAAAGGGGCAAACTTAGCCTTTTGAGTGCTACTGAACCTTCGCAGGTCAAAGTAAGTCTCAAGCCAATCAATGCAAGAATCCAGCTTCTCGGCATCGATCACCCCATCGTACATGGGTATGTCAACCTTAGCTTCGACCTTAAAAAGATCTGACAGCTAAGGATGTGTCAGCAAGGCCGTCGGCCTTGTAGTCATCTTCGTCTTCATCATCGTCTGGCCTACGCGAGCTACTCCCAATCCACACACCAATCGCCTAACCCGTCGAAGCATTATCTTCAGGAGGTAAAGTCATGGCCTTCTGCTTGATCCAAGCAAGCACAGTATCCATATTGGTGGAGAGTTTGGCCACTTGTTCGGCCAAGTCAGCTTGAACGGAGGTTTCTTTCAACATGGTCGGAGATGCGACTGCCGGTGCCATCAAATTTTCGCCTTTTGTTGCAAAAGGTTCTTGTGGAATTTCGTCGGATGTTTTATAACCCTGGTGAGTCTTCACCATCCACAGACAGGATAGTGCTCTAATACCAACTTGATCTGATTGGATATCAAGACTCATTTGAATGCCCTGGATCCGATCAAGTACTGAACCCAATTAGATGAATACGGAATCTTACTCAGACATATCGAAACCCAAGTGATCAAAAACGTTGAGATAAAAGCATAGCACAACTCTTTATTGAAAAGAGGTTTTTGTACGAGTTGATAGTTGATCACTCTTGATCTCTGTCTATGAGTTCTATATCTCTAATCTATCTAAGTTATTGTCGTGGTATTGCGAATACCCCGCCAGGTTTTGAGAATGATCCTAGCGAATATTTCGCGGCGCGGGTTGACCAGATGACCGGTCCTCCCCCGCCGGACAAGCACAAGAAATGACACGAGGATTTATACAGGTTCGGGTCCCGGTGGGGGCCCTAGTCCTGTCGACGCGCTCCCGACCGGAGTCGGCTGGGGAGGCTCTCTCCGGGGTAGAGGCTTCCGGAGCACGCCTGTGAGTGTAGCTATTCCAATAAAAGTGATCCGATCCTTTACAACAGAGGGGTACAAGGGCTATTTATAACCCCAAAAAAAAGCAAAAAGCCTAAACTACCCCGGAAGCCACCGTCGGATTGAAGGGTAGGACCATCCTTCTCCCGGTCAAACGCCTTGGATGCTTGACAGGTGGTCGCTAATCCCCGAGGCGCTCCTCTCGTGACCTGCACGTGACAAGCAATTCGAGCCTTTACCTTCAGAAGGGCGATGAGGCCCGGGGCACGTGCCGGAGGCCAAGTCCCCGGGCAAATGGCGGCGCCCGGGATGGCACCGGAGGCCAGGTCCCGGGGGCCAAAAGGCGGCGCCCGGGGAGCGGCCGGAGGCCACGTCCCCGGGCAAACGGTGGCGCCCGGGACAGCGCCGGAGGCCAAGTCCCGGGAGCCAAAAGGCGGCGCCCGGGGAGGGGCTGGAGGCCACGTCCCCGGGTAAATGGCGGCGCCCGGGACGGCGCCGGAGGCCAAGTCCCGGGAGCCAAAAGGCGGCGCCCGGGGAGGGGCCGGAGGCCACGTCCCCGGGCAAATGGCGGCACCCGGGACGGCGCCGGAGGCCATGTCCCGGGAGCCAAAAGGCAGCGCCCGGGGAGGGGCCGGAGGCCACGTCCCCGGGCAAATGGCGGCGCCCGAGACGGCCCCGGAGGCCATGCCACCGGGCCAATGGTGGCGCCCGGGAAGCGGCCGGAGACCACGTCCCCGGGCAAATGGCGACGCTCGGGGATGGGCCGGAGGCCACGTCCCCGGGCAAATGGCGGCGCCCGGGAGGGCACCGGAGGCCACGTCCCAGGAGCCAAATGGCGGCGCCCTGGAGGGCACCGGAGGCCATGTCCCGAGAGTCAAATGGCGGCGCCCGGGAGGGCACTGGAGGCCACGTCCCGGGGGCCAAAAGGTGGCGCCCGGGGAGGGGCTGGAGGCCACGTCCCCGGGCCAATGGCGGCGCCCGGGACGGCGCCGGAGGCCATGTCCCGGGGGCGAAAAGGCGGCGCCCGGGAAGTGGCCGGAGACCACGTCCCCGGGCAAATGGCGGCACCCGGGAGGGCACCGGAGGCCACGTCCCAGGACCCAAATGGCGGCGCCCGGGAAGCGGCCGGAGACCACGTCCCCAGGCAAATGTGACACGACTTACATAGACTTAGCACCGCGGAGATTTCCCCCAACAGCAGCCCCCCATGCCCCCCGGGGACGATGCTTGAGTCCCCGGTGGGTATGGTACACGTCACCGGGAAAATCTCCGGGCCAAGTCACTGGAGCTGTAACGCTTCGGTTTCCGTGCCAGATGCTTATGGCCGCGCCGTTTCGCCATAAATGCGCGCGCGGTTCGAACCGGTGCCTCGATTCATGCGCCCGTCCCTTCGTTTGCCGCGCGCAGTTTGAACTTCAACGGTCCAGATGTCTCCGTGGGGTGCCACGTGGCGCCCATCTAGACCACGTCTCACCCCTATAAATAGGGCCTTGGGGGACCCGGAAGTTCATTCCAAACTTTCAGCCTCAACATTTTTGCTCTCCCGGTAGCTCTCTCGGTAGCTAGCGCCCGGTAGCAAGCGTCCGGGACTTTTAGTGGTAGCCTCCTAAAATGTTAGCCACCGGAAAAAAAGAAAGCCGAACCTGATGGCACCCAAGGCCCGAGCGAAGACCACGAAGGTGCCCCCGGAGGAAATCCCTCCGGATTTCCTTTGGGCGTCGGAGTTCTCTGCCGAGGACGCGGAGTCCCTGGTCGAACGCGGCGTCGTCGCGGACGGGGACATCCGAGTCCCCGTGAAGAAAGATGGAGCCCCCCGCCTAGGACTGGAGAGGTCGTGGCCTTCGAGGTCTTCCTAGAGGCGGGGCTCCAGCTCCCGGTGCATCCCATGCTCCGGGAGTTTCTCAAGGTTGGCTCTTCAGCGGGTCTCTTCCCCCGACCGGTGCGAGAGCGAGGCTCCCCGCGCCCGCGGCCGGGGGGAAGTTCTTCCCCGCGTTCTGGTGAATGCATTCGCTCGACCTCCACCCGGGCGAAACGGACCTGTTTGGCCGAGGGAGGGAGCTTATGCACTGTAGCTGCCGGCCCGGAGGCTTCAGGGGCTGGCTGTGGGGAACCCCCTGCGAAGACCCCCAGGACCGGAAAGGGGGAAGCCCCTGCGTTATCCGGAACCGGGGAGGGGCGCCCACGGCGACGTTTGGAACCGAAACAGAGGGGGCCCCAGTGGCCACGACCGGAACCGGAAAGGGGGGAGCCCCTGTAACATCCGGAACAGGCGAGGGGGGAGCCCCCGCGGCGACGTCCGGAACCGGGGAGCCCAGGCGGGGGGAAGTCCGCTCCGGCACGGGAGCTGCTCTGTCAACCGCCCCCGGCGCGGCAAACGTGACGCGGGGGGCGGGACTGGCTCCCGGCGTAGGGAAAACCCCCGGCATGAAGTGGGCTGCCGGCCCCGGGAATAGGCCAGGGACGGGGTACCCCCTGGTGCCACGAAGGGCCCCGGCATGAAGTAACCTCCCGGCACCGGGATGGGCCCGGGTGCCGGGAAGGGTCCGGACGTATATCCCGCAGGGGGAGGGAACCCCCCGGCAGGATCATACGGGGCGGGCAAACCCCTGGAGGCCGGAGGGGCCGCCAGGTAACCCATAAACGGGGGCATAGTCCCCGGATATGGGTGCAACGCAAATGTGGGGGCCGGAGGCCGCGCCAACACGCTGAGCAGCTCATCCATAGAGCGCTGGGTGCGGAGTTGGCCGTCCACTAGAACCTCAAGCAGGGGGTCCCGGGGAGCCGGGGGAGCCGTCGGGGGGAGACTGGTCCCGGCCGAGGTCCCCACGGTCACCACGAACGACCTGGAGGTGGAAGCACCTAAGTTAAGAGGGAAGGAGGGAGGCAGTACCTGGGCCAGGTCGCCTCTGGAAGGGACCGCCGGGACAGCAGTGTCCCGGGTGGACGGCGCCGGGTCTCCGAGACCCTGGTCACCAAGAAGGGTGCGAGCCCTTGTTCTTGGGGGAGCCATGGCGTCTTGTCACGGGTCCCCACGGTCGGCGCCAACTGTCGTGGTATTGCGAATACCCCAGTAGGTTTTGAGAATGATCCTAGCGAAGATTACGCGGCGCGGGTTGACCAGATGACCGGTTCTCCCCCGCCGGACAAGCACAAGAAATGACACGAGGATTTATACAGGTTCGGGTCCCGGTGGGGGCCCTAGTCCTGTCGACGCGCTCCCGACCGGAGTCGGCTGGGGAGGCTCTCTCCGGGGGAGAGGCTTCCGGAGCACGCCTGTGAGTGTAGCTATTCCAATAAATCTGATCCGATCCTTTACAACATAGGGGTACAAGGGCTATTTATAGCCCCAAAAAGAAGCAAAAAGCCTAAACTACCCCGGAAGCCACCGTCGGATTGAAGGGTAGGACCGTCCTTCTCCCGGTCAAACGCCTTGGATGCTTGTCAGGTGGTTGCTAATTCCCGAGGCGCTCCTCGCGTGACCTGCACGTGACAAGCAATTCGAGTCTTTACCTTCAGAAGGGCGATGAGGCCCGGGGAGGGGCCGGAGGCCACGTTCCAGGGCAAATGGCGGCGCCCGGGAGGGCACCGGAGGCCACGTCCTGGGAGCCAAATGGCGGCGCCCGGGAGGGCACCGGAGGCCACGTCCCGGGGGCCAAAAGGCGGCGCCCGGGGAGGGGCCGGAGGCCACGTCCCTGGGCCAATGGCGGCGCCCGGGACGGCCCCGGAGGCCATATCCCGGGGGCCAAAAAGCGGAGCCCGGGAAGCGGCCGGAGACCACGTCCCCGGGCAAATGGTGGCACCCGGGAGGGCACCGGAGGCCACGTCCCGGGAGCCAAATGGCGACGCCCGGGAAGCGGCTGGAGACCACGTCCCCGGGCAAATGTGACACGACTTACCTGGACTTAGCACCGCGGAGATTTCCCCCAACAGTTATCTAACCTATTACATGGTATTTAGAGCCCGATGGCTTGAAAATGTATCAGACTCAACAACCGACTCAATCTAGTCGTATCAGACACAGCTGTCTAGTTTGTATCGAACTTCAACAACCAATAGAGTCGGTTACTCAATGGCCAACCTAGACCTATTACTAATAACCAAGTCCGTTACACATTCGACATGAGATCCTCTAGGATGAAGTATAGTTGAGAGTCAACTATGGAAAAGGGTTCGTCCATTACAAGATCGAGAAAGGACCGAGCTATTCAAGGATGACACGTTTCTCACCGTGAGTTCGATCTGCTATCGTGAGGCATAGAGATAATCCATGATAAGTTGTGTAGGTTCATCAGATATGATCTACGTGTATATGTGGGGTAGTCATAATGTCTTGCTAGGGACCGCTCATGTCTTGTGATTTGGAATGTTGTTTCCAGTTGAGGCCAAATATACACGAACCTACAGGGTCACACACTTAACGGATTGAAGCATTAATTCGGATGAGATCTGAAATGGGTCTCCTATTGGTAATGGGTTTACCATTGGGATTAGGGTTCGCTTTTGAGTAGGACTTATCTACAAGGCCTTATAAAAGGAGCCAAGGTGGGCATGCAAAAGACATCTGATATATTCTGGCTACAACCACCATCCACGAGATTGATCTCGTAAAACCCTAGTCGCGTATGCTGGTGCTAGCACACGAACATGCGGTGCTTCTTCTTTGGATGTGTGGACTTCCGTAGAGGTGCGGCTACTACTACTGCACTGCTAGTAACTATCCAGTTGCGACATCGACTCTTCTTTTGCTGTTGCGTAGTCACATCTGCGCTTCTAATGGTAAACATCTAATCTATGATTTTATGCTTGCATGGTGTTTGGGTTTTTGGATTAAAGTTTTGAAATATCGCTAGAGTAGAACCTGTTATCCTTCAGTGGTATCAAGGCCTCCTTGTGTAGCATAGATCTAGATTGTTAACATATATATCATATATGTATGTTGTAATAGATTAGATCTAGAAATATTTGACGATAACATGTTAGATCTGAATTAGTAGAATTAGATTTGTTGGTGTTTCATGTGATGAAAGCCATCCTGACCTATGATAGATGTGATCTATCACTCTTGGCAGAATGATAGAAGATGATATCTCGTGATGTGGACTTGTTCAATTCATGTGACAAATTTGACATAAGATTATATCTAATCTGATTGCTGCTATGAATGCTTGCACGGGCCACAGGGAGGTGGTGTAAAGACTAGCATGGTAGTGATATGATTGGAGAGGAGGACCTTTGTTAGATTGGATCTAAAAGATTTGGTACATCTTTAAAATATCACCATGGGGATTAATAGAAATCTCAACGGATTATATTGGTTCGGAAGTTGGGCTGATATGATCAATCTGATGAGATTTTCTATGGATGGAAAAGGCGATTCATACTGTAAATCATCAAAGGTCTCCGTCACCCCTTTTATTGTTTAAGGCCACTAATATTCATGACGGGATGGGATTCTTTTCATAACTTTTTTTTGTAGGAATTTGTTTGAGAAGTGTGGCCCTTATGCATGTTTATGTGATGTGATCAGGTAATTATCACGAACTGTGAATTGTTTATTTTGACCATCGGTTATATGGTCATCTCTTTTTGTATTACGGCTTGCGTGCCGACATGTGTGATGATTGTCACTCTTATGTAAATTCCTATCTAGCTATTGTGTAGTAGCTTGGAACCCACTCCAGGATTTTTTTATGCATGGAGGGCTAGTCCTACGAAGATGGAGATGGAGATAACCATACTAAAGGGCCATACAATCTCATAGATTGATTTGATTATATGTGATGATTATTTTGATGTTCTTGATTATTGCTTGAAAATTTTGAACATTGTAAAGTCCCTAAAATTAAGTTGTTTTGATGCCCTTTTCAATTGCTGCAACTGTCAAAGCCTCCATCGTTATTTGGTAGGCTTGACAAATCATGGTTCCATTCACCATCTTTGTAAGGCAAGATAAGTGTTGGACACTTATACGCACAAAATTGGTTTCACTTAACAAGGCTATCAAAACGGTTCTGGGCCTTGGGGAATTGTGACCTCCCAAAAATAGGGTCTAAAACTTTTGTTTTACCAAAATGTCATCCTAAAAATTTCATTTTGTCTTAAGTCAAAAACTACTTTTAACAGTACTCTCTAAGATGTTTTAACCAAAATCTAAAACTAATTTCCAACTAGTTTGAAAGTATTTCTTTAAATGTACTTGTGCATATGTGCACAAACATGTGTATGTATGCATGTGTACTTATTTTATTAAAATACTCTCAAACAGACCATAATTCAGATCAGATTGAACAGATAGGATCTCATACCTGTTTTATACAAATTTGTCTGCAGCATCAAGATTCAAACTCATATCCTAAAGCCCAAAAACTAACCCTAGTTCTGTTTTCGAAAACTAAATTCTTAATTACTGTAATTACCTTATTTGACCTTTTTAGATTTCAATTCAACTAGTTCCGGAATAGTTTTCTCCTGGATTTCTCTAAAATTTTAAATCTTAATATGCTTGCATACCAGTCCAAAAACTTCTCAGCCATACAAGTTCATTTCGTCACATTTCACGATTCAGTCCAGATTTTATCGCAAATTAGTCCTTTTTTGACTCAAAAGGCCAAAAATGGGTAAATTCTCCAATTCACTACGATATTCAAATCTGATTGAGCTTTCATGTCCATTTCACTATTCAACACAAGTTTCCCGTTCGTACCAAGTACAGATTATCCCCACAACTCAGCTATTTACGTTCTCAGCTATTTTCGGTAAAAAATACTATTCACTTCTACTCTAATTCTATTTTCGTTATCATTGTCGTTTCGTTCTCATTTTAATCCAACTCATCTCTAATCTAATTACTCAATTGAACCTTATGTACTAAACTAAGCCTGAATTAACCTCCAGATTATAGTTATTTACAATTCAGTCCAATTAACACTCGAAAATCACAATTCAATCCTTTAATAAAACTTACTATTGAATTCTAGTGGCTTCAGTTGCTCCAACACACATACACAAATAGATGCTTATCCCTTTAGTCTTATTTCCTATCGCTTCCTTAGCTTTTGCTTCCAACAACAGAACACACACACATTCTTTCTGTTAGGATCACAATCACATTCAACCACATACACACAAATACCCACACGCATGTATAATTTTAGTCATTGCACTTGCTTCTCCTTCCACCATACAAACAACAAAACATATATACACGCAAGCATACCTCAAGTCAACAGGAGCAGCAAATACCTCCACTTGTCTTCTTCCACTAGTCAACAGCAGCTCCACTGTGCACCATCCACACTCTTCCTCTCCCTATACAAGTTCCAAGAGAGCAGCAGCCGTCCATCTTTGACCCCTCTTTCTCTCATCAATTTTATTGACAGTCTGGAATATATGCAGTAGCAGCAGCATTCTTCACGCTCTTTAGCGATCGAGGACGAAGGAATAGAACGAAGAACAAGGGAAAGATCAAACTACACCTCCTCCAGATCTAGGTGAGCACATACACTAGGAAATCTATGAAATTTTCACATATCACTGTTTCTTGTTCTTCTTCTTCTTCTTCTTCTTCTTCAGCTTACAGCCCAAACAAGTTGCGTTGCAATCACATCAATTTTGGCCATTACCGGCCGATTTCTTCTAACCAAACTCTCCCTCAATTTCCCAATATACTCCCCGAGCAACCATTTGAGTTCCCGCGCCGCTAGTCGACGGAACATCAAGTTTCTCACACCGCTGACTAGTTCCCCAGAGCCCTTCATTAGACTCTTCTCCGTCCCTCCAAACTGTTCGAGCCAGTAGAACAAAGTAACCCTCTTGAGCTTCGAAGCAACTTCAGAAGAAGCCTTGAGATATTTAACTGTTTCTCGAATCCAAGCTTGTCCTGTTCTGTGCTGCCAAGCTCACGTCGCCGGCCCAAACCACTGGTCCTTTTGCCAAATTAGCCATGCAGTAGCTTACCCTCACTCCCCTCTTGCTCCCATGCCAGTGAATCGAACCCCAATGACATATTTCGAAATCGCCCAAATTCAATTTCTTTCTTCTCCGGCCGCGTCATCGAAGTCCTCGCCGGCACCGTTCTACCCAAATTGCCATCAATTTTGGGATCGAATCACCCAATCTCCCTAGCACCGTCGAAGGCTCCATTTTTGTTCTTATGTTCTAGCGTAATTCATCGCTGCTCACCATCGACCAGCCACCGGCCAATCCCTCTGCACCAAGACATGGAAAATAACCCTAATTAGCTTGTAAAAACCTCAATTGCAAGAATCAAACTCCAAAATCCAAAACTTAGTAGTTTACCCGTGATTCACCGTGTCATCGCCGTGCTGCCCGGTCGCTGTTGGCCATTCCCAATGACGCCTCCTTGTCCAGCATGCGTGCCTCAACCTATCGAATTTATCACTTCACTACCTAGCCTCTTGATACTGCACAAAAATGCGATCTAGCTCTATGTCAAAAATCTGTCCAGAAGCTCTACTTCGCCATGTCACCACCTCTTCTCTGGCATCGTTCATCGCCATCCACCCGCCCCTGTGTTCGAAACCACCTTGATTGAGTTCCTGCCACTAGTGCCTAACTCCCAGACAAAATTGGCACAGCCGTCGAGGCTTAACGCACCCGCACATCAATGCCCTAAATTCCAGCCAATGCCACCCTACTGTCAGCTTTTGTTAGTTCTGTGTCAGCCAGTGGCATTAGCCGAATTCAGCTACTTTCATGTGTGCAAATTTAAATCCAATTTGTCTACCAAGTTCATAATCCTATTTCCTACATTTCCTTCAATTTTTGTATCGTAAGAAAACCCCGTCTCGACCTATTTTTAGCTATGTCGCTCCAGACGAATGTCATCTGTCAACATCCGAACATCTCCGCGTTCCCATCCAATCTGGAAATTGACTTCGCCCTAGTGTTTCGACCATCCAACCAAGACCCTAGCCATGTTCCAGTTGTTTATCGACCCAAGCCTCGAGGAAAACCCTAGAAGGCTTGATCAAACCTTGTCAATTTGCATTCAATGTCGTTCTCCTCGACATTTCTTTGCCGTTTGCAACCTTAGAAACCCCAGATTAAAAATCCATTCGCGTCACCTTGTCCACTTTGCCTTCAACCTTACATATATATAATCTAATCATCCATCCAAACATCAGATAAAAGTTTCCCTGTTTTCTAAGTCAATTCGATTTAAACCAAACTTATCTATCACCTTTTGACCGTCCTTCTTAATCCTATCTTGCATCTTTCACTAGATCTAGTCATATAAATCATTTCACTATCCCAGCATTTCGACCTCTTGATTACCATCAAACATAAATATATGTATAAACAAATATACTAAGCATTATTTTTGTTTGCTTATTGATTGCCGTCTAAATAGATCCCAAGTGAGGTGAGCACAAGAACATCAATACCCTGGTAGCTCCTTCAACTGGATTTCAAGAAAAGCAAGGCAAGTAACAACTTCTTGATCATATTTAACACATATATTGCAAAAACTTACATATGTTGTTTTTGACAAAGTATAAGTACATGCACATGAATGAACAATCACAACTAGTTGATAATAGGATATTTTCCAAGGAAACCAAATTGGTTGAGATAGTAAGGATCTGAGCCACCTTGAGTGGAAATCCTTACTAACCAAACTTAGCATGCTACAACGGTAAGGATCTAGGGCACCTTGAGTGGAAATCCTTACCAAGCAATTTGAGCTCGCCACAGCAGAATGCATCTGAGCCACCTAGAGTGGAAATCCATACTGGGTGAGCAAAATCCTAAAAGTATTTCAAAAAGATGTCTATTTGAAAAACTAATGAATGTTACTGGTGAGGATGGTAAGATTGGTGGGTGAAGACTACCTAAGTGGGATAGTGGTTGAGTACCTCACCCTAATGAATAAGGATATAACCAATTGTGCTAAACAACCATGGGCATATTAACGTGCCAACCACATGATCAAGTAATTGAACTCGGCCAGTAGACTATTGCATATCGATTTTATCCTTGCATGTTGGTCGTTCTCATTCAGGTTCCAAAGTTTGAAATGTTTGGACATTAATAAGTTTACTCACTCAAACATATGACCTGAATGGGTGATGGGGAAGATGTGAGGGGGGAGATGATTCGGTACACCCACCTTGAGTACTGTGATAACTGGGCATGAAGGTACTCTCATTGAGGATACCCCAGAAGACAAGAACGACCAATATGGTCTAATTGTCGGCCAGGGATTAATTAATACAATGTTTTTTAGAGCCTTGTGTCCTCAATCTAGTCGCATGGAATGTTGTGCATGTAACTGGCCTGATAGGGAAGATTGATGGACTCATGTGGGTAAAGCGGTGCCCCTCTGCAGAGTTTTGAAAAGTATTTGAGTACTCTGTACCCCCAGCAGGCGTATGCCATGGGTTGTAACTAGATAGCACAATAGTGTTGAGCAATTAAACTGAAAGGGGCAAACGGGGATATCGCACCCGGATTCAACTCTTGGGTTACATAAATGTTTTTTACAATTATTGTGCTAATTATTTGTTTTCAATTAGCTATGGAAATATATTTGTGAAACTTACTATTCTATGACTCATAAATTATTCAATTGGACATTTCCTATCATGCATCGGATCAATTCTTATATATAGACTTGCTGAGTACTTTGCACTCACCCTTTCCTAATAACAAAAATACAGTTGAAGAGAAGCTAGTGATTGGCGAAGCAAGACCACCCAGAGTTTAGAAGGGTTACGTGCTACACTCGAGTTTTGCCTGTGGAATATTTCTGGAGACCAGATAAAACTACTTTCATAAAAGCTAAGTAGTTGGTCTTGTTGGCCTTTGTATAACGATGTGTATGTAGGCCTGACGACCATATATTGCTTTTGTGTATGAACAGATTTGAGTAGGCTATCTGTTAATTACTCTGTTCTTGACCATTGACGGAGATTATTACCCGAGTTAGTAACCCATGCCATTTTGTGGTCGAAAGAGCCATAGAATGAGACCAAAATTAACTATACTCTTATGGTCATAGAATATGTACTCTTAGATGTCTACGGGTGCCATGGTCGTAAAGGCACTTTCCCACAATCAGCCTAATGGTAAAAGCAATACCAATACGTGGTCGTAGTTAGTGCACAATCACGATTATCGAGGAGTCATGTTAAAACCTGGAGTATGGTCGAGACCTACCGACCAAAACATGAGGATTATATGGTCATTCTACCATCGGTTATAACTGCCCGTAATCTCTCTTCCATGGAAATACAACTTCCTTTATCATTGATATGTTAAACTATCAAAAAGATAAAGGCGAATGTATGGTTATCTATAAACTGTGCATCACAACCGTCGAGAAGATGAAGATAACCATGTAGTTATCTACAACTACACATAGAAACTACCCAACTTCTCTTGATTGGCACCTTTTCGACAAGTACAAAAAGATAACCAATTCAAAGAGGAAAAGGGCATTCCGAGGTCGAGAGATCGACAGACAGAATCCTTTTGGATTAGAAGATTAAGAGAAGGCTTGTTAGACTTTACCAAAAATTCTCTCTGTATTTCAACTTATCTATAGTGAAATCATAACAGGAAGTAGGGTTATTACTCAGACATTGAGGGCCCAAACCTATATAAACTTTGTGTCATTTGGATTCATACATACCTCTTGACTGAAGATTGTCTCCCTACCAAACAAACTAAATTTGTATAAGTTCGACTAGGAACCCTAGGTTCCAATCGTCGACAGCTGGCACCGACCGCAGGGATCTTTCAAGTTATTTCTTCTTCTTCACCAAGGATCACGGCAATGCGCTCCCCTTCTGTGATTCTTGTCACATTGAAAGGAAAGTATGTGCCACAATCCATTTTCCCAGACAGTTCAGGCTATGATGATTTGAATTTAGGTCTGGAAAGATTTGCTCCGGACAACCTAAATTCCCTCTTTGATTTTGAATCTGATTCGGGCAAAGACGAGATGTTTTCTCTGTCTGCAACCTCTACTCCATGGGACGTCGCTGCACTTTTCGAGGAGACCCTAAGCAGCGTGTTGCTAGGGAAGAAGGAGAACGCAAATGGGAAGAACATGAAGCTCGCAACCAGCGAGATGCCGAAGTTCGCAAGACCACAGAGGAAGCTCTGTGCCTTGTGCAGTTTTCGCCATGATACCGGTACCCGCGACTTTGTGTAGGAACTTCTCTCCAACGACATCTTGATGGTCGTAGGTGTGATCAGACACCGCTTTCAACGCTGGAGTACTTCCTGACTGATGAGGCGATGCAACCAAAAATCCCTCTAGCACCTAGAAGGGGCACCTAGGATCGCGTTCGCGTAATCACGGGGGTGCTCCATAACCCTCCCTCGGGATACATAAATGATGATGTGCTAACCTTCGCAAGGGTACTTGCAGAAAACCTCGACAGGGTTGCATCAGATGTAACCCCCACATCATCATCGTGTTTGGTAACTAATTCCCAGGAACGGGATAATGCTTACCAGTGCTAGGGAAGGCGTGATCATGCTCACACTACATCAGCCCGACACGACAATTCCAGACGAACTAGTATTTCTCGTGATTGCAACTGTAAACTGGTGTGCTCGCGCTTGGGGCCACGTCGTGAGTTTCCTCAGGCTATTGATTCACCAGACCAAGGTGATAATTGCGATGACTAACAACCTCGTGTTTCATACATGGGTTGTAAAGCTTTCTCGCCAGGGCTGCATGTTGTCGTCTGGCCAAATAAATTTAAGCGTAGAACAATCGAGAGGTTTGATGGTAGTGAAAATCCATCTGAATTCCTCCTGATCTACATCACTGCCATTCAGGCAGCAGGAGGAAATGATCGGGTTGTTGCAAATTATTTGACAATGGTCCTTGAGGGTCCGACAAAGAGTTGTTTATTTAATCAACCAGAAGGATCAATATACAATTGGAAAATGTTGTGCAGAGCCATCCTCAACAATTTGGACAACTGTTATGAGAAACCTAGCAAAGAAGATGATCTTCATCGACTACGCCAGACTTCGACCGAAACTCTTCGGCAGTTCGTCAAGAAATTCATGGGGGTCAGAAATACCATTGCCAATATATTTGACAGTTCGGTTATCAGGCCTTTTAAACATGTTGTTCGATACAAAAGATTCACAGAGGACTTAGGTATCCATCCACCATGATCAGTGTCAGAACTTTTTGACATGGCTGATCGATATTCTGACGCGGCCGAGGCTGTGGAATGGAATAGGATGGTGGACAAGGGTAACTTACCTCCTCAACCTAGTCTCAAGTACGAGAAAAAATATGATTCAAATAAGAAGTCTGGATGATCTGCAGGCTTAAAATCCAAGAAGCCCAAAAAGAAGGATGGAGCAAGCAAATTCTGGGAGGTCACAATCATGGAGAAGCAGCCACCAGGAAAAGTTAAAAAAGTTCCATTCAAAAATAATAAATCTCCTTCTGGTGGTCGCAACAATGACCATACAGAACAATCTACTAAGCAGCAAGGAGGAAAGAAATGGTGTCTGTTGCATAACATCTCAAGACACGACCTCCAGAAATGCCGCAACAGGACTAATTGATGCTGAAGACCTTTCTTTCTCAACTAAGGTGTAATTTAGAAGCTTATGTTGATGATTTGGTTGTAAAGAGCTTAACAAGCTCTAGTCATGTAGATGATCTCACTGAGACTTTCTGTAACTTGAATAAACATGGAATCAAGTTGAATCCTGAAAAGTTCTGTTTTGGAGTTTCTTCGGGTAAAATTTTGGGTTTTCTTCTTTGTTCGAGAGGCATTGAGGTTAATCCCGAGAAAATCTGGACATTGAGCAAATGCGATCTCCTTCGACCATGAAGGAGGTATAAAGCCTAACCGGTCGAATGGTGGCTTTGAGTCGTTTCGTCTCACGGTTAGGTGAACGTGGCTTACCTTTCTTTAATGTTCTATATAAGTACAATGGTTTTCACTGGTTGGACGAAGCCAAAAAGCCTTTCAGGAAGTTAAAGCATATTTAACAACTACTCTAGTGTTGGTTTCCCCGATCATGGGAGAGCCATTATTCATTTATTTAGCTGCTACCCCTCATGCGGTCAGTATTGTTTTGGTCGCAGAGAGGGAAGGTGTGCAACGACCAGTTTATTACCTAAGTGAAGTGCTTAATAGACCAAAGGAGCATTACCCTAAGGTTCAAAAGTTACTTTACGCTCTCTTAATGGCTTCCAAAATGCTATGACATTAGTTTCAAGCACACAAGATTTATGTGCCCTTGTCCTTTCCCTTAGGGGACATTCTCCGGAATCCGAAAGTGACTGGTCATGTTGCAAAGTGGGCAGTTAAACTCGGAGCATTCGATCTCCATTTCACAGCATGAGTAGCAATTAAATCCCAAATCCTTGCAGATTTTGTGGTCGAATGGACTAATCCTGAACCACCTACGAAAGAACAAGAGGATTTAGAAAATATCGATCATTGGACGATGTATTTTGATGGCTCTCAAGGTTTCTCAAACTCAGGGGCTGGAGTAGTCTTAATAACGCCGCAGGGTGACAACTCCAATATGTCATACAATTACACTTCTTGCTACCAATAATGCAGCAGAGTATGAAGGTCTTCTAGCTGGGCTTCGAGCAACCAAATTCCTTGGAGTCCATCGATTAGTGGTGAGGGGAGACTCACAGCTAGTTGTAAACTAGGAAAATAAAGAATATAGTTGTTCCGATGAGACAATGACTCTATACTTGGGCGAAGTGAGGAAATTGGAAAAACACTTCAGAAATTTCGAAGACCAATTAGTTCCACGAAGAGACAATATTCTCGCATACCAATTGTTAAAGATTGTTTCCTCACGTGCATCCGTCCCAGTAGGAGTGTTTGTTGAGCACTTAGAACAACCCTCAATCATAGAGGCACCAGAGACGATGACTAACATCGCCGCACTCGAGCAAGAAGTAGATTGGATTCAACCATTGAGAATCTATCTTGCGCATAGGACCTTTCTTGAGGACGAAACCGAAAGTGATTGGTTAGTTAGAAAAGCGTGCATCTACAGACTGGTCGAAGGAACCATGTACAGAAAAGGTGTTGAAAGAGTACTTACGCGTTGCATTCCTCAAGAAGATGGAAATTCCCTTATGTGAGAAATTCATGGAGGCATGTGCGGTGCACACGCATCCTATCGGATGCTAGTCGGAAAGCTTTTCAGTAGGGTTATTACTGGCCTTCGACACTTAATGATGCCATGCAATTGGCCAAAGCATGCCCACAGTGTCCATTTCAGCCAACATATGCTCTTCAAACTATTCTCCTAACCTAGCCATTCGCTGTATGGGGAATAGATATTGTGGGCCCTATGCCCCAAGCGGTCAATGGATACAAGTTTTTGTTTGTAGCCATGGATACGTTTACCAAATGGATCAAGGCTGAACCAGTCTGAACCATTACCGCTGTTGCGGCGAAGAAGTTCTTCCATAAGAACATAGTGACACGATTTGGTGTTCCAAGTCATCTCATTACAAACAATGGATCCTAGTTCGTTAGTAGTCTTTTTCTAGACTATTGCGACGACATTGGAACTAAGATCTGCTTCGCATCTGTTGCTCACCCATAGAGCAATGGTGCAATCAAACACACAAATGGGTAGATAATACAAGGGGTTAAGAAACGTGTTTTCGACAGCCTTAAGTAGCGCTTGGGGGAATCCGTAGATGAACTCTACTTCGTTCTATGGGCATTACGCACTATTTCCAATAGAGCTACAGGTGAGACGCCTTTCCAACTGGTTTACGGTTCAGAAGCCATGTTGCCAATTGAGATTCAAATTGGTTCTGCTTGTATGGATCACTTGGCTATCATAAATCATAGTGAGAAACGCGAAGATGATACATCTCTTCTTCAAGAGAAGCGTAATTGAGCACTAATTCGGTCAGCAGCATATTTACAAGCTTTGCGTAAACATCACAATAAAAGGGTGCGACCACGTAGCCTTCACGTAGCCTTCAGTCTGGTCACAACAAATTCTCTCCGCAGTGGGAAGGGCCTACACTATAATCTCACTGCCATGACCAGGATCAGCTTGATTAGCTATGGATGATGGAAGAATTTTATCAAACACTTGGAACATCAACCAGTTGCGTAAGTTCTATGTGTAAGTTTTTCCATTTTCATTTCAATTTCTTATTTCATAAGTGCTTTTTTACTATTTGTTATAGTCGTATTCTCATTTTCAGCCTTATTCTTTTTCTCGGGCCACACCCAGGGGATTGTCGTGATAAGTTCCTTACTATGATGTTTAAGCAGATTTGCTAATCGATCTCATGGTCGCATCTAGATAAGACATCTTTTTTGAAGCCATTTCTTAACACTTAAGGGACTTACTAGCATGTTTCTGATCATTCGAGTGGTTGTCAGTTAGCAAAAAACTTATGCATTCGTACTTCGCCATTTATCTCAATGACTTTATGATCGCATCTAGCTAACACATCTCTTTCTAAGTCGTTTCTCAACACATAAGAGACTTACTAGCATGTTTCTAATCATTCAATCCTTGGATTACTTAGTCCAGAATAATTATCCTGCGACCAGTATACTATGTCTTCAATATTAGTGATCACAGGAGGGGGCTAGGAGAATATAACTATAGCATTTAGTCAGAAATTAAGTACTTTGTATTTTTTATCATTTGTTTTTCTGCTAATCATATGTATTTGCAAGGTACAAAGACTCTAATAGAACAAAATATTTCCATTTCCATGGCTAATTTACAAAAAATTACAATGAGAGGAAATACATCAAAGGAGGTCGAGGTCGTGTAATGGTTTGTCCACTAAAGGCTTGACCTCCGCCCTTGTCACGTTCAACTGATCCTCACTATCAAAGGTTGCATCTTCCACCACTGGATTCAGATCTAAGTTCGGATCGTGGTGATGCCTTAGTTTGCAGAGAATGGCAGAGAACACACTACCAATGTTGGTCTTCAGTGTCTCTTTGTATCACCTTGCAAACTCTGGAATGTTAGCGACAAGTGAATTAGCTTGAGCTGCGACCAAATTGCAGGACTCACCAAGAAATAAATCATCCTCTTCAGGATCGATAATGTCTGCATCTAGTGAGTCAGCAACTTCTCTTAGTTTTTCAAGGGTATTCCTCTCAGCAAAACTGCAATTGTTGACGATTTCTTCCAAGGCCCTTTTATCATTAAGGGAAATTTTTGCAGTCTCCCTGGCCCTTTCGCTCGCCACCTTGTAGCAGTCAACAATTTGGTGAAGTTTATCCAGGTTGAGACCTTACCTGATAAACTTCTCGAAATATCTCTTTTCTTCGGCCATCCCGAAGTTTATTTCTCTTTGATCTGATCAGAGGAAGAAATAAATTTGATTGAATTTTTTTTACAAAAGTTCACCGCAGCAATGATAGATTCTGCTAAAATGAACTTACAATCTGCATCGATTCGCAATTTATTGCAAACCAATCGAATGTACTCTTTTTCCCTTGAAGGAAGTTGCATAACGTTGTCTTCTCCTCCAAGGAAGCTAGGGCTTCAACAAACTTTTCGTTGCTTACCCTCAAAGCCTCATCCTCCTCACCCTGTACAATCATGAGATAATTTGTGGTCATATAGAGAAAAATTTAAAGAGTAAGAATCCTTACCAAAACAATCTATGAGACAGATGCTGACTGGACCACAGAAGGAGTTGGGACATTCACTACTCCCCTAGTGACAGTCACCTCCTTCTCGACCACACCTGGTTCAGCTTGAGATACTGCAATAGGAGAGGAAGTGGTCCAATTTGTCCTGTATATTCAATTTATGATTGGATAAGTTATTCCTAACTAAGAAATACAACTTAGTTAAAAAAGAAAACAGATATTTACCTAAAGAAATGTTCAAGGAGATTTCGGGGAACAGTTCCTTTGGCCACATAAGAGGTTGGTGAAGAAGCTTGTGTGCTTGAGGCTCCTGCAGTTACAGCTAATGGCTGTGGAGTCACAATATGAACATTTTGATCATCGATTCCCTCAGAGATCTTCATTAGTTTTTTCGATGAAGAATCACCAGAGCATCCAACATCATCACTAGTTCGTTTCTTCAGAACCTCAAAACATTCAAGCAATTGTGAAAACCAAAAAGTTCTACGTTGGAAAACTTTTGCTCAAGAGAAAGACTTGTGCAGATTTTTCAAAAGTGAATTACCTTTTGAGACACTTGTGCAATGTCTTGAAGCTTTTGTGCCTCTATATCAACATCTACAACCAGCTTTCTTCCTCATCTCTGGTAACTCGCCCTGGAATTTGGGACACCATTGAGATGAAGATAGAGAAGGAATGATTAAGAGGATGAAGAGTCTAAGACTTAGAAAATTTTGAAAAGCTTAAAGACTCTGAAACTCGAAGGCCAACTATATAGAGCTTCAACGGTGACAGTTTGAGTTCTAGGCATCGAGACATGGCAAAGTGCCTCGAGATTTTTTTCCATTTAATGCCTATCATGATTGTCTGACAATAGCACAAAAAGTATTTCCTCGGGTTGTGTTGGAAGCGCCAAAGCAACTCTTTGGAATCCGAAACATCATTTTAAAAGAGTTGTACGAGCACCATGGTCGTGAAGGCACCTTCCCACGATCAGCCTAATCGTAAAAGCAATACCAATACGTGGTCATTGTTAGTGCATGATCACGATTATTGAGGAGTCATTTTAAAACCTGGAGTATGGTCGAGACCTACCGACCAAAACATGAGGATTATATGGTCATTCTACCATCATCAGTTATAACTGCTCGTAATCCCCTCTTCCCAGGGAACTACATCTTCCTTTATCATTGATATGTTAAACATTCAAAGAGATAAAGGCGAATGTACAGTTATCTATAAACCGTGCATCACAACCATCGAGAAGATGAAGATAAATGCGTAGTTATCTATAACTACACGTAGCAACTACCCAACTTCTCTCGATTGGCACCCTTTCGACAATTATAAAAAGAGGACCAATTCAAGGAGGCAGGGGGCATTCATAGGTTGAGAGACCGAAAGACAAAAGCCTTTTGGATCAGAAGATTAAGAGAAGGCTTGTTAGACTTGTTGAGGGAAATCCCGTGTCTCCGGGCGATCTTCGGAGTGGACTCCCGAACGCCCTAGGTTCGTGCGGAGAAGGTCCCCGGCGGGTCACCGGGCCTCCGGGCCACGGGTCCCGCGGGGTCACCGGAGCGCCCCTATTCTTCGTGCGGAGAAGGTTCCGACGGGTCCCCTGGCCTTCGAGCCCCGGGTCCCGCGGGGTCTCCGGAGTGCCTAGGTCCTTCGTGAGGGGAAGGTCTCCGGCGGGTCCCCAGGTCCCGTGGGGTCTCCGGAGCACCTCAGTCCTTCGTGGGTAGAAGGTCCCCGGCGGGTCCCTAGGCCTCCGGGCCCTGGGACCCAGTTGGTCTCCGGGCCTTAGGGGCCTGGGTCCCGCGGAGTCTCTACAGCGCCTCGGTCCTTCGTGCAGAGGAAGTCCCCGGCGGGTCCATGGGCCTCCGGACCCTGGGTCCCATGGGTCTTTGGAGCGCCTGGGTCCTTCGTGCGAAGAAGGTCCCTGGCGGGTCCCGGGTATCTGGGCCCTGGATCCCGCTGGGTCTCCAAAGCGCATTGGTCCTTTGTGCGGAGAAGGTCCCGATGTGTCCTGGGACCTCTGAGCCCCGGGTCCTACTGGGTCTCTGGAGCGCCTAGGTCCTTCGTGCGGAGAATGTCCCTGGTGGATCCCTGGCCTCTAGGCCCGGGGTCCCGTGGGGTGTCGGGAGCGCCTTGGTCCTTCATGCGTAGGAGGCTCCCAGCGGGTCCCTGTGTGGGACCCTCATTTGAGGAATCCGGTGGCAACCGCCCAGGTGGGTTGCACTCAGAAAAGGTACATTGCAGCTCACAACAACAAGATGCATTATATAAAAATGTGAGTAATTAAAAACGAGTGCTGATCACAAGGACCAACATTATAATAACTTAGCGCCAAAATGACGCATTTAAATGTTGATACAAATTAAGGAGTTTTCGACACAAAGGTCGGCGCAAAATAAAACAACAATAACAAACAAAAGGACTTCATCCATCTTCTTCTTCTGCGCAGCGGTGTTGTACGGGCCTTCTCCACATCGGACTCCACCTTGGTACATAACCCTCTAACAAGCTTGGTCTTCAGTTTCTTCTTCTTGTTCCACATTGGGTTCAAGACCGTAAGATTCAGGGTCGACGAATCCTTCTTCTAAATTTGTTTGTAAAAGCAAGGGTGAGCACATTGTCCTCATGGTGCTCAACAAGTCCCAAGTAAGAATGCATGTACATATAGATGAGGGGGAAATTTCTCAAAGAATAGCTCTTTGGCTTTATATATGTATATAGAATAGATTTTCGCACTTGGTTTTGAAGAAAAGATCTTTACTTTCGAAAGCGGTGCTTTTAAAACCCTAAGCTAAATTCTCAGAAAATGTTGTGTGTGGCGGTCTTCCATGAGTCACCACTTTATTCAGATTTTGTGAAAACTTTCCAAAAGCTACTTGTGCTGCATCGACGTGAATAGAATCCACAGCGCGCAGACTCCATAACCTGGGAGCTCAGATACCCGATACTTTTTAAACTTTGCAAAGGTGTACCACCTTAATCCACCGATCATTCGGCTTTCAAGTCGGTACCTCTCCATGCGACTCTTACGCATGTGACAAGGCCGAGATGACACAACAGTTTACAGTCCTAGCATTAACTATTCCCTGCCCGGTAAATAGACAATCAAGTCTCAAGTATCGTTGTGGGTCCTCCCCACTGCCTTGCTTCCTAGCCTGGGTCTATGTTCTCGCAAGACACATAGCCTCTCTTGATTACAGTCGCGCACGACTTAATCTGGCATAGGGTGTCTTCCTTCTTTCCGCCTCTTCCTTCTGCGGCCCACCATCTCTCGCAAGAAACTGGATCGACAACCATTGCAGGGAAAAGCTAATACTAAAGAAAGCTACTAAGTTGCTCCCGTCCCATAACCGGGCAAGTGGTTGGTACGTTTTTCATGCCGCATAGAAGCACAACACAAGGTTCTAGTCCTTATGAATCTCTAGTGAGGAGTCTTTCACATTCCCAGTGCGCACACAGCACCATCCAATCAAACCATCCTCACTATTGATTCCAATCACATTCTCTTTCACAAAAAGGGTTTTGAATATGCTTTTCTCATATGTGACCATTCAACATTTAACACATAATCTTGAGCATAGCATAGCCTAAGCATGATATTCTAGGGTGACAAGGGTGCATGGATATTCAATGTCAAAAGGGGCTTTATAGTTATTTAGGTCATATCTAATCATTTCATTGAAACATAGCTCTTATTTGAATCTAAGGCATGCACATACTTGATAACAGTTAACATACTTCATTTCAAAGTAATAGGCTAGACATGATCAAGGGTTTGAGACTTGCCTTGCAGTGATGGGTCTAGCTGCTCAGATGAATCCTCAAAGATCTCTTCTGTTCCTTCAACGTCTGGTTCCATGGCGGATACAAACAACACATACACACTATATAAGCATGCAGGGAAAGGGTTTGGACAAGGTTACTTGATATTGATCGAAGAGATGGGCTCAAAAGGACTTGAATGTCGAAGGGTTGACATTCGGCTCATGGCTTGACATAGCCCTAAATTGGTTCTAGGTTTGTTTTCTGGAGATGTGACAATAGGGAATATTGTAGAACATGGTTCAAAAGGCTTAGTGGACAAAGTGGCATTTCAATTGCTCAAATGTAACAGGTCTAAATCATCTAATGCCACTGGTGGACATGCACTGACATAGTGCTAAACATGCCCAGAAACTAGGGCATTGCATAACTTTTGACTCAGGACTCCAATTGGTGCACAACTTTGTCTGGGGTTTAGGCCTTGATAGCAGCTACAAAACTCTCAACAGGCTCAAGGGCAGGAAGTGGCCGGAGGGTGGCCAAATCCGGTGGCCTGAACTACTGGACAGTAATCTTGGCATGATCATAACTTTTGATCTAGGCCGATTCAGGGTTCGAGCCAGTGGAGTAAATTTCTCAAGGGGTTGAGGCCTAGCTAGATGACAAGGTTTCGTTGGCTGGTTTGGCCGGAAAATGAACTCCGACGATCGGGGCCGAAGACGAAGGCACCGATTTGGGCGTTTTCGTTCCAGGGCGTTTGAACTCAATTCCACGCTCGGGAAGCATCTAGGGGTCATCACGAAGTTACTGGTGTACTCAATTTTGCCAGAGAATGGCTGGAGAAGCAAGGCGGCGTTCTCCGGTGAACTGCCGAGGCTCGAACTTGGGGATTCGGCGCTCGGGGCAAAATTGACGATTCGAAACTTGCAGTCTTACTCCTCCTAGCTTGCTGATCACTATTCTCTACTGGCACGAGGATCAATTTGGCTTGAATCGCTTGGCATTAGGGGAACAGGGGATTTGGGCCTTTCCGGTGATTGTCGGTGTTGAGGTTCGCCGGGGATCAATTAAATGCTATGACACATACCGGGGGATGAAGGGAGCTTACTGGTGGTGTTGGTTTGGAGGGAGAAGCTGCGGGCGAAGCTGGCGCCGTGAGCTTCAGAAGTGGCTCGCCGGGGAAGAAGGTCTTCACGGCAGCGCTGAGGGGCTTTGTTGCTCTCTGGTGGTAGAAGCTAAAGCATACAGCTGCGGGGTCGTGCGAAGAGATGCTAGGCGAGGGGGCTTTATATAGCCACGGGGTTGAGTCCTCAGGAGCGGCAGCAATCGTCGGGAAGATGCTCTCTGGCGCTAGAGCGGTCAGCGAGGCACATCGGGACACGGCGGGAGCTCTGCCAGAGACGGAGCATCGCGCGAAATCGGGACTTCGTCAGGACGACGGGATAGCGAGCTTCGACATGGCAACCATGTGGCAGTAAAGTCCTGACAATGTCAGGCACGCGCGTGAATGGTGAAGCAACGGTCTCCGGTCATCGCCATGGTAGCGTTCCTTAGCGTGATGCGAGCACGTGCGGTACACGCTGGTTTCGACCGTTGGCGGCGGCAAATCTGGCCGGCGGTGAAGGCTACGGTGGTTCACGGCAACGACAACAGCTGCGGTCGAATGTCCTCAGGTCGTGGTCGTGCACGCGGCTCTGGTCGTGGTCAAAGAAAGGGCCAGGGGCTTGTTTGCAAGGTTTTGGACTGATTTACGAAGGTTTGGACTAAACTGCGAGGATTTTGGTTCGGGAACTTGGGCCTATCTGCAAATCTGAAGATCTGGAGGGCTGATTTGAATTTTGACTTTGCAGATGAGTGTTACCAAAATACTTGGACTCATCCAGCAGGAAAAATGGTAAGATCCGACAAGATCTGAGGGTTTCGACAAAAATCAAAAACAGGGTAAAATAGGGTAATTAGGGTTTGACATTTTGCCGGGGCTGAAACTAGGGTTTCGGTTGAGATTTTTGAGTTCTTCCAGAAGGGAAAAATGTTTAGAAAAATGAAAGAAAGATAATCACTTGATCAGATTTGAATTTGGAGATGATCTAGGACTTTTAGACTTTTTGAGCTTTTTGAAAATTCTGAAAAGAACTAAACTGAAACACTTTTGGACTGAAATGTGAAAATGATCTGGGAGATGAAGTTTAGCTGCCAACTTTTTAGGTTAAGGTAGTGGCATACCTAAGATCAAGATAGTGTTGAGACATCAGGGATTCCAAAGAAGATATGCTGACTCGCAAGCAAAAAAGATAGCCAAAAGCTGGGATGTTACACCATGGGCCTCCGGGCCACGTGTCTCGTAGGACCCCCGGGGCATCGCCACCCATTGACCACGGTCCCGGTGAGCGGAGCCCCGGTAACATGAGTCGCCCTCATCGCAGGCGCTACCACCTGGTGAACACAGTCCCGGTGAGCGGAGACCCGATAACTGGTGTCGCCCTCGTCACGGGCTCTGCCACTTGGTGACCCTGGTCCCGGTGAGCGGAGCCCTGGTGACAGGTGTCCCCCTCGTCTCGAACGCCACCACCTGGGGACCACGGTCCTGGCGACTGGGGCCCCGGGGAAATGGTTTCCCCTCTGGAACTAGCGAGGACACTTGTCAAGCATCCAAGCCCTTCGGCCAGTGAAATGACGCCAACGCCCCTCGATCCAACGGCCGTAGCTAGGGTTTTTTAGTCTTTTGCATGTTTTGGGGCCTATATATACCTCCTTGTATCTCATTTGTAACCAACTCTCAATTCATTTTACACACTCAAAACAATAGGCTCCCTTGGAGACCTCTCTCCCCAAGAGAGCACCTCCCCAGCGGACTTATGTCTGGAGGATGCCGACAAGACTAGGGCCTCCACTGGGACCTAAACTGGTATAAAAACTACCGTGTCAATTGGTGCGTTGCCCGGCGGGAGGTGACCGGTCACTCAGTCAGCTCGCGCCGTTGTTCGCGTGTCAAGTCTTTCCATGAAATCTACCGGTGGTATATTTTATACCACGGCAGTTGGCACCGACCATGGGGACTGGTGACGAATCGCCATGGCTCCCCCAAGAACTAGAGCTCAAGCCTTCTCCTTTTCTGGTGGTGCCGGTCCCAGCGACCCGGCGCCGCCTCCACAAGAATATGCTGCTGTAACCAGCCCACCGTCCGGGGGCACCCGGAGAGAAGTAACACCTTCTCCCGAAATCTCTGGTAGAGGTGTTTCTGTTTCCTGCCCGGTGACCGCGATCACGATTGTGGGACCTAGCTCCCCCCAACCGATAGTCCCGCTCTTCGGAGACCCCTTGCTTGGGGCCTTGGTCGAGGGCCAACTCCCTACCCAACGCACCTTAGCATGGCCTCCAGCTCCAGTTTATCCACCCCCATTTCTGTTTATGGGGGCGCCGCCTCTGTTTTTTATGGGGCACCCGGCGGCTTTCCCCAAGTCGGGGCCTTACCCCGCGCGGGGAGCTTTCCTGTGTTGGGGACTGTCCCCGCACCGGGAGCTGTCCCCACGCTGGGGCCTTACCGCACGCAAGGAGCTTTCCCCGCGCCGGGGACTTACCCCGCAGCGGGAGCTGTCCTCAGGCCGGGGCCTTACCCCACACCCGAAGCTTTCCCGGCACTAGGGCCTTACCTTGCGCCGGGAGCCTTCCCCGCACCGGGGCCTTATCCTGTGTCGGGAGCTTTTCTGTCGCGCCCCGAGACTGGGACAACGACTACTCCTGTAGAGACCTAGCTCGCGGTGAAAGTTACATTTGGGTGTGTAAAATGACTACTCCTGTAGAGACAGGGTCGGGGGTGAATTGTGAGTAAAACATAACAAAAGTTCTTGTTATTTCCACCTTGCCGCTCACAGTATGAAGTGAGTCAGGGGTCCAATCATTTTGTTATGATAGGAAAGGTTTGAAAGTGGAATATCTTGCGGGTAAATTGGTACCTCTCTGCAGAGTTAAAAACGTATTCGAATACTCCGAGCTCCTGGGTTTATAGGAGTTTGAAAGTTACATTTGGGTGTGTAAAATGACTACTCCTGTAGAGACAGGGTCGGGGGTGAATTGTGAGTAAAACATAACAAAAGTTCTTGTTATTTCCACCTTGCCGCTCACAGTATGAAGTGAGTCAGGGGTCCAATCATTTTGTTATGATAGGAAAGGTTTGAAAGTGGAATATCTTGCGGGTAAATTGGTACCTCTCTGCAGAGTTAAAAACGTATTCGAATACTCCGAGCTCGGTTTAGGGAAAAGCTTCGAATGATGTTTAATTAGGGATTCTAAGCTTACAGGCTAGCTCGAAATAACCCACTGATCAATTTTGTTTACAGGATCGAGGGCTAATTCGGGGTAAATTGGCCAGCATTGCAGGAACAGGGCATCTTCGACTTTCAGCCATTTCCGGCGATCATCGGCGTTAGAGTCCACCGGAGAACAATTAAATGCTATCACACAGAGAGGATGAGTAGGGGAACTCACTGATGTTGTTAATTTGGCAGGAAATTAAGTGTAGAGCGCTGGCACCGTGAGCCTCCTCGACGGCTCGCCGGAGAAGAAAATGAAAACAGCAATTCTGGAACTTGGCTGGTTTCTGGTGAAGTGTGGAGAAGCTGCTGCACACAGTAGGGTTTAAATAGGCCAGGCGAAGATGACGAAGGGGAACAACGAAGTGATTGACTGCTGGTGATGAGGTTGCTTGCGTGCTGGACATCAGCGGCGAAGACACAGCGAAGAACGGTGATGCGACGGCGACAAGCCTTCAGCTGATCACAATGTCGCTTCATCGGGACCTGGCGAAGCTTGTAGCAAGCGGTGGCGACAAGTACTGGCGCGGCGAGGCTACGTGGCGATGGATTGCTGACAAAGTTGCTGCTGATCGCGCGCGGGAGCAAACGCTGGTCGTCGACGTAGCAACGACGCTGCCACGGTGACGGCTGAGGCAAGGACACGTGCGTACTGGCATGCACGGTCACAAGTGCGGCGAAGCTTGGCCGGCGGCGAACGTGCACGGCGCAAGAACCCACGGCGAGTCCTGGTCGCGTACAGCAAACGGCCTGGTCGAATGCTGCTGTTGACCTGGTCGAAAATGGATTCATTTGCAATTTCAATTCTTTGAGTTTTGGACTGATCTGTAAATCTAATGATTCGGAAGGTCTGTTCTGAATTTGATTCTGCTATTTTGGCAATCTTTATTCCACAGATGATTTGGCAAGGATTGAAAATAAAATTTGGCACATTTGGATAGCTTTTGATACAAACTGAAAATAGGGTAATTTAGGGTAAATTAGATTTGAGTTTTGTCGATTTCGAATTCTGGCATTTAGGATTCGATTTTGATATCTGCACAGAAGAGAAACTTGTGGCAAATAGCAATTAGGAAAGATCTGCTGAAGAAATTCTGAATTTAGAGTTAATCTGGAGATTTTAGTCTTTTTAGGTTTTCAGATATCAGATAAGGACTAATTTGCGATAAGTCTTGGACTGATTTGTGAAAAAGGTTTAGATGATAAAATCTGGCTGTCAACTTTTTAGATTAAGGTATTGACATACCCATGATCATATTCCAGAAATAATCTGGTCTGAACTTGGTCAAGATTCGGATTAAATCTGGATTCTGAAACTTAGGGTATTTAAGTAATATAAGGTATTTCTGTTTTCGAAAACAGAAGGAGTTGATAATTCTGGGAGTTAGAGATAGAATTGGATCTAGGTTCTGAAGACTTTTAAGTTCAGAGTAACTGATAGATCACATCTGAACAATCTGATCTTAATTTGAGGTCATAGGATAGATTTTGGAGATTTTAGGGCTTGAGATAGAAACTGATCTGGCTAATACTATAGATACATGCATGCATGCTATTGAAGAAAAAGAAATTTTCACCCCCTAACTCAGGGTGTTACAGATCTACTCTCCTTAAAGAAATCTCGCCCCGAGATTTACCTAAGACAGGAAAAGATAAGGATAGGTTTGCTTAAGGTCTTCTTCCTTCTCCCAAGTAGCTTCTTGTTCTGAATGATTCTTCCATTGGACTTTACACAATCTGATTTTCTTCTTTTTGAGCTGACGTTCATCAGTGGCTAGGATTCTGATTGGGTGCTCAAGATAAGTAAGATTCTTCTGTAATGGCACATCTTGAACATCTATCTGGTCAGTAGGTTCCTTCAAACATTTCCGGAGCTGAGAGACATGAAACACGTCATGCACTCCTGCTAATCCCTCAGGTAATTCCAATTTATATGATACTTCTCCCTTTCTCTTGATTATCTTAAATGGTCCAATGTATCTTGGGGATAACTTTCCTTTCACTTGGAATCTTTGTAATCTTTTGAATGGTGTAACCTTGAGATACACAAAATCTTCTGGTTCAAAAGATAATTCTCTTCGTCGTTTAATTGCATAGCTCTTTTGTCGTGATTGTGCTGTTTTCAACCTTTCTCTGATGAGTCTGACATGAGCTTCTGCTTCTTCTACTATCTCTGGTCCTATGACCTTTCGTTCTCCTGGCTCATTCCAATGTAATGGTGTTCTGCATTTACGTCCATATAAAGCTTCAAATGGTGCCATCTGTATACTAGCTTGATAACTGTTATTATATGTAAATTCTGCAAATGGTAAACATTTGTCCCATGATGTTCCATAATCTAGTATACAAGCTCTTAGAAGATCCTCTAGGATTTGGTTGACTCTTTCTGTCTGTCCTCCCGTTTGTGGATGATATGCAGTACTGAAGTCCAATTGGGTTCCTAGGGTTTCATGCAGTCTATTCCAAAATTTGGAGGTAAACTGTGTTCCACGATCTGAGACTATCTTTTTAGGAATACCATGCAATGCCACTATTCTTTGCATGTATAACTCTGCTAATTTACTGCCATCATAAATCTTTTTGACCGGTATGAAATGGGCTACTTTAGTAAGTCTGTCCACAATAATCCATATGGAATCATATCTTCCTTGAGTTTTAGGTAACCCTGTAATGAAATCCATACCAATTTCTTCCCATTTCCATAATGGTATTGGTAGAGGTTGTAGCTTTCCTACTATTTTCTGGTGTTCTGCTTTAACTCGTCGACATGTATCACAATTTGCAATATACTCTGCAATCTCTCTCTTCATATTATCCCACCAGAATCTAGTCTTCAAATCTTGATACATCTTTGTGTTACCAGGGTGTATTGAGTATGGAGTTTTATGTGCTTCATGGAGAATTATTTCCTTAAGATCTGCGTTTTGAGGTACACAGATTCTTCCTCGATACCATACAATCCCTTGGTTATCTTCAGTAAAGCCTTGACCCTTTCCTAACTTGATTCGACTCTTGATCTTAAAAATTTCTTCATCTTCCTTCTGGGCATTTCCTATCTGTTCTTCAAGTTGGGATTTTATTGTTAAAGTAGCTACCGTTCCCTGCGGTACTATTTCCACTTGATGATTCTGCAACTCTTGTTGTAGGTAAGGGTTCTTCAACATAACCATTCCTTGTAGGTTGTAAACTTTTCTGCTTAGGGCATCGGCTACTACATTAGCTTTCCCTGGATGGTACTGAATACTAAGATCATAATCTTTGATCAATTCCAGCCATCGGCGTTGACGCATGTTGAGCTCCGTCTGTGTGAAAATGTACTTGAGGCTCTTATGATCTGTAAAGATCTCACACTTACGCCCAATGAGGTAATGCCGCCATATTTTTAAAGCATGTACTACTGCTGCTAACTCCAAATCATGGGTCGGATAATTTTCCTCATGTGGTCTCCATTGACGTGAAGCATAAGCCACTACTTGACCTTGCTGCATTAACACACAGCCTATTCCTTGCTTTGAAGCATCACAGTAAACTACAAAATCTTCTTTGCTGTCTGGTAAGGTGAGGACTGGTGTTGTTGTCAATTTCTTCTTTAGCTTCTGAAAACTCTCCTCACACTTGGTGGTCCATTCGAATGCAACATCCTTCTTTAGCAGGTTTGTAAGAGGTTTGGCAATTTGGGAAAATCCTTCGATGAATCTCCTATAATAACCTGCTAATCCCAAGAAACTTCTAATTTCTGGAACCGAGGTAGGTCGCTTCCATTCCTTGATAGCTGAAATTTTAGCTGGATCCACTGAAATTCCTTCTGCTGTCAACACATGTCCAAGAAATGCAATTTTTGACATCCAAAACTCGCATTTATCAAACTTGGCATAGAATTGCCTTTCTCGTAGTCTTTCTAAGACTAGATGCAGATGTTGCTCATGCTCTTCTGTATTCCTGGAATATATCAGAATGTCATCTATGAACACTATGACAAACTTGTCAAGGAAATCCATAAATGTGCTATTCATGACATTCATGAAGGCTGCTGGGGCATTGGTTAAACCAAACGGTACTACTGTAAACTCATACAGTCCGTATCTGGTAGTGAAAGCAGTCTTCGATATATCTTCTTTCTTAATCTTCAGCTGATGATATCCAGACTTCAAGTCTATCTTGGAGAATACTTTAGCTCCTCGAAGTTGATCGAACAAGTCATCAATTCTTGGCAATGGATACTTGTTCTTTATGGTAACTTCATTTAGAGCCCGATAATCCACACACATCCGTAAAGTTCCATCCTTCTTCCTTACGAATAATACCGGGGCTCCCCATGGCGAAGTACTGGGTTTAATAAATCCCTTGTTTTCCAAGTCTTCTAGTTGATTCTTGAGCTCCTCCAAATCTGTAACTGGCATCCTATAGGGACGTTTTGCTATAGGTGCTGCTCCTGGTTTAAGTTCAATACTGAATTCTATTTCTCTGTCAGGTGGCATTCCTGGAAGTTCTTCTAGAAATACATCAGAATATTGTTGTACTACAGGCACTTGTTCCAGGCATAACTTTTGCAATGCTTGAACAGATCTTAGCGGTCTCTTGACTGCTGATCTTTCTGCATGAAATAGAACTCTCTCCCCTTGGCTACTGACAAGACTAAGGGTTTTCTCTTCACAATCTACTAGACCTTTATGTTGGGACAACCAATCCATTCCCAAAATATTGTCTAGACCTTGTAGTTCTAGAACTAGTAGATTTGCCTCAAATTCTACCCCTTCTATAATGAAAGTTACATTTGGGCAGATCGAGTAAACAGATAATTTAGCCCCTGGAGTTTGTATAACCATAGAGTACTCCAGTGGTACTTGATCTATATGCATTTCAACTTCGGATGCAAATGCTTTTGACATGAATGAATTTGTAGCACCAGGATCAAACAATATTAAGGCAGATGCAGATTGAATCAGAAATCTACCTAGAAGAATGTCGGTGGCATTGCCTGCTTCTTGAATTGAAGTATAGTTTAATCTTCCTCCTTGGGTTGCAGCTGGTGCTCTACCTCTTCCTCTTCCTCGATTAGCCATGTTTCCTCCTCTTCCTGCTGAATTTCCTCTAAAATTTTGCGATGGTGATGCTCTGGTTACTACTGGCTGTGTTCCTGCCTGAGATCTGGCAATGGACATTGGAAGCTGTATCCAAGGACAGAATTCTTTACGGTGCCCACGCTGTCCACAATGATAACACTCAACACGAGGATGAGGGCAATCCTTCTGAGAATGATTTCCTCGGCAGTTGGGGCACAATGTCGTTGCTGGTCTGGGATTCTGATAAGATGGTCGGAAATTGGGAGTGATAGGAACTCTTCCTCTGATTGGATTTGGCTGTGGTCTTGTTTGCTGGAACATCCTCCTCTTTCGGCTTTCTTCCCCCATATTCTTCTTTTCTTCCACCTTTAAAGCTCTGTTCACTAGGGTTTGAAATTCCGTCAGTTCATGAGAAGCAATTTGATACTGTAAATAGTGTTGAAGTCCTTCTGTGAAGCGCTCTATCTTCTTCTCTTCAGTATCCACATCTCCAGGTGCGTATCGAGCCAAGTGAGTAAATTGGTGTAGATACTCAGTAACTGACTTACTTCCTTGAGTTAAATTCCGAAATTCCCGACGCTTAGCTGCCATAACACCAGTAGGTATATGAAATTTCCGAAATTGATCCTTAAATTCCCTCCAAGAGATATTATCTTTATCAGGGTAAATACGTATAGTAGTGATGATATGAACCTAGACTAGTCAAGAATTATGGATATTTGTAAAATAATCTTTTCCTTTCTCATCTCATCTTATGGCAGCACTTTTTATAATATAACATCAACGATCATGTTTACTAAATTATAGCACCACCGCGACACGTCGACACACGACAGCCCACGGCAGCACTCCTTATCATGACAACACATGTCATTTGGGTAATCTTGATTTAAACATATTTTATTTAGAAATTAGTACTTGTGTCACACCCCGTGGATTTAATCCACCGCAGCAGACTCCTATAAACCCAGGAGCTCGGAGTATTCGAATACGTTTTTAACTCTGCAGAGAGGTACCAATTTACCCGCAAGATATTCCACTTTCAAACCTTTCCTATCATAACAAAATGATTGGACCCCTGACTCACTTCATACTGTGAGCGGCAAGGTGGAAATAACAAGAACTTTTGTTATGTTTTACTCACAATTCACCCCCGACCCTGTGGCTCTCAGCGAGGCACAGTTGTGGCAGGTTGTATCCAAACCTCCACCCCTCTGCTTATTCCCATTACTGGGTCAGCGTGCTTGATCACCTTCAGTGATATGTGTGGGAGCCACGCTCCGTGTTTATCGTGCATCACAACACATCTCATGCAGGGGTTTCATGTGCGATCCACATAATTACTTGTTCAGGCCTGTCCCATACCAGGCGTGCGGTTAGCACGTTGTTCATGCCACTAGACGCACAACACAAGGTTCTAGTCCTTATATGCCAATGACCAGACCATCCACAACCCTACACCTTCAGTGCCTGCATTCCTTTGCAGTCTAGCACCTCCAGTGCTACAGCCATCCATACCATTTTTCTGGTCACGGCTAGGGTTTTTATTTCATGAATATAAGTATATAAATACATATAATAATTCATGGCTCAAAACTTGTTTATTTCACATTTCACAGATAACCAGTCTAGTACTGCCAATTGATAAATCAACTATTCTCGATCATTCACATGCAATATTGCCTATATTCAAGGTTATATTATAGCAACATTTAAAATATAGGTTCAAGATAACCAAGGATATGACTTGCCTTCCGCGTCGTAAAATACAGCAGTCGATGACGTCGGATCCGCAATGAAGTGCTCGAACTCGGGCTCTTGATCTGCTCTCCAATCAAACAAACAACCAATAATCATAATCTTTTCAATACATTAATATACTATATGCAAAGATGCAAAGATGAAGTCTTGATGATTCTGAAATGATTGGGTTTAGAGGCTGATTAGGGTTAAATTAAGGAAACCAATGTTAAGATTAGCTGTCAAAGGTTTACAAGGTTCCAAATGTCTCAAAATATCAGAACGATATCAAGGTTGCGACTGGTTCGCTCAAAAACAGCGAACGTCTTTAGGTCGACATTCGGTTCAAAGCATCGACATAGTGTTGATGAATGTTAGAGGGGTCATCTCAACTTGTGGTAGTAGAATAAAATGTAGATCACAACTCTACAAATTTAGTGGACAAAGTGGATTTCAAATTACACAACCAGAAGTGGGTGAACAAGGTCAATGCCACTGGCTGGCAAGCTCTGGCATAGAGCTGACAATGCCAAAAACTAGGGCTTAGCATAACTTTTGATCTGGAGCTCCAAATGATGCACCACTTTGTCTGGGAGGTAGGCATTGATAATAGGAATAAATCATTCAATAGGATCTAGGGCTGAAAATGGCTGGAAAGCAAGAAATTTGATGATGAACTGAGATGAACTGGTTGCACTGGAGCAGTTCTGGACAAGATCTTGGCATGGCTGTAACTTCCAATCTAGGCCGATCTAGGTGTCGGGCTAGAAGACAAAAATACTCAGGAGACTAGGGCACATCTAAATGACAAGGTTTCGAGGGCTGAAATGGCCGGGATCACTTTTCCGATAATCGTCGCCGGAGAAGAGACACTGCCAGTTGGGGGTTTCTGCTACAGGCCGAGAGAACTAAATTCCTTGCTTGGAGAGTATGTAGGAGGTAAAAGAAAACTTCTGGTAACATCAAATTGACCGGAGGATCACTGGAGAAGTCTGGCGACGATCGCCGGTTTTCTGGTGAAGCTCGGTTTAGGGAAAAGCTTCGAATGATGTTTAATTAGGGATTCTAAGCTTACAGGCTAGCTCGAAATAACCCACTGAGCAATTTTGTTTACAGGATCAAGGGCTAATTCGGGGTAAATTGGCCAGCATTGCCGGAACAGGGCATCTTCGACTTTCAGCCATTTCCGGCGATCATCGGTGTTAGAGTCCACCGGAGAACAATTAAATGCTATCACACAGAGAGGATGAGTAGGGGAACTCACTGATGTTGTTAATTTGGCAGGAAATTAAGTGTAGAGCGCTGGCACCGTGAGCCTCCTCGACGGCTCGCCGGAGAAGAAAATGAAAACAGCAAATTCTGGAACTTGGCTGGTTTCTGGTGAAGTGTGGAGAAGCTGCTGCACACAGTAGGGTTTAAATAGGCCAGGCGAAGATGACGAAGGGGAACAACGAAGTGATTGACTGCTGGTGATGAGGTTGCTTGCGTGCTGGACATCAGCGGCGAAGACACAGCGAAGAACGGTGATGCGACGGCGACAAGCCTTCAGCTGATCACAATGTCGCTTCATCGGGACCTGGCGAAGCTTGTAGCAAGCGGTGGCGACAAGTACTGGCGCGGCGAGGCTACGTGGCGATGGATTGCTGACAAAGTTGCTGCTGATCGCGCGCGGGAGCAAACGCTGGTCGTCGACGTAGCAACGACGCTGCCACGGTGACGGCTGAGGCAAGGACACGTGCGTACTGGCATGCACGGTCACAAGTGCGGCGAAGCTTGGCCGGCGGCGAACGTGCACGGCGCAAGAACCCACGGCGAGTCCTGGTCGCGTACAGCAAACGGCCTGGTCGAATGCTGCTGTTGACCTGGTCGAAAATGGATTCATTTGCAATTTCAATTCTTTGAGTTTTGGACTGATCTGTAAATCTAATGATTCGGAAGGTCTGTTCTGAATTTGATTCTGCTATTTTGGCAATCTTTATTCCACAGATGATTTGGCAAGGATTGAAAATAAAATTTGGCACATTTGGATAGCTTTTGATACAAACTGAAAATAGGGTAATTTAGGGTAAATTAGATTTGAGTTTTGTCGATTTCGAATTCTGGCATTTAGGGTTCGATTTTGATATCTGCACAGAAGAGAAACTTGTGGCAAATAGCAATTAGGAAAGATCTGCTGAAGAAATTCTGAATTTAGAGTTAATCTGGAGATTTTAGTCTTTTTAGGTTTTCAGATATCAGATAAGGACTAATTTGCGATAAGTCTTGGACTGATTTGTGAAAAAGGTTTAGATGATAAAATCTGGCTGTCAACTTTTTAGATTAAGGTATTGACATACCCATGATCATATTCCAGAAATAATCTGGTCTGAACTTGGTCAAGATTCGGATTAAATCTGGATTCTGAAACTTAGGGTATTTAAGTAATATAAGGTATTTCTGTTTTCGAAAACAGAAGGAGTTGATAATTCTGGGAGTTAGAGATAGAATTGGATCTAGGTTCTGAAGACTTTTAAGTTCAGAGTAACTGATAGATCACATCTGAACAATCTGATCTTAATTTGAGGTCATAGGATAGATTTTGGAGATTTTAGGGCTTGAGATAGAAACTGATCTGGCTAATACTATAGATACATGCATGCATGCTATTGAAGAAAAAGAAATTTTCACCCCCTAACTCAGGGTGTTACATTTTCCTACGCTGGGGACTAACCCCGCGCTGGGAGCTGTCCTTATGCTCGGGCCTTACCCTGCGCCGGGAGCTCTCCCCGCGCCAAGGCCTTACTTCACGATGGGGTCTTTCCCCACGCCGGGGCCTTGCACCACACCGGGTCCTTACCCCGTGCCGAGAGCACTCCCTGCACCGGGGCGTTACCCCGTGCCAGGAGCTTTCCCCACTCTGGGGCCTTACCTCGAATTGGCAGCCTCCCTCGAGTCGAGGGCTCTCCCTGGCCTCGCACCGCAGATGGTTTCCAGTGCGTCCAAACCGGCTCCTAGGCCAGCGGTTTCCACTACGCTCGGGACGGCCCCAGCGCCTGCAGTGAGCCTCCCCCGTGAGGGCTCTCTCGCACCAGCTCCCGAGGCCATCGTGGAGACACGCCCGACGCCTGGCCTTGCCCACATGCCGACAACGTCCTCCGGATCGGCGGCCGATGCGCATCAGCTCCCTCCTTCCCTGGGGCCGCCCCCGAGGGCTACCCCGGTGGATCAAACCCGACTCACTCGAGAAGAGGTAGAGCACATGCGTGTCGTTAAGCCTAGCGGAGCTCCCTCCTTGCACAGGCCGGGGATACACCCCCGGGCCAACCAAGGAGGGAGGCCAGTCGACGAAGCCACCGCTTGCTCTGGGGGCACCTGGAAGTTCGAGAAGTTAGATCCAACACTAAGGAGAAGAGGCGCTACCACCGTCCGGGCTAACTGCTGGGGCCTCTCCCTGACTCCGATAACGAGCGCGTCTCCCCTGCAAGGGGGGACAACGACCGGGAACCTTCTCAGGGAGTTGAGGGGGCCAATCAGCCATTGTGCCGTCGGCTCCGACGCGTTCGATGGCTAAAGCCATATCACCCGCCGTGCATGAAGCACTACAATGGTGAGGCCAATCCTTATGAATTTGTGTAGGTGTACTCCACGGCCATCTCAGCGGCTGCGGGGGATGAGACGGTGCAATGCAATGTCTTCCCCCTCTACCTTACCGGAATCGCCCGCTCATGGTTTTCCAACCTGAGGGCCGGTTCCATCATGTCCTTCGCACAGCTCTAGCATGAGTTCTGCACAAACTTCTAGGGGAACTATATGCATCCCCTGGGTTCATCAAAACTATACACCATGAAGCAGAAGACGGGGGAGACCATCCAGAGCTTCTTCAAGCGCTTTGCTCAGGTCAAGAGCAAAGTGGCGCACGTCCCCGACTCTACAGTAATCGAGGCGTGCAAGAGCGGGATCCTCCCTGGGGAGTTCCACCGGAGGCTTTCCAGGAGCTGCCTCTCGTCTGCTGATGAGCTCTTCAACATACTTGAAAAGTACGCAAGGGCAGAGGAGGACGACCTCTGGAAGGGGAACCAAGGGGTCTCCCCCCTCCCAAAGAGGGACGCTGGGGACTCATCCCACAAACGTCTCAAGGGGGGACATCGCAATGAGTCAAGGCCGTCAAGGCCTCGATGCATCTTCATTCTTGAAGACGGAGGCGGCTCTCGCAGAGCTGATTGGGGCAACCGCCCCTCCCCTAAGTCAAAAGGAGGGCGAGGCCAGCCCTCCCGTGCCCGGGACAATCTTGCCCAGGGAAGCAATGAGGATGGGGCCAACTTATGGTGCGTGTTCCACTAGTACACTTCCCATGCCACTCGAGAATGTAACGCGCTTCGTTAGCACTTCGCGGCATTCCTTGAGCAACACGGGTAGAGGGGATAGAGACCTGCCTTGCCCCATCAGTCGGCACAGGCGGCCCTCCCCGCTCCCTATGGGGGACACCGGGTGCTGGCCCAAGAAAGGGGTTGAACCGATGAGCCCACTTCCCAAAACTCACAGAGACATGTCCCCTGACTTGGGGGAGATGCTGTCCGCAAGCTCCATGCTGGACCCTCAAAGCGAGACCCTTCCCGTTAGGATGCCCTAACTTAGAGGATGCCCTCCCTGAGAGGATGCCCTCTCCGTGAGGATGTCTGCACTCGGCCCCCAGGTCTCTCTCTCCCCCTCTCGCGCTTCATGGGGGGGGAGGCGTTGTATCAATTTACTTAATCAATTCAAATTAGTCTCCCCCCTATGAATCGTCTTTTGCAGGGTGTATTTTTTCACCGCCTCCAAGGCGATGCCCTCCCTGTGAGGATGCCCACCTAGTCAGGATGCTCTTCCGGGGTGTTGAGGGAAATCTCCATCCAGTAGATCCCGGTGATATGCGCCCCAGTGGTGGGTGTCCCCGCGTCCCGGGCGCCACCACCGTCCTGGCGAGAGGTGTCCCGGTGACGGGTAGCCCCGTGCCCCGGGTGCCACCACCGTCTCGGTGAGAGGCGTCCCAGTGAAGGGGCATCCCCGCGTCTCGGGCGCCGCCACCAGGGTGCCACCATCCCAGTGAAAAGCACCCCGGTGGCGGGTGTCCCCGCGTCCCGGGCGCCACCACTGTCCCGGTGATATCCACCCCAGTGTCCCGCATCCCGGGCGCCACCACCATCCCGGCGAGAGGCGTCCCAGTGACGAGTATCCCTGGGTATCCCCCTGCCCCTAACGCTGCCACCGTCCCGATGAGAGGCGTCCCTGTGGGACCCTCCTTTGAGGAATCCCGTGGCAACCGCCCAGGTGGATTGCGCACAGGTAGGTTCATCACAAGCTCACAACAACAGGATTCACTTTAAACAATAAGGCAATTAGATAAAACAAGTACAAGGTCACGAGGACCACTATTACAATATCATAATGCCAAGGATGGCATTAATTAAAGTTGATACAAAAGTAGAGAGTTTTTCAAAATCAAGAATCGGTATCGAAGTACCGAACACAGAAAAACAACACAAAAGCAACCACAAAGGTCTTCACTTCCTTCTGCAGCGGCTCTGGAAGGGCTTCCTCCACATCGGACTCAACTTGGCTCGTGACCCTCCTGGAAGCTCAAATCGTCTGGAAAGGCTCCTTCCTCTTCTTGGTGCTCAAGGCTAGGGGAATCGGGATCCTCGAATCCTTTCTTCTGAATTTATTTGTAAAGGCAAGGGTGAGCATGTTTTTACACAATGCTTAGCAAGTCTCGTTACAAGAATGCAGGTATATAGATGAGGAGTGATCAAGAAAAGGGCTTAAGTCTTATAATCATAACTAGTATAGATTTCAATTCTTTGATTTCTTAAATAAGAGTTTTATTTTCAACAGCAGGGTTTTGGAAATCTTATAATAGACTTTAAGAAATTGTTATGTGATGGTCTCCCATGAGTCATCACTTTTATCAACCCATATTATGAAAACATTCCAAATATTTACTTGTGCTGAACCACATGGATAAATCCACCACGAACATACTCCATGACCTGGGAGTACAGAGTATCCGATACTTTTCTTACACTTTGCAAAGGTGTACCTCTTTTTAAATCCACTTCTTCACTCGGCTTTCAAGTCGGATCAGCTCCACGCGACTTATACGCATGTGACAAGGCCGAGATCACACAACGCTTTTGCAGTATAGTATTAACAGTATCCCCGCCCGGTAAATAGACAATTAAGTCTCAAGTACCGTTGTGGGTCCTACCCACTGCCTTACTTCCTAGCCTTTGGCCTATGCTCCCGCAGGACACATAACCTTGGTCTGTCCATGCGAGACATTTGACCGTCACGATTACAACCGCGCACGGCTTAATCGGAGGCATAGGGCGTCTTCCTTCTTTCCACCTTTTCCTCTCATGCTTTTTCTGAACTCACATCACTCACAGACGAACTGCGCCCAACCAGTTTCTCCACGCGAGAAACCTGACCGACAAACCATGCAGGGAACTGCTAATACCAAAAAGCTACTAAGTCGTGCCTGTCCCATACCAGGCAAGTGGTTGGTACGTTTTCATGCCGCATAGAGGCACAACACAAGGTTCTAGTCCTTACGAATTGATAGTGAGGAGCCATCCACATTCCCTGGTGCGCACCGCACCCTCTCCATACAAACCAATCCTCACTATCAATTCTAAATTTGTATTTTCTTTCACAAAAAAGGGTTTCCAAACATGTTTTTCACATAAGCGACCATTTGATATTTAGCATAAGTTTCCAAGCATAAGCATAATTCTAAGCATATATCCTAGGGTGACAAGGATGCATGGGTATTCAATCACAAGAGGGGTTTCACAATCATTTAGGTTATATCTAACCACATTATTTGAACATACTCTCATTTGAAAATAAGGCATGCATATACTTTGAAAACAACTAATATACTTCATTTGAAAATATTAGGCGAGACATGATCAAGGGGTTGAGACTTGCCTTGCACTGCTGGGTCTAATTACTTGAACGAAACCTCGAAGACTTCTTCCGCTCCTTCAACTTCGGGCACTGCGGCGGACACAAGCAATACAACACATACGCTACATAAGCATACATAAAATAGTTGCAATAGAAAATAATAAGTAAATATATCATGCATGCAAGGGAAAAGATTTGGACAAAGTCACTTGGGTGCTGGTCGATGAGATGGGCTCAAAAGAAGTTGAATGTCAAGGCCGACATTCAGTCCACGGCAAGACATAGCCATAAGTTGGTCTTAGGTAGGTTTTCTGGAGAAGTGGCTGAAGAGAAAGATGTAGAACACAACTCCAGGAATCTAGGGGACAAAGTGAAATTCCTATTGCTCAAACAGAAGGGGTCAAACAAGGCTAATGCCAGTGGCTGACATGCACTGACATAGTGCAGACATTGCCAAAAACTAGGGCAAAGCACAACTTTTGATACAGGGCTCCAATTGATGCACAACTTTGTCTGGGAGGTAGGCATTGATAATAGGAACAAAATACTTAACAGGATCAAGGGCTGAAAGTGGCCGGAGGGCGGCCAAATCTGGTGATGAACTGCAGTGGCGACACGGCACAGACACAGCTCTGGACCAAATCTTGACAAGGGCATAACTCACAATCTAGGCAGATCCAGATGTCGAGCTAGTGGAAGAAAATGCTCAGGGAGGTGAGGCAAAGCTAAGGGACAAAGTGGTGTCGGCTGAATCGGCCGGGAAGCAAACTCCAGTGAACTGTGCCGGAGAAGAAGACACCGAATTGGGGATTCTCGATACAAGGCAAAAGAGCTCAATTCCAAGCTTGAGAATGATCTCTAGGGCACAACAAGGCTGCTGGAGGGGTTAATTTCACTGGAGGATGGCCGGAGAAGCTCGGCGGTGAGGTCCAGCGAACTGATGAAGTTCCAAATCGGGATTTCTTCGATTTGAGCACAATTGGGGATTTTGATTCCACAGGCTTGCTCTACTAAGCTCACTGATCAACTTCTTCTACGGAATCGAGAGCTAATTTGGAGAGAATCGAACGGCATTGGGGAAACAGGGCAAATCGGGAATCCGGCGATCACCGGCGATGGGGATCGATCTGGTGCAATTGGGAGCTATGACACAGAGAGGGAGAAGAGGGGAACTCACCAATGGCTTTGGATTGGAGATTGCGGCTGTGAAATGGGCTAGCACCGTGAGCTCTCTCACTGGCTCGCCGGAGAAGAAGACATTCACGGCGGTGCTGGGGAGTTTGGTGGATTTCTGGTGCTGGAACATGAAGCAAAGCACTTAGGAGTATTTATAGGCTAAGAGGCGGAGCTAGCGAGTGGGAATCCGACAACAAGGCTTGTGCCGGGGAGAAGCTTTGTCGGGCGAAGGCGCAATAGCGGCGACGACGACGTGCCGCCTTCCGGCCACGTCGCCTTCCGCCCGGGGACATTGCCTACGGGGCATATCCCGAGCGCCGCCATTTGCCCGGGGACATTGCCTCTAGGGCATGTCCCGGGCGCCACCTTCCGCCGGGGGCCGTGCCCTCCGGTGCCTGCCCCGGGCGCCGCCTTCCGCCCAGGGACGTGGCCTCCGATGCCTGCCCCGGGCGCCACCTTCCGCCCGGGGACATTGCCTCCGGGGCATATCCAGGGCGGCGCCATTCGCCTGGGGACGTGGCCTCCGGTGCCTGCCCCGGGCGCCGCATTCCGCCCGGGGACATTGCCTCCGGGGAATATCCCGGGCGCCGCCATTCGCCCGGGGACGTGGCCTCCGGTGCCTGCCCCGGGCGCCGCCTTCCGCCCCGGGGACATTGCCTCCGGGGAATATCCCGGGCGCCGCCATTCGCCCGGGGACGTGGCCTCCAGTGCCTGCCCCGAGGCGCCGCCATTCGCCCGGGGACATTGCCTCCGGGGCATATCCAGGGCGGCGCCATTCGCCTGGGGACGTGGCCTCCGGTGCCTGCCCCGGGCGCCGCTATTGCCTCCGGGGAATATCCCGGGCGCCGCCATTCGCCCGGGGACGTGGCCTCCGGTGCCTGCCCCAGGGGCCGCCTTCCGCCCGGGGACATTGCCTCTGGGGCATATCCCGAGCGCCACCATTTGCGCGGGGACATTGCCACCGGTGCAAGTCCCGGGCGCCGTCTTTCGCCCGGGGACGTGGCCTCTAGTGCCTCCCTGAGGCGCCACCATTTGCCCGGGGACATTGCCTCCGGGGCATATCCCGGGCGCCGCCTTCCTCCCGGGGACATTGCCTCCGGGGCTTATCCCGGGCGCCGCCATTTGCTCGGGGACATTGCCTCCGGTGCATGTCCCGGGCGCCGCCTTTCGCCCGGGGACGTGGCCTCCGGTGCCTGCCCCGGGCACCACCATTTGCCAGGGGACATTGCCTCCAGGGCATGTCCCGGGCGCCGCCTTCCGCCCGGGGACGTGGCCTCCGGTGCATGCCCCGGGCGCCGCCTTCCACCGGGGCATATCCCGGGCGCCGCCATTCGCCCGGGGACGTGGCCTCCGGTGCATGTCTCGGGCGTCGCCACATGTCCTGGGACATGGCCTCCGATGCCTGTCCCGGGGATTGTCGCCCTTCTAAAGGTAAAGTCTTTAGTTCTTGATCACGAGCAGGTCACGCGAGGAGCGCCTCGGGATTTAGCGGCCACCTGTCAAGCATCCGAGGAACCTGAACGGGAGAAGGACGTTGCTACCCCTCAATCCGACGGTGGTGTCCGGGGTAGTTTAGTCTTTTTGGCTCTTTTTGGGGCTATAAATAGCCCTTGTACCCCCTGTTGTAAGAACAAGTGATTCATTATTGCTAGAATAGCCAAACTCACAGGAGTGCTCCGGAAGCCTCCCCCCGAGGGAGCCTCCCCAGCCGACTCCGGTCGGGAGCACGCCAACAGGACTAGGGCCCCTACCGGGACCCGAACCTGTATAAATCCTCGTGTCACTTGTTGTGTTTGTCCGGCGGGGGAGGACCAGTCACCCGGTCAACCCGTGTCGCGTTTTCTTTGCTAGGATCGTCCACAAAACCTGCCGAGGTATTCGCAATATCACGACAGTTGGCGCCGACCGTGGGGACTCATGACAAGACGCCATGGCTCCCCCAAGAACAAGGGCCCGCGCCTTTCCCGGTGACGCCGGCCTCGGAGAACCGGCGCCGCCTGTCCGGGACACGACTGTCCCGGCGCTTCCGCCAGGAGGCGGCCAGACCCAGGTGCCGCCACCCACCTTCCCTCTTAACTTAGGTGCTTCTACCTCCGGGTCGCTCCCGGTGACCGCGGGAACCTCGGCCGAGACCGGTCTCCCCTCGATGACTCCCTCGGCTCTCCGGGACGCCCTGCTCGAGGCTTTAGTGGAGGGCCAGCTCCGCGCCCAGCGCTCTATGGATGAGCTGCTCCGCGTGTTGACGCGGCCACCAGCCCCCACATATGCGCCGTGTCGCGCCCCGAAACTGGGACAACGACTACTCCTGTAGAGACCTAGCTCGCTGCAGCTAGTCCCATTCTCACAAACCTTTGACTTCCCAGGATAAGTCAAACACAGGAGTATATTACATTGCAACAGAGCACTCACAAAATATTAAGCAGTGTGGCTTGCTGGCCTTAATATTACATAAAGAGGATTACAATGCCTACAAGGCATTCAGGGTTTAGCAAAATATTTAACTACGCAGTAGAAGATAGGTGACCCTCCCACAAAAGAAGTTGACGGCAGAACAACACACTTCAGGGTTCTGGCGGAACTGATTCTCCTCCTTCTGGATCCACGTAGTACTCCGTGCCATCATCTTGATCAAAGTAGGCTCCATCTATTGAGTTGAATGTTGCAAGGGTGAGCACTTACGTACTCAACAAGTCATAGGTAAGAGTAGATACATATAGTAGTGATGATATGAACCTAGACTAGTCAAGAATTATGGATATTTGTAAAATAATCTTTTCCTTTCTCATCTCATCTTATGGCAGCACTTTTTATAATATAACATCATTATTCATGTTCACTAGATTATAGTACTACCGTGACACGTCGACACACGACAGCCCACGGCAGCACTCCTTATCATGACAACACATGTCATTTGGGTAATCTTGATTTAAACATATTTTATTTAGAAAATAGTACTTGTGTCACACCCCGTGGATTTAATCCACCGCAGCAGACTCCTATAAACCCGGGAGCTCGGAGTATTCGAATACGTTTTTAACTCTGCAGAGAGGTACCAATTTACCCGCAAGATATTCCACTTTCAAACCTTTCCTATCATAACAAAATAATTGGACCCCTGACTCACTTCATACTGTGAGCGGCAAGGTGGAAATAACAAGAACTTTTGTTATGTTTTACTCACAATTCACCCCCGACCCTGTGGCTCTCAGCGAGGCACAGTTGTGGCAGGTTGTATCCAAACCTCCACCCCTTTGCTTATTCCCATTACTGGGTCAGCGTGCTTGATCACCTTCAGTGATATGTGTGGGAGCCGTGCTCCGTGTTTATCGTGCATCACTACACATCTCATGCAGGGGTTTCATGTGCGATCCACATAATTACTTGTTCAGGCCTATCCCATACCAGACTTGCGGTTAGCACGTTGTTCATGCCACTAGACGCACAACACAAGGTTCTAGTCCTTATATGCCAGTGACCAGACCATCCACAACCCTGCACCTTCAGTGCCTGCATTCCTTTGCAGTCTAGCACCTCCAGTGGTACAGCCATCCATACCATTTTTCTGGTCACGGCTAGGGGTTTTATTTCATGAATATAAGTATATAAATACATGTAATAGTTCATGGCTCAAAACTTGTTTATTTCACATTTCACAGATAACCAGTCTAGTACTGCCAATTCATAAATCAACCATTCTCAATCTTTCACATGCAATATTGCCTATATTCAAGGTTATGTTTTAGCAACATTTAAAATATAGGTTCAAGATGACCAAGGATATGACTTGCCTTCCGCGTCGTAAAATACAGCAGTTGACGTCGGATCCGCAGTGAAGTCGTCGAACTCGGGCTCTTGATCAGCTCTCCAATCAAACAAACAACCAATAATCACAATCTTTTCAATACATTATTATACTATATGCAATGATGCAAAGATGAAGTCTTGATGATTCTGAAATGATTGGGTTTAGAGGCTGATTAGAGTTAAGTTAAGGAAACCAATGTTAAGATTAGCTGTCAAAGGTTTACAGGGTTCCAAATATCTCAAAATAGCAGAATGATATCAAGGTTGCGACTGGTTCGCTTAAAAACAGCGAACGTCTTTAGGTCGACATTCGGTTCAAAGCATCGACATAGGGTCGATGAATGATAGAGGGGTTATCTCAACTTGTGGTAGTAGAAGAAAATGTAGGGGACAACTCCACAATTTCAGTGGACAAAGTGGTTTTCAAAATGCACAAACAGAAATGGGTAAATGTAACATCCCAAATTTTGCCATCTCTTTAGCTTGTCAGCCGGTTTATGTTCATTGGATTCTTGGATGTCTCAACCCCATTTTGATCTTTATCTCAGAATTATGATCTCAGGTGTGCCACCACCTTAATTTAAAAAGTTGGCAACCAAACTCCACCTTTCAGACCATTTTCTCTTTTTAGTCCAAAAGCATTGCGGATTAGTCCTTTTTAGATTTGTCAGAAGCTCAAAAAGACCAAAAGTCTCAGACCATCTCCAAACTTTGATCTGATTCAGTGAATATCTCCCATTCACTATTCTAGACATTTTTCTCTTCAGGAAGAATTCCAAAAACTGAACCGAAACCTTAGTTTCAGCCTCGCCAAAGTTTCAAACCCTAATTACCCAGTTTACCCTAATTACCCTGTTTTCGATTTTTGTCAAAACCACCAGATCTTGTTGGATTTCACCATTTTCCTACTGGATAAGTCCAAATGAATTAGTAGCACTCACCTGCAAAACCAGAACTCAGATCAGCCCCTTAGATCTCCATATTTGCAAATAGGCCCAAGATCCCGAAAGAAAACCTTGCAGATTAGTCCAAATCCCTTGCAGTTCAGTCCAAGCATTACAACCAGGCCCCTGTGCCATTTTCGACCACGACCAGAGCTCTAGCCGTTGCGACCAGAGCCTCGCCACCTCGCCTCGCCGCAGGACTCGCCGCCGACGAAGTCTCGCCCGCAGCCACCGTCACCGCCACGTAGAGCCACCTGTGCGCAACCGCGCCGCCACCGTGGAGCAACCTCAGCGCGCCTTGCCGTGATTCTCCCGCGCGCGCGTGCTCCAGCAGCAGCAAAGCAACGCCACGTTGCAGCCATGCCGAAGCCAATGATCTCGTCGCCCTGCTCCAGCCCGATTTCGCGTGATTCTTCTTCCCTGGCTCAATCTTTGCCGCGTCCCGACGTCGTCTCGAAGCTTTCTCCGGTGTCGGCCACAAATCCCGCCCGATATGCTTCAACTCCCGAGCTCAGCGCATCGCCTATATAAGCTCCCTCCCTTGCCCAGAATCACTTCGCACCACCCCGTAGCTTCATTGCTTCAACCATAGCACCAGAGAGTAGCAGCTTCCTCAGCGCCGCCGTGAACGGTTTCTTCCCCGGCGAGCCACCTCAGGAGCTCACGATGCCAGCTTCGCTCGAAGCTCCTTTCTTCAATCCAAGACCACCAGTGAGTTCCTCTCGCTCCCCTCTCCGTATCATAGCATTTAATTGGCCCCCGGTGAACCCTAACGCCGGCGATCGTCGGAAAAGCTCAAATGCCCTGTTTCTTCAATGTTACTCGATTCGATCCGAATTAATCCTCGTGCCAGTGGTGAAAGATGTTTAGTGCAAACCTTTGAGCAAGCCTACGAACTTGGATTTTGAAATTGAGCTGAGATTGTAGCTTTCCCGTAGATTGCGCGCCACCAGCAAACCGGCTCACGCTGCCAAGCTTCTCCGGCCATCCACCGGTGGATTTAACCCCACCAGTAGCCTTCACACCTCACCCTCTCACTCCCTGAGCAAAGAATCAAGCTCAAAGTCGCTGAATCGAAAACGCCCAATTTAGGAGTCGTCTTCTCCAGCACCAGTCGCCGGAATTTCTCCCCGGCCGATCTAGCCCCACACACTTTGTCCCTTAGATAGATCTCGGTACCCTGAGCAAAATTGTCTACTAGCTCGATCCCTGAATCGACCTGAATCAGAAGTTATTTCAATGCCAAGATCACTGTCCAGTAACTCAGGCCACCGTGTTTGCTCACCGAATTTGGCCACCCTCTGGCCACTTTCTGCCCTCGAGCCTGTTGAGAGTTTTGTTCCTGTTGCTAAGGCCTAACCCCCAGACAAAGTGGTTCATCAATTGAAGCCCTGGATCAAAAGTTATGCCATGCCCTAGTTCCCAGCCATGTCCAGCACTATGTCAGTGCATGTCCAGCAGTGGCATTAGATGGTTTATACCTGTTACACTTGAGCAATTGAAATGCCACCTTGTCCATTAGATTCCTGGAGTTAATCTCTACAACTTTCTCTACTGTAACTTCTCCAGAAAACCTACCTAAGACCAACTTAAGGCTATGTCAATCCGTGGACCGAATGTCAGCCTTTCGACATTCAACCCCTTTCGAGCCCATCTCTTCAATCAGCATCCAAGCAACCTTGTCCAAACCTTTCCCCTGCATTCATGACATATTTTACGTATCATTTCCCGATAAAGGCTATGTTCTGTATGCTTATGTAGTGTATGTGCGTATTATCTGTATCCGCCATGGAACCAGACGTTGAAGGAGCGGAAGAAATCTTCGGAGAATTACCCAAGTAACTAGACCCAACATTGCAAGGCAAGTCTCAAACCCTTGATCATGTCTTACCTGCTATTTTGAAATGAAGTATGTTAACTGTTTTCCAGTATATGCATGCCTTAGATTCAAATAAGAATTATATTTCAATAAAATGACTAGATATGACCTAAATGATCGTAAAGCCCCTTTTGACATTGAATATCCCTGCACCCTTGTTACCCTAGATTATCATGCTTAGGCTATGCTATGCTTAAAGATTAAATGATAAATGTTGAATGGTCACATATGAGAAAAGCATGTTCAAAACCCCTTCTTGTGAAAGAAAATGTGATTGGAATCGATAGTGAGGATGGTTTGATTGGATGGTGCTGTGTGCGCACTGGGAATGTGAAAGACTCCTCACTAAAGATTCATACGGACTAGAACCTTGTGTTGTGCTTCTATGCGGCATGAAAAACGTACCAACCACCTGCCTGTTTATGGGACGGGCGCAACTTAGTAGCTCTCTTTAGTGTTAGCTTTTCCCTGCAATGGTTGTCGGTCCAGTTTCTTGCGAGAACTGGTGGGCCGCAGAAGGCCATGAGTGATGTGAGTTCAGAAAAATCATGAGAGGAAACGGTGGAAAGAAGGAAGACGCCCTAAGCCAGATTAAGTCGTGCGCGACTGTAATCAAGAGAGGCTATGTGTCTTGCGAGAACATAGGCCCAGGCTAGGAAGTAAGGCAGTGGGGAGGACCCACAACGGTACTTGAGACTTAACTGTCTATTTACCGGGCAGGAAAATAGTTAATACTAGGACTGTAAACTGTTGTGTCACTTCAGCCTTGTCACATGCGTAAAAGTCGCATGGAGTTGGCCTGACTTGAAAGCTGAGTGATTGGTGGATTAAGGTGGTACACCTTTGCAAAGTTTAAAAAGTATCGGATACTCTGAGCTCCCAGGTCATGGAGTCTGCGCGCTGTGGATTCTATTCACGTCGATGCAGCACAAGTTGCTTTTGGAAAGTTCTTCACAAAATTTGAGTAAAGTGGTGACTCATGAAAGACCGCCACACACAACATTTCAGAAAATCTAGCTTAGGATTTTAAAAGCCCTGCTTTTGAAAACAAAGGTCTTTTCTTCAAAATGAGAGTGAAAATCTACTCTATTACTATATATATAAAACCAAGACCCCTTTTCTTGAAAACCCCTCATCTATGTATCTGCATTCTCATAACGGGACTTGCTGAGCATTGTGGAAAATATGCTCACCCTTGCCTTTACAAACAAATTCAGAAGAAAAGATTCAAGGATCCCGATCCCTTTAGCCTTGAGCATCGAGAAGAGGAAGGAACCTGTCCAGAAGATTTGAGCTTCTAGGAGGGTCATGCGCCAAGTTGAGTTCGATGTGGTAAAGGCCCGAGCCAAACCGCTGCAGAAGGAAATGAAGACCTCTGTTATTGCTTTCGTATCATTGTTTTTGATTCTTGATTTATGCAAAACTCTCTACTTTGTATCAACTTTAATTAATGCCATTCTTGGCTTTATGATAATGTAATACTGGTCCTCGTGACCTTGTACTCATTCTATCTATTTGACTTATTGTTTAAAGTGAATCCTGTTGTTGCGAGCTTGTGATGTACCTTTCTGTGTGCAATCCACCTGGGCGGTTGCCATTGGAATCCTCAAATGAGGGTCCCACAGAATCTGGTATCAGAGCAAAAGGCTCGACTGTAGGACGTGACCCTTCTATAGACATTGGCGTCCCTAGAACAAAATCGTTAGGGTATTTGACTAAAATCTATTTGCGAAAATCTAATTTGTCTAAGAAAAATATATTATGTAGTTATTCTTTTTGATTATTTGAAAAAGCTTTAAACATTATTTCCAACTTTTAGGTATTTTTGCGTTATGTCCCCTTAGACAGCTTTCGTGCTTCAGTAGTAGTCTACGAAATCCCAGAACATGAAATTGGACCTGATGGACGCAGATGAAGATCAGGAAGACTCGGAAGAGGTAGAGCCTTATGATTCTTCCAATACCGACGTGTGATCTCAGACTTTCCCTGGTTTAACCTTTTGTGCCTAACCACAACAGACATTAGATCTTTTGTGTAGAAGTTGCTTGTCTTGATGTGTGTTGATTGCTAAACATTCCTATAAGCCGTAGAAGCAAAACTATGTATTTTATAAAAATATAATTTATGAAAAACATCTTGCACTTTCCAATCCCTGTCTCATGGATCGATCTCAGTTTTCCACTTGTGCCCTATCTATGTTTCCGTCCGAATCAGCAATCAATTCTTTGACCGCTTGTTAGAGAAGACGAAGATCTCATGATAGAAAACCCGAGGAAGATACCAGTAACATGAGGATTACATCTGGAAACAGAGACTGTACCAACCACAATCAACCCGGATTGTCATCTGTTATGCCACAAGGAGGAAACGTCAACGATATACAGATTTGAATAGAGCAAAATAGACAGCAGGCAATGTCAGTGCAGAACCAGATCTTAGAGCATTCTAATCCAATCCAATCCCCTAGAGCTAGAGTGCCAATCAAATCCATCTGTAGAAATATTGCCTTCTGTATCGGCAACCTAGAATTCCTGGCAAATTTGCTAGTTCTGAATCTTCAAGAGTTAGACATCATTCTTGGAATGGACCGGCTAGCAAAACATAAAGGCCAGATAGATTGCGAGAAGAAGACCGTCACTTTAACCAACGCCGAAGAAGAAAAGAAGAAAAGAAAAGAAAAGAGGAAAAAGGAAATAAAAGAAAAGGAGAGAAAAGAGAAAAGAAAGATCTCCACTAATCGACCGTATGGACAGCTTGAACAGTGTTGAAGAGATCAAAGTAGAGGATGTCTCAGTAGTCAACGAGCACCTGTAAGTTTTTCCTGAAATAATCCCCTGGAATGCCACCAGACTGAAGTATAGAGTTTGCCGTCAAGTTGGAACCACAATCAGCCCCATGCGCAAGGAAACTTGCATGTATGGCGAATCAGGAATAGGAAGAGATGAGAAAGCAAGTGGAAGAATTGGAGAAAAAGGATTCATCAGAACAAGTTCTTTATCTTGGGGAACCTCAAATGCAAATGCAAATGCAAATGCAAATGCAAATGCAAATGCAATACAATGCAAATGAAATGCAATCAAATGCAATGCAATGCAACGCAATGAAATGCAATGCAATACTGTTTTTGGATAATGAACCCCAACGTAATGTTGTTCGCCAAGAAGAAAGTAGTCTGCGACTTTGTATCAACTACAGGAAGTTGAATACAAGTACCCTCTACCAAGGATCGATGATCTCTTTGATTAACTTAGAGGAGCGACAATAATTTCAAGGATCAACTTGAGATCCGGTTATCAACAACTGAAAATTAGAGATGTCCTAAAGACTGTATTCATGACAAGATATGGATTGTATGAGTTCATAGTGATGCCATTCGGACTAAGGAATACACCAGTAGAATTCATGAACCTGATGAATAAAGTTCTCATGGAATACCTAGACAAGTTCATTATTGTGGTTGTGGATGATATTCTCAATTTCTCTGAGATGGAAAAAGAGCATGTTCAGCATCTCAGACTAGTGTTAAGGAGGTTAACAGATCATTAATTATACGCCGAGATTGATAAGTGTGCCTTCTGGTTGAAGGATATTCCTTTCTTAGGCCACATCATTTCAGGTGAAGGAATATGCATGCATCTGTCAAAGACCCAAGCTGCATCAGCCAAATCTACAGTACCCAAGACCCACGACAGCCAAGTACCCGGCTTGTCACAGAAGCCACTATCAGCGTGATTATCCCCACACTGCTATCATTGTGGACGATTCGATCACCCCTAAGAGAGATCCCCTAGAGGAATTCGCCAGATCCAATAGCCAAGAGAAGTGAAGGTCAACGACACCTGCAGTTCAGACGCAAATCCCAATACAACAATATGGACAAAAAGCCCCAACTGCAAGAGAAAGATTTCCAACTAACCATAGAAGAGATCGAGGAAACCCAACACCAACTCAAGGTAGAATCAACTATGTCACATCAAAGGAAGAAGGAGGCCGTCAGACATAAATTTTTGCTATTTAAAGTAGACCGAATATGACGTGTCTAGTGTATCCTATCACTATCCAGTTTCCCGACTCTAGGATGTCAGTAAAAGTCAGTGTATAAAGGAGTAAAATTCAATATGAGCAGAAAGAAGTTCCCTGCTAAACTACTGGCACTAGAACTACTTGGTTGAGATGTTATATCTGGAATAGACTGGTTGTTAGAACATAACGGACAAATGGATTATGAGCGTAAGGCCATTACCCTTACTAGTCCTAATGGAAAAGAAGTTTTGTTCCAACCCTGAGAGAATGCTAGTAGAACACCCAACCCAAGGTCTGCACAGTTCGAAGAAGGAGGTGAACCAAATCCCCGAAGTTGGAGGATACCCGAACGTGTCACCAAAAGTACCCTGATCATGGTTTTGAGCTCAATGATAAATTGAAACCTGGACGGCACCCATATCATAAACGCCATATCAGACGTCAGTCAAGGACCAAGAGGAACATGCTGACCACCTATGAACAGTTTTGGATAAACTAAGGTAGTAATAATTTTATGCTACACGGGATAAGCGTGAATTCGGACACAGGAATTTCATTTTTAGGTCACCACATGACAGTCAAAGGAATACAAATAGATCGAGTTAAAAGTCGAGGCCGTAAAAGAATGAAAGCGACCAGAATCAGTGACAGAAGTCAAAAGTTTTCCTGAATTAGCTGAGCACTACTACCGATACATTGAAGGATTTTTCCAAGCTAGCCAAGCCGCCCACTAGCTTGTTGAAAAAGGATGTCCAATTTAAGTGGACAGAAGATTGTCAGAAGAGTTTCGAAGAATTGGAGCAAAGGCTAACAACTACACCAATTCTAGTACTCCCTGATAATAGGAAGAATTTTGAGATATGTTGAGATGCATCTAGGCGTGAGCTGAGTTGTGTCTTAATGCAAGGAGGAAGAACAGACGCATTTGCATCCAAGCAACTGCAGTCGCATGAGGAGAATTATCCTACCCATGATGTGAAGTTAGCAACAGTAGTTCATACACTCAAGAATTGCAGACATCACCTACTAAGGAATCAATGTGAAATCTACTCAGACCACAAGAACTTGAAGTATGTTTGCCCAGTAGAATTTGAACATGAGGCAATGTTGATGACTAGAGTTAAAAAAAAAAAAGAATTGTGGCCTAGACATGCATTACCATCCTGGTAAAGTTAATGTCATTGCAGACACTTTGAGCAGAAAGGTTTACTGCAGCACCTTTGTTGCACCAGAGTTAATGGAGGATTGCATCAGCAAATGATTGAATCAATAAATCAAAGTTCTGTGACCATATACATTGTCAGTTACACCAACCTTGGAAGAAGAGATTCGAAAATCATGAGGAAATGATTAAGGAATTCATAAGATCAAAGAGAATATGAGGATCGGAAAAGCAGTAGAATTTCGAGAAGATGAACAAGGTACGATTTGGCATGATAAAAGGACGTATGTTCCAGAGGTTAAGGAGATCGAGACACTAATTTTGAAAGAAGCTCATAACATCACCCCGGAAGTATTCGGATTTGAGGGATCAATTTTGGTAAAGTTGCATGGATAGAGATTGCCAAGTATATGGAAAAGAGTGACCCATGTTAGAGGATGAAGACCAAGCATCAAAGACTAGCAGGATTGTTACAGCCACTAACCATACTAGAGTGGAAGTGAGAAGAAGTTAGAATAAAACTTTATCACAGGACTTCCGAAGACTAAGAATAATTATGACTCTGTGTGGATGATCGTGAACAGACTAGCAGAAGTAGCGTACCTCATACTAGAGCAGATGACTTACAATGATGCCAAGTCAGCAGAAATTTACATGACTAGGATTGACACTACATGGTATACCCAAGAGGATTGTATCAGATCGTGGAAGCATGACCCACTACAAGATTTTGGAAAAGTCCGCATGAAACCCTAGAAACAAGGTTGAACTTCAGCACAGCTTACCACCCTCAGATTGGAAGATGGATAGAACTAGTGAATTAAATACCGAAGGATAAGCTGCAAGCATGTGTGCTCAAATATGGAATTTCATGAGAGTTATGCTTGCCATACACAAAACTCACCACACCAATAGTTACCATACTAGTTTGCAGACGTTCCCGATTGAGACTCTATACAGTTGCAAGTGTAGAATGTCGTTACATTGGTCAGAAGTTGGAAAAAAGCAACAAATCAGCTTAGGAATAGCTCAAGACGTAGGAACTCATGTACGAATTATTAAAGAGAAGCCGAAGACTGCACAGCCAAGACGAGAAGAGTTATGCTTATAACAACAGAAGAAGGAAAATTATCTTTCAAGAAAGCTGGATACATATATCTCAAGGCAACACCTTAAGAAAGAGTACGACAATTTAGGATGAAAGGAAAACTAAGCCCAAAATATGTTGGACCTTACAAGATTCTAAAGAAACAAGGAGGAGTAGCATACAAACTTTACTACTCGAATTAGCAGGAGTTCATGACGTATTCTTATTAAAGAAGTACCTAAAGAAGCCAACAAAACAGATATTTCCTAAGGAAGAAACCAGACTTGACATATCAGGATTACGCAGTTAAAGTATTAGAGGTCAGTGAAAGGAAATTGAAATCAAGGACCATTCGATTCTGCAGAAATTCAATGGAACAACCAATCAGGAGAAGAGTCAATATGGAAAAGGGAAGAGGGACTGCATCAATATTTCCCTTACCTATTTTCAGACCTACCAGAATCTCGAGGACGAGATTGTTTTAAGGAGGGTAGGTTGTAACATCCCAAATTTTGCCATCTCTTTAGCTTGTCAGCCGGTATATGTTCATTGGATTCTTGGATGCCTCAACCCCATTTTGATCTTTATCTCAGAATTATGATCTCAGGTGTGCCACCACCTTAATTTAAAAAGTTGGCAACCAAACTCCACCTTTCAGACCATTTTCTCTTTTTAGTCCAAAAGCATTGCGGATTAGTCCTTTTTAGATTTGTCAGAAGCTCAAAAAGACCAAAAGTCTCAGACCATCTCCAAACTTTGATCTGATTTAGTGAATATCTCCCATTCACTATTCTAGACATTTTTCTCTTCAGGAAGAATTCCAAAAACTGAACCGAAACCTTAGTTTCAGCCTCGCCAAAGTTTCAAACCCTAATTACCCAGTTTACCCTAATTACCCTGTTTTCGATTTTTGTCAAAACCACCAGATCTTGTTGGATTTCACCATTTTCCTACTAGATAAGTCCAAATGAATTAGTAGCACTCACCTGCAAAACCAGAACTCAGATCAGCCCCTTAGATCTCCATATTTGCAAATAGGCCCAAGATCCCGAAAGAAAACCTTGCAGATTAGTCCAAATCCCGTGCAGTTCAGTCCAAGCATTACAACCAGGCCCCTGTGCCATTTTCGACCACGACCAGAGCTCTAGCCGTTGCGACCAGAGCCTCGCCACCTCGCCTCGCCGCAGGACTCGCCGCCGACGAAGTCTCGCCCGCAGCCACCGTCACCGCCACGTAGAGCCACCTGTGCGCAACCGTGCCGCCACCGTGGAGCAACCTCAGCGCGCCTTACCGTGATTCTCCCGCGCGCGCGTGCTCCAGCAGCAGCAAAGCAACGCCACGTTGCAGCCATGCCGAAGTCAATGATCTCGTCGCCCTGCTCCAGCCCGATTTTGCGTGATTCTTCTTCCCTGGCTCAGTCTTTGCCGCGTCCCGACGTCGTCTCGAAGCTTTATCCGGTGTCAGCCACAAATCCCGCCCGATATGCTTCAACTCCCGAGCTCAGCGCATCGCCTATATAAGCTCCCTCCCTTGCCCAAAATCACTTCGCACCACCCCGTAGCTTCATTGCTTCAACCATAGCACCAGAGAGTAGCAACTTCCTCAGCGCCGCCGTGAACGGTTTCTTCCCCGGCGAGCCACCTCAGGAGCTCACGATGCCAGCTTCGCCCGAAGCTCCTTTCTTCAATCCAAGACCACTAGTGAGTTCCTCTCGCTCCCCTCTCCGTATCATAGCATTTAATTGGCCCCCGGCGAACCCTAACGCCGGCGATCGTCGGAAAAGCTGAAATGCCCTGTTTCTTCAATGTTACTCGATTCGATCCGAATTAATCCTCGTGCCAGTGGTGAAAGATGTTCAGTGAAAACCTTTGAGCAAGCCTACGAACTTGGATTTTGAAATTGAGCTGAGATTGTAGCTTTCCCGTAGATTGCGCACCACCAGCAAACCGGCTCACGCTGCCAAGCTTCTCCGGCCATCCTCCGGTGGATTTAACCCCACCAGTAGCCTTCACACCTCACCCGCTCACTCCCTGAGCAAAGAATCAAGCTCAAAGTCGCTGAATCGAAAACGCCCAATTTAGGAGTCGTCTTCTCCAGCACCGGTCGCCGAAATTTCTCCCCGGCCGATCTAGCCCCACACACTTTGTCCCTTAGATAGATCTCGGTACCCTGAGCAAAATTATCTACTAGCTCGATCCCTGAATCGACCTGAATCAGAAGTTATTTCAATGCCAAGATCACTGTCCAGTAACTCAGGCCACCGTGTTTGCTCACCGAATTTGGCCACCCTCTGGCCACTTTCTGCCCTCGAGCCTGTTGAGAGTTTTGTTCCTGTTGCTAAGGCCTAACCCCCAAACAAAGTGGTTCATCAATTGAAGCCCTGGATCAAAAGTTATGCCATGCCCTAGTTCCCAGCCATGTCCAGCACTATGTCAGTGCATGTCCAGCAGTGGCATTAGATGGTTTATACCTGTTACACTTGAGCAATTGAAATTCCACCCTGTCCATTAGATTCCTGGAGTTAATCTCTACAACTTTCTCTACTGTAACTTCTCCAGAAAACCTACCTAAGACCAACTTAAGGCTATGTCAATCTGTGGACCGAATGTCAGCCTTTCGACATTCAACCCCTTTCGAGCCCATCTCTTCAATCAGCATCCAAGCAACCTTGTCCAAACCTTTCCCCTGCATTCATGACATATTTTACGTATCATTTCCCATAAAGGCTATGTTCTGTATGCTTATGTAGTGTATGTGCGTATTATCTGTATCCGCCATGGAACCAGACGTTGAAGGAGCGGAAGAAATCTTCGGAGAATTACCCAAGTAACTAGACCCAACATTGCAAGGCAAGTCTCAAACCCTTGATCATGTCTTACCTGCTATTTTGAAATGAAGTATGTTAACTGTTTTCCAGTATATGCATGCCTTAGATTCAAATAAGAATTATATTTCAATAAAATGACTAGATATGACCTAAATGATCGTAAAGCCCCTTTTGACATTGAATATCCCTGCACCCTTGTTACCCTAGATTATCATGCTTAGGCTATGCTATGCTTAAAGATTATATGATAAATGTTGAATGGTCACATATGAGAAAAGCATGTTCAAAACCCCTTCTTGTGAAAGAAAATGTGATTGGAATCGATAGTGAGGATGGTTTGATTGGATGGTGCTGTGTGCGCACTGGGAATGTGAAAGACTCCTCACTAAAGATTCATAAGGACTAGAACCTTGTGTTGTGCTTCTATGCGGCATGAAAAACGTACCAACCACCTGCCTGTTTATGGGACGGGCGCAACTTAGTAGCTCTCTTTAGTGTTAGCTTTTCCCTGCAATGGTTGTCGGTCCAGTTTCTTGCGAGAACTGGTGGGCCGCAGAAGGCCATGAGTGATGTGAGTTCAGAAAAATCATGAGAGGAAATAGTGGAAAGAAGGAAGACGCCCTAAGCCAGATTAAGTCGTGCGCGACTGTAATCAAGAGAGGCTATGTGTCTTGCGAGAACATAGGCCCAGGCTAGGAAGTAAGGCAGTGGGGAGGACCCACAATGGTACTTGAGACTTAACTGTCTATTTACCGGGCAGGGAAATAGTTAATACTAGGACTGTAAACTGTTGTGTCACTTCAGCCTTGTCACATGCGTAAAAGTCGCAAGGAGTTGGCTTGACTTGAAAGCTGAGTGATTGGTGGATTAAGGTGGTACACCTTTGCAAAGTTTAAAAAGTATCGGATACTCTGAGCTCCCAGGTCATGGAGTCTGCGCGCTGTGGATTCTATTCACGTCGATGCAGCACAAGTTGCTTTTGGAAAGTTCTTCACAAAATTTGAGTAAAGTGGTGACTCATGAAAGACCGCCACACACAACATTTCAGAAAATCTAGCTTAGGATTTTAAAAGCCCTGCTTTTGAAAACAAAGGTCTTTTCTTTAAAATGAGAGTGAAAATCTACTCTATTACTATATATATAAAACCAAGACCCCTTTTCTTGAAAACCCCTCATCTATGTATCTGCATTCTCATAACTGGACTTGCTGAGCATTGTGGAAAATATGCTCACCCTTGCCTTTACAAACAAATTCAGAAGAAAAGATTCAAGGATCCCGATCCCTTTAGCCTTGAGAATCGAGAAGAGGAAGGAACCTGTCCAGACGATTTGAGCTTCTAGGAGGGTCATGCGCCAAGTTGAGTTCGATGTGGTAAAGGCCCGAGCCAAACCGCTGCAGAAGGAAATGAAGACCGCTGCAAGAAATTTGATGATGAACTGAGATGAACTGGCTGCACTGGAGCAGTTCTGGACACAAACTTGGCATGGCTATAACTTCCAATCTAGGCCGATCTAGGTGTCGGGCTAGAAGACAAAAGTACTCAGGAGGCTAAGGCACATCTAAATGACAAGGTTTCGAGGGCTGAAATGGCCGAAAACACTTTTCCGGTCATCGGCGCCGGAGAAGAACTCTGGATTTGGGGGTTTTTGCTACAGGCAACAAGAACTTAATTCCTTGCTTGGAGAGCATCTAGGAGGTATAGGGAAGCTTCTGGTACAATTGTATTGGCCGGAGGATCACTGGAGAAGCCTGGCGACGATCGCCGGTTTTCTGGTGAAGCTCGGTTTAGGGAAAAGGTTCGATTCTTGCTTAATTTTGAAATCCAACTTCACAGGCTTGCTTGATTTGGCTCACTGATCAATTTGCTTCACAGGTTCGAGGGCTAATTCGAAGTGATTTAGCCTGCATTGCCGGAACAGGGCAATCGACAATTCCGGTGATCGCCGGCGTTAGGGCTCACCGGTGAGCAATTAAATAGTACTACACAGAGAGAATAAGTAGGGGAACTCACTGATGGCTTTAATTTGAAGGCTGATGCAGCGGATGAAGCTGGCACCGTGAGCCTCCTCGACGGCTCGCCGGAGAAGAAAACGAAAACAGCAAATTCTGGAACTTGGCTGGTTTCTGGTGAAGTGTGGAGAAGCTGCTTAACATAGGGATGCTTAAATAGGCAGGCGAAGCTTGCAAGGAGGGGAAACAGCGAAGTGATTGGCAACTGGGGATGAGACCGGTTGCGTGCTGAGCATCAGCGGTGAAGACACAGCGAAGAACGGTGATTGCGACGGCGACAGGACTGCAACTATCCACATTGTCGTTCATCGGGACTTTGCAAAGATGGAGCAAGCGGTGGCGACAACTACTGGCGCGGCAAAGCAACGTGGCGATAGATTGCTGACAAAAGCCGTTGATCGCGCGCGGGAGCAAGCGCTGGTCGTCGACGTAGCAGCGGCCTTGCCACGGCATCAGCTGGAGCGAGGACACGTGCGCACTGGCATGCACGGTCACAGGTGCGGCGAAGCTTGGCCGGCGGCGAGCGTGCACGGCGCAAGGAAACCACGGCGAGCCTTGGTCGTGTACAGCAAACGGCCTGGTCGAATGCTACTGTTGTCCTGGTCGAAAATGGACTGAACTGCAATATTCGATTTCTTGTTTTGGACTGAAATGCAAATCTGGAATTCTGGGAGGTTTAAACTGAAATTGATTTCACTAATCTGGTAGATTATATTCAACAAGGTATTTGGCAAAGGTAATTGATAAAATTTGACACATTTGAATAGTTTTCGATACAAACTGAAAATAGGGTAATTTAGGGTAAAATAAGATTTAAGTTTTGTCGATTTCGAATTCTGGCATTTAGGGTTCGGTTTTGATATCTGCACAGAAGAGAAACTTGTGGCAAATAGCATTTTGAGAAGATTTGCCGAAGAAATTCTGAATTTGGAGTTAATCTGGAGATTTTAGCCTTTCTGGGTTTTCAGATAACAGATAAGGACTAATTTGCGATAACTCTTGGACTGATTTGTGAAAAGAATCTAGATGGTAGAATCTGGCTGTCAACTTTTTATATTAAGGTATTGACATACCCATGATCATATTCCCGGAATAATGTGGTCTGAACTTAGTCAAGATTTTGGTTAAATCTGGATTCTGAAACTTAGGGTATTTAAGTAATATAAGGTATTTCTGTTTTCGATAACAGAAGGAGTTGATAATTCTGGGAGTTAGAGATAGAATTAGATCTAGGTTCTGAAGACTTTTAGATTCAGGTTAACTAATAGATCACATCTGAACAATCTGATCTTGATTTGAGGTCACAGGATAGATTTTGAAGATTTTAGGGCTTGAGATAGATACTGATCTGGCTATTACTATAGATACATGCATGCATGCCATTTATGAAAAAGGAAATTTTCACCCCTAACTCAGGGCGTTACAGATCTACCCTCCTTAAAGAAATCTTGCCCCGAGATTTACCTAAGACAGGAAAAGATAAGGATAGGTTTGCTTAAGATCTTCTTCCTTCTCCCAAGTAGCCTCTTGCTCTGAATGATTCTTCCATTGAACTTTACACAATCTGATTTTCTTCCTTCTGAGCTGACGTTCATCAGTGGCTAGGATTCTAATTGGGTGCTCAAGATAAGTGAGATTCTTCTGTAAAGGCACATCTTGTACATCTATCTGGTCAGTAGGTTCCTTCAAACATTTTCGGAGCTGAACGACATGAAACACATCATGCACTCCTGCTAATCCCTCAGGTAATTCCAATTTATATGATACTTCTCCCTTTCTCTTGATTATCTTAAATGGTCCAATGTATCTTGGAGATAACTTTCCTTTCACTTGGAATCTTTGCAATCCTTTGAATGGTGTGACCTTGAGATACACAAAATCCCCTGATTCAAATGATAATTCTCTTCGTCGTTTATCTGCATAACTCTTTTGTCGTGATTGTGCTGTTTTCAACCTTTCTCTGATGAGTCTGACATGAGCTTCTGCTTCTTCTACTATCTCTGGTCCTATGACTTTTCGTTCTCCTGGCTCATTCCAATGTAATGGTGTTTTGCACTTACGTCCATATAAAGCTTCAAATGGTGCCATCTGTATACTAGCTTGATAACTGTTATTATATGTAAATTCTGCAAACGGTAAACATTTGTCCCATGATGTTCCATAATCTAGTATACAAGCTCTTAGAAGATCCTCTAGGATTTGGTTGACTCTTTCTGTCTGTCCTCCCGTCTGTGGATGATATGCAGTACTGAAGTCCAACTGGGTTCCTAGGGTTTCATGCAGTCTATTCCAAAATTTGGAGGTAAACTGTGTTCCACGATCTGAAACTATCTTCTTAGGAATACCATGCAATGCCACTATTCTTTGCATGTATAACTCTGCTAATTTACTGCCATCAAAAATCTTTTTGACTGGTATGAAATGGGCTACTTTAGTAAGTCTGTCCACAATAACCCATATGGAATCATATCCTCCGTGAGTTTTAGGTAATCCTGTAATGAAATCCATACCAATTTCTTCCCATTTCCATAATGGTATTGGTAGAGGTTGTAGCTTTCCTGCTATTTTCTGGTGTTCTGCTTTAACTCGTCGACATGTATCACAGTTTGCAATATACTCTGCAATCTCCCTCTTCATATTATCCCACCAGAATCTGGTCTTCAAATCTTGATACATCTTTGTGTTACCAGGGTGTATTGGGTATGGAGTTTTATGTGCTTCATGGAGAATTATTTCCTTAAGATCTGCGTTTTGAGGTACACAGATTCTTTCTCGATACCATATAATCCCTTGGTTATCTTCAGTAAAGCCTTGAGCCTTTCCTAACTTGATTCGACTCTTGATCTTACAAATTTCTTCATCTTCCTTCTGGGCATTTCCTATTTGTTCTTCAAGTTGAGATTTTATTGTTAAAGCAGCTACCGTTCCCTGTGGTACTATTTCCACTTGATGATTCTGCAACTCTTGTTGTAGGTAAGGGTTCTTCAACGTAACCATTCCTTGTAGGTTGTAAACTTTTCTGCTTCAGCTTCTGAAAACTTTCTTCACACTTGATGGTCCATTCAAATGCAACATCCTTCTTTAGCAGGTTTGTAAGAGGTTTGGCAATTTGGGAAAATCCTTCAATGAATCTCCTATAATACCCTGCTAATCCCAAGAAACTTCTGATCTCTGAAACTGAGGTAGGTTGCATCCACTCCTTGATTGCAGAGATTTTAGCTGAATCCACTGAAATTCCTTCTGCTGTCAACACATGTCCAAGAAATGAAATTCTTGACATCCAAAATTCACATTTGTCAAACTTGGCATAAAATTGCCTCTCTCGTAGCCTTTCCAAGACTAGGTGTAAATGTTGCTCATGTTCTTCCGTACTCTTGGAATATATCAGAATGTCATCTATGAATAATATGACAAACTTGTCAAAAAAATCCATAAATGTGATGTTCATGACATTCATGAAAGCTGCCGGAGCATTGGTCAAGCCAAAAGGTACTACTGTAAATTCATATAAACCATATCTGGTAGTGAAAGCAGTCTTCGGTATATCTTCTTTCTTGATCTTCAGCTGATGATATCCAGATTTCAAATCTATCTTGGAAAATACTTTGGCTCCTCGAAACTGATCGAACAAGTCATCAATTCTTGGTAATGGATACTTGTTTTTAATAGTGACTTCATTCAAAGCTCGGTAGTCTACACACATTCGTAGAGTTCCGTCTTTCTTCCTCACAAACAAAACTGGGGCTCCCCATGGTGAAGCACTGGGTTTGATACATCCTTTGTTTTCCAAGTCTTCGAGTTGATTCTTGAGCTCCTCCAAATCTGTAACTGGCATCCTATAGGGACGTTTTGCTATAGGCGCTGCTCCTGGTTTAAGCTCAATACTGAATTCTATTTCTCTGTCAGGTGGCATTCCCGGAAGTTCTTCTGGAAATACATCAGAATATCATTGTACTACAGGCACTTGTTCCAGGCATAACTTTTGCAATGCTTGAACAGATCTTAGCGGTTTCTTGACTGATGATCTTTCTGCATAGAATAGAACTCTCTCCCCTTGGCTACTGACAAGACTAAGGGTTTTCTCTTCACAGTCTATTAGGCCTTTATGTTGGGACAACCAATCCATTCCCAAAATAATGTCTAGACCTTGCAATTCTAGAACTAGTAGGTTTGCCTCAAATTCTACCCCTTCTATAATGAAAGTTACATTTGGGCAGATCGAGTAGACAGATAATCTAGCCCCTGGAGTTTGTATAACCATAGAGTACTCTAGTGGTACTTGGTCTATATGCATTTCAACTTCAGATGCAAATGCTTTTGACATGAATGAATTTGTAGCACCAGGATCAAACAATATTAAGGCAGATGCAAATTGAATCAGAAATCTACCTAGAAGAATGTCGGTGGCGCTGCCTGCTTCTTGAATTGAAGTATAGTTTAATCTTCCTCCTTGGGTTGCAGTTGGTGCTCTACCTCTTCCTCTTCCTCGATTAGCCATGTTTCCTCCTCTTCCTGCTGAATTTCCTCTAAAATTCTGTGATGGTGATGCTCTGGTTATTACTGGCTGTATTCCTGCCTGAGATCTGGCAATGGACATCGGAAGTTGTATCCAAGGACAGAATTCTTTATGGTGCCCACGCTGTCCACAATGATAACACTCAACACGAGGATGAGGGCAATCCTTCTGAGAATGATTTCCTCGGCAGTTGGGGCACAATGTCGTTGCTGGTCTGGGATTCTGATAAGATGGTCGGAAATTGGAAGTGATAGGAACTCTTCCTCTGATTGGATTTGACTGTGGTCGTGTTTGCTGGAACATCCTCCTCTTTCGGCTTTCTTCTCCCATATTCTTCTTTTCTTCTACCTTTAAAGCTCTGTTCACTAGGGTTTGAAATTCCGTAAGTTCATGAGAAGCAATTTGATACTGTAAATAGTGTTGAAGTCCTTCTGTGAAGCGCTCTATCTTCTTCTCTTCAGTATCCACATCTCCAGGTGCGTATCGAGCCAAATGAGTAAATTGGTGTAGATACTCAGTAACTGACTTACTTCCTTGAGTTAAATTCTGAAATTCCCGACGCTTAGCTGCCATAACACCAGTAGGTATATGAAATTTCCGAAATTGATCCTTAAATTCCCTCCAAGAAATATTATCTTTATCAAGATGGGCTTCCTGGTAATTCATCCACCATGCAGCTGCAGCTCCTGATAACTGATGAGATCCAAACAAAACTTTCTCTCGTTCGCTGCATCGAACCGTGTCCAATTTTCTCTCGATATCCCGTAACCAATCATCAGCAACCATGGGATCGGTCGCACTAGAGAATGTTGGTGGACGGGTCTTTTGGAAATCTGTTAATCTCGCTCCTACAGCAGAAGTAGTTCCTTCTGTTGTTCCAGTAGGCAGTTTCTGAACTATCTGAGCTAACAACTGGGTATGGGCTATCTGAGCTTCCTGTCGACTTTTCTCCATTGACAATAAAATTTCCTGAAGACTGGGTTGTTCATTCTGAGGTGGATTGGAACTCTGAGATCCTTGCTGAAACAAAGGGTCTCTTGTCATAGTTTCTTCTTCTTGCGGAGTCTGACCTATATCTTCTCTTCCACTTCGAGATCTCCTTCTGGTGTCAACCATGGTGGCTCTGAAAAAGGTTTAGACGGATCTAACTAACTAAGGCCAACTAAGACAGCAATGCAGAAATTAATGCAACTACTTTAATGCATAAAATTACTTAGGCTATCAGCCATAATACACAAATTAACCATTGCAAAAGCAACAGCGAATCACAAAGCTATCAAGAGCATCCACTAGCTCTGTCTACACCAACCTCTAAGACACTCTGAAACAACAGAACGCACTCTCACAATCTTACCGAATTTTAGAAAATCCAAATAAAATTTTGAAATGAAGGTTTTCAAGAGCTACAAAGCTCATTATTTTTACCCAAATAAAGTTTTCAACAAATAGTTTTCTAATTAAATTACGTCTTCCTGGCACGGCCAATTTCCTAAAGGTGTCGTCCTACAGTCAAGTTCTCATGTTGCTCTGATACCAACTTTTCCTTGTCGCGCCCCGAAACTGGGACAACGACTACTCCTGTAGAGACCTAGCTCGCAGCAGCTAGTCCCATTCTCACAAACCTTTGACTTCCCAGGATAAGTCAAACACAGGAGTATATTACATTGCAACAGAGTACTCACAAAATATTAAGCAGTGTGGCCTGCTGGCCTTAATATTACATAAAGAGGATTACAATGCCTACAAGGCATTCAGGGTTTAGCAAAATATTTAACTACGCAGTGGAAGATAGGTGACCCTCCCACAAAAGAAGTTGACGGCAGAACAACACACTTCAGGGTTCTGGCGGAACTGATTCTCCTCCTTCTGGATCCACGTAGTACTCCGTGCCATCATCTTGATCAAAGTAGGCTCATCTATTGAGTTGAATGTTGCAAGGGTGAGCACTTACGTACTCAGCAAGTCATAGGTAAGAGTAGATACATATAGTAGTGATGATATGAACCTAGACTAGTCAAGAATTATGGATATTTGTAAAATAATCTTTTCCTTTCTCATCTCATCTTATGGCAGCACTTTTTACAATATAACATCATTATTCATGTTCACTAGATTATAGCACTACCGTGACACGTCGACACACGACAGCCCACGACAGCACTCCTTATCATGACAACACATGTCATTTGGGTAATCTTGATTTAAACATATTTTATTTCGAAAATAGTACTTGTGTCACACCCCGTGTATTTAATGCACCGCAGCAGACTCCTATAAACCCGGGAGCTCGGAGAATTCGAATACGTTTTTAACTCTGCAGAGAGGTACCAATTTACCCGCAAGATATTCCACTTTCAAACCTTTCCTATCATAACAAAATGATTGGACCCCTGACTCACTTCATACTGTGAGCGGCAAGGTGGAAATAACAAGAACTTTTGTTATGTTTTACTCACAATTCACCCCCGACCCTGTGGCTCTCAGCGAGGCACAGTTGTGGCAGGTTGTATCCAAACCTCCACCCCTTTGCTTATTCCCATTACTGGGTCAGCGTGCTTGATCACCTTCAGTGATATGTGTGGGAGCCGCGCTCCGTGTTTATCGTGCATCACTACACATCTCATGCAGGGGTTTCATGTGCGATCCACATAATTACTTGTTCAGGCCTGTCCCATACCAGGCTTGCGGTTAGCACGTTGTTCATGCCACTAGACGCACAACACAAGGTTCTAGTCCTTATATGCCAGTGACCAGACCATCCACAACCCTGCACCTTCAGTGCCTGCATTCCTTTGCAGTCTAGCACCTCCAGTGCTACAGCCATCCATACCATTTTTCTGGTCACGGCTAGGGGTTTTATTTCATGAATATAAGTATATAAATACATGTAATAGTTCATGGCTCAAAACTTGTTTATTTCACATTTCACAGATAACCAGTCTAGTACTGCCAATTCATAAATCAACCATTCTCAATCCTTCACATGCAATATTGCCTATATTCAAGGTTATGTTTTAGCAACATTTAAAATATAGGTTCAAGATGACCAAGGATATGACTTGCCTTCCGCGTCGTAAAATACAGCAGTTGACGTCGGATCCGCAGTGAAGTCGTCGAACTCGGGCTCTTGATCTGCTCTCCAATCAAACAAACAACCAATAATCACAATCTTTTCAATACATTATTATACTATATGCAATGATGCAAAGATGAAGTCTTGATGATTCTGAAATGATTGGGTTTAGAGGCTGATTAGAGTTAAGTTAAGGAAACCAATGTTAAGATTAGCTGTCAAAGGTTTACAAGGTTCCAAATATCTCAAAATATCAGAATGATATCAAGGTTGCGACTGGTTCGCTTAAAAACAGCGAACGTCTTTAGGTCGACATTCGGTTCAAAGCATCGACATAGGGTCGATGAATGATAGAGGGGTTATCTCAACTTGTGGTAGTAGAAGAAAATGTAGGGCACAACTCCACAATTTTAGTGGACAAAGTGGTTTTCAAAATGCACAAACAGAAATGGGTAAACAAGGTCAATGCCACTGGCTGACAAGCTCTGGCATAGAGCTGATAATGCCAAAAACTAGGGCTTGGAATAACTTTTGATCTGGAGCTCCAAATGATGCACCACTTTGTCTAGGAGGTAGGCTTGAGTAACAGGAACAATTAAGTTAACAGGATCTAGGGCAGAAAATGACTGGAAAGCAAGAAATTTGATGATGAACTGAGATGAACTGGCTGCACTGGAGCAGTTCTGGACACAAACTTGGCATGGCTATAACTTCCAATCTAGGCCGATCTAGGTGTCGGTCTAGAAGACAAAAGTACTCAAGAGGCTAAGGCACATCTAAATGACAAGGTTTCGAGGGCTGAAATGGCCGGAAACACTTTTCCGGTCATCGGCGCCGGAGAAAAACTCTGGATTTGGGGGTTTTGGCTACAGGCAACAAGAACTTAATTCCTTGCTTGGAGAGCATCTAGGAGGTATAGGGAAGCTTCTGGTACAATTGTATTGGCCGGAGGATCACTGGAGAAGCCTGGCGACGATCGCCGGTTTTCTGGTGAAGCTCGGTTTAGGGAAAAGGTTCGATTCTTGCTTAATTTTAAAATCCAACTTCACAGGCTTGCTTGATTTGGCTCACTGATCAATTTGCTTCACAGGTTCGAGGGCTAATTTGAAGTGATTTAGCCTGCATTTCCGGAACAGGGCAATCGACAATTCCGGTGATCGCCGGCGTTAGGGGTCACCGGTGAGCAATTAAATAGTACTACACAGAGAGAATAAGTAGGGGAACTCACTGATGGCTTTAATTTGAAGGCTGATGCAGTGGATGAAGCTGGCACCATGAGCCTCCTCGACGGCTCGCCGGAGAAGAAAATGAAAACAGCAAATTCTGGAACTTGGCTGGTTTCTGGTGAAGTGTGGAGAAGCTGCTGAACATAGGGATGCTTAAATAGGCAGGCGAAGCTTGCAAGGAGGGGAAACAGCGAAGTGATTGGCAACTGGGGATGAGACCGGTTGCGTGCTGAGCATCAGCGGTGAAGCCACAGCGAAGAACGGTGATTGCGACGGCGACAGGACTGCAACTATCCACATTGTCGTTCATCGGGACTTTGCAAAGATGGAGCAAGCGGTGGCAACAACTACTGGCGCGGCAAAGCAACGTGGCGATAGATTGCTGACAAAAGCCGTTGATCGCGCGTGGGAGCAAGCGCTGGTCGTCGACGTAGCAGCGGCCTTGCCACGGCATCAGCTGGAGCGAGGACACGTGCACACTGGCATGCACGGTCACAGGTGCGGCGAAGCTTGGCCGGCGGCGAGCGTGCACGGCGCAAGGAAACCACGGCGAGCCCTGGTCGTGTACAGCAAACGGCCTGGTCGAATGCTACTGTTGTCCTGGTCGAAAATGGACTGAACTGCAATATTCGATTTCTTGTTTTGGACTGAAATGCAAATCTGGAATTCTGGGAGGTTTAAACTGAAATTGATTTCACTAATCTAGTAGATTATATTCAACAAGGTATTTGGCAAAGGTAATTGATAAAATTTGACACATTTGAATAGTTTTCGATACAAACTGAAAATAGGGTAATTTAGGGTAAAATAAGATTTAAGTTTTGTCGATTTCGAATTCTGGCATTTAGGGTTCGATTTTGATATCTGCACAGAAGAGAAACTTGTGGCAAATAGCATTTTGAGAAGATTTGTCGAAGAAATTCTGAATTTGGAGTTAATCTGGAGATTTTAGCCTTTTTGGGTTTTCAGATAACAGATAAGGACTAATTTGCGATAACTCTTGGACTGATTTGTGAAAAGAATCTAGATGGTAGAATCTGGCTGTCAACTTTTTATATTAAGGTATTGACATACCCATGATCATATTCCAGGAATAATCTGGTCTGAACTTAGTCAAGATTTTGATTAAATCTGGATTCTGAAACTTAGGGTATTTAAGTAATATAAGGTATTTCTGTTTTCGAAAACAGAAGGAGTTGATAATTCTGGTAGTTAGAGATAGAATTAGATCTAGGTTCTGAAGACTTTTAGATTCAGGTTAACTAATAGATCACATCTGAACAATCTGATCTTGATTTGAGGTCACAGGATAGATTTTGAAGATTTTAGGGCTTGAGATAGATACTGATCTGGCTATTACTATAGATACATGCATGCATGCCATTTATGAAAAAGGAAATTTTCACCCCTAACTCAGGGCGTTACACGCCGTACCCATATCCGTTGACCATGCCCCCGTTTATGGGTCACCTGGCGGTCCCTCCGGTCTCCGGAGGTTTATCCGCCCCGTATGACCCCAGCGGGGGGTACCCTTCCCCTACGGGGCATACGTCCGGACCCTTCCCGACACCCGGGCCCTTCCCGGTGCCGGGAGGGTACTTCATGCCCAGGCCCTTCATGGCACCGGGGGGATACCCCGTTCCGGGCCAATTCCCAGGGCCGGGGGCCCAATACATGCCGGGGGTCTTCCCCGTGCCGGGAGTCAGTCCCGCCCCACGTGTCGCGTTTACCGCACCGGGGGTGATCGACAGAGCAGCTCCCGTGCCTCTGCGGACTTCCCCCCGCATCGGCTCCCCGGTTCCGGACGTCGCCGCGGGTCTCCCCCCTCGCCGTTTCCGGATATTACAGGGGCTTCCCCCTTTCCGGCTCCGGTCGTCGCCACGGGGGCTCCCTTCACTTCGGTTCCGAACGTAGCCGCAGGCGCCCCCTCCCCGATTCTGGATGATATAGGGGATTCCCCCTTTCCGGTTCCGGGGGTCTTCGCAGGCGGCTCCCCCCAGCCGGCCCCGATAGTCTCCGGGCCGGCAGCTATAGTGCATGAGCTCCTTCCTCCCCCGGGGCCGCCCCCGAGGGTGCCCCCGGCGGACTAAGTCCGTTTCTCCCGGGAGGAGGTCGAGCGAATGCATTCACCCAAGCGCGGGGAAGAACTTCCCCCTGGCCGCGGGCGCGGAGAGCCTCGCTCTCGCACCGGTCGGGGGAAGAGACACGCCGAGGAGCCATCCTCTCCGGGGGAGAGCCCGGCCCGGAAGAGAAGCGTCGCTACCGCCACTCTGGCGGACCTCTCGGGCTGCTTCCTGACTCCGATAACGAGAGCGTGTCCCCCGTCAAAGGAGACATCGACCGGGACTCTCCCTGGGAAGTGTAGGGGGCTAATCAGCCCCTATGCCGCAGACTTCGGAGCATTCGGTGGCCGCGGCTGTGGGACCCTCATTAGAGGAATCCGGTGGCAACCGCCCAGGTGGATTGCACTCAGAAAGGTACATCACAAGCTCACAACAACAAATTTACTTTAAACAATAAAACAAATAGATAAAACAAGTACAAGGTCACGAGGACCATTATTACATTATCATAAAGCCAAGAATGGAATTAATTAAAGTTGATACAAAAGTAGAGAGTTTTTCAAAATCAAGAATAAAAAAGAAACGGTATCGAGTACCGAACACAGAAATATAACACAAAAGCAACAACGAAGGTCTTCATTTCCTTCTGCAGCGGTTTGGCTCGGGCCTTCACCACATCGGACTCAACTTGGCGCATGACCCTCCTAGAAGCTCAAATCGTCTGGAAAGGTTCCTTCCTCTTCTTGGTGCTCAAGGCTAAAGGGATCGGGATCCTCGAATCCTTTCTTCTGAATTTGTGTGAAAAGGCAAGGGTGAGCATATTTTTCCACGATGCTCAGCAAGTCTCGTTAAGAGAATGCAGGTATATAAATGAGGGGTTTTCGAGGAAAGTGGTCTTGGCTTTATATATATAGGAATAGATTAGATTTTCACTCTTGTTTTGAAGAAAAGGTTTTTGTTTTCAAAAGCGAGACTTTTAAAATCCTAAGCTAGATTTTCAAAAATGCTATGTGTGGAGGTCTTTCATGAGTCACCACTTTACTCAAATTTTGTGAAAAACTTTCCAAAAGCTACTTGTGCTACATCGACGTGGATAGAATCCACCGTGCGCAGACTCCATAACTAGGAGCTCAGAGTATCCGATACTTTTTAAACTTTGCAAAGGTGTACCACCTTAATTCACCGATCACTCAGCTTTCAAGTCAGGCCAACTCCACGCGACTTTTACGCATGTGACAAGACTGAGATGACACAACAGTTTACAGTCCTAGCATTAACAATTCCCTGCCCGGTAAATAGACAGTTAAGTCTCAAGTACCGTTGTGGGTCCTCCCCACTGCCTTACTTCCTAGCCTGGGTCTATGTTCTCGCAAGACACATAGCCTCTCACGATTACAGCCGCACACGACTTAATTTGGCATAGGGCGTCTTCCTTCTTTCCACCTTTTCCTCTCATGATTTTTCTGAACTCACATTACCATGGCCCTCAGTGGCCCACCAGTTCTCGTAAGAAACCGGATCGACAACCATTGCAGGGAAAAGCTAATACTAAAGAAAGCTACTAAGTTGCGCCCATCCCATTCCGGGCAAGTGGTTGGTACGTTTTTCATGCCGCATGGAAGTACAACACAAGGTTCTAGTCCTTATGAATCTTTAGTGAGGAGTCTTTCACATTCCCAGTGCGCACACAGCACCATCCAATCAAACCATCCTCACTATCGATTCCAATCACATTTTCTTTCACAAAAAGGGTTTTTGACTCACATGTGACCATTCAACATTTAACATATAATTTTGAGCATAGCATAGCCTAAGCATGATATTCTAGGGTGACAAGGGTGCAGGGATATTCAATGTCAAAAGGGGCTTTACAATCATTTAGGTCATATCTAATCACTTTATTTGAATATAGTTCTTATTTGAATATAAGGCATGCATATACTTGAAAACAGTTAACATACTTCATTTCAAAATAATAGGCGAGACATGGATTGAGACTTGCCTTGCAATGTTGGGTCTAGTTACTTAGACGATTCTTCGAAGATTTCTTTCGCTCCTTCAATCTCTGGTTCCACGGCGGATACAGATAATACACACATACACTACATAAGCACACAAAAGATAGCCTTTATGGAAATGATACGTAAAATATATCATGTATGCAGGGGAAAGGTTTGGACAAAGTCACTTGGGTGCTGATTGAAGAGATAGGCTCAAAAGGAGTTGAATGTCGAAAGGCTGACATTCAGTCCACGGCAAGAAATAGCCTTAAATTGGTCTTAGGTAGGTTTTCTGGAGAAGTAACAGAAGAGAAAGTTGTAGAGTACTACTCCAAGAATCTAATGGACAAGGTGGCATTTCAATTGCTCAAGTGTAACAAGTCTAAATCACTCAATGCCACTGGTGGACATGCACTGACATAGTGCTGGACATGGCCAGAAACTAGGGCATGGCATAACTTTTGACTAAGGGCTCCAATGGATGAACCACTTTGTCTAGGAGTTAGGCCTTGATAACAGGAACAAAGTACTCAACAGGATCAAGGGCAGAAAGTGGCCGGAGGGCGGCCAAATCAGGCGAGTAAACACGGTGGTCTGGACATGAACTGAGCTACTGGACAGTGATCTTGGCATTGGAATATCTCTTGATTCAGGTCGATTCAGGAGTCGAGCTAGTAGACAATATTACACAGGGTACTGGGATCTACCTAAGGGACAAAGTGACCGGGGCTAGATCGGCCAGGGAAGAATTCCGGCGACTGGCGGCGAGAACCAGTTCACTGGTGGCGCGCAAATTGGGGAAAGCCACAATCTTAGCTCAATTTTGAAATCCAAACTCGTAGGCTTGCTAAAGGGAATGTGCTGAACAATTTTCATCACTGGCACGAAGGCTGATTTGGATTGAATCGGGCAGCATTGAGGAAACATGGGATTTGGGCTTTTCCGGTGATCGCCGGCGTTGGGGTTCGCCGGGGGCCAATTAGATGCTATGACACAGAGAGGGAGTTGAGAGTAACTCACTGGTGGCCTTGATTTGGAGAGAGGAGCTACAGGCGAAGCTGGCGACGGTGGCCTCAAAAGCAGCTCGCCGGAGAAGAAGGTCTTCACGGCGGCGCTGAGGAACTTGGTTGCTCTCTGGTGGTAGAAGCTAAAGCATGCAGCTGAGGCGTGGTGTGAAGTGATGCTGCGGTTGAGGGGGAGCTTATATAGGAGATGGGTTGAGCTCTCGGGAGTTGAGGCAAATCAAACGGGATTCGCGGCTGACACCAGAGGTGGAATCGAGATGGTGTTGGGACGCGGCAACGACTGTGCCAGGCGAGGGGAATCACGGCAAATCCGTCTGGAGAAAGGCAACGGGATTACTGGCTTCGGCATGGCTGCAACGTGGCGTTGCTTTGCTGCTACTGGAGCATGCGCGCGCGAGGAAAACACGGCACAAGCGCGGCTACGGTGGCTCCACGGTGGCGGTACGGTTGCGCACAGGTGGCGCTACGTGGCGACGGTGGTGGCAGCGCGGGAAACTTCGTTGGTGGCGGGGTTCTGGTCGGACGATGCTGGAGCTCTGGTCGTGGTCGAAAATGGCATAGGGGCCTGGTTGCGAGGTTTGGACAGAACTGCAAGGGATTTGGACCAATCTGTTAGGAATTTAGTTCGATAATTTGGGCCTATTTGCAAATGTGGAGATCTAAAGGGCTGATCGGGGTTCTGGTTTTGCAGATGAGTACTACTAAATCTCTTGGAAGAAAAATGGTGAAATCCGATAAGATCTGGTGATTTTGACAAAAATCAAAAACAGGGTAATTAGGGTAAATAGGGTAATTAGGGTTTGAAACTTTGGCGAGGCTGAAACTAGGGTTTCAGTTGAGCTTTAGGAATTCTTCCAGAAAGGAAAATGTTCAGAATAATGAATGGGAGATATTCACTGAATCAGATCAAAGTTTGGAGATGGTTTGAGACTTTTAGTCTTTTTGGGCTTCTGACAAATCTGAAAAGAATTAATCTGCGATACCTCTGGACTAAAAAGCGAAAGTGGTCTGAAAGGTGGAGTTTAACTGCCAACTTTTTAAATTAAGGTAGTGGCATACCTAAGATCATAATTCTGAGATAAGGATCAAAAATGGGGTTGAGACATTCAAGAATCCAATGAAGATACGCTGACCGGCAAGCTAAAGAGATGGCAAAATTTGGGATGTTACAGCGGCCCTACCACCGGCCGCAAATCGAGCACTATAACGGTGAGGCCGACCCTTACGAATTTGTGTAGGTATACTCCACGGCCATCTTCGCGGCCGGGGGGGACGAGACGGTGCAGTGCAACGTCTTCCCCCTCTACCTCACCGGGATCGCCCGATCCTGGTTCTACAACCTGAAGGCCGGCTCCATCAAGTCTTTCGCGCAGCTCAAGCGTGAATTCTGCAGAAACTTCCAGGGGAACTACGTGCGTCCCCTGGACTCCTCGCAGCTGTACACCATCCGGCAGAGGACGGGGGAAACCATCCGAAGCTTCTTCAAGCGCTTCGCCGAAGAGCAAAGTGGCTCACGTCCCTGACTCTACGGTCATCGAAGCGTGCAAAAGCGGGATCCTCCCGGGGGAGCTCCACCGGAGGCTCTCCCGGAGCTGCCCCTCTCCGCCGACGAGCTCTTTAACATACTCGAAAAGTACGCTCGGTTGGAGGAAGATGACCTCTGGAAGAAGACCCAGGGGGCTCCCGCCCCCGCCGACCGGGGGGCCAGGGACCCCCTCAAACGCCCCAACCCCCTCGCCCAGCTGTTCCGGCCCTTCCTGCCCCCGCGGGGGGTCCGCAGGGGCAGGCGCAGGAGGGGGATGTAGCTTCTAGGCCCCTAAAGAGTGTTTTAATAATTAAAGACAACTACAAATGCTACACTAATGTTACCTGCCTAGTTGTGTCAAGAAGAGACTTAAAAGACAGGTTAATGAAAGGCGAAGAAAGAGCCTCATGATGAAGAAAGGGAATTGATCAAAAGGACAAAGGTACGAAATAGGGTCTTTTCTATTTTTACCGGTCTAAGGTGTTTAGAGAAGAATTTTGACCGGATTTTAGGATAGTTGCCATACTATTAAGAGGAGCACGTGGTGTATCACAAAATACTTCATCTATGTGCCACAAATCATAAAATCAACTTGCAATGCATACTAGAAGGTCATATACTTTGAAAATGCTTGTTTCAACTCAATTATGCTCAGCACTGTCTCAGTCGGTTTGACCGTCTGTTGGACCGGTCTGACCGACTTCACGGACTGACCGAATAGAACTCTCGGACTGACCGACGTTATGTCAAAGTATAGTGTATACCTTTAAAAAATCGGCCTGTCCGTAGTTAAGACCTAAGTTAGTCTCCTGGAACCTCTTGATCTATCTTTCTGATGTTTTGTGTTATTACGGTCTGACCGTTTGATTAGACCGGTCTGACTGTGAAATCGGTCTGACCGTGCTTTTGAACTACGGTCTGACCGTATGGCCGTTCTGTCCGTATTTTTCGGCCTGACCGTATAAAGTGTCCAGAAACTATGTCGTCTCTGGACAATTTCACGGTCTGACCAAAATAGGCTTCGGTCTGACCGTGTGTGTGCCTGACAAGGGCAGTTGAGCATTTATTGCGCCTGTTTAAACCCGTTGCAATTGCGGCGGTCTGACCGAGCTTATACCTGCGGTCTGACCGCCAGGTGATCTTTTTCTCCCAATGGCCTGTAACGGCTATATTTATTGTGGGGGGTATATATACTCCCATGCATGGCCCTGTTCACAACTTTTGGCATAATCTTGAGCATTGTCATCATCCTTGAGAGCTTAAGCTAGTTTCATACACTCTAGGGTTCAAATTCTCGAATTTGTGAGAGTGTGCATTTGAGATCTTCTAGTGCATTGCATTTAGATCATTAAATCAATCTTGTGGCACTAGAAGAAGGCTAAGTGATCATCACCGGCTTGTTACTCTTGGAGTTTGCCGGCTCCTAGACGGCTAGGAGAAAGGTTTTGGAGAGATCTTCAAGGAAGATTGTGAAGACTCGTCAAAACATCTTGTGAAAGGGTTGAGCACGCCTTGCCGGAGCGGTAAAGTGCATCCTTAGTGAAATCGAGGTTTGGATAACTCATCACACTAATCCGGCTCAAGATCTAGGTCACTTCTCGAGAGAAGGTTGACTAGATAGAGGAGCGGTTAGAGATTTGAGTTTGCCTCAACGTGGATTAGGGGTGATCGGCAAATCACCGAGACCACGGGATATATCCTTGTGTTGATATTGTGTTTTGTTCATCTTGTGTTATTTATTTGCTCTCATTATCTAAATTGTTTGTTTTATTGATAATTTGTTAAAATCGCCTATTCACCCCCCTCTAGTCGATATCCTAGATCCCTTTCATGGGATCCTTCAAAAACTCTCCCCTTCCAAACTTCCCAGCGCCATATCAACGTCATCGTGGGAGGGTCCACCTCCGGGCGGGACTCTAAGCGCCAGCGCAAGGAGTACGCGCGCGAAATCAAGGTGGTGGGGGTGCTGCACACGTCTCCGCCACCCAAGTGGTCGGACGTCCCCCTCACCTTCATGGCGGAAGACGCGCGCGGGGTTCGCTTCCCCTACGACGATGCGCTCTTCGTCTCCGCCACCATCTACAACTACCACCTAGCCGGCATCCTCGTGGACAGCGGGAGCTCCGCCGACGTCCTCTACCTGAAAGCCTTCAAGGAGATGCAGGTGGATGAGAAGCTTCTGCAGCCCGCGGCAGGGCCCCTGCAAGGGTTTGTCCCGGGGAAGGCGATCCATCCCGTGGGGAAGGTGGATCTCCCCATGACATTCGGCACCCCAGAGAACTACCGGACCGAGATGGTCCGATTCGACGTTGTGGACCTCCCCTCCTCCTACAACGCGATCATGGGGAGGCCCACGATCAACCGCCTGGGGGCCGCCATCCATCAAAACTACCTCTGCATGAAGATCCCCGGGCCGCACGGCATGATCAACGTCTGGGGAGACCAAGACATGGCCCGTGCTCTATACGAGCGCGCCGTGGCCACAATCGGAAGCGTCAACATCATTAAGCCGCCCGGGGGGGAGGCCTCTCCCCCGGAACCAGACGTCACGGCGATACCTCCAGGGAGGCCCCTCCCCTAGCCTCGCCCGGAAGGGGGCCTCGAGAATGTCCTGCAGTCCCCGGACGACGGGGACAAAACCGTCTGGATCGGGGCGGAGCTCCCCGAGGAGCATGCAGCACAACTTACGACTTTCCTGTGCGAGAACTCTGACGTTTTCACGTGGTAACCCTCGGACATGCGGGGCGTCGCCCGGGGGGTCATTGAGCACAAGCTCGCGGTGACCCCCGGTCACCCCCCTATCAAACATAAGCTGAGGAAACTCTCTCTTGAACGCCTAGAGGCAATCTGTCGCGCTATTGCGAATACCCCGACAGGTTTAGTGAACGATCCTAGAGAAGAAAATGCGACGCGGGTTGACCGGGTAACTGGTCCTCCCCCGCGGGACAAACACAGCAAGTGACACGAGGATTTATACATGTTCGGGTCCCGGTGGGGGCCCTAGTCCTGTCGGTGTGCTCCGGACTGGAGTCGGCTGGGGAGGCTTTCTCGGGGAGAGGCTTCTAGAGCACACATGTGAGTTTGGCTATTCTAGTAATAATGAATCACTTGTCCTTACAACAGGGGGTACAAGGGCTATTTATAGCCCAAAAAGAAGCAAAAAGACTAAACTACCCCGGACGCCACCGTCGGATCGAGGGGTAGCAACGTCCTACTCTCGGTCAGGTGCCTCGGATGCTTGACAGGTGGCCGCTGATTCCCGAGGCGCTCCTCGCGTGACCTGCACGTGATCAAGAACCAAAGACTTTACCTTTAGAAGGGCGACAATGCCCGGGACAGGCACCGGAGGCCACATCCCTGGGCAGGTGGCTGCGCCCGGGACATGCACCGGAGGCAATGTCCCCGGGCGGAAGGCGGCGCCCGGGGCAGGCACCGGAGGCAATGTCCCCGGGCAAAAGGCGGCGCCCGGGAAATGCCCCAGTGGCCACATCCCCGGGCGAATAGCGGCACCCGGGATATGCCCCGGAGGCAATGTCCCCGGGCGGAAGGCGGCGCCTGGGGCAGGCACTGGGGGCCACGTCCCCGGGAGAGTGGCGGCGCCCGGGATATGCCCCGGAGGAAATGTCCCCTGGCGGAAGGCGGCGCCCGGGGCAGGCACCTGAGGCCACGTCCCCGGGCGAATGGCGGCGCCCGGGATATGCCCCGGAGGCCACGTCACCGAGTGGAAGGCGGCGCCCGGGGCAGGCACCGGAGGCCACGTCCCCAGGCGAAAGGCGGCGCCCGGGATATGCCCCGGAGGCAATGTCCCCGGGCGGAAGGCGGTGCCCAGGGCAGGCACCGGGGGCCACGTCCCCGGGCGAATGGCGTCGCCAGGGATATACCCCGGACGCAATGTGCCCTGGAGGAAGGCGGCGCCCGGGGCAGGCACCGGAGGCCACGTCCCCGGGCGAAAGGCGGCGCCCGGGACATGGACCGGAGGCCACGTCCCCGGGCGAATGGCGGCGCCTGGGATATGCCCCGGAGGCAATGTCCACGGGCGGAAGGCGGCGCCCGGGGCAGGCAGCGGAGGCCACGTCCCTGGGCGAAAGGCGACCCCCGGGGCAGGCTCCGGAGGTGACGTCCCCGGGCGAAAGCCGGCACCCAGGGCAGGCACCGGAGGCCACGTCCCTGGACGAATGGCGGCGCCCGGGATATGCACCTGGACTCGGTCTCGAGGAGAGTTCCCCCAACAGCAGCCCCCCATGCCCTCCGGGGATGATGCTCGAGTCCCCGGAGGGTATGGTACATGTCACCGGGTAAATCTCCGGAGCCGTGACGCTTCGATTCCCTTGCCGCGCGCTTATGACCGCGGCGTTTGGCCATAAATGTGCTCGCGGTTCAAACCGGTGCCTTGGTTTGCGCTCCCGTCCCTTCATTTCCCGCGCACGGTTTGAACTCCAACGGCCCAAATGTACCGCGAAGTGCCACGTGGCGCCCATCTGGGCCACGCTTCACCCCTATAAATAGGGCCTTGGGGGGCCCGGAAAGCTCGTTCCAAACTTTTCAAACTCCAGCGCCCTTAGCTCTCCCCGTAGCCTCCTCCCAGTAGCTAGCTCCAGGAAGCTTTAGGTCCCTCTCGCTCCCGAAGCCTTAGCCACCGGAAAGAACTTGATGGTGCCTAAGAGCCATGCGAAGACCACGGAGGTGCCCCTGGAGGAAGTGGCTCCGGACTTCCTCTGGGCCTTCGAGTTCACAGCCGGGGACTTAGAGTCCCTGGTCGAACGGGGAGTCGTCGAGGACGGGGATGTCCCGGTCCCCGTGAAGAAGGATGGAACCCCCCGCCCCAGGCCCGGAGAGATTGTGGCCTTCGAGGCCTTCCTCGAGGCGGGGCTCCGGCTCCCGTGCACCCATTGCTCCTGGAGTTTTTGAAGGAATATGGGGTGGCTCTGAACCATCGAACGGCGAACGCTATTGTCCGGATGGGCCTATTCATATGGCTCTTCGAGACGGCGACCGGGCGGGACCCCACCCTGCGAGCCTTCCGGTACTTCTACGAGCCAGTGGTGGGGAGCTCCCACCTGGTGAGGGGGGACCCAAGTCCCCCTTTGGCTCGATGATAGTGCAGATGCTACCATCCTGGGTAGCCGATTACCCGGTGGCGGCCTCCCGGGACCACTGGGCGGATTGGATCCGGAGGTGGTTCTACCTCCGGCTCCAGGACGACGGGGTGGTGCACTCCCCGGAGGCCCCGACCTACAGCAGGTCATCGGTGCCGAAGCCCCCGGTGTGGACAGACGAGGAGCTGGACCTCCTCGGGAAGGTCATTGTCTCCCGGCGCACCCGCTCTATGCGAGATGCTGCCGAGGAGATGATGTTGTTGAGGATCTCCCCCTTCTCTCGCGGGAGAAGGGGGATCGGGATGGGACCGGAGCAACGGCCCCCGGTGAAACCGGTGACCCGACGTAAGTCTTCGTTACCTGGTTCAATGCATTCACAAGTTTTACAAAATTTTTCTAACTCTTACCTTTCGCAGTTCGGCCGTACCCGGCGGCACGGGAGAAGGCGGAGAACCTCCTGGGGAGGTACTTCGCCGACGAGCACGAGCGCATCGTGCGCGTCGTGGGGGAGGGCCCTCCCCGGAACCTGGTAGCCGAGGCCTTCGGGCTAAAGCTACCGGAGAGGAAGCCCCTCCCTACCCCCGGATCGCACAAGCGGGGGAAGGAGCCCCTCAGTCTACGAGGTCCCTCCAGTAGTGGAGGTCCCGGGGGCCCTCCCGCCCGGGAAGGGAAAAGGCCTGATGGTTCCTCCCCGAAGAGGGAGCCCTTCCGGGAGCTCCTCGGCCGTGTCCTCGGAGGCCACCTCCTCGGCGACGAAGACGCCGACCACCGACACCCCAGCCGAGATTATGCTGGGCGCTTAGGTCCGGGGACCCGTCATCGGCCGCGACGGGACCGGCGTCGGGCGGGAGACCCCCTGCTTTCCGCGGGGGAGGTCGCCCGCTACGCGGAGGGCCTGCAGACCCGTGAGGTCTAGGCCTACGTCGCGGAGGGGACGCTCCACGAGCGTTTTCGGGAGCTTCAGTCTCTCCAGATACAGGTACTTACCCGAGTTGAAGACGCTTTCTTTCGAACCCCTACACTTGAATTTTTTCTAACTCTGGAGTTTGTAGGGGGCGGCCAATACCTGGGGCCTTCAGCAGCGGATCGGTCGGCTACTGAAGGACGCGGAGGAGAGGGCCGCCACCTACCTGGGGTAGCATGACGAAGCCCTCCAGGAGCTGGCCGGGTCCGGCCCCAAGTCCACGTCTCTGAGGTCGTCAACGGCCGCCTCCGGCAGGAGGCCAAGTCGAAGGAGGAGGCCTTCCGCGAGCTCGAGGGTTCGAGCGTCCGGGCGGTGATGGACGCGGGCCGCTCCGACCGCTCGGCCCTCGAGAGCCTTGGTGTGAGCCTAGGCTCCGGGAGCAGCTCGGAGGTGCCCCCGGCCACCCTCGCGGAGGCTGTGCGTTTTCTTAACGCACAGGTCTCCGTGATCCCGGAGGCCGCAGATGCCCGGGCACGAGGCCGGGCAATCCCCGTGGTTGCGGCCGCGGCCAGGCTCATGGAGCACCGGGGGGTGGGCGCCCAGGCGATCGTGGCCGCATCCCTCGGAGCTTCCCCGAGTTCTTCGAGCCCTCGCTTCGGGAGGTGGAGCAACTCGCTGAGGGCTTCTACGACCGGATCGTCCGGGTGACGTTCCCAGCACCGGTGCCTTCGACAGCGGATGCCCCGGCCCCGGCCCCGGCCCCGGCGGAAGCCCCCCGGGGGGAGGACGCCAACGATAAAGTGTGAGCCTCCCCCCGGGTCTTAGATAGGAACCTTTTTGCTTTCATAGAATTTTGTTCCTGGTAGCTTCTTAGAAGAAGCCCCGGACACTTGTATAAAGACATTTTGGAATGCAATGGAATTGAAAATTTTTTCTAAGTCTTGAATGAATACCTTGTTACCAGGATTCCCGGGAGTTACTCCCGGGCGAAGGTCCGGAAGAGGTTCCCCGGGGGCGAGGCCTTTGAGCCCCGGTAGGTGCCCCCCGAGGGAAGCCCAAGTCGCTTTGATCTTGCTAAGTCTCATCTCCGGAAAGCGCAGCGGGGACACCGTCCGGGAGCCGATCCGATTGAGATGGCACCCGGAGTGGCACTTGGATAATTTCGACAATCATCGTGCCGAATTATCCCCTCCGCGTCCGGGGTCCCGGATGATCCCCCCTCTTCGGACACTTCCACCGGCGGGCTACGAGTATTGGCCCGAGGATGTGCTCCGGGAAGCTCAGCGCTGCGTACGCGCATTGTACCGGGACTTGGCCCGAGAGCTAGCAGAGGGCCTCCGGGACTATTAGGCGTAGGAGCCTTAGGATGTAGAGAATTTCCGGGTTATGACCCGGGTTGTACAGTTTCTGATGCCCACCGGAGGGGGTAGATGTCCTCCGGTTGAATGATCAATAAGGCTGTGTTTGCTTGTTGTTGCTTTGAGAATCTTCTCTTGATATTTTTCTTGGATGGTCTGGACGACTTCTTTTGATAAGAATGAGCTAAGTTTGCTCGTGGATGGTCCGGACGACACCCGGGGGTTCCTTATCCCCCCCCCCCCCCCCCCCCCGCCCACAGCGGGCCGGAGGGTAGCTCCGCGCGCTGTGGGGGTGACAAAGCCCCCCCGGGGTGAAGATGAAGACTTGTAGCATAAGAATTTTTCCAAGTTAGAAAATTTGAAAACGAGGTTTCCGGGGAAAAACCTTCTGGGAGACAATCATCTGGTCGCCGTGAGAACGAGGAGCCGAGAATAAGGTCTCGGGGAAAGAAACATCCGAGAAAACCCAACGAAATTTCTGGAGGTGAGCTTTCCGGGAGACAATCATCCGGTCACCGTGAGAACGGGGAGCCGGGAATAGGGTCTCCAGGGAAGAAATATCCGAGAAATCCGTAATTTTCCAGGCGACAATCATCCGGTGGCCGTGAGGACGGGGAGCCGGGAATAAGATCTCCAGGGAAGAAATATCCAAGAAAGCCTGAGATGAGATTTCCGGAGATAAACCTTCCGGGAGACAATCGACCGGTCGCCGTGAGAACGGGGAGCCAGGAATAAGGTCTCCGGAGAAGAATATCCAAGAAATCCGTCCCGCTGGGGAGACTATCGACTCCTGGAGGAGGATGTGCCCGATGACGGGTCTGAGTATTTGGGTAGGGGACTAGTCCCCCAAAGTGACTCGTTACCGCGGTCCCTGAGGACCGGGTTACCGCTTGCACCCTCAGTCCACGAGGGCTAACCGTAAGCCACCCTTCAGGAGGGACTTGTTGGGTCAGAGCCCAGTTCCTCACGGGGAGGGCATCCTCGCGGGGAGGGCATCGCCATTAGGGGCGATAATGTGAAGAACCTGCAGTGAGAAAGTTGAAGAGAAAATCTAGTTGTATTGATAATGAAACGAAATACAACGCCTCCCCCCGCGAAGTCGCGAAAGGGGAGGGAAAGGTGATTACAATGTCCCCCCTCCCCCTCCAGCGTGATAGCTCCGGGGTAGGGGATAGTCAGTACAAGGTCCCTGTCGCGCCCCGAAACTGGGACTACGACTACTCCTGTAGAGACCTAGCTCGCTGCAGCTAGTCCCATACACACACCTTTGACTTCCCAGGATAAGTCAAACACATGAGTATATTACATTGCAACAGAGTAACTTACAAAATATTTAAGCAGTGTGGCCTGCTGGCCTTAATATTACATAAAGGATTACAATGCCTACAAGGCATTCAGGGTTTAGCAAAATATTAACTACACAGCAGAAGATAGGTGACCCTCCCACAAAAGAAGTTGACGGTAGAACAACACACATCAGGGCTATGGCGGAACTGATTCTCCTCCTTCTGGATCCACGAAGTTCTCCATGCCATCATCTTGATGAAAGAACGCTCCATCTACTGAGTTGAATGTTACAAGGGTGAGCACTTACGTACTCAGCAAGTCATAGGTAAGAGTAGATACATATAGTAGTGATGATACGAACCTAGACTAGTCAAGAATTATGGGTATTTATAAAATAATCTTTTTCTTTCATGCCTCAACACATCCATCTCATGGCAGCACTTTTCATAAAATAACATCATCATTCATCTTCACTAAATTATAGCACTACCGCGACACGCCGACACACGACAGCCCACGACAGCACTCCTTATCATGACAACACATGTCATTTGGGTTGTAACACCCTGAGTTTATGGGTAAAAACTCTCTTTTTCATGAACATCATGCATGCATAATACCATGTATCTGTAGTAGTAACAAGATCAGTTCAACCCTTTTACGCCAATCTATCTCATACCCTAAAATCTCAAAATCTATCCTCTGAACTCAAATCAAGATCAGATTACTCAGATATGATTTATCAGCTACCTTGAACATAAAAGTCTTCAGAAGCCAGATTCAATTCCATCTCTAACTTCCAGATCTATCAATTCTTTTCTGTTTTCGAAAACAGAAATTCTAATCACTATTCTAATTACCCTAATTACTCTGAACTCAGATTTAGCTAAAACTTGATCTATGTCAGACTAGATTACTCTTGGATTATGATCATGGGTATGCCAATACCTTAATCCAGAAAGTTGGCAGCCAAATCATATCATCTAAGTCATTTTCACTGATCAGTCCAAATTATATCGCAAATCAGTCCTTTATCTGATATCTAGAAACCCGAAAAGGCTAAAATCTTCAGATTAACTCCAAATTCAGAGTTTCTTAAGCAAATATTTTCCAAATGCTATTTGATACAAATTTCCCTTCTGTCCAGATTACAAAATCTCATCCTAGATGCCAGAATTCGAAATCGACAAAACTCAGATTCTATTGTACCCTAAAGTACCCTATTTTCGATTTATGTCGAAAATCATCAAATCGTACCAGATTTCATCAAATCTCTTGCTAGATGAGTATAAGGTATAAGTTTATACTCAGCTGTGAAATCAGATTGCAAATCAACTATCTCTAAGTCAGAAATTACAATTCAGTCCACAGCTAATTTTCAGAATTTGCAAATCAGTCCAGAGGGCTATTTCGACCAGCAGCCACCAGCTGCTGCGACCAGAGGAGTAGCTGCTCGTGACTAGGGAAGATGCAGCTCAACCAGTGCATGCCATCGACCTCGGCCAGCGATGCACGGTGCCTCTCTTCGACCGCGACCACAGCACAGCGTTGCTTCGACCTCGTCGCTGTGTACCAAGTCTCGCCGTTGAACAGCACCGCTTTAGCCGTGATTTCGCAACCGCCTTTGCTTGCACACGTGTTAGTGTCTCAGACATCACCGTGGCAACCCCATCCAGCACACCAGCTGCTACATGCCAGAGAGAAGCTTTGCTTGTTTGTGCTCGCTGTTGCTTCAGCGCAAAGGTGCACTGGCGCAAGCATCTTAGCTTCAAGCCGTGAGCTTGAGCTTCGTTTCACTTTGCTTTGCCTATAAATAGCAGCCCCATACTACCAGTACTGCTTTTCAGAGTTTCTTAGCAATTAAACGAAGTTCTATTCACTGTTGCCTTCTTCTCCGGCGAGCCGACGAGGAGGTCAACGACGCCAGCCTCAACCGCAGCCTCAATCCTCAAATTGACAGCATCAGTGAGTTTCTCCTACCTACCTCATCGTGCTGTAGTATTTAATTGAACTCTTATGCACTTCATCGCCGGTGATCGCCGGAAATCGCTGAATTCAGTGAAATGCCCTGTTCCGGCTTTACAATTCAAATCAGTCCGAATTAGCGTTCGACTCAATAGACAAAAATGATCAGTGAGCTATTTTAAGCAAGCCTGTGAAGTTGAATTGTGAAATTGACCAAGAACTGAAGTTTTTCGCTAGCCCGAGCTTCACCAGCCGCCGGCGAACGTCGCCAGCCTTCTCCGGTGATTCTCCGGCCAATTCAATCATGCCAGAAGCTTTCTTATACCTTCTAGATGCTCTCCAAGCAAGGAATCGAGTTCAAACTTCGTGTAGCCAAAACCCCCAACATCAGTGTCTTCTTCTCCGGCGCCGACCACCGGAAAACCATTTCCAGCCGATCCAGCTCCAGAAACCTTGTCTACCAGATGCGCCTTGATCTCCTGAGCAACTTTGCCTACTAGCTCAACTTCCAATTCGGCCTAAATCAGAAGATATAGCTATGCCCTAATTCCTTTCCAGTGTTATGATCAGAAACTCCAGCCACCGAGTTCATCGCCGATTTTCATCACTTTCCGGCCATCTCCTGCCCTAGGTCCAGTTGAGTGAATTGTTCCTGTTACTGAGGCCTACCTCCCAGACAAAGTGGTGCATGAACTGGAGCCCTAGATCAAAAGTTATGGCAAGCCCTAGTTTCTGGCCATGCCAGTTCAATGCCAGACTATGTCAGTCAGTGGCATTAGCCCTTTTCACTTCCTTCCAGATGTGCATTTTGAGCATAACTTTGTCCCTTAGATTCCTGAGGTTGTGATCTACAATTTATTCTTCTATCACAACTTGATTTGAGTCCTTGAACTGCATTTTATGCTTAGCCTTAGATTTTGACATTGTCAGCCCTATGCCAGAGCATGTCAGCCAGTGGCATTAGCACATTTCACCTCTTTCCAGTTATGCAAATTGAAAATAACTTTGTCCATTAGACTTGTGGAGTTGTAATCTACATTTCATTCTACTGCCACAAGTTGAGATAATCCTTCTACCATTCATTAACCCTATGTCGATGCCTTGAACCGAATGTCGACCTAAAGACATTCATCGATTTTGGGCAAACCAGCCGCGGACTTAATGCCAATTCCCATATCCTGGAACCCTAGAAGTTCCTAGCACTCATTTTTAGTCCTAATTCTATGATTTAACCCAAATCAGCTTCTATGGTACTTAAATCTAATCATTTCAGAATCATTAAGACATTCATCTTTGCATTATTGCATATAGTATAGTAATGTATTGAAAAGATTGTAATTCTTGGTTGTCTGTTTGATTGGAGAGTAGATCAAGAGCCAGAGTTCGAGGACTTCACTGCTGACCCGACATCAACTGCTGTCTCTTACGACGCGGAAGGCAAGTCATAGTCTCGATCATCATGAACCTATATTTTATAAATTGCTATGATATGACCTTGAATATAAGTAGTATTGCATGAGAATGGATGAATTGTGAGTTGGCAGTACTAAGTTGGATGCTTGTGAAATGTGAATTGATCAAATAGTGAGCCATGAACTATTATATATGTATTTATATATATTCATGAAATAAAACCCCTAGCCGTGACCAGAAAAATGGTATGGAAGGCTGTAGCACTGGAGGTGCTAAACTGCAAAGGATGTGCAGGCACTGAAGGTGCAGGGTTGTGGTTGGTCTGGTCACTGGCATATAAGGACTAGAACCTTGTGTTGTGCGTCTAGTGGCATGAACAATGTGCTAACCGCAAACCTGGTATGGGACAGGCCTGAACAAGTACTTATGCGGATCGCACATGAAACCCCTGCATGAGATGTGCAGTGATGAATGATTGACATGGAGGCTGACTCCCACTATCACTGAAGGTGATCTTGTACACTGACCCAGCAATGGGGATATGAGTAGGGGTGGAGGTTTGGGTACAACCTACCACAACTGTGGTTCGCGAGGGATCCACAGGGTCAGGGGTGAATTGTAAGTGAAACATAACAAAAGTTCGTGTTATCTCCACCTTGCCACTCACAGTATGCAGTGAGTCAGGGATCCAATCCTTGTGATAGGAAGGGCTTGAAAGTGGAATATCTTGCGGGTAAATTGGTACCTCTCTGCAGAGTTTAAAAACGTATTCAAATACTCCGAGCTCCCGGGTTTATAGGAGTCTGCTGCGGTGGATTAAATCCACGGGGTGTGGCACAAGTATATTTTCTAAATAAAATTTGATAAGTCAAGATTACCCAAATGACTTGTGTTGTCATGATAAGGGGTGCTACCGTGGGCTGTCGTGTGTCGACGTGTCACGGTAGTGCTATAATCTAGTGAACATAAATAGTGATGATATGTTATGAAAAGTGCTGCCATGAGATGAGACGTGAAAGTAAAGATTACTTTACAAACATCCATAATTCTTGACTAGTCTAGGTTCATAACAATACTACTATATGTATCTACTCTTCCCTATGACTTGCTGAGTACGTAAGTACTCACCCTTGCAACTTACAACCCAGAAGATGGAGCGTACCAAGATCAAGAGGAAGGCGTGGAGAACTTCTTGGATCCAGAAGAAGGAGAGCCAGATCCGTCAAATCCCTGATGTGTTGTTCTGCCGTCAACTTCTTACTGTGGAAGGGACACCCATCATCCGCAGTGTAGAGGTTTTATTTTGCTTTAACTAAACCTTGAATGCCACGAAGGTATTGTAATTTTTTTTATGTAATATTAAGGCCAGCAGGCCACACTGCTTAATACTTTATAAGTTTTTCTGCTGCAATGTGAATATACTCTTGTGGTTGACTTATCCTGAGAAACGAAGACGGGTCTTGAGTGTTTGGGCAGGGGACTAGTCTCCCAAAGTGACTCGTTACCGTGGCCACTGTGACCGGGTTGCCGCTTACACCCTCAGTCCACGAGGGCTAACTGTAAGCCGCCCTACAGGAGGGACTTCCTGGGCCTGGCCCACTTCCTCGCGGAGAGGGCATCCTCACGGGGAGGGCATCCTCGCGGGGAGGGCATCGCCGCTAGGGGCGGTAATGAGAGTCACCTACAATGAGACAGTTTGAAAAGCAAGACCTATGTATTGCTAATAAAAAGAAGTATAGGGCCTCCCCCTGCGAAGTCGCGAAAGGGGAGGAAAATACAGTGTCCCTCCTCCCCCTCCGGCGTGAACGCTCCGGGGGACGGGACAGGCCCGTAAGGCTAAACATAGAACTTGCGAAGTAAACTCAAGTTCCACGTGTGCTTCAACTCCTGCTCTTGAAGGTTGGAGAGCTTGTAGGCCCCCGAGCCCAGGACCGTGGAGATCCTGTAGGGGCCCTCCCACTTGGGGGAGAGCTTACCCTGGGCCTGGGGGTCCGTCACACGCTTGAGGACAAGGTCCCCAAGGCGGAAAGCCTTCTCGTGCACGCGCTGATTGTACGCGCGCGCCATCTCTTGCTCGTAGATGGCATGGCGGAGGAGTGCTCGGTCGCATTCCTCCTCCACGAGGTCGATATCCAGGCGCTGATTGGCCTCGTTGGCCTGGTACGCTGCGGGCGTGGCTCCATCCAGGAGCTCGACCCGCAGTGACCAGAGGCCGATCTCCGGGGGGAGGACTGCCTCCGCCCCATAGACCAGAGAGAAGGGAGTACACCCCGTCGCCCGGGACGGGGTCGTGCACATGGAGCAGAGGATGCTAGGGAGCTCCTCCACCCATGCACCCCGCTTAGAAGCAGTTTGCTCGAGTCTCCGGCGCAACCCCTGTAGGATCACCCGTTGACCCTTTCGATAGCCCCATTGCTCCGGGGATGGGCCACTGAGGCGAAGTGGATGACGAGCCCCAGGCCTTCGCAGAATTCCCGAAAATAAGCCGAGTCGAATTGGGTCCCGTTGTCCACGGTGATTTCCTGGGGGACACCAAAATGACATACGACATTTTTATAGAAAAACCGCTGAACGGCCCGGGACATGATGCTGGCCAAAGGCTCCGCCTGAACCCACTTTGTAAAATAGTCGACTGCGACTACAGCATACTTGTATCCCCCGGGCGCTGGGGGGAAGGGCCCTAAGAGGTCCATCCCCCAGCGCACGAAGGGCCAAGTGATGGGGATTGTCTGCAGCGCTATAGGGGGGAGGTTCGAGCCCTTGGCCATCTTCTGGCATGCCTCGCACGCGGAGACAAGGTCTCGCGCGTCGCGCATGACCGTGGGCCAGTAGAAGCCCTGTCGGAGGGCCTTGGCCGCGATGGCACGCGGGGCTAGGTGAGAACCACAGCTCCCCGCGTGGATGTCTTCGAGGAGTTGAAGTCCCTCCGGCCGGGGGAGGCAGCGCAGGAGGGCGGAAGCTCCCCGCTTGTAGAGCCTCCCCTCCAGCAGGAGATACGCCCGGGCTTTAGCCCGGAGGCGTTTAGCCTCGGTCTCACTAGGAGGGTCCCCCTCCCCCGTAATGAAGGAGATGAGGGGGTCCATCCAAGACGGAGTCCGGGTGATCTCGGCGACCTCTGGGACATGAGGCTCGTCGCCCGTGTCCGGGGAGGCCACCGAGGGCTTCGTGATGACTTCCAGGAAAGCCCCCTTGGGGAGCGATATGCCGGGCCTCGAGGCCGTCGAAATGCCGCTCCATCTTTTGCACTTCCTGCAAATAAAGACTTAAGTTTGCGTCATGGCACAGGTAAGACTTGTCCATTTGGCAAACTACGAGCTGAGAATCTCCCTTGACTAGGAGGCGCCGGATCCCAGGGAGCGCGCGAGGCGCATCCCGAGGAGCAAAGCCTCGTATTCGGCGACGTTGTTGTAACACCCCTGTTTTTGCCAAACCCTAAAATAGCCAAAATCCACATCTTGACCCCAAACCCTAATCTGCTTCAGCCATTCCCTTCTAAGTGTTGTTCAGAACATTTTTCCCTTCGGGATTACCTCCAAAATCCCATCCTAAAACTGAGTTTCGACCCTTGCCGTCTCAGAACCATAATTACCCTAATTTTACCCTAAACTGCTTTTCCCCAATTTTGTCGAAACCCTTCAGATCTTACCCGATCTTACCAAACTTTGGCCGGATAAGCTCTAATAATCTTTTGCAACTTATCTGCGAAATCAGATTCCAGATCGGACCCTCAGATCTCCAAATTTGCAATCAGGCCCAAGTTCTATTCAAATTTTCCTCACAGAACAGTCCCTGGAGCAAGTTTCAAAATTGCAGAACGGCCCAAGTATTCTTTTCAGGTCCATTCGACCAGCGCCTGGTCGTGGCCTACGACCAGCGCGTGTCGCCGGAGCCGCGCGGTGGTTTTCGCCGCGTTTGCTCACCGCCGGCCACCGCTTCTTGTCGCTTGTGCCCGTGAGTTGCTGTGCCACCCCATGCGCACGTGCCAGCACCGTTGCGTCGCCTTGCCCAGCGGTTAAACGGCCGCGCTCCAGCAGTGTTTCACGCGCGCGCTCCCGTTGCCGTGGCATTTGCATGGCGTTACGTGTCGTTGCCGGAGCTGTGCCGCTGCCTCCGCATCTGCGCCATCCCAGGTGAAGTTCCAATGCACCCGACAAGGTCAGCAAGGCTGCAACACCGCCTGAAGCGCATCACATCGCCGGTCACCGCTGTCGCAGCTACACCCGGCCGGTCTCGTCCCCGGCACAAGTTTCGCGCCGTTTCCCCTCGCAAGCTCCGCCCCTGGACCTATTTAAACCCTCCAGTGCTGTACTTAAGCCTCATCTCAGGACTTAGCCATTTTTCCAGAGCTCTCGCCGTTTTCACCTTCTTCTCCGGCGAGCCAGTGAGAGAGCTCACGGTGCTAGCCCATTCCACAGCCCCTCTCTTCGATCCAAGGCCACCAGTGAGTTCCCCTCTTCACCCTTTCCGTGTAGTAGCAGCTAATTGCACCAGATCGATCCCCATCGCCGGTGATCGCCGGATTCCCGATTCTCCCTGTTTCTGTAATGCTGTTCGTTTCATCCCAAATTGGCTTTCCCTCCAGTAGAGCTTCTTGATCAGTAGACCCCATCTAGCAAGCCTGTGCGCTCAGGTTTCACATTTGAGCTGGAATCGTAGTTCTTCTGTTCTAGCTCACCGCCGATGATCTGGCTCCCGTCGCCAGGCCGTACCAGCTATTCCCCAGCCAAATTGACTTAACCATTAGCTTCCACACTCCACCCTTTCACTCCCTGAGCAAAGAATCGAGTTCAAACGCCTTGTGGCAAAAATCCCCAATCCCCAGTGTCGTCTTCTCCAGCGCCGGCCGCCGGAATTCTTTCCTGGCCGATCTAGCCCCTAAAACCTTGTCCCTTAGCTTTGCCTCAGCTCCCTGAGCAATTCTTTCCACTAGCTCGACACCTGGATCTGCCTAGATTGTGAGTTATGCCTTTGCCAAATCTTTGTCCAGAGCTGTGCCTGTGCCGTGTCGCCACCGCAGTTCATCACCTGATTTGGCCACCCTCCAGTCACTTACTGTCCTTAAACCTGTTGAGTGATTTGTTTCTATTAGTAATGCCTACCTCCCAGACAAAGTGGTGCATCATTTGGAGCCCTAAATCAAAAGTTGTGCCATGCCCTAGTTTCTGGCCATGTCCAGCACTATGTCAGTGCATGTCAGCCACTGGCATTGACCTTGTTCAGCCCCTTCTAGTTGAGCAATTGAAATGCCACCTTGTCCTTTAGATTCCTGGAGTTGAGATCTACAACTTTCTCTATTATCACTTCTCCAGAAAACCATCCTAAGATCAGTTTGAAGCTATGCCAAAGCCATGAACCGAATGTCGACCTTTCGACGTTCAATCCTTTTTAGCCGTTTCTTCGACCAGAGCCCTTGTGACCTTGCCCTAACCTTTTCCCCTGCATGCATGACTTATTTACTTAATAATTTCTATGGAAACTATTTTCTGTATGCTTATGGTATGTGTTTGTGTGTTGTTTGATTACCGCAGAGTCAGAAGCTGAAGGAGCAGAAGAAGTCTTTGAAGATCCGTCTGAGTACTTAGACCCAGCATTGCAAGGCAAGCCTCATTCCTTTGATCATGTCTCACCCAATATTTTCATATGAAGTATATTCACTGTTTCTTACTATGCATGCTTAGTTGAGATACAAGTTATGTTAGAATGACATGAGTAGATATTACCTAATGAATCATGAAACCCCTTTTGTTATTGAACCTTCTTATATATGCTTTTGTCACCCTAGGACTCATATACTGAATATCCACATTAAACCTGAAATGGTCAAATACATGAGAAGTTATAATGAAAACCGTTTTGTCAAGAAAACCGATAAAAGGGATCAGTAGTGAGGATTGGATTGTATGGAGAGGGTGCGGTGCGCACCAGGGTATGTGAATGCTCCTCACTATTGGTTCATAAGGACGAGAACCTTGTGCTGTGTCTCTATGCGAATTGTAAACGTACCAACCACTTGCCTGGTATGGGATAGGCACAACTTAGTAGTTTTTTGGTATTAGCAGTTCCCTGCATGGTTTGTCGGTCTGGTTTCTCGCGTGGAAACTGGTGGGCCGCAGTTCGGCCATGAGTGATGTGAGTTCAGAAAAATAATGAGAGGTAAAGGTGGAAAGAAGGAAGACGCCCTATGCCTCAGATTAAGCCGTGCGCGGTTGTAATCTTGAATGGTCATATGTCTTGCATGGACACAGACCAAGGCTATGAGTCTTGCGGGAACATAAGGCAGAGGCTAGGAAGTAAGGCAGTGGGGAGGACCCACAACGGTACTTGAGACTTGATTGTCTATTTACCGGGGGGGATACTGTTAATAATTAACTGCAAAAGCGTTGTGTGATCCCGGCCTTGTCACATGTGTATAAGTCACATGGAGCTGATCCGACTTGAAAGCCGAGTGAACCAGTGGATTTAAAAAGAGGTACACCTTTGCAAAGTGTAAAAGAAGTATCAGATACTCTGTACTCCCAAGTTCAGGAGTCTTTTCGTAGTGGATGTTATCCATGGGTTATAGTACAAGTAATGTTTTGGAATGTTTTCATAATGCGGTTAACAAAGTAGTGACTCATGGGAGACCACTACATCTAATGTTTTATTGAAAAACTGTTTAATGTTTAAAGTATCATTTTCATGACAAAGTACTGTTTTACTGAACAAATGACTTCGAAATCTATATATCTCTATCCATATGAAACTGAAACCACCGGAATCATATGTTTCACCCTCATGTAAGTACAATTGCATTAATCCCCGGAATGAGTGTTGCTGAGCACCAAGTGCTCACCCTTGCATTTATATCCAACTGTAGAAGAGGGATTCGAGTATCCCGATTCTTTCGGTTATGAATACTCAGCAGAAGATGGAAGTGCCCCAGACGAGCCCACATTCTAGAAGGATTGTGCACCAAGTCAAGTCAGATGTGGGAGAAGCCTCTCCAACTCCGCTGTTGATTGAAGTCAAGCTGTTTGTCGTTGCTTTGTGCTTTATGTTGTGTGTTCGGTACTTGGATACCGATTCTTGTCTTGATAAACTGAATATTTTCTTAGCAACTTTACTTAGCGCCATTTTCGGTGCTTTGGCTATGTAATATTGGCCCATGTTGGCCTGGTACTTGTTTACTGATAATGCTATGCTTGAGTGGTTTGGAGCTCATGTGACATCCTGCTGTGCGTAACCTACCTGGGCGGTTACCAAGGTGATCCTCAAATGGGGGTCTCACAGTTGTTGGTTGCGGGGAACTCGAGCCGCACGGCGTACTCGAGTTCCTTCCCCTCGGGGCTCTGGCGGACTACTCCCGCACCAGCCCCGGCGAGACACAGCGACCCATCGAACACGAGGGTCCAATGATCACTGCGTCGGGGCGGCACAGGGAGATCTTCGTCCCCGGACCCAGACGCGGGAGTCCACTCTGCGACGAAGTCGGCGAGGACCTGCGACTTGATGGCGGAGCGGCTGGTAAGGGACTGGGAGAAGGGGGCGAGCTCGGCCCCCCACTTCCCGATCCGGCCGGTGGCTTCCTTGTTCCGCAGTACCTCCCTGAGGGGGAGGGACGACGGGACGGTGATGGGGTGCCCCAGGAAGTAATACCAAAGCTTCCGGGACGCCATGAGGAGGGCGTAGCAGACTTTCTCCATCTCCGTGTACCGAGTTTTGGCCCCTTGGAGGGCCTCGCTCACGTAGTACACGAGACGCGGCTGCCCCCCTTGCTCCTTCACCAAGACCGCGCTGACGGCGACGGGGGTCGCGGCGAGGTAGAGGAGCAAGGGCTCTTCCGGAGACGGACTCACGAGCATTGGAGGGCTCGTGAGGTACTTCTTGGCTACAATCTCGGGTAGTGTGGGTACTGGACCTGTGGAAGCTGCACCACGGTCCTTCCCGCCTTCTCCCCGCGGCCTTCCCGGCCGCGCGAAGACTGTCCTCCCCCATGGCCCTTTGGTTTGGGGAAGGGGCGGTTACCCCTCAGGCGGTCGCGCGAGCCGCCTCCGCCCTCGAGGACAAAGGTGTCCCGAGGCCGCGGCTCACTACGCCCCCCCTGCCTGGGGCGTTTCGGGGGATCCCTGGCCCCCCGATCGATGGGGGCGGGAGCCCCCTGGGTCTTCTTCCAGATATCGTCTTCCTCCGCCCGAGCGTACTTTTCGAGTACGTTGAAGAGCTCGTCGGCGGAAGAGGGGCAGCTCCGGGAGAGCCTTCGGTGGAGCTCCCCCGGGAGGATGCCGCTTTTGCAGGCTTCGATGACCGTAGAGTCGGGGACATGGGCCACTTTGCTCTTCACCTGAGCAAAGCGCTTGAAGAAGCTTCTGATGGTTTCCCCAGTCCTTTGCCGGACAGTGTACAGCTGCGAGGAGTCCAGGGGACGCACGTAGTTCCCCTGGAAGTTGGCACAGAACTCCCGCTTGAGCTGCGAGAAAGACTTGATGGAGCCCGCCTTCAGGTTGTAGAACCAGGAGCGGGCAATGCCGGAGAGGTAGAGGGGGAAGATGTTGCACTGTACCGTCTCGTCCCCCCCGACCGCGGAGATGGCTGTGGAGTAGACCTTCACAAACTCGTAAGGGTCTGCCTCACCGTTATAGTGCTCGATGTGCGGAGGGCGGTAGGGCCGCGGCCACCGGATGCTGCCAAGTCTTCGGCACAGGGGCTGGTTAGCCCCCTACACTTCCCGGGGAGAGCCCCGGTCACTGTCTTCTTTCACAGGACCTTCGTTGTCTGAGTCTGGAAGCGGTCCGAGAGGTCCGCCAGAATGGCGGTGGCGACGCTTTTCCTCCGGACCGGGACTGAGTTCCCGAACGTCTGGGCTCTCCGCCGGAGAGGTTGGCTCTTCAGCGGGTCTCTTCCCCCGGCCGGTGCGAGAGCGAGGCTCCCCGCTCCCGCGGCCGGGGGGAAGTTCTTCCCCGCGCTCTGGTGAACGCATTCCCTCGACCTCCCTCCGGGCGAAACGGACCTGTCTCGCCGAGGGAGGGAGCTCATGCGCTGCAGCTGCCGGCCCGGAGGCTTCCGGAGCCGGTTTGGGGGAGCCCCCTACGACGACCCCCGGGACCAGAAAGGGGGAAGCCCCTGTGTTATCCGGGACCGGGGAGGGGGCACCCACGGCGACGCTTGGAACCGAAGTGGAGGGGGCCCCAGTAGCCAAGAACGGAACCGGGAAGGGGGGAGCCCCCGTAACATCCGGAACCGGCGAGGGGGGAGCCCGCTGCGGCACGGGAGCTGCTCTGTCAACCGCCCCCGGTGCGGTAAACGTGACACGGGGGGCGGGACTGGCTCCCGGCGTAGGGTAAACCCCCGGCATGAAGTGGGCTCCCGGCCCCGGGAATAGGCCAGGACGGGGTACCCCCCTGGTGCCATGAAGGGCCCCGGCATGAAGTAACCCCCCGGCTCCGGGACGGGCCCGGGCTCCAGGAGGGGTCCGGACGTATATCCCGCAGGGGGAGGGAACCCCCAGGCAGGATCATATGGGGCGGACAAACCCCCGGAGGCCAGAGAGGCCGCCGGGTAACCCATAAACGGGGGCATGTTCCCCGGATACGGGTGCGACGCAAATGTGGCGGCCGGAGGACGCGCCAACACGCTAAGGAGTTCGTCCATAGAGCGCTGGGCGCGGAGCTGGCCTTCCACGAGAGCTTCGAGCAGGGCGTCCTGGGGAGCCGGGGGAGCCGTCGGGGGGAGATTGGTCCCGGCCGAGGTCCCCGCGGTCACCGGCAATGACCTGGAGGTGGAAGCACCTAAGTTAAGAGGAAAGGAGGGAGGCGGTACCTGGGCCAGGTCGCCTTCGGAAGGGACCACCGGCGCAGCAGTGTCCCGGGCGGACGGCACCGGGTCTCCGAGACCCGGGTCACCAGGGAGGGTGCGAGCCCTTGTTCTTGGGGGACCCATGGCGTCTTGTCACGAGTCCCCACGGTCGGCGCCAACTGTCGTGGTATTGCGAATACCCCGGCAGGTTTTGAGAATGATCCTAGCGAAGATTACGCGGCGCGGGTTGACCGGATGACCGGTCCTCCCCCGCCGGACAAGCACAAGAAATGACACAAGGATTTATACAGGTTCGGGTCCCGGTGGGGGCCCTAGTCCTGTCGACGTGCTCCCGACCAGAGTTAGCTGGGGAGGCTCTCTCCGGGGAGAGAGGCTTCGAGAGCACGTCTGTGAGTTTAGCTATTCCAATAAAAGTGATCCGATCCTTTACAACTGAGGGGTACAAGGGCTATTTATAGCCCCAAAAAGAAGCAAAAAACCTAAACTACCCTGGAAGCCATCGTCGGATTGAAGGGTAGAACTGTCCTTCTTCCGGTCAAACGCCTTGGATGCTTGACAGGTGGTCGCTAGTTCCCGAGGCGCTCCTCGCATGACCTGCACGTGACAAACAATTCGAGACTTTACCTTTAGGAGGGCGGTGAGGCCCGGGACGGCGCCGGAGGCCAAGTCCCGGGGGCCAAAAGGCTGCGCCCGGGGAGGCCCCGGAGGCCAGGTCCCCGGGCAAACGGTGGCGCCGGAGGCCAGGTCCCGGGGGCCAAATGGCGGCGCCCAGGGAGGGGCCGGAGGCCACGTCCCCGGGCAAATGGCGGCGCCCGGGACGGCCCCGGAGGCCAGGTCCCGGGGGCCAAATGGCGGCGCCCGGGGAGGGGCCGGAGGCCCGGTCCCCGGGCAAATGGCGGCGCCCAGGATGGCGCCGGAGGCCAGGTCCCGGGGGCCAAATGGCGGCGCCCGGGGAGGGGCCAGAGGCCACGTCCCCGGGCAAACGGTGGCGCCCGGGGAGGCCCCGGAGGCCAAGTCCCCGGGCAATCGTGACGCAACTTACCTGGACTTAGTCCCGTGGAGATTTCCCCCGACAGGTCTGTTTGGACAAAACAATTCGAACAGATTAATCAGTCCGAACAGCGGTCACAAGATCTTATCCTCTTAGAAGAAAGGCGTGATCGCGCTTTGGTCAAGTCCGCGGCATACTTGCAAGCTTTGCACAAGTATCATAGTAAAAGGGTGAGACCACGTAGTCTTCACGTGGGCGACCTGGTCTTACGAAAAATCCAAGATCAGTCTAATCGCAACAAATTCTCCCCGAAGTGGGAAGGCCCTTACACTGTGGTCTCGGTGCCGCGACCAGGATCCGCGCGGTTAGCCATGGGGGATGGTCGAATTTTGTCCAATACTTGGAACGTCGATCAACTTCGCAAGTTCTATGTGTAAGTACTTAACCCCATTTTTCCTGTTCAATTAGCATTTTTTTTCATAAAATTAAAAATGTTTTGCGTTTATATGAGGAATATTTCCCTTTATGACCATCCGCTGTGAATTCGGCTCGGGGGCTGGTCGCACGCGGTTAGATCATTATAACATCCTAGTCGGATTCGCTGGCCGATCTCATAACCACTTTCAGATGTCACTCCTAAATAAGCCGTTTCTCAACGCACACGGGGCTTTCTGCAAGTCCTTGGTTATCCGAGTGGCTGCTGGTTAGCAAACAAGGCTAGGTGTTATAATTGTTGATTTGATCATACACCCCTGGTCGTTGTATTCTTTTTTCCCCTGCGTTTGTAATACTAAGCCTTCAGTATCTACAATCACAGGCGGGCGCTAGGGGGATAAGTTTATAATATAAACCAACATAAAACAAAAAATATATTCATTTTCAAAAATGAATTTTCATGTGCATTGCATCGTATACAACTGTTTCTGTACAGGTATAAGGATCATTCGATCCCGAGCTCAGTCAGAAGCTTATCTACTAGGGGACTAATCTCCTCCATGCCGGCATCTAGTTGCTCTTCACTCTCGATCTCAACCAGTCCCGCTAGTGGATTCAGATTTGCATCTGGGCCATAGTGAAGTCGAACCCGACTGAGGATAGCGGAAGCGGCTGACCGAACTCTGGTTCTGATCACCTCTTCTCGTCGCTGTGTATCCTCAGGGAGATACTCGAGAAGTGACTCTGCTTGAGCCATAACTAGGCCAGCCCAGTCCTCTTGGCTGAGATTGTCTCGTGTGGTTTCGACCACATCAGCCTTCAGAAGATGAGCCACCGCCTTCAGTTTTTCAAAGACTGAATGGCTCAGCTTTCCAATCGCCCTTGTGGAGGCTTCGATAGAATCCTGGAGGCTTTTATTGTCCCGACTGAGTTACATTATTTGACCAGCTTGCGCTGCAAAGAGAGAAAACATTACTCACAGATTATGAGGACAAGTATTCCTAATCAGGAATCAACTTACCAGCAAGTTGTGACCGCAGTTTATTGCTTTCAATCTCTTGGTTCCTAGCTACTGAGATCGAATGAAGCTTGACTGTGGCCATTTCTTTGTCCAACGATGCCACTTTCCTGTAATAAAACAGAAGGAGTGGTCATAGTTAACTTGTACCTTTACAAGTTGAAAGGTAGTGATCCTTACTTGCGCAAGCCGTCTCGCTCTCTTTGTATGGCCACCATGCTCGCCGCCGTAGCACGCGATTGGCCATCATCCGGGATAGTTCCTGTGATGCAAAAAAGAGTCAAAAGTGTCCTATGTACAATTCAGGACACCCAGAGAGGGATTCAACATACCTTCATGAACTTCTACAGAGAGGCATCTTCCGGACTAATGGGAAGATTTGTCGAAGGCCCGGAAGTGCCTACAGTAGGGGCAGTTGCAGGAAGTGCCTGCTGGGTACTGCTGCCAGTCGCCGGTGACTGCGACTGGGTCCTCGTGTCTGCTTCTCCCTCCACGGCCCGGACAACTTCCTGGGCCGAGGGGGTGGAGCGCTCCTCACTGGAAGCTCCTGCACCAGCAGTGACTTCAACCTTTCCCGAAGCGGTTGGAGGACTGGGCGCTATTGCTTTTCGTCTGATAAAGGAAAAGAAAAATCAAATGGTAACGATTCGTGACCATCATTTCTAATACAACTAGGATAAAGGTTCTTACCTTAATTGAAATCCCATTAGCTTTTGGGATTTCAGAGAAGGTTCTCCTTGAGCATGGGGACAATCATCGTCCGCCCTGATCTTCCTCTTGGAAAACAAGGGCCCTCTTCCCTGTATGTGTTCCCCTATGAACATTTTTTCAAGGGAAAGATAAAGGCTAACAAGAAAGATCTTTACCTGGGCAGTCGATCCCATTGGCGACGTCCCATCCAAGGACCTCGCTGTCTCCTGGGTTTCTGTGGCCGGCACCTCGCGTGCAATCGCCACAGGATCTTGCACAACCACCTCCGCTCCTGTCTGCGGAGGAGAAGTATTTTCCTCCCTGGGGCTAGCAGGAGTCGCAGGGGGAAGCTCTTCTCCCTGCATAAGCATTAGCTCATCAAGCACACAGGGGGAATTGAAGAAAACGGACTGTGGGAAAATCTTACCACGGTCGTCCCTTAGACCGGGAAGGTAGAGGCAACTGGCTCTGAAGCTTCGGGAGCTTCAAGGGCTAGGGGATCATCCGCGACCACAAGGCTTTCAGTGGTTGTAGGGACTGCTACGGTTGCCTCTGCAGTAACAGTTATTGATGCGCACGGTGGCCCAATCTTCCGACAGGTAGAGGTAAGTCGATTGGTGGAGACTCGACGTTGACGATCCGGGTTCTGATCAGAACCGATCCGAACCCAGCAATCGCTACACCACGGCTCCGTTGGTTATCAATCATGCACAAATACGATTGACCTCGCCAAGAAGGCTTATCCCTGCATGCGAATCGAGAACACAAGCAAGAACGAGAAAGATGCAACTGAATTTGCAATTGAGGATGAAGCTCACGAGTTGGGGTCTCAGAAACCGATGAACGGCGATACTGTTCAAAGACAGAATTGATCTAAGCAAAACCCAAGTCTAAACGACAGCCATGGCGGCCATATATATACTGTATGGGGCCGCCATGGGGTGGAGGAGGAAACCCTAGGGGTACATGGGCCTTGGGCCCAAAGTGGAGCGTCGCAGCGCATGTGAGATTCTGGTCATAATTTTGTTTTGATGATTCCTGTTGATCCGTAAGGAATTTGGACATGGCACTAGATCCGTTGGAAAGATCTCATCGTTCTCTTGTCCGTAGAGTCCAAGAACGTCAAAAACAGACTTCGTATGTGGCCTGTACATCCGTTTGAAGTTGGACTACGCGCAGATGGCCGAACCGGACTCGCGGATGAATTGAGCTCACTTGTGGGCTGGCCTTGGAGCGACGTGGCTTGTGCGACCTTAGAGGTGTAGAGGCGCCTTTCTTGAGCACGTCTTGTGTTTGAGGAGGTGGCCAAGGTGGAGGCCGAACTTGTGGCGGCGACAGCACAAAATCGAGATGATGTACGTGCTGCCAGCTTTAGCGTCCTGGCCAAGGTGGCGGACGATGACATCTTGATGACCACCATGTTGATGTCATCTTGGTCATAACTATGATGTACATGGTCTCATCATTCTCCCTTTCTTGATGTGGAGTCGTCCTCGACTCCATTGTGTTTTTCTGCAAAATGTTAGCACCAACAGAGAGCACAGCAATATGCATATCTTTGATAATCAAATCATTAGACACAGAACCATTAACATTTATATACTCCCTTTCTTGAAAACTATCATATACCTTGAAAATTGAATTAGAGTGACATGGCAAGACATGATTAGTGGCATTTTCATTAATTGCAGCAAGATCAGATTTTGTAGCAAGCAAGACGGGATTCCTCAATTTAATTTGGTTGGCTACATGCTGAATTTCAGATTTTTCATCACTGGTTTTCTTGTCATTAGCAAGCCGCTCCCTATCGGATTTAACAATTTCAGCGGGGGTCAAAGGTAGAAGTGTAATTTTCTTTCCCTTATGCATAAAAGTGTATTTATTACTTCTACCGTGGTGAAGTGCATCAGTGTCATATTCCCATGGGCGACCCAATAAAAGAGAGCAAGCTTGCATCGGCACCACATCACAATCAACCAAATCAGAATAGGAACCAATGGAAAAATGAACCCGAACTGTTTGTGTTACCTTAGCTCTGCCGGAATCATTCAGCCACTGAATGTGGTATGGATGTGCGTGCGGGCGTGTGGTCAAGCCAAGCTTCTTGACCAAATCTGTACTCACCAAGTTGTTGCAGCTGCCGGAGTCAATGATCACGCGTGCTCGTCAGTTGTTGATGACGAAGAAAATCTGGAACAAGTTGTGGTGCTGCTGCTGCTCGGCTTGCTCCATTTGTGCGCTAAGGACACGCTGGACAATGATGGACCTGTACGCAGCGGTATCCTCGGCACCAAAGGTGGCATCAGCATCAACCTCATCGTCGTCCACCCTGGTGTCGTCGATCTCATCCTCAACATCGGAGGCGCTGATGTAACCTCCGTCGTCTGTGGCGACGTATGCCCGCTGGCTGGGGCACTCTTTCTTGACGTGGCCAATCCCTTGGCACTTGTGGCAGCGAATTACCGTTGATGTACGGCCCGTGGAAGCGACGGAGGAGGAGCTCTTGACCGGTGTTGGCGGGGTCGACTTGCTGCTGTCCGCGGCACGGGCAGGCGGTGCCATCGATGCCGGTCGTGTGCTCGTCGAAGGTGGCGGTGCAGCTGGTCGGAAGGTGGAAGAAGGCACTGTCTTCGCTTGTCCCGTAGTCATTCGGGGCGTGAAGGTGCTGCCGGTGTTGCTCCTGCTCTTAGAATGGCGTCCCTGCAACTCCTTCTCTGCTAACATAGCAAGTTGAAACAAGCGATTGACAGTTGTATATTCTTTATAATCAACAATATCCTGAATTTCTGGACGCAAACCACCGTAAAAACGAGCAATTTTATCCTCAGGTTCCTCTACTACCCCACAACGTAACATACCCTTTTGAAGCTCTTGGTAATATTCCCGAACAGTCATACTACCTTGATCTAATCGTTGCAATCTCTTGCGCATATCACGTTGGTAGGAAGGAGGAACAAATCTATTACGCATAGCATCTTTTAATCTCGCCCAAGAATCAGGTTGTAAACGGGCATTTACTAGTTCATTCCACCAGATTATAGTAAAATCTTTAAATTCACTAGTGGCTTGTCTAACTCTATGAATCTCGGGAACTAGATGGGAATTAAATTTCTGTTCAACTATCATCTCCCAATCAAAGTAAATTTCACCATCATATGCACCATAAAAAGAAGGTAAGGCTATTTTACCATTGGCATTGTCACCTCCATTATCTTTTCGATCGTGATTCCAGCGTTGATATAGTTGTACATTTTCCCCAATGATCCATGAACCTGCCATTGTTAGTAGAAAACAAAAGATAACACAAAAGTATTATCCCTATCAACTACTAGGTTAGATCTCACGCTCTCAAGCAATCTTACCAAGTTCTTACCCTGTTCTTACCAACACAGCGAGGGACGGTGCAACCGGTGGCTGGTTCGTGACACCGTGAGAGCGTGATGAAGTGATTGCAAGGGTCAATAACCTGTGCTGATCAGAAGGATGTATTTGTGGAGCTTGGATATGCAATATTTAGTAGCAAGGAATATGCAATCATCGAAATCAGAATAGCAAAGCTGAATAAATATCCAAAGTACTTGTCAAAGTTGCTGGCCTAAACTCGTTCTCAGACCTAGCTCAAGCAAGCAAAACGAATGACGTAACACTGTCGATACAAAGGATACAAGCACTTTTGATTTTTTTTTCCTTGCTTTTTATTCTTTTTTTTTTTTATCTTTGTGCGGCTTCTTTTTTTTGCACTTGCCTTTTTCACTTTTTTTTTAAATATCAATAGTGCCGCATATGAGAGATTACAAGATATATACACAAACACTCAATTTTCTCTCGCTGGAAAAACAGATCTACTATGCAGAAACTTCCTATGCTGTTTTCGGATTTCTGGAGGCCTCAAACGCTAAAACGTATAACAGAAAAGTTGTAGATCGTTTCGTGTTGATCAATTTGCATATATGGAACACTAATTTTGGATAACGGATCTAGGCGATATGGGCCCCGCAATTACAGTCTGTGTAGGAAATCCGAAATCAAACAGATTCACTTTCAACGCGATTTTGGACTTGAAAACGGCGTTTCTAGAACTTCTCACAATGGACAAAGTTGTAGAGAATTTTCTGAGCTACAATTTAGACTCTGAATTTGTCCAATTTGGAGTTCAGAAGAAGGAGATAAAAGCAAACTATCGAACTTGACAGATTGACACCCGAGTTTGACGACGCGGCGACGACGTGATGGCGTTAGACTCGACGTCAAGATGCAAGACTCAAACTAGATCAACAACTTACTCTAAACCAGCAACAAGACGATGACGATGGATACAAATTCTACAATGCAAAACTGAAAACGAAATCGCAAAGCTCAAAGGGTTGTAGGACAGCGGAATTGATGATGAACTTTTTTTGTGGGGCAAATTTTCTGGACTCTAGGACGATGGCAAAACAAAACTAAAGGGGATACAATGATACCTGACGGGAAACCGAGGCTCTGATACCACTTGATGCGCACGGTGGCCCGATCTTCTGACAGATAGAGGTAAGTCGATTGGTGGAGACTCGACGTTGACGATCCGGCTTCCGATCAGAACCAATCCGAACCCAGCAATCGCTACACCACGGCTCCATTGGTTATCAACCATGCACAAACACGATTGACCTCACCAAGAAGGCTTATCCCTGCATGCGAATCGAGAACACAAGCAAGAACGAGAAAGATGCAACTGAATTTGCAATTGAGGATGAAGATCACGAGTTGGGGTCTCAGAAACCGATGAACGGCGATACTGTTCAAAGACAGAATTGATCTAAGCAAAACCCAAGTCTAAACGACAGCCATGGCGGCCATATATATACTGTATGGGGCGGCCATGGGGTGGAGGAGGAAACCCTAGGGGTACATGGGCCTTGGGCCCAAAGTGGAGCGTCGCAGCGCACGTGAGATTCTGGTCGTAATCTTGTTTTGATGATTCCTATTGATCTGTAAGGAATTTGGACATGGAACTGGATCCGTTGGAAAGCTCTCGTCGTTCTCTTGTCCGTAGAGTCCAATAACGTCGAAAACGGACTTCGTATGTGGCCTGTACGTCCGTTTGAAATTGGACTATGCGCAGATGGCCGAACCGGACTCACGGATGAATTGAGCTCACTTGTGGGCTGGCCTTGGAGCGACGTGGCTTGTGCGACCTTAGAGGTGTAGAGGCGCCTTTCTTGAGCACGTCTTGTGTTTGGGGAGGTGGCCAAGGCGGAGGCCGAACTTGTGGCGGCGACAGCACAAAATCCAGACGATGTACGTGCTGCCAGCTTTCGCGTCCTGGCCAAGGTGGCGGACGATGACATCTTGATGACCACCATGTTGATGTCGTCTTGGTCATAACCATGATGTACATGGTCTCATCAGTTATCCCTGCGGAATGGGTTGGAGCGTCACCGGATGGTGAGCCCGCGATCTTCCTCCTCCGGTGAACTAGAGGGACATCATCATCCTCCTCCTCCTCGCTCCCCTCTCCCTGTACGACGAAGAAGTAATTCGAGTTCGCGCCTGGAAAGAGCGGTGGGATCCGATATCTTACCGCAGTTCTTCGGGCCGTAGGAGGAGTGCTTCGTGAAGACCCTTCCCCAAGATTTAGCCTGACTTTCTTGGGGGTGGGATTCCTCGTCCTGGATCTCGAGGAAATCTTCTTCACGTTTTTGGTCGTCAGCTTTCCCAGGGAACTGACGTTCTCGCTGGGAAACGTCACCTCAGCAAACCTCCCAAGAAGCTATTCACATGGGATTAGTACTGGACAGACATAAAACCTGCAAAACAGAGGCCAAGTGGAGAATGTACCTTTCGACGCTCTTGCCTGAGGTCGTCACCGGCGTGAATTAAGCTCTGGGGGCGAGGCAACCCCTTAGCACCCTCACCTCAGCGTTGTACGCCCGGAGGAGGTGGTTAGTCCGCCTCTCAATTTCGGCAGAGGACAGGACTGTTACCGAATGCAAGTTAAAATGAATGTATTTCAAGAAAAACATGAAGGTTTTCAGTGTCAGAAACAAATACCTTCGTTATAGTCCAGGGTACCGTCCGCCATGGACTTAATCTCCCAAGCTGGATGAGCCCTTTCACGCAGGGGGCTCACCCGGTTCTTCACAAAGTCTCGGATGATGTCCCAAGCCATCAACCCTTCTTCGACTAAGTGAAGAATTACCTCGGCGTGCTTCATGAACTCCGAGTTCATCGCCGGGAGAGTGTCTAACTCGCTTGGCTTCTCTGGCCGCGAGTTTTCAAACCACAACCCGCTCTCCTTCGGCGGGGTACAGTAGAACCACTTCTGATGCCACCCATGCACTGAGTCTCGCAGAGGTGGAAAGGGATACTCCTTTTTATTCCTCAGCCGAAAGTAGATACATCTGGCGGCGTTAGCGCTCTTCGACCACGCCGAGAAGTAGAATCGTCGAAAGAGGTCCACACTGGGGTACACTCCGACGAACGCCTCGCATAGGTGTTGAAAAACCGTCAATATCAACACTGCATTTGGGTGGAGGTTGATCAACTCCAACCCATAATGCTCTAGGACATCCTTGAGGAACCGACTCTCGGGGAATCGGAACCCGCAGCGCAAGTACTCCTCAAAACCACCAACTGGCCCTCCTGGACGGTTGGGGTTTCTTGATCTTTTTCCGCGGGCCGCCAGTTGATCAAAAGCCGCGGAGGAAGGATTTCTTCCTTCTCCAGCAACATCAAACTCTCCTCAGAATGGTGAATGGATCGGCTCCAGGATGCCATTTTTCGGTGGAAAGTCAAAGGAAAAGTTGGTGATTTTTGGGGAAGACGGAAGCTGAGAAGAATGAGGGTTTTGTGCGGCGGAAACGATGAGGGTTTTTGGCTGTGTGGCTTCTTTGAGAAGACATCTGCTCTTTTTATAGACCCAAGGCGGCGCATTAATGTGAGTAACGTTTCGTTCAAAACGTTCCACTGAGTGTTTTATTCATTTCCCATAATGGATACTGTCTCTGACGGACCCGTTAAAGTGTTCAGGCATCGGATCTGAAACAAAAAGACTTCTTTGTTTCGGAAACTGAAAGTGCAAAAGGACTGAAAAATTTTTAGTACTTTTCAGAAGACGTTTTCCCTTTATATGCTTTGAACATTTTTACGAAAAAATCCTATGATTCAATTTTTGGACGTACAGATGTATTTCTAACCGGGTTGTGGTTTGGTTGAAACTATGCTTTGGATTAAGCTTCGATTCTAATCGAAGTGACGGTCCGACCAAGCCTCAATCCTGGTCGCAACTTAGTTCTAACAGCTGCCTTAAGCCTGATCGCGGTATCAGATCTGGTCGCGGTGCTTTTATAAAAGCGTGATTCTGATCGCAGAACTGAGATTCCCTGTGTATGAATGGTCGCGAACGTAAAGTTTATGGCCATGTTTTCGCACAGAAGATGTGAAAAATTTTCATATAAAAAAGAAAGTTTTATTTCTTACATTCTTTACATACAAAAGGGATACAGTCGACCAAAGCGTCGACTTGATCTGAAAGGAGTTTACAAAGTTCCCCAAGGGACATGTTGTTGTCAGTAGGATCTACACTGACAACCCCCAGGGAACTAGCAACTAACCTAAGTCTATCTACATCATCCCTAACAAGAGACGCACTATTGTCCCTAATCAAGTCAGAGAGTTCTCGCTGTCGCTGAGCGTGATCCCTCTCTCGACGGAACTGGCGCGCCTCTTCACGGGATCGTTCAAAACATTCTGCTAAATGCAGAATCTTCGAAGACATCTCTTCGGTCTTCTTCTCCAGGGCATTCTTCTCCTCTAGAAGAATCTCTCTGGAAGGAAAAGATGGAGCAGCAGAAGGCTGATCGCTGGAGCCTCCAACCTCCTACATTTGCAAAAATTAGTTGTACTAACTATAACTATCAGCAAAAGGAGAGAAGAATTATTACCTGCCCCAGCTCATGGCATGTTGATATAGCCATCCTGGGAAGAGGATCATCAGGTGGTGGAAGTGCAACCTTCCCACCATATGATTGCTTCGCCAACACAATATGGGAATCATCTGGTCAAGGGATAGTCACCGCTTGCCGACCAGAATATTGATCACCCAAATAAAGGTTGGAGGTATTGGGATCAAATGGAGAAAGGTTTCTCTCCAAAGTCAAAGGCCTAACTTGCCGAGATGCATGAACAGGAAGAGTTATAGGAACTGAAGGAAGAAAGAGACTTGCTACATTCTTCACCTTCGTTCCGCTGGAAGATCCCTCGTCAACCTTGGGTTTCTTCCTTGAAGGAGACAAGTCTTCATGCATCTGAGGCCCCTGTTCGACAACTTTCTCTTCATCACTCTCAATCTCGATGATGTTGTGATCTGCCATCAGGAAGTGTATGAAGAGAAGAATCAAGGTTGTCTAGGAAGGGACTTAGCCGTGGGAATAAATTGTGAAGCTTTACAGAACCAAGGACCCGGTATTTATAGCCGCCAAGGTGACGGTTCTCATTCCAGGTGCCTCGGGTTTCTACAAAGCATTTACAATTTTACCTCGCGTTAAAAAACATTTCTACGGCGCTATCATTACCTGTCACATAATACCCAGAGCCTGTCTCGGGGAACCAACCGACCTATTTAGTGCGCCACTAAGTGGGGGATTTGAAGAGTCGGGTTAATAATCCGATGCATTTCTTTAAATTTAAAGTGAACACGTCCCTTCGTTTTCTTTAAATTTGGGGGCTAGCTGACGAGGATTGACACCCGAGTCAGTTCAAATAAATGCACTGTTGGCTCAAGACAGATTCGAGTCAGACACGTGCCCGGCGGTGTGAACTCAAGTCATTCTGAGAAGCATCAGCCTAAGGTCGCAGGCTTTGCGCGATCAGGTCGCAGGCTTTGCGCGATCAGGTCACAAGCCTCGTGCGATCAGACCACAGGCTTTGCGCGGTCAGAAGTTCGTATGTTATACGCGAACAGAATGTTGAAGATGTAGTGCGGTCAGCCAACACCCCGCGGTCAGAACATTCTCGACCAAGGTACTTGGAATTTATCTGACCGGCTATCCCTATAGTGGGAATATTCCAAGTATCCCGAAGATTCCTCCACGTAGAAGACTAACCGCCAAGAGGTTGATACAAGCAGTTATTTCACGAATAACACGTGCTTAACCTACTTGGAAGTTAAGAGCGGTTCAATAAACCGCATCCAACCGTCCAAACAACTGTTTGATGCAGTTACGACATGGCATCCTTTCGACCAGTATAAAAGGGTGGCGAAATACATCAAACAGGAGGATCCGATCCATTTGGAAGAACAAGACTTCTGATACAAGTGAGACACAATGCATCTCAACCACTAAAAACAGCCAAGTCTACGGCCTAAATTAGATAGTGCTTACAAGCCTTCCTGGCTTTATTCTGTACATTTACATAGGAAAAACCTTTCGCTTGTGAAGGGGTTTTTCTGTCATTTTGTAACCATTTATCACCTATAGTGAAATCCTAACACGACGTAGGGCTATTACTCCCACCATCAAGGGCCCGAACCTGTATAAATCTCTCTGTGCTCCTATTCACCATTGTTCTGCATACCTTCCCAGAGGGTCATCATGAAAGGTCTCACTATTACAAATTTTGCATAAGTTCAGCTGAGGACTCCGAGTCCGAATCGTCGACAACGTGTTATTCATGGATAACCGCATGTATTAACCTCCTGACGGTTGTCCCCATACGTGGAAGAATCTTTGGGGTACTCGGGATATCCCTGTCGTAGGGACATAATAATCCCGCGTTCCCTGGTCGAAGATGTTCTGACCGCGCACCATCTGCAGTCTTCTGTTCGCGTATGGCATATGAACTCCTGATCGCGCACTAGCTACGGTTTGATCGCGTAAAGTCTGCGACCTTATGCCTGTGCTTGAGTTCGCATCACCAGGCGCTTGTCTGGTTCGAATTTATCCTGAACCAGGCGTGCATTTATTTGAACTAGCTCGGGTATTAATCCTTGTCAGATAGCCCCCAAATTTGAAGAGAACGAAGGGACGTGTTTGCTTCAAATTTCAAGACTTACATCGGATACTTAACCCGACGCTTCAAATCCTCCACTTAGTGGCGCACTAAGTGTGGTGGTTGGTTCCCCGAGACGGACTCTGGGTAATACATGATGGGTAATGATGGCGCTGTTGAAACGTTATTTAACTCGAGGTAAAATTGTAAATGCTTTAAAAACTCGAGGCGTTCAGAAACTGAACCGTCCCCCCGGTGGCTATAAATATCGAAGCCTCTGGACTTCAAAACTTCACAATCCTCTTTGCCGGCTAAGTCTTTTCCAAAGCTATCTCCCCTTCCCTTCCATACACTTCTCGATGGCAGACCAAAACATCATCGAGATTGAGAGTGATGAAGAAGAAGTTTTCGAGCAGGATTTACAGATGTCCAAAGATCTGTCTCCTTCAAGGAAGAAACCCAAGGTTGACGAGGGATCCTCCAGCAGAACAAATGGTGGCCGAGGAAGAAGTCTGCTGGAGCTCAATCATGGCTTCAAAAGCACTAAACCATCGCTGTCTCAAGGCCGAGGTCGCTGGGCTTGAAGGTGGCAGTGGAGGAAAGAAGAGAGGAAGAAATAGAGAGAGGAAGAAGAAAGGAAAAAGAAGGAAGGAGAAGAAAGAGAGCGGCGGCAGTTGCGGCGCAACCCAGCACTGGAGAGGCGGATCCAACGGCGGCGCGGAGCGGAGGCGCAGCACGGGAGGAGTGGATCTAGCGGCGGCCAAGTGAGGGCGGCACGGCGCAGCTGCGCAAGATCGGTGGCGTGGGCGAGATTGGTGCTATAGGAAAAAGGCGGTGCCACCACGTGGTGGCGTAGGCGCGGGATAGGCGGCGGGAGTTGTGGAGGCACAGGATCGGGAGCGGAGGCGGCAGCACGGGTTGTTCGGTGAAGGAGGCCACAACTCGGGCACGGGAAGTGGTGGATCGGCGGCGGCGATCGCTGGAGAGGTGGAGCAGCAGCTGGATCTAGGCGGCGGCGGTGGAAGATGGTGGGAGGTGGTTCCGGCGGCAGAGGCGCGCGCCCGACGCGGCAGGGCGAGATCGGCGCGGGAGGCGCTATCGGCGTCGTGGAGCATGGATCTAGGCGGCGCGGGTTAGGAGGCGGCTGCTAGTTTGTGGGCGGCACGGCACTGGAGGTTGGATCCAAGCGGCTGTGGCGCGAGGAAGCTTCGGGGATGAGAGAAAAAAAAGAGGAGCTAGAGAGAGAATGGGACCAAGAAAGAATCGGCTAGGGCTGGGGGTGGTAGGAGGTGTGGAAGATTTTGGGGGGGGGGGCAGAAGAAGAAATTGCTCCATAGAAAAAGAAGAGGACGGTGGCGAGAAGAGAAAAGAAAGAAAGAGAAGAAAAATGGAGAAGGGAAGAGAAAGAGGTTGAACAGAGAAGCACTGAGGAGGGCACCGCGGCATACGGTCGGGTTGCCGGCGGTGAGAGGGATGGAGGTGTGGAAACAGTAAGGGGGAAGAAGAGAAGATGAAGAAAAAAAAGAAAACTAGGCTAAGGTGAAACAATGGCCGGTGGCTGGGTTTGGAGAAGATTGGTCATTCCACAACTAGGCCCCCAGGTTTTTTAGAAAATCACTAATTGGGCCTGGAAATTGCAAACTGGTCCTTGGCTGCTAGGATTAGGAATTCCGGGCCCCCCGGAGACTCCGATTTCGGCACAATCAGTTCCTACGCACCTGTAGGAACGCGTGCTTCTATCCGGAATCGACCTAGGGTTTGGTATAGTCGAAGAGACGCCCTCCATCAGCTGAAATCCACCCAAATCGCATCGACCTGCAATAAAATCATAAAACAAATAATACGGTCGATTTGATGATAAAGATATGTATGATTAATTCAAATGCCGTCTTATGTGACTAAATGTGCATGATCGGGGGTTAAACATATGAAAAATATGCACAAATATGACAATTATCACCAGGTGAGCCAATTCCTCTGGAAGAACAATTTATCATTGGAGAATATGTTGCTACCTAAAGCTTGTAATTTTCTTGTTTTAAGTGCTATTTCCGAGGAGGAACAATTTAGAACAGCTACCTTGGAAGGTTTCGGCTTACATGCTTCTGTTGCCATGCGTCCACATCAATTCGAGGTTTCACCAACTCATCCTCTACGTCATTGCGCCACCTCCTCCACAAGTCAAGCTAGACTCCAACCCACCCACGTTTTCTCCTTCAATTCGGACTCCAAATTAGTTCGGACTCAACCTGATAACCTCGGGTTCAAAACTTCATAAAAACCGCATCTGGAGTCTTTTTGGAGTGTTTGAGTACTTGATAGAAAGCTTATCCCGAGACCTTTCCAATGGATCTGGCCCCACCTTTCGATTCATTGTGTACGTGTCGGAATAGTCAAAACAAGGTGTCGGTTTTAGAATTAGAGATAGAGTCAGATCTGATTTGGGGTAGTTTCCTCTTTGCTGCGTCTAGGGGCCTGCGTGCTCCATAAATAGAGGCCGAACTGGCCATGTAAGGGAGGGGGGGCTTGTTCAGATTAGTTTTCCAACGTCGTGTGATCCTGTGTCGAATAGACCAACAACCGCGATTGCAGGCCTCCACTCTTTCATGCCAATACTTGATATTCGCAATATTCAGATTGTTTTCCTTTTACCTTGTTCTTGCTTTTTTTCAATTTCTTGCAGGAATTGAACCTCGTGTTTGGCTCAACTGTGTTCTTGCACAGTTGATAATGATTTGGAGTGTTGTTTAGCGATTGCTTGGCGTCCTAGTCGTGACTGGTTGGTAGCTTGCGTCGTGAAAGTCTTATTGTGGGACCCTCATTTGAGGATTCCAGTGGCAATCGCCCAAGTGGATTGCACTCAGAAAAGGCACATTGCAGCTCACAACAACAAGATGCATTATATAAAAATGCGAGTAATTAAAAACAAGTGCTGATCACAAGGACCAACATTACAATAACTTAGCGCCGAAATGACGCATTTAATTGTTAATACAAATTAAGGAGTTTTCGACACAAAGGTCGGCACAAAATAAAACAGCAATGATAAACAAAAGGACTTCTTCAGTCTTCTTCCTCTGCAGCGGCGGTATTGCATGGGCCTTCTCCACATCGAACTCCACCTTGGTGCATAACCCTTTAACCAGATGGGTCCTCAGTTTCTTCTTCTTGTTCCACATTGGGTTCAAGACCATAAGATTTACGGTCGACGAATCCTTCCTCTAAATTTGTTTGAAAAGCAAGGGTGAGCACATTGTCCACATGGTGCTCAACAAGTCCCAAGTAACAATGCATATATATAGATGATGGGGAGTTTCTCAAGAAATAGCTCTTTGGTTTTGTACACACATATATATAATAGATTTTCACATACTGCTTTGAAGAAAGGTCTTTATTTTTGAAAGCGAGGCTTTTAAAATCCTAAGCTAGATTTTCAGAAATGTTGTGTGTGGCGGTCTTGCATGAGTCACCACTTTACTCAGATTTTGTGAAAAACTATCAAAAGCTACTTGTGCTGCATCGACGTGAATAGAATTCACAGCGCGCAGACTCCATGACCTGGGAGCTCAGAGTATCCGATACTTTTTAAACTTTGCAAAGGTGTACCACCTTAATCCACCAATCATCCGGCTTTCAAGTCGGATCAGCTTCATGCGACTTTTACGCATGTGACAAGGCCGAGATGACACAACAATTTACAGTCCTAGTATTAACTTATTTCCCTGCCCGGTAAATAGACAGTTAAGTCTCAAGTACCGTTGTGGGTCCTCCCCACTGCCTTACTTCCTAGCCTGGGCCTATGTTCTCGCAAGACACATAGCCTCTCTTGATTACAGTCGCGCACGACTTAATCTGGCTTACGGCGTCTTCCTTCTTTCCACCTTTTCCTTTCATGATTTTTCTGAACTCACATCACTCATGGCCTTCTGCGGCCCACCAGTTCTCGCAAGAAACTGGACCGACAACCATTGCAGGGAAAAGCTAACACTAAAGAAAACTACTTAGTTGCGCCCGTCCCATAAACAGGCAGGTGGTTGGTACGTTTTTCATGCCGCATAGAAGCACAACACAAGGTTCTAGTCCTTATGAATCTTTAGTGAGGAGTCTTTCACATTCCCAGTGCGCACACAGCACCATCCAATCAAACCATCCTCACTATCGATTCCAATCACATTTTCTTTCACAAAAAGGGGTTTTGAACATGCTTTTCTCATATGTGACCATTCAACATTTATCATATAATCTTTAAGCATAGCATAGCCTAAGCATGATAATCTAGGGTAACAAGGGTGCAGGGGTATTCAATATCAAAAGGGGTTTTACAATCACTTAGGTCATATCTAATCATCTTTATTGAAACATAATTCTTATTTGAATCTAAGGCGTGCATATACTTGAAAACAGTTAAAACATACTTCATTTCAAAATAGTAGGCGAGACATGATCGAGGGTTTAAGACTTGCCTTGCAGTGACGGGTCTAGCTGTTCAAATGAATCTTCAGGGATCTCCTCTGCTCCTTCAACGTCTGGTTCCACGACGGGTACAAACAACACATACACACTATATAAGCATACAAACAATAGAAAATAATACGTAAATACATCATGCATGCAGGGGAATTGGTTTAGACAAGGTCACTTGACATTGGTTGAAGAGATGGTTCAAAGGGCTTGAATGTCGAAGGGCTGACATTCGACTCATGGCTTGACATTGCCCTAAATCGGTTCTAGGTTTGTTTTCTGGAGATGTGATAGTAGGGAATGTTGTAGAACATGGCTCAAAAGGCTTAGTGGACAAAGTGGCATTTCAATTGCTCAAAAGGAACAAGTCTAAATCATCCAATGCCACAGGTGGACATGCACTGACCTAGTGTTAGACATGGCCAGAAACTAGGGCATTGCATAACTTTTGACTCAGAGCTCCAAATGATGCACAACTTTGTCTGGGGTTTAGGCATTGATAACAGCTACAAAACTCTCAACAGGCTCAAGGGCTGAAAGTGGCCGGAGGGTGGCCAAATCCGGTGAGCAAACACGGTGGCCTGGACATGAACTGAGCCACTGGACAGCAACCTTGGCATGACCATAACTTTTGATTCAGGTCGATTCAGAGGTCGGGCTAGTAGACAAAATTGATCAGGGGGTTGAGATCTATCTAAATGACAAGGTGAGCGAGGCTAGATCGGCCGGGGATAAATTCCGGCGACCGGCGCTGTTGAAGACAACCTCCAGATTGGGCGTTTCTGTTCCAAAGGGTTTGAGCTCGATTCCTTGCTCAGGGAGTGAGAGGGTGAGGTGAGGGATCTATTTGTGGGGTTGAATCGGCCGGAGAGTGGCCGGAGAAGCTTGGCGACGAGGACCAGCTCACTGGTGGCGCGCAAACTTCGGAAAGGCCATGATCTCTGCTCAAATTCAAAATCTAAGCTTACAGGCTTGCTCAATTGGGTGCACTGGTCAATTCCTATCACTGGCACGAAGGTTAATTCGGGCTAAATCGTTAGGCATTGCGGGAACAGGGGTTTTTCAGTTTTCCGGTGATTGCCGGCGTTGAGGTGCGCCGGGGACCAATTGATGGCTATGAAACGTACAGGGGGATGAAAGGAGCTTACTGGTGGCGTTGGTTTGGAGGAAGAAGCTTCGGGCGAAGCTGGCGCCGTGAGCTTCAGGAACTGCTCGCCGGAGAAGATGAACTTCGCGGCGGCGCTGAGGACTCGGTTGCTCTCGGGTGCTACGGCTAAGCAAGCAAGTTGTGGGGTGGTGCGAGGTAATGCTGGGCAAGGGAGGGGGTTTATATAGCCGCGGGTGAGGCTCTCGGGAGCAGCAGCAATCGCCGGGGAGATCCTCTTCTGACGCCGGGACGGTCATCGATGCACTTCGGGACGCGGCGGGGCTCTGCCAGAGACGGTGAATCGCGGGGAAACAGGATTTGGTCAGGAGGTGGTGGCGAAGATCTTCGGGATGGCGGCCAAGTGGCATGAAGCTCCTGGCAGCAGCAGCAGCACGCGCGCGCGGGGAGAAGATGGCACGGTGGGGCTTGAGCGCTCCACGGTGGCGGTACAGCTTCGCACGGCTGGTGGCTACGTGGCCGTGAGGTGGCAGCGCGGCGAACTTCGCCGGCGACGAGTTAACGGCGCGGCAATTTGGCGGTTGCTGGTTGAAAACTTCACAAGGACCTGGTTGTGAACTTTGGACCTATTTGCGATGATTTGGACTGATCTGTGAAGGTTTTGGCTCGGGAGTTTGGGCCTAATTGCAATTCTGAAGATCTGAAGGGCTGATTTGAATTCTGATTTTGCAGATGAGTGCTACTAAATGTCTTGGACTCATCTGGCAGGAAAAATGATGAAATCCGATAACATCTGGTGGTTTTGACAAAAATCGAAAACAGGGTAAAACAGGGTAATTAGGGTTTGAACTTTTGTCGAGGCTGAAACTAGGGTTTTGGTCGAGATTCTGGGATTCTTCCAGAAGGGAAAAATGTTCAGAAAAATGAAAGAAAGGTTATCACTTGATCAGATTTGGATTTTGAGGTGATCTGGGACTTTTAGCCTTTTTGGGTTTTCTGAAACTTCTGAAAAGGACTAAATTGAAACACCTTTGGACTGAAATGTGAAAACGATCTGGTCAATGAGGTTTAGCAGCCAACTTTTTAGGTTAAGGTAGTGGCATACCCAAGATCAAGATAGGGTTAAAATATCAGGGTTTCCAAAGAAGTTATGCTGATTCGCAAGCAGAAAAGATAATCAAAAACTGGGGTGTTACACTTATCTCCCCAAATCGAATTATCAATCCTTCCAGAAGATTGGGCCACAATAACTTATCAGTTGCTATTAGAGCTTTCGTTGTTCGGGAGGAACTTATTTATGCCTAAGTTTAGTGGATTGATTTCGTTTTCCTATATTCTAGAAAATTTGCCCTGAAAAAAGATTTGTTTTCCGTTGTCCAAACCCCATTTGTCCCTTTCAATTTGTTAATTTTGGTTTGCTAAATTGAATTTGCATCAGTTTTAGCACTGTCTCGTTGCTGGTCATAGCTTTGAAAAGCCACAAAAAAAAAATCCCCACGTCAAAACCCAACCATAACAGCCCAAACCCTAATTTCTAATGTCGAACAAAAGAATCCCTTTCCTGTAGCTGCCACCAAAAGCACCATAACTTTTGATTCCTTGATCTTTTTTGAGTGAAACCAAATCCAATAGATTCATAACTAAATGTTCCATCTGCCTGTAAATTTTCACATCAATCCATCAAGGCAATAAAAATTTGTGTGGTCAGGAATATGACCTAGTTTCTGTTCTGAAATCTGCAATAGTGCACACTTGTGATTTTTGTGCTAATTTGTCTGTCAGTTTTCAGAGAGTGAGCCCAAAGAAAAGGTTGTAGAAAAAAGCCACAGGAAACAGTGAAAAAAAACAATGAAAAAGAGGCACTTGCCTAAAAGATACGGTCCAAATACTGACTTGCTGTCACATAGACAAAAATCAGCAATTCCAAATTAGGTCTGATCTTTGTGCTTTCAAGTTCCAAATTGCATATCAATGAGTTATCTTGTGTCTACCACCTGTTGTGGTGCATTGAACACGCGTTGAGCGCCTCGAGCAACGACCACCCCTTACTCCAGTCGCAGGCAATGGTGAGCAAAGGGGAAGGATCCCTCCTGCTGGCCGCATCCCATCTCCTACTTGTTCTTGGGCAGACGAGGAGGAATACGAGGAAGCAAACAAATACGTTGCTGATATGGAACATGAGGGTCCTAGTGATCGTGATCACCGGCGACTTCGCCATAATCGCCGAGGTATGGGACGAAATTAGCGAGAGGTACGTGATGATGCCTTAGGTAAAATTAAGTTTACAATGCCTTCCTTTGCTGGAAAATATGACCCTGATGCTTATCTTGATTGGGAGCTAACAGTAGATTAAAACACTACTACAGAATACATTATCACAATCGGTTCAAAACAATCATCACAGACAGTTCTGAACTGTCAGTGATATTCGAGTCAGTGATGTTCGAGTACTATCACTGACGGTTACGAACTGTCTGTGATAACTTACTATCACAGGCAGTTTTGACCTCAAAACCGTCTGTGATAGTCTCCTTATCAGAGACGATTACAAGTTCAGAACCGTCTGTGGTAGTATGAGTATCCCAGAAGGTTTTGAGGTCAAAACCATCTGGGATAGTGTCATTATCGGAGACGGTTATAAGCTCAGAACCATCAGTGGTAGTATGAGTATCACAGACGGTTTTAAGGTCAAAACCATCTGGGATAGTGTCATTATCGGAGACGGTTACAAGCTCAGAACCTTCTGTGATAGTATGAGTATCACAGACGATTTTGAGGTCAAGACCATCCGGGATAGTGTCATTATCGGAGACGGTTATAAGCTCAAAACCGTTAGTGATAGTATGAGTATCATAGATGGTTCTGGGATTATAATTATGAGACCCCCATTTGAACCGTCTGTGATAGTATGAGTATCACAGATGATTTTGAGGTCAAGACCATCTGGGATAGTGTCATTATCGGAGATGGTTATAAGCTCAAAACCGTTAGTGATAGTATGAGTATCATAGATGGTTCTGGGATTATAATTATGAGACCCCCATTTGAGGATCACCTTGGTAACCGCCTAGGTAGGTTACGCACAGCATGATGTCACATGAGCTCAAAACAACACAAGCATAGTATTATAGATAACCAAATATTAGGCGAACTCGGGCCAATATTACATAACCAGTGCACCGAGAACGGCGCTAAGTAGAGTTGCTAAGAAAATAACCAGTTTAACAAAACAAGAATCGGTATCTAAGTATCGAACACAAAACATAATGCATAAAGCAACAACGAACAACTTGACTTCAGTCAGCAACGGGGTTGGAGGGGCTTCTCCCACATCTAACTTGACTTGGCGCATGATCCTTCTAAAATGTGGGCTCATCCGGGGTACTTCCATCTTCTGCTGAGTAATCAAGACCGAAAGAATCGGGATCCTCGAATCCCTCTTCTACAGTTGGGTGTAATTGCAAGGGTGAGCACTTGGTGCTCAGCAATACTCATTCCAGGGATTATTGCAAATATACTTACATGAGGGTAAAACATGTGATTCAGGGGTTTTAGTTCCATATTGATAAAGATACATAGATTTCCAAGATATTTGTTCAGTGAAGCATTGTTTCATCATGAAAAAGGATACTTTAAACATTAAACAGGTTTTCAATAAAATATTAGGTGTATTGGTCTCCCATGAGTCACTACTTTATTAACCACATTATGAAAACATTTCTAAATATTACTTGTGCCATAACCCATGGATAACATCCACTACGAAAAGACTCCTGAACCTGGGAGTACAGAGTATCTGATACTTCTTTTACACTTTGCAAAGGTGTACCTCTTTTTAAATCCACTGGTTCACTCGACTTATAAGTCGGATCAGCTCCATGTGACTTATACACATGTGACAAGGTCGAGATCACACAACATTTTGCAGTCTAATGTTAACAGTGTCCCCACCCGATAGATAGACAATCAAGTCTCATGTACCATTGTGGGTCCTCCCCACTGCCTTATTTCCTAGCCTTAGTCGTTGTCCACGCAAGACACATGACTTTTCAAGATTACAACCACGCACGGTTTAATCTAGGTCTAGGGCGTCTTCCTTCTTTCCACCTTTTTCTCTCATACTTTTTCTGAACTCACATCACTCATGGCCGAACTGCGGCCCACCAGTTTCCACGTGAGAAACCAGATCGACAAACCATGCAGGGAATTGTTAACATAAAGAAAGCTACTAAGTTGCGCATGTCCCATACCAGGCAAGTGGTTGGTACGTTTACAATTCGCATAGAGACACAGCACAAGGTTCTCGTCCTTATGAACCAATAGTGAGGAGCCATCCGCATTCCCTAGTGCGCACCGCACCCTCACCATACAACCCATCCTCACTACTGATCCTTTATCAGTTTTCTTGACAAAACGGTTTTCATCATAACTTCTCATGTAGTTGACCATTTTATGTTTAATGTGAATATTCAGTATATGAGTCCTAGGGTGACAAAAGCATATATATAAAGGTTCAATGAAAAAAGGGGTTTCATGATTCATTAGGTGATATCTACTCACGTCATTCAAATATAACTTACATCCAAAATAAGCATGCATAAGTGAGAAAACAGTGAATATACTTCATATAAAAATATTGGGTGAGACATGATCAAAGGAATGAGGCTTTCCTTGCAATGCTGGGTCTAAATACTCAGACGGTTCTTCGAAGACTTCTTCCGCTCCTTCAGCTTCTGATTCTGCGGCAATCAAACAGTATACAAACATACCATATAAGCATACAGAAAATAGTTTCCATAGAAAATATTAAGTAAATAAGTCATGCATGCAGGGGAAAAGGTTAAGGCAAGGTCACAAAGGTTCTGGTCGAAGAAATGGCTCAAAAGGATTGAACGTCGAAGGGTCGACATTCGGTTCACGGCTTTGGCATAGCTTCAAATTGGTATTAGGATGGTTTTCTGGAGAAGTGATAGTAGAGAAAGTCGTAGATCTTAACTCCAGGAATCTAATGGACAAGGTGGCATTTCAATTGCTCAACCAAAAGGGGTCAAACAAGGTCAATGCCAGTGGCTGACATGCACTGACATGGTGCTGGACATGGCCAGAAACTAGGGCATGGCATAACTTTTGATCTAGGGCTTCAATTGGTGCACTACTTTGTCTGGGAGTTAGGCCTTGATAACAGGAACAAGTTACTCAACATGCACAAGGACAGAAAGTGGGCAGAGTGTGGCTAAATCTGGCGAGAAAACACGGTGGCCTGGACATGAACTGAGCTACTGGACGGTGATCTTGGCATTGGAATAACTTTTGATTCAGGTCGATTCAGAGATCGAGCTAGTGGACAATATTGCTCAGGGTACTGAAATCTATCTAAGGGACAAGGTTTCAGGTACTGGACCGGCGCTGGAGAAGACGACACTGGACAAAGGGGGTTTTCCATACAGTGGATTTGAACTCGATTCTTTGCTCAGGGAGTGAGAGGGTGGAATATAGAAGCTACTAGTGTGGTCAATTTGGCCGGAGGATCGCCGGTGTGGCCTGGCGACGAGAGCCAGTTCACTGGTGGCGCGCAATTTGGGGAGAGCTATGATCCAAGCTTGATTTTGAAAACCAGATTGGTAGGCTTGCTAAAAAGAGTATGCTGATCAATTTCTTCTACTAGTACTAAGGCTAATTTGGATTAAATCGGGTAGCATTGCAGGAACAGGGGTTTTGAGCTTTTCCGGTGATCACCGGCGTTAAGGTTCACCGGGGTGCAATTGGGTGCTATGACACGAACAGGGGGAAGAGGGGAACTCACTGGTGGCTTTGGTTTGAAGAATGGTGCAGCGAATTGGGCTGGCACCGTGAGCTCCAGAGGTTGCTCGCCGGAGAAGAAAGCGAACTCAACGGCGGTGAGAAATTAACTGGTTTCTATTGCTGGGAAACGGAACAATGCACTGTGGAGGTATTTATAGCTGCTGAAGCCATCTGCTGGTCGACAATTCAGGGAACAGCGGCGACAAAATCGATCGCGAAGCGACCGAACACAGCGGGGACTTCTGCCGGCGGTGATGGTGAGGCACTGGCACTCGGTGGTGAAGCCTTTTGGCAGTGGCAGGCACAGGTGTAGGCGGCAAAGGGACAGCGAGTTGAAAGCTTCATCGACGCGTGGCCGGAGCGTGTCGAACGGTGAAGCTGAAGCTGCTGGTTCACGGGCACACGCGCGGGAAGCAGCTGACGATGCTGGCGCGGCTGAGGTGGCGTCCACGGTAGTGCCACAAATGCGCACGGGTGTCAGGTACGTGGCAAAGGTGGTGGCAGCTCTGGAAGTTCATCGACGGTGAAGAACGCGGTGAAGCTCTGCGGCGGTTTCTATTGAAACACGGCCAGGGGCCTAATTGCAATAAAAAAAGACTGATCTGCAAGGAAAGTTTGAAATAGAATTGCGCTTGATTGCAAATTTGAAGATCTACGGGCCTGATCTGAAATCTGATTTCGCGGATGAGTCGTGTAAAGATACTGGAACTCATCCAGCCAAAATTTGGTAAAATCGGGCAAGATCTGAAGGGTTTCGACAAAAATGGGGAAAACAGTTTAGGGTAAAATTAGGGTATTTAGGATTTTGAAACGGCAAGGGTCGAAACTCAGTTTTAGGATAGGATTTTGGGGATGATCCAGAAGAGAAAAATGTTCTGAATAACACTTAGATGATAATATCTGAAACAGATTAGGGTTTAGGGCCGAGATGTGGATTTTGACTATTTCAGGGTTTGGGCGAAAAACAGGGGTGTCACAATAATCGTCCTTGGTAGTATGAGTATCACAGAGGGTGTTGAGCTTATAACCATCTGTAATACTCTGTGATACATACATGGATCGATTTATCACAGACGGTTTTTATCTCAAAACCGTCTGTGCATATTACTTTTTTTAAAATATTTTTCTTTTTTTTGTGGCTAGCCTCAGGAATCATGCTAGCCATGCCCTCTGTACAATAGCATTTCATATATACAGTTCATTTCATACATGCACAAAACTCAAAAATATATACAGTTCATTTCATACATGCACAGAACTTAGAAACATGTACAATAGCATGCATTTCATATATACAGCTCAAAATCGATCAAATTGTAAGTTTCATGCAACATTTCGGAAATATGTACAATTGAGATTGAACAAATAAATGTAACCGAAAATTAAAGTCTGTATGTTAGATGTTTATTAGTATACTAGTCTTAGTTAGTAAGGCCACACTAATACGAACCCAGTGGGTCCCTAAACTTTCCCTTGGGTGATATGACATTCGTCATGAAAAACTCAGCGAGCATCCCTCAGACAAAACCAATCTGCAAAAGGTCAAAGCTTTCCAGAGGGAAGTCGACCCCCTGCAGCAAGAGTTGGTACAGAAAAAATTAGCTCAATGCAACTGTAAATTTTGCCAAATCGATACATAGAGCGGCAGTTGTATACCTCGGGGAATTTTGGATGGTGAGGGGTGATGAGGTCGTAGATGTAGGGCATCACATACAACCCATAGGTATTATCTTCTGGCTGCTGATGGCACTGCCAATGTACAGACCAAGAGTTAGCTGGGGACACGTTATAATGTAAAATAGATGCCGGTTGAATAGTCCAGCCCGTAGTTAGATCAAGTTGGAATCAGAGTTACTATCCTATCCTATGCATGGTGAAGACTCGCCAAGGTTATAAAACCTTCGGCGAATCTCCAAGCGATCTTTCAATGGTTAATATAGTCACGTTTCCAAAGATGTCTAACGATACCTCCGTTCAAGCTAACCTAGCTGATCAAGTGGCTAAGCTCTCCACCGACATGGATACCATTCTAGCTTGGATTAAGCAGTAGGCTATGACTGTACCTTCCGAAGTTGATGCTTCAAAAGGCAAGGCTAAGGGTGTGAAGATTGGTGAAGACTTGCGCAGGACGGACGAAGATGAAGATGAAGGTGATCATAATGCCAATGACCTCACCAATACCTCCTTAGCTGTCAGAGCTTTCAAGGTTGAAGCTCAGGTAGATATACCCATATACGATGTGGTGATCGATGCCGATAAGCTGGATTCTTAGATCGACCAGCTTGAGACCTACTTTGACCTACGTGGGTGCAGTAGTGCTCAAAAAGTGAAGGTCATACCTTTGAAGATGAAGGACCACACCAAGACATGTTGGAAGGTCCTTATCTCCAGTAGTGAAGCTGACAACCTTTCGTGGGGTTAATTCAAATGACTCCTACGACAAGAATTTTACCCGATGCGTTATCTCAAGGAGAGATGGGATCGATGGCACAAATTGTATCAATGCCGCAACCAATCCGTCCAGGATTATATGACGGAATTTCAGAGACAAGCAATGGTCATTGGCATCTCACTCTCTGATCCTCAAGTGTTCCAGAAATACACATCTGGACTTCAGAAATCGATCAGTGCTGAGCTATGTCTGTTCGGCATCTAGGATATCATGACCACGAGCACAACTGTTATGGCGATCGAGAAGAAAAATAAATCCCACAATGACAAGGAAAAGAAGGAGAATTCGACCTCATCAAAAGGAAAGTTGAGTCCGAAGAAGAGCACTCCAAAGTCCAGTACGAGCATCTCTTGTGACCAATGTCATGTTGCCCGGCATATGAAGGATAAGTGCTATAAGCATGATCCTGAGCTTCGACCAAAGAGAAACGGACCAGGGAAAAGAATAGCTATAGCTACTATGGCTCCACCTGAAGAAGGAGTTGTCCGAGTAAATTCGGTTGATGAGGCGGATATGACCTTGTCTTTGATGGCAATTCCAAAGGAGAAAGGATCATATTCACCTGACAACTGTCACTCAACGGAGGACTTGTTCACTATCAACATCCATGTGAAGCATGAAGTGGTCACAGCAATATTCAATCCTATAAGTTGGAAGAATTTGGTTTTCACTGGACTGGTTTGGCGACTTGGTTTGACGACAACCACACACCCGCGACCGTATCCACTGGGTTGGTTTACTTCCGACGTGAACCAACAGATCATGAGGTAGTGTGTGTTCAAGTTTGCGGTCTCTCCTTGATATATCGATGAGGTTCAATACGACGTTGTCCCTATTGATATCTATCAGGTGATCCTTGGGAGTCTTTATCTGTATGATTTAGACACCCACTTCCGTTGATGAGCGCAATAGTACAAACTCACTAAAGACGGAGTTAAGTTCGTGATCGGTAGAGTCATCCACGTCAACACTTCGAACTTGATTACCACAAATCAGGCCAAAAGAATCATCAATGCATGTCATAAATATGTGCTTGTTATGAATCGACCAGTTGGAAAAAGTGGTAGTACTCGAGCACGTTGTCGTTGGCATGCCGAGAAGATTCTGGTCGTTTGTCGAAACTGCTGGATAAATATAGTGATCTATTCAAAAGTACCTAGGGTCGTCCACTGAAACATCCAGTTGAGCACAAAATTCAACTTGTGTCTGATGCAACACTTCCCAATCTGAGTATGTATCGTACCTCGGTACTGGAGAATGAAGAGATTAAAAGAGAACTTGTTGAGTTACTGAATGATGGTGTCCTTCAGCCAAGTAGTTCACCTTGTGGATCTCCTGTGGTGCTAGTGCCAAAAAAAGATTGGACTTTGCATATGTGTATCGACTAACAAGCTCTAAACAACATCACCATAAAGAACTGGTAGCCCCTTCCTCGTATTGAAGACTTGCTCGACCAATTAAAGCATGCTGCTATTTTCCCTAAGTTGGATCTTAAATGAGGCTATCACCAAGTCAGCATCCAAGAGGAGGATACGTGGAAGACCATGTTCAAAACGGGACAAGGTTTGTTCGAATGACTGGTCATGCCGTTTGGCCTCTGCAATGTCCCGGCAACTTTCATGCCTCTTATAAATGACGTATTGCGACAGTTCATCAACGACTTTGTGATCGTTTACCTCGACGACATATTGGTCTATAGTTGTTCGTGGGACGAGCACCTCATTATTGTCAAAAAGTTGTTCGAACAACTTTGGCAACAATTGCTTCGCCTCAACTGTAAGAAGTGCAAATTCGACCATCAAACACTACTGCACCTGGGAATCGTGGTCGGGAACAGTATGTTACAAATCGACCCAGATAAGGTAAAAGTGATTGCCAAGTGGCTGCCACCGCAAACAATTATGAAAGTGCATAGTTTTGTGTGAGCATGCCAATACCTTCAGAAGTTCATACAACACTTCTCGATTGTAGCTTCCCCATTACATGCATTAACCAGGATCGACCAGAAATTCGAGTGGACAGGGAAACATGAAGACATGTTTCTCATGCTGAAGAAGACAATCAGTGAAGCTCCTATTTTAGCTTTACTGAATCTACATAAACCATTCGAGCTAGAAATTGATGCCTTAGGTTATACAATGGGTGCAGTGCTCATACAAGAAGGTCCACCAGTAGCATACCACTCTGAGTTATCCCAGGGAGCTCAAAAAAACTACCCGACTTATGACAAAGAGTTATGTGCACTACATCATGTCGACGATTTGGACTCGTGGTCCTTAGTCTATCTTACGCAAATTTGTGAGTTGGATGTTAGACCTTTCAGGATGTTTATCAGGTAAGTTAAGACAAGTATGAAATGGAGACACAATGAAATATACAGGTTCGGGCCCTCAGGAAATTGAGTAATAGCCCTACGTCCTGTGGTGGTTTCACTATGTATGAGAATGTTACATGGAAGAGAGATTGTTACAAAGGCTAATCACACTACTATAGAATTCATTATCACAGTCGGGTCAAAACGATCATCACAGACGGTTCTGACCCGTCAGGGATATTCGAGTCAGTGATAATCGAGTACTATCACTGATGGTTTTGAACCGTCCGTGATTTTTCCCTTCACAGACTGTTATAAGATCAAAACCGTCTGTGATACTCATATTACACAGACTGTTATAACATCAGAACCGTCTGTGATACTCTTACTACACAGACTGTTATAAGATCAAAGCCGTCTGTGATACTCATACTATCATAGATGATTATAATGTCAGAACCGTCAGTGATAGTATGAGTATCGCAGACGGTTTTGATGTCAAAACCATCTGGGATAGTACCATTATCAGCGACGGTTACAATCTCAGAATCGTCTGTGATAGTATGAGTATTACAGATGTTGTAAGATCAAAGCCGTCTGTGATACTCTTACTACACAGACTGTTATAAGATCAAAGCCGTCTGTGATACTCATATTACCACAAACGGTTGTAATCTCAGAACCATCAGTAATAGTATGAATATCGCAGACGGTTTTGAGGTCAAAACCTTCTGGAATATTGTCATTATCGGCGATGGTTATAATCTCAGAACCGTCAGTAATAGTATGAGTATCGCAGACGGTTTTGAGGTCAAAACCATCTGGGATATTGTCATTATCGGCGACGGTTATAATCTCAAAACTGCCTGTGATAGTATGAGTATCGCAGACGGTTCTGAGGTCAAAACCATCTGGGATAGTGTCATTATCGGCGATGGCTATAATCTCAGAACCGTCTGTGATAGTATGAGTATCACAGATGGTTTTGACCTAAAAACCCTCTGTGATACTAGGTCAAAACCACTGGGATAGTGTCATTATCTGCGACGGTTATAATCTCAGAACCGTCTGTGATAGTATGAGTATCACAGATGGTTTTGACCTTAAAACCATCTGTGATACTAGGTCAAAACCATTTGGAATACTTTCATTATCGGAGACGGTTATTAGCTCAGAACGGTCTGTGATACTCTGTGATACATACATAGTTCAATCCATCACAGACGGTTTATAAGATCAAAACTGTCTGTGCATATTAATATTTTTTTAATAAATTTCTTTTTTTTGTGGCCAGCCTCAGGAATCATGCTAGCCATGCCCTTTGTACAATAGCATTTCATATATACAGTTCATTTCATACATGCACAGTACTCAAATATATACAGTTCATCTCATACATGCACACAACTTAGAAACATGTACAATAGCATGCATTTCATATATACAGCACAGAACTCAGAAATATGTACAATTGAGATTGAACAAATAAATGTAATCGACAATTAAAGTCAGTATGTTAGATGTACTATACTATCTGTACCTATTTCTCAGTTAGATGCCCTTCAGATAATCTTAATTAGTAAGGCCACACTAATAAGAACCTTGCGGGTCCCTAAACTTCCCCTTGCCTGATATGACCTCTGCAAGGAAAAACTCAGCGAGCATCCCTCGGACTATACCAATCTGCCGAGGGTCAAAGCTTTCCGAAGGGAAGTCGACCCCCTACAGCAAGAGTTGGTACAAAAAAATTAGCTCAATGCAGTTGTAAATTCTGCCAAATCGATACAAAGGGAAGCAGTTGTATACCTCGGGGAAATCTGGCCGGTGAGGGGTGATGATCAGGTCATACATGTGGCGCATCACGTAGAACCCACATGTATTGTCGTCCGGCTGCTGATGGCACTGCCAATTTATAGACCGAGAGTTAGCTAGGGACACGTTATAAAGTAAAACAGATGCCAGTTGAAATTTGTACCGAAAATTGTAACCACTGAAACTTATCGACTCGCCGCTCGTGTTGTCACCCTCCCTCGATAAAGTAGTTCGTAAAAGCCCTGCAGATAGTCAAAATTGACAGTTTGAGGATAGTCGAAATTGACAATTTGAGGACAGTAAATCTAGATGCATGATAGGTCCACATGAATATCATAACCTTTCGAATACATCTCGTGTGCCGCAATACTCGTACCCTTTCCTCTGCAATGAATCAAGGTAGAACACCTTGTTCCTTTTCGGAATAAGTACTAGCAGGATCCAGTGGTAGCTACATGTTACACGTAAAGAATTAATAATTTAATCTAAGTTTGGGGGTGTGCATATGGAGACACTAATCTACGGGTGAAGTACTGATGAAAGCACTCACCTCTAGTTGTAGGGTACAAGTATGTACTCCTTGTCGACCTGAGCAAGCAACCCTCTTTTGATGTAGTCGAACACGAAGTCCGCGTCGGTCCTAAACATCACCTCGGCGACCATCTGGGGGTCCAAGAAACCGACAGGTTCGCCCTTAGCTTTGGCATATCTGGTCATGCAGCTGCACGGAAGTAACCGATTAATAAATGACATATATCTGTATATGCACGAATAGGCGTAGGATAGTAGGATACTTACAGCACCCAAGACCGTAGGATTGACAAGTCAAGCGCATCTTTGTTGAGTAAATTGTGCAAGTCTTCGAAGGTCACCGAGTAGGTCCCGACGTTGTTATGGAACACTGCCACGGTGTACTTGACCATGATGTGCGTCGGATGCTGCGTCCTGGTCTTGTTTGTCCTCTTCATCTACCATCCATGCAGGCTCTGGCATGCTAACCGCATGCTAGAAATTGCGGCATCGGAGGCCATGGGCATCCCCAGAGCGAACGGCATGAGAGCTGGCACACTCTTCTCACTCTCCTTCGCCGAGCTCTTCTTTGCTTTCCCCTACTAGCCAGCTTCTTGAATGGTTGCCTCCTAGTTGGAGTCAGCTTCGTCATTGGACTCGTTGGTTGGCTTCTGGGAGGGGTCGGCTGGCTAGTAGGCCGAGTGTCGGTGTCCGTCTGTGATGTAAGAACCTACGTATAGTAATGGACACTAACTCCGAGGGCTATTATTATAGTACGAATTATGAAACTGGTGGGGCTATTATTACAGTATGAATTATGAACGTGTGCACCGCATCCCCGAGAGTGGTAATCTCGTCGTTCGGTGGCTTGTCCGACGGAAAACCCTCGCAATGGTCGTTGACATTGTCCACCTGGACCCGTGCAAAACCCTCAGATAGAGGGACATCATGGATTGTGGCCCCCGCCGTGCATGGTTGCGCCATCCCACGGGCAACCTCGATCGGGAAGAGACCGGCCAACACCATATGCTTGCAGGAGGCGGGTTCCTACAAACAGTGCGCATTAACATATTGAATTTCACCTCTTTTCACTTTCGAATGAATTAACATAGAAAAATGGTCATTACCTGTAGAAAGTCCACCGGATACTTTCGAGAGGGCTCCGTCTACGAAGACCCCGGTGCGGACGCGCAGCTACTACGGTGGCCAAGATTGGGGGTCGGTAATTCTGCTGCTACAAGGGGGGTGTCCTGGGTCGCCTGTTTTAGCTCGTCATACATGGCCCGCATCTCCAACAACTTCTACAGGAGTGCTTTGTCCCGAGCAGCGCACTTCGATCGCATCTCCTCCTTGAGCCGTTCATCGCGAGCTTTGTGGGATCTCTTTCTCCTCGTAGCCGCCTCCTCATCATTAGGGAAACAATCTCTCCAACGCACTGTTGGGGGAAATCTTCACGAGACTAAGCCCAGGTAAGAGGCTGTTCAATTTGCCCGGGGACAAGGCCCTCGGTGGCTTGTCCCGGGCGCCGCCATTTGTCCAGGGACAAGGCCCTCCAGTGGCTTGTCCCGGGTGCCGCCATTTGCCCGGGGACAAGGCCCCCGGTGGCTTGTCCCGGGCGCCGCCTTTTGCCCGGGGACAAGGCCCCCCGGTGGCTTGTCCCAGGTGCCGCATTTGCCGGGGACAAGGCCCCCCCAGTGGCTTGTCCCTGGCGCCGCCATTTGCTCGGGGACAAGGCTCCCCGGTGGCTTGTCCCGGGCCCCGCCTTTTGCCAATGGACTAGGCCCCCCAGTGGCTTGTCCCGGGCGCCGTCATGTGCCCGGGGATAAAAGGTGGCTTGTCCCGGGCGCTGCCATTTGCCCGAGTCTTGGGAGCTGCCATTTGCCCGGGGACAAGGCCCCCGGTGGTTTGTCCCCGGCGCCGCCTTTTTCCCGGGGACGAGGCCCCCCGGTGGCTTGTCCCGGGCGCCGCCATTTGCCCGGGGACAAAAGGTGGCTTGTCCTGGGCGCCACCATTTGCCCTGGTACAAGGCCCCCGGTGGTTTGTCCCGGGCGCCGCCTTTTGCCCGGGGACGAGGCCCCCCGGTGGCTTGTCCCTGGTGCCGCCATTTTCCCTCCCGGGCGCCGCCATTTTCCTGGGGACAAGGCCGCCGGTGGCTTGTCCCGGACGTCGCCGTGCTTCCGGAAGCAGGAGTCTCTGGTCCTGGGTCACGTGAGGGTCACACGGGAAGCGCCTCGGGAATCAGCAAACACCTGTCAAGCATCCTAGGGCCCTAACCGGAAGAAGGACGTCGCTACCCCTTGATCCAACGGTGGCAGGCTGGGTAGTTTAGTCTTTTTGCTTCTTTTGGGGCTTTATAAGCCCTTGTACACCTCATGTAAAGAACAACAATTCATTATTACTTGGAATAGACAATCTCACAGGTGTGCTCTGGAGCCATCTCTACCCCGAGAGAGCTCCCCTAGCCAACTCTGGTTGGGAGCAAACCGACAGGACTAGGGTCTCCACTGAGACCCGAACCTGTATAAATCTCCGTGTCACTTGCTGTGTTTGCCCGACAGGGGAGGACCAGTCACCCGGTTAGCCCGCGTCGTATTTTCTTCGCTAGGAGCTTCCACAAAACCTGCCGGGGTATCCGTAATACCATGATAGTTGGTGCCGACCGTGCGGACTCGTGACGAGACTCCATGCCTCCCCCAAGAACCAGGGCCTGCGCCCTTCCCGGTGACGCCGGTCCCAGTGAGCCGGCGCCGCCCGTCCGGGACACGACCGTCCCGGCGCTTCTGCCCGGAGGCGGCCAAACCCAGGTACCGCCTCCCACCTTCCCTGTCAATTTTGGTGGTTAAACCTCTGGGTCAGTCCCGGTGACCGCGGTCGCCTCGGCCGGGACTACTCTCTCCACGATGGCTTCCCCGGCACCCCAGGACGCCTTGCTCGAGGCCTTAGTGGAGGCCTTGCCGAGACTACTCTCACAATCTTACCGAATTTTTAGAAAATCCAAATAAAATTTTGAAATAAAAGTTTTCAGGAGCTACAAAGCTCATTATTTTTATCAAAATACAATTTTCATCAAATAGTTTTCTAGATAAATTACGTCTTCCTGGCACGGCCAATCCCTAAAGGTGTCATCCTACAGTCAAGTTCTCATGTTGCTCTGATACCATCTTTTCTGTCGCGCCCCGAAACTGGGACTACGACTACTCCTGTAGAGACCTAGCTCGCTGCAGCTAGTCCCATATATGAATAGCATACACATACCCTTGACTTCCCAGGATAAGTCAAGCACAGGAGTATATCACATTGCAACAGAGTAACTTACAAAATAGTTCAGCAGTGTGGCCTGCTGGCCTTGATATTACATAAGAAGATTACAATGCCTTCACGGCATACATGGTTTAGCAAAATAACATCTACACAGCAGAAGATAGGTGACCCACCCACAAAGAGAAGTGGACGGCAGAACAACACATCAGGGCAATGACGGGACTGACGCTCCTCCTTCTGGATCCAAGAAGTTCTCCACGCCTTCATCTTGATCATTTGAACGCTCCATCTACTGATTTGTAGGTTGCAAGAGTGAGTACTTACGTACTCAGCAAGTCATAGGTAAGAGTAGATACATATAGTAGTGATGATATGAATCTAGACTAGTCAAGAATTATGGATGTTTGTAAAATATCTTTTTCTTCCATACCTCATCTCATGGCAACACCTTTCATAATATAACATCATCATTCATGTTCACTAGATTATAGCACTACCGCGACACGTCGACACACGACAGCCCACGGTAGCACTCCTTATCATGACAACACATGTCATTTGGGTAATCTTGATTAAACAAATTTTATTTAGAAAATAGTACTTGTGTCACACCCCGTGGATTTAATCCACCGCAGCAGGCTCCTATAAACCCGGGAGCTCGGAGTATTCGAATACGTTTTTATCTCTGCAGAGAGGTACCAATTTACCCGCAAGATATTCCACTTTCAAGCCCATCCTATCAAAATGATTAGACCCCTCCTCACAACCATGTGTGAGTGGCAAGGTGGAGATAACAAGAACTTTTGTTATGTCTCACTCACAATTCACCCCTGACCCTGTGGCTCTCTGTGAGACACAGTTGTGGTAGGCTGTAACATAACCTCCACCCTTACTCATATTCCCATTGCTGGGTCAAATATCAGATCACCTTCAGTGATAGTGTGGGAACCGTCCCTTCTGTCAATCATCACAACACAACTCATGCAGGGGTTTTATGTGCGATCCACATAAGTACTTGTTCAGGCCTGTCCCATACCAGGCTTGCGGTTAGCACGTTGTTCATTGTGAGACCCCATTTGAGGGTCACCTTGGCAACCGCCCAGGTAGATTGCGCACAGAAAGGTACATCACAAGCTCACAACAACAGGATTCACTATAAATAATAAAGCTGGTAGATAAATCAAGTACAAGGTCACAAGGACCACTATTACAATATCATAATGCCAAGGGTGGCACTAATTAAAGTTGATACAAAAGTAGAGAGTTTTTCAAAATCAAGAATCGGTATTGAAGTACCGAACACAGAAAAACAACACAAAAAGCAACCACAAGGGTCTTCATTTTCTTCTACAGCGGCTCTGGAATGGCTTTCTCCACATCGGACTCAACTTGGCTCATGACCCTCCTAGAAGCTCAAATCATCTGGAAAGACTCTTTCCTCTTCTTGGTGCTCAAGGTCAGGAGAATCGGAATTCTCAAAGTCTTCTTCTGAATTTGTTTGCAAAGGCAAGGGTGAGCATGTTTTTACAAAATGCTCAACAAGTCTCATTACAAAAATGTAGGTATATAGATGAGGAGTGATCAAGAAAAGGGTTTAAGACTTATAATTATAAATAGTATAGATCTCAATTCTTTGATCTCTCAAATGAGGGTTTTGTTTTCAACAACGGGGTTTTGTAAATCTTAAGTTATACTTTAGAAATCGTTATGTGTGATGGTCTCCCATGAGTCATCATTTTTATCAACCATATTATGAAAACATTCCAAATCATTACTTGTGCTATAACCCATGGATAACATCCACTACGAAAAGACTCCTGAACCTGGGAGTACAGAGTATCTGATACTTCTTTTACACTTTGCAAATGTGTACCTCTTTTTAAATCCACCAGTTCACTCGGCTTTCAAGTCGGGCCAACTCCATGTGACTTATACACATGTGACAAGGCCGAGATCACACAACGCTTTACAATCCAGTATTAACAGTATCCCCGCCCGGTAAATAGACAATTAAGTCTCAAGTACCGTTGTGGGTCTTCCCCACTGCCTTATTTCCTAGCCTCTCTGGTCTATGTTCCCGCAGGACACATAGCCTTGGTCTATGTCCACGCGAGACATACGACCATTTAAGATTACAACCGCTCACGGCTTAATCAGGTCTAGACCGCCTTCCTTCTTTTACGCCTTTTCCTCTCATCATTTTTCTGAACTCACATCACTCGTGGCCGAACCTTGGCCTTCCAGTTTCCACGCGAGAAACCAGATCGTCAAACCATGCAGGGAACTGCTAATACCAAAAAGCTACTAAGTTGTGCCTGTCCCATACCAGGCAAGTGGTTGGTACGTTTACAATTCGCATAGAGACACAGCACAAGGTTCTCGTCCTTATGAACCAATAGTGAGGAACATTCACATTCCCTGGTGCGCACCGCACCCTCTCCATACAAACCAATCCTCACTACTGATCCCTTTTATCAGTTTTCTTGACAAAACGGTTTTGATCATAACTTCTCATGTATTTGTCCATTTCAAGTTTAATGTGGATATTCAGTATAAGAATCCTAGGGTAACAAAAGCATATATATATGAAGGTTCAATAACAAAAGGGGTTTCATGATTCTTTAGGTAATATCTACTCATGTCATTCAAACATAACTTGTATCTCAAATAAGCATGCATAGTAAGAAACAGTGAATATACTTCATATGAAAATATTGGGCGAGACATGATCAAAGGAATGAGGCTTGCCTTGCACTGCTAGGTCTAATTACTCGGACGAATCTTCAAAGACTTCTTCCGCTCCTTCAGCTTCGGGCACTGCGGCGGACACAAGCAATACAATACACACACTACATAAGCATACATAAAATAGTTTCCATAGAAAATATTGAGTAAATAAGTCATGCATGCAGGGGAAAAGGTTAGGGCAAGGTCACAAGGGTTCTGGTCGAAGAAACGGCTAAAAAGGATTGAACATCGAAGGGTCGACATTCAGTTCACGGCTTTGGCATAGCTTCAAGCTGGTATTAGGATGGTTTTCTGGAGAAGTGATAGAAGGGAAAGATGTAGAACACAACTCCAGGAATCTAGGGGACAAGGTGGCATTTCAATTGCTCAACCAGAAGGGGCTGAACAAGGCTAATGCCAGTGGCTGACATGCACTGACATAGTGCAGACATTGCCAAAATCTAGGGCTTGACATAACTTTTGATACAGGGTTCCAATTGATGCACAACTTTGTCTGGGAGGTAGGCATTGATAACAGGAACAAAATACTTAACAGGATCAAGGGCTGAAAGTGGCTGAAAGGTGATGAAATTCAGTGATGAACTGTGGTGACTTGGACATGAACTGGACTTCTGGACAGTGATCTTGGCATTGGAATAACTTTTGATTCAGGTCGATTCAGGGATCGAGCTAGTGGACAATATTGCTCAGGGTACTGGAATCTATCTAAGGGACAAGGTTTTAGGTGCTAGATCGGCCGGGAAATAATTCCAGCGACCGGCGCTGGAGAAGACGACACTGGACAAAGGGGGTTTTCGATACAGTGGATTTGAGCACGATTCTTTGATCAGGGAGTGAGAGAGTGGAGTATAGAAGCTACTGGTGTGGTTAATTTGACCGGAGGATCGCCGGCGTGGCCTGGCGACGAGAGCCAGTTTACTGGTGGCGCGCAATTTGGGGAGAGCTATGATCTTAGCTCGATTTTGAAAACCAGATTGGTAGGCTTGCTAAAAAGAGTATGCTGATCAATTTCTTCTACTGGTACTAAGGCTAATTTGGATTAAATCAGGTAGCATTGCAGGAACAGGGGTTTTGAGCTTTTCCGGTGATCACCGGCGTTAAGGTTCGCCGGGGTGCAATTGGGTGCTATGACACGAACAGGGGAAAGAGGGGAACTCACTGGTGGCTTTGGTTTGAAGAATGGTGCAGTGAATTGGGCTGGCACCGTGAGCTCCAGAGGTTGCTCGCCGGAGAAGAAAGCAAACTCGACGGCGGTGAGAAATTAACTGGTTTCTGTTGCTTGGAAACGAAGCAATGCACTGTGGAGGTATTTATAGCTGCTGAAGCCATCTGCTGGTCGACAATTCAGGGAACAGCGGCGACGAAATCGACCGCGAAGCGACCGGACACAGCGGGGACTTGTGCCGGCAGTGATGGCGAGGCACTGGCACTCGGCGGTGCAGGCTTTTGGCAGTGGTAGGCACAGGTGCAGGCGGTGAAGGGACGGCGAGTTGAAAGCTTCATCGACGCGTGGTCTGAGTGTGTCGAACGGTGAAGCTGATGCTGTTGGTTCACGGGACACGCGCGGGAAGCAGCTGACGGTGCTGGCGCGGCCGAGGTGGCGTCCACGGCAGTGCCACGAATGCGCACGGGTGTCAGGTACGTGGCAAAGGTGGTGGCAGCTCTGGAAGTTCACCGGCGACGAAGAACGCGGCGAAGCTCTACGGCGGTTTCTGTTGAAACACGGCCAGGGGCCTAATTGTAATAAAAAGGACTGATCTGCAAGAAAAGTTTGAAATAGAATTGGGCTTGATTGCAAATCTGGAGATCTAAGGGTCCAATCTGAAATCTGATTTCGCAGATAAGTTGCATAAGATTATTAGAACTCATCCGGCCAAAGTTTGACAAGATCGGGCAAGATCTGAAGGGTTTCGACAAAAGTTGGGGAAAACGACTTTAGGGTAAAACAGGGTAATTAGGGTTTCAAAAACGGGAAAGGTCGAAACTCAGGTTTAGGGTAAGATTTGGAAATTCTTCCAGAAGGGAAAAATGTTCAGAATAGTGAATGTGAGATATTCACTGAATCAGATCAAAGTTTGGAGGTGGTCTGAGACTTTTAGTTTTTTTGGGCTTCTGACAAATCTGAAAAGGGCTGATTTGTGAAAAAGATCTAAACGAAAGGGTTTGATTTCCGACCTTTTGGGGTAAGCTGCTGGCACAACTGGGATCTTATTCTGAAATAGAAAGGGACAAGACAGGCCAGGATTTGGAAAAATCGGGGTGTTACATTCATGCCACTAGACGCACAACACAAGGTTCTAGTCCTTATATGCCAGTGACCAGACCATCCACAACCCTGCACCTTCAGTGCCTGCATTCCTTCGCAGTTTAGCACCTCCAGTGCTACCACCATTCCATACCATTTTCTGATCACGGCTAGGGGTTTTATTTCATGAATATAAGTATATAGATACATATAATAGTTCATGGCTCAAAACTTGTTTATTTCACATTTCACAGATAACCAGTCTAGTACTGCCAATTCATAAATCAACCATTCTCAATCTTTCACATGCAATATTGCCTATATTCAAGGTTATATTATAGCAACATTTAAAATATAGGTTCAAGATGACCAAGGATATGACTTGCCTTCCGCGTCGTAAGAAACAGCAGTTGATAACGGGTCAACAGCGAAGTCCTCGATCTCAGCTTCTGGATCTGCTCGACGACAAACCAAACAATACACACAAATATTACTTATATATTAAAATGTTTTAGGATCTATATGCAGATATGCTTTACACGAGTGACTGAATGATACTGGGGATAATTGAGATTGCAAGCTGAAATGAGTCAAGATCTAGGGTTTCAAGGAATTGGCTAGGAATGGTGTCAAATGCTCTTAGGATCTCAAGGTTACAATAAGAACATCAGTTTTGTGGCTGGTTTGGTCAAAAACAGCTAATGTCAGCAGATTGACATTCGGATCAAGACTTTGACATAGCTTTAAGGAAAGCTAGAGAGCTTATCTCAAGTTATGACAGTAGAAGAAAGTGTAGATCATAACTCTACAAATTCAGTGGACAAAGTGGTTTTCAAATTGCACAATCAGAAGTGGGTAAACAAGGCCAATGCCATTGGCTGGCATGCACTGAGATAATGTCAAAAGCTAGGGTTTAGCATAACATGCATTTCAAGGGCTCAAATCAAGTTGTGATAGAAGAATAAAATGCTGATCGCAACCTCAGGAATCTAAGGGACAAAGTTATTCCCAAAATGCACATCTGGAAGGAAGTGAAAAGGGCTAATGCCACTGACTGACATAGTTTGGCATTGAATCTGACATGGCTAGAAACTAGGGCTTGGCATAACTTTTGATCTAGGGCTCCAAATGATGCACCACTTTGTCTAGAAGGTAGGCATTGATAACAGGAACAAATCATTCAATAGGATCCAAAGCTGAAAATGGCTGGAAGATGATGAAATTCAAAGGAGAAGTGTGGTGGCGACACGGCACAGTGAAGCTACTGGTCAAAAATCTTGGCATGGCTGTATCTGGAATTCTGGACAGTTTCAGAGATCGAGCTAGAAGACAATTATGCTCAGGAGGTTGAAGCACACCTGAATGACAAAGTGGATGAAGCTGAAACGGCCGGGAAAGGATTTCCGGTGAACTGCGCCGGAGAAGAAGCACTGCCATTTGGGGGTTTTTGATACAGGTCGAATGAACTTAATTCCAAGCTCAGGGAGTGATAGATGGGTAAGAGGAAGATACTGGTAGCATCAATTTGACCGGAGGATGGCCGGTGTGGCCTGGCGACGATCGCCGATTTCTGGAGAAGCTCAAAATTAGGGAAAGCTTCGATTGAAGCTCAATCTGGAGATATTGATGCACAGGCTTGCTGGAAATAGTTTACTGATCAATTTACTTCACAGAATCGAAAGCCAATTCGGGGTAAATCGGCCTGCATTGCCGGAACAGGGCATTCTTCAAATTTCAGCCATTTCTGGCGATCACCGGCGATAAGGTGTAAGAGAGTTAAATTAGTTGGTACAGCACGATGAGGGAGATGAGGGGAACTCACTAGTGCTGTTAATTTGGCAGGAGATGCTGTGGAATGAGCTGGCACCGTGAAGCTCCTTGCTGGACTCGCCGGAGAAGACGACGACAGTGAAGCAGTTTGAGAATTTGGTTAAGTCCTGGTGAAGAGGAGATGATACAAGGCACTGGTGGCTTAAATAGACCAGAGGGTGAAGCTTGCAAGGATGTAATAGCAATAAATTGGTGTCAGTTGACATGAGTTGCCGGGTGCAGAAGCAGCAACGGCGAGCGGTGAAGCGACTGTGCACTGGCGAGGCAAAGCTGTGCTACATCGGGTCTCATCAATGTCGGGCGGTGCAAGGCGGTGGCGACAAGAGCTGGTGAAATAAGTAACGTGGCAAGATGATACTGACAATGGCTGCTGCTGGTCGCGCACAGGAGCAGGTGTTGTTCAATGGCGCTGCCACGGCGTTGCCACGGCGATGGCTGGGGCGTGGACGCGTGTGCACATGCAACTCAAGTGAGTACGAGCTCAGGCGCGGCGAGGCGTGGCCGGCGGCGAGCAAGCGCGGCGCAAACGCACGGCGAGCTTCTAGTCGTGCACTGCAATTGGCCTGGTTGAATTTGGGCTTGATTGCAATTTCTAATTCTTGATTTGGACTGATCTGTAAATCTGGAGATTTGGAAGGTTTGATCTGATTTTGATTGCACTGATTTGGCAAACTTGATTCAACAGATGATTTGGCACAGATTGAGGATAAAATTTGAGATGTTTGGTTGATTTTTGATATGAACTGAAATTAAGGTATTTTAGGGTAATTGAAATCTGAATTTCAATTGATTTCGAATTCTGGGATTTAGGGTTTGATTTTGAGATACTCATAAAAGAAGAATTTGTGTTGAAAAGCATTTGGGAGGTGTTCCCTGAATCAGATTTGAATTTGGAGATGATTTGCAACATTTTGCCTTTTTAGGCTTTTGGAAAATCTGGAAAAATGCCTGATCTGGGATACTCTTGGACTGATTTGCGAAAAAGGTTCAGATGGTAAAATCTGGCTGCCAACTTTTTGGATTAAGGTATTGGCATACCCTTGATCATAATCCAAGAATAATCTGGTCTGAACTTGGGTAAGATTTTGATTAAATCTGGATTTCTTAGGGTAAAAGATATTCTGTTTTCGAAAACAGAAAGGAGTTGATAAATCTGGAAGGTAGCGATGGAATTAAATCTGGGTTCTGAAGGCTTTTAGGTTTAGGATAACTGATAGATCAAATCTGGGAAGTCAGATCTTGACTTGAGGTCACAGGATAGATTTTGGAGATTTTAGGGCTAGAACAGAATAAAGCTGAGGCTGATTTGGTTGATCTAGAAGAGACATATGCATGCATGACTTTTAAGAAAGGAACTTTTCACCCCAAAACTCAGGATGTTACAATGATACCATGTATCTGTAGGAGTAGCCAGATCAGTATCTATCTCAGACCCTAAAATCTCAAAATCTTCCCTGTGAACCCAAATCAAGATCAGATTTCTCAGATATGATCTAACAGTTACTCTGAGCATAAAAGTCTTCAGAAGCCAGATTCAATTCCATCCCTAACTCCCAGATCTATCAATCTTTTTCTATTTTCGAAAACAAAAATTCTAATCACTATTCTAATTACCCTAAATACTCAGAACTCAGATTTAGCAAAATCTTGACCTAATCCAGACCAGATTATTCTTGGACTATGATCATGGGTATGCCAATACCTTAATCCAGAAAGTTGGCAGCCAAATTATATCATCTAAGCCTTTTTCACATATCAGTCCAAATTATATTGCAATTTAGTCCTTTATCTGATATCTGGAAACCCAAAAAGGCTAAAATCTTCAGATTAACTCCAAATTCAGAATTTCTTCCGCAAATATTTTCCAAATGCTATTTGATACAAATTTGCTTTCTGTCCAGATTACAAAATTGTAACAGCCGCAAAATTCCATTCTTAAACTCTCTACTTCTCAGATTTTCCTTCCGGTCTAAATCTTCCGAAATTCCGTTTAATTATCTTTTTATTCCGATCAGCGAAATTCTTTCACCTGTTCAATCCTAAATCATCCCCCCAACATTTTTATCATGCATGCATATTTTTAAGTTCATGGCATCATGATTTTACGCATCAAACAAATCATTTTTCCACATGAAATAATGATTTTCCTATTTGGAAATTGCATAAAGGAATATATTTCATTTAAAGTAATGCATTAAAAATTCTGTGAAAATATTTAATATATTTTATTTGCACAAGTAACCAGGTTCCACAACTTCCCATGCACTGACATTTTGCATTTCAGCCCTCCTATTTTCAGAAATTTCCAAACAAGCCCCTAGAATTGACAAAAACAATATTTTATACACAATTACCCTTCTACCCTCACCCATTCCACAGCTAACACAGTGTAAAGACCTGCATGACCCTGTTAGATGCATTACATGTCAGCATGCCACTGTTACACCTCGTTTCCACCTGAATGTCTTTCTTTATAAGCTTTGGCATGGCTGTAAAACAGCTCAAACCAGAATATTTTCACAAGTTCTTTTGTAGAGTTGTAGAGAAAACACTTAGACACGCAGAGCATTCAAGATTTTTGCATTTGGTTGAAACATTTCGCATAAAATATCAAAGGGGGTGATTTCTGCTCTTCAGCCGCTGGTTTGGCCGCGCTCCAGCGCCGGCCGCCATCACCTCGTCATCGTTCCCTCGCTGCAGACGTCTTTTGCTTGTCCGAGCTTGTCCATCAGGTGTGCCTCCTCACTCTCTTCCTTTTTATCTTCTGGGTCTCGGCGAAATGGTCGCCGGAGCTCCCTCCACCGGCGCTTCTTGTTTTTCCTGCCGCCGGCCATCTTGGGTTTCTCGTCGTTCGGGCCATTTTCTCTCCAATCAGGCCATACCATCATCCTCCCCTCGTTTCCAGCAGCTCACCCACCAAATCCTAGCTCAAATCGTGCACCGCCGCCCGAGAACCGCCGCCGGCGAGCTCGTCTTCCTCGCGGCCGGCCGTGCGCCACCTTCTCCATTTCCGGCCGCCTCTTGCTGCCATTGTTGGCCCCCAGCATTCCCCCTTGTAGCCTCCATCACCTCCCAAACTCCCCGGCCTTCTCTCCTCTCCGGCGAGACCCACCGGAGCTCAAACTACCCGTGCTGAAATCCCGCTGCTACAGTACTCGGATTGCTACAGTACTCGTATGCTACAGTAATTTCAGCCTTTCTTATTAGTGATTCTTTTAACTGTTCAATGCTCTAGAGGTCTCCGATCGAAGATCCGTCTTCGCCATCAGATTCGCCTCAACTCAAATCTTCCAGATCTGAAATTTTTCTTCAGATCCGAGTCTCGGATCTTGTTTTCACCTTTTTCCAGATCCGTCTGAACCATCCTACCACAAATTGCTCCTGCCACATATTCTCCTTCAGGAACCACCTCAGATTCTAATCCTAAAACCTTGATCCGCCGTTTTCAAAAACTCCCGTTTTTCAGTCTTTTTCAGATCCAACTCCGAGGCTGTTTTGCCTAGACTTATTAGGTTTTAGATTTTGCATTTGTTAGTCTCATACTTGTGCATTTTGTTTGATCGGTGCTCTTTTCGTGTTTAGAAATCGCCCGTCCGGAAGCCGAGGAGCAGCCGATCGAGGACGTCGCTGAAGATCTTATCGCGGGACTTCAAGGCAAGTCACCACCATCTTGATCATGTTGACCCTATGTTTTCCAGTTAGCTAAGTATTTTGTTATTTGAGTATTATGCATGCTAATTAAGTAAACTGTGTATGTTCAAATATACCTGTTTAGCTATTGTCCCACATTGAATAGCCATTCCTGATTCTCAAGTCATGTGTATAATATTCTTGATGCCCTAGGTTAATGCTAAAGCATAACATTGGTAATATGGGTTATTCACATAAATGAGCAAAAATGGTTTTCAAAACTAAAAATGCCTTTTAAAATGTCTATCCTAGAGAGGAGAGGTGTGCCAGTCGAAACATGGAAAATACTGTGATGCTTATGATGATGATGTGATAACATGGTAATGTTGTAAATATGAAATGTTGTGAATTGTGAAAAATGTGAATAGGGAAACTCCTCTCTAGAATAGCTTAAGGACCCACCAATTTGTGCTAAACATCCAATAACATGTTAACGTACCTCCACAAGCCTAGTATGGGACGGGCACGACCAAGTATCCTTGCCGAACTATTGCCCTAGCTCTGCATAGAGTCTATAACCTAAATAATAATGTGCACTAATACTGTTCACTGGTCAGGGAGGGAAGATCCCTCTTGGCCCACTTACACTGACGGTTGGGACGAGCCCAATCGATTCGTCTGAGTGAAATATCGTGCAACTGATGTGGTTCCAGGGCACGAGTGCTGGATGTGGTTTCCCAGCACAAACCCCTCGTGTGTCCGCTCACTATTGGTGGAGAGGGTCTCCCACCGCGGCCCAATACTGAGTGAGGGGTAGGGTGAAGGTATGAGAGGGAAGATCCCTACAATGCTTCACAACTGTATTAGGAACCCCACCCGGAGGTGGAATTCCTGGGCCACTGACCGGTGGTGAACCTTTTACGGGGCAGAGCTAGTATAATGGCAAGGTAGGGTGAAAAGCGTGTTATTCTCAACTCAGTGGCGCGCTTAAAGCAGCGTGATCGAACCTGGCATAGGAGACTCATATGCTTAAAGTAGCGTGATTGGGCAAAAGGCCTATGCTCGTGGTCAACAGTGGTAGTTGAGAAGTCTTGTGGGTAAAGCGGTACCCCTCTGCAGAGTTTAAAATGTATTTGAATACTCCGTGCTCCCGGATTTTGGAGTGTGTTATGGTCAATGGGTTTTATCCATGTTGTGAGGCACAAGTAGTTTTTATGAACTGTTTTATCAACTGCTTTAAATTCTGCACTCTTGAACTGTTATATATATATAAGGTAAATTGTCAAAGAATGTTTTGAATGCTTTTCATGACTATCAACTGTTAGGTGACGAAAAAGGTTTGGAAAAGAACCTCAATCATTTCCTTGAATTCCTTATCATGTTATATATATTGCATTTGTTAAGTGGTGATTTGCTGAGTACTCTGTACTCACCCGTGACTGACTTTCTCCATCAGAAGTTGAAGAGCCAAGCGACTTGGGTTCACATGAGTGTGAGCCTGAGCCTTGTGAAGACTTCTTCGAGTATGATCCGAGCTTCTAAGCGTCGCGTACCCCGGTCGAGCGACTGTGGGCGAAGATTAGCGTTCCGCTCCTTCCGCGTTTTGTTGAAAAAAACTGAACCGTTATTTTGTACCTCGTTGTGTTACTATTGTAAGGCCCTAGTGCCGTCATCTGTGAACCCTGTAATATTTTGTGGATTATTTATGTATTGTGCTGGTTGTTATGATATTCATTTCTGGTTCGCAACTGACTCCTGGGAAGTTGCGACAGGGGAGTGCTGTTCCGTACCGTGGTGTTCGGTACGGGGCGGGGTTCCCCACAAAAATTTCATCTTAAAGCCCAGAATTCGAAATCGACAAAACTCAGATCTTATTTTACCCTAAAGTACCCTATTTTCAGTTTATATCGAAAATCATCAAATCATGCCAGATTTTACCAAATCTCTTGTTGGATGAGTATAAGGTATAAGTTTATACTCATATGTGAAATCAGATTGCAAATCAACCATCTCCAAGACAAAAATTACAATTTAGTGCAAAGCCAATTTTCGGATTCTACAATTCAGTCCAAATGGCTGTTTTCGATCAACAGCCACCAGCTGCCGCGACCAGGGGAGCTGCAGTTCACGACCTCACCTGCTGTACACGACCAGGGATCACCTCCTTCGACCTCACCTATTGGTTGCAATCAAACCAGCAGTGCACGGCGACCTCGACCACGACCAGGAGCACCTCGCCGCTATGTTTTCGCCGCCGCTCTAGCCCAAGTTGTTTGCAACCGTGTTTGCATGCGCACACGTGTTTGCACCTCAGTTGTTGCCGTGGCCATCTCTATCCAGCTCACCAGGTGCTGCACGCCAGAGAGAAGCTTGCTCGCCGTTGCTTCAACCTGAAGCCTTCTTCTTCACCAGCGCAAGCAAGCGAGCAGTGAACTTCGTTGTAGTTTGCCTTGCCTATAAATAGCAACCCCAAAGCAGCTTCTTCACCTTTAGCAGTACTCTCCAAAGCCCTCCAGCAACTAAACCGTACCTCTTTCCTCACCGTCGTCTTCTTCTCCGGCGAGTCCAGCACAGAGGCTCACGGTGACAGCCTCAACCACAGCCTCAACCCCCAAATTGACAGCATTAGTGAGTTTCTCTCGCCACTCTCATCGTGCTGTAGCATTTAATTGAAGCCCCATGCATCTCGTCGCCGGTGATCACCGGAAATGCCGAAATGCCCTGTTCTAGTTGCACAACTCAAATCAGTCCGAATTAGCCTTCGATTCAATAGACAAAAATGATCAGTGAGCTATTTTAAGCAAGCCCGTGAAGTCAGATTTCAAAATTGAGCAAGAAATGAAGCTTTTCCCAAACTCGAGCTTCACTAGTCGCCGGTGATTCTCCGATCAAATCAACCGCGCCAACAACTTTATTATAAGTTCTAGATACTCCTCGAGCAAGGAATTGAGCTCAAATCGTGTATAATGGAAAACCCCAAATTCAATATCATCTTCTCCAGTGCCGGCCATCGGAAATCTATTCCCGGCCGATCCCGCTTCAGCAACTTTGTCCACCAAATGCGCCTTGATCCCCTGAGCAATTTTGTCTACTAGCTCGACTTCCAATTCGGTCTAAATCAGAAGTTATAGCTATACCCTAATTCCTGTCCAGTGCTGTGATTTGGAACTTCAGCCACCAAGTTCATCGCCGGTTTTCATCACTTTCCGGCCATCTCCTGCCCTAGATCCTGTTGACTGATTTGTTCCTCTTACTGAGGCCTACCTCCCAGAGAAAGTGGTGCATCAATTGGAGCCCTAGATCAAAAGTTATGGCAAGCCCTAGTTTCTGGCCATGTCAGTGCAATGCCAGAGCATGTCAGCCAGTGGCATTAGCTCTTTTCACCTCTTTCCAGTTATGAAATTTGAAAATAACTTTGTCCATCAGACTTGTGGAGTTGTAATCTACATTTCATTCTACTGCAACAAGTCGAGATAATCCCTCTATCATCCATCAACCCTATGTCGATGCCTTGAACAGAATGTCGACCTAAGGACATTCATCGATTTTGGGCAAACCAGCCGCAGACTTAATGTCATTTCCTCACCCTGAAACCCTAAAAGTCCCTAGCACTCATTTTCAGCCCTAATTCTATGATTTAACCCTAATCAGCTTCTATGGTATCTAAGCCCAATCATTTCAGAATCATCGAGACATTCTATCTTTGCATCATTGCATGTAGTATAATAATGTATTGAAAAGGTTATGATTCTTGGTTGCTTGTTTGATCTTTGCTCAGAGTCGGAGCCAGAGTTCGAGGACTTCACTGCTGACCCGACATCAACTGCTGTCTCTTACGACGAGGAAGGCAAGTCATAGTCTTGATCATCTTGAACCTATAGTTTATGAGTTGCTATGATATGACCTTGAATATAAGTAATACTGCATGTGAAAGAGTGGTTGAGATATATGTTGGCACTACAAAGCCGGATGCTTGTGAAATGTGAAAAGATCAAATAGTGAACCATGAACTATTATATATGTATTTATATATATTCATGAAATAAAACCCCTAGCCGTGACCAGAAAAATGGTATGGATGGCTGTAGCACTGGAGGTGCTAAACTGCAAAGGATTGCAGGCACGGAAGGTGCAGGGTTGTGGATGGTCTGGTCACTGGCATATAAGGACTAGAACCTTGTGTTGTGCGTTTAGTGGCATGAATAACGTGCTAATCGCAAGCCTGGTATGGGACAGGCCTGAACAAGTACTTATGCGGATTGCACATGACACCCCTGCTAGAATTGTGTAGTGATGCACGGTAAACACGGAGAATGGCTCCCACACATATCACTGAAGGTGATCTTGTGTGGGACCCTTATTTGAGGATTCCAGTGGCAATCGCCCAGGTGGATTGCACTCAGAAAAGGCACATTGCAGCTCACAACAACAAGATGCATTATATAAAAATGCGAGTAATTAAAAACAAGTGCTGATCACAAGGACCAACATTACAATAACTTAGCGCCGAAATGACGCACTTAATTGTTAATACAGATTAAGGAGTTTTCGACACAAAGGTCGGCACAAAATAAAACAGCAACGATAAACAAAAGGGCTCCATCAGTCTTCTTTCTCTGCAGCGGCGGAATTGCTTGGGCCTTCTCCACATCGAACTCCACCTTGGTGCATAACCCTTTAACTAGATGGGTCCTCAGTTTCTTCTTCTTGTTCCACATTGGGTTCAAGACCATAAGATTCTGGGTCGGCGAATCCTTCCTCTAAATTTGTTTGTAAAAGCAAGGGTGAGCACATTGTCCACATGGTGCTCAACAAGTCCCAAGTAACAATGCATATATATATAGATGATGGGGAATTTCTCAAAGAACAGCTCTTTGGCTCTGTGTATAATTATATAATAGATTTTCACATGCAGCTTTAAAGAAAGGTCTTTATTTTCGAAAGCGGGGCTTTTGAAATCCTAAGCTAGATTTTCAGGAATGTTGTGTGTGGCGGTCCTTCATGAGTCACCACTTTACTCAGATTTTGTGAAAAACTTCCAAAAGCTACTTGTGCTGCATCGACGTGAATAGAAATCACAGCGCGCAGACTCCATGACCTGGGAGCTCAGAGTATCCGATACTTTTTAAACTTTGCAAAGGTGTACCACCTTAATCCACCAATCATTCGGCTTTCAAGTCGGATCAGCTTCATGCGACTTTTACGCATGTGACAAGGCCGAGATGACACAACAATTTACAGTCCTAGTATTAACTATTTCCCTGCCCGGTAAATAGACAGTTAAGTCTCAAGTACCGTTGTGGGTCCTCCCCACTGCCTTACTTCCTAGCCTGGGCCTATGTTCTCGCAAGACACATAGCCTCTCTTGATTACAGTCGCGCACGACTTAATCTGGCATAGGGCGTCTTCCTTCTTTCCACCTTTTCCTCTCATGATTTTTCTGAACTCACATCACTCATGGCCTTCTGCGGCCCACCAGTTCTCGCAAGAATCTGGACCGACAACCATTGCAGGGAAAAGCTAACACTAAAGAAAGCTACTAAGTTGCGCCCGTCCCATAAACAGGCACGTGGTTGGTACGTTTTCATGCCGCATAGAAGCACAACACAAGGTTCTAGTCCTTATGAATCTTTAGTGAGGAGTCTTTCACATTCCCAGTGCGCACACAGCACCATCCAATCAAACCATCCTCACTATCGATTCCAATCACATTTTCTTTCACAAAAAGGGGTTTTGAACATGCTTTTCTCATATGTGACCATTCAACATTTGTCATATAATCTTTAAGTATAGCATAGCCTAAGCATGATAATCTAGGGTAACAAGGGTGCAGGGATATTCAACGTCAAAAGGGGCTTTACAATCATTTAGGTCATATCTAGTCATTTTATCGAAACATAATTCTTATTTGAATCTAAGGCATGCATATACTGGAAAACAGTTGACATACTTCATTTCAAAATAGCAGGTGAGACATGATCAAGGGTTTGAGACTTGCCTTGCAGTGACGGGTCTAGCTGCTCAAATGAATCTTCAGGGATCTCCTCTGCTCCTTCAACGTCTGGTTCCACGACGGGTACAAACAACACATACATACCATATAAGCACACAAGCACTAGAAAATAATACGCAAATACATCATGCATGCAGGGGAAATGGTTTAGACAAGGTCACTTGACATTGGTTGAAGAGATGGGTTCAGAGGGCTTGAATGTCGAAGGGCTGACATTCGACTCATGGCTTGACATTGCCCTAAATCGGTTCTAGGTTTGTTTTCTGGAGATGTGATAGTAGGGAACGTTGTAGAACATGGCTCAAAAGGCTTAGTGGACAAAGTGGCATTTCAATTGCTCAAAAGAAACAAGTCTAAATCATCCAATGCCACAGGTGGACATGCACTGACATAGTGTTTGACATGGCCAGAAACTAGGGCATTGCATAACTTTTGACTCAGGACTCCAATTGATGCACAACTTTGTCTAGGGTTTAGGCATTGATATCAGCTACAAAACTCTCAACAGGCTCAAGGGCTGAAAGTGGCTGGAGGGTGGCCAAATCCGGTGAGCAAACACGGTGGCCTGGACATGAACTGAGCCACTGGACAGCAACCTTGGCATGGCTATAACTTTTGATTCAGGTCGATTCAGAGGTCGGGCTAGTAGACAAAATTGCTCAGGGGGGTTGAGATCTATCTAAATGACAAGGTCTCATCGGCTGGTTTGGCCGGAAAGCGAACTCCGGCGATCGGGGCCGAAGACGAAGGCACCGATTTGGGGGTTTTCGTTCCAGGGTGTTTGAACTCAATTCAACGCTCGGGAAGCATCTAGGGGCTGTCACAAGGCTATTGGTGCACTCAATTTTGCCAGAGATCGGCTGGAGAAGCACAGCGGCGTGCTCCGGCGAACTACCGAGGCTCGAACATGGAAATCCGGCGCTCGGGGCAAAATTGGTGAATCCAAGCTTGCAGGTTTGTTCCTCCTAGCTCACTGATCAATATCCTCTACAGGCACGAGGATCAATTTGGCTTGAATCGCTCGGCATTGCGGGAACAGGGGATTTCGGTTTTCCGGTGATTGCCGGCATTGAGGTGCGCCGGGGACCAATTGATGGCTATGAAACGTACAGGGGGATGAAAGGAGCTTACTGGTGGCGTTGGTTTGGAGGGGGAAGCTTCGGGCGAGGCTGGCGCCGTAAGCTTCAATGGTTGCTCGCCGGGGAAGATGAGCTTCGCGGCGGCGCTGAAGAACTCAACTACTCTCTGGTGAAGGAAGCTACGGTTTGAAGTTGTGGAATGGTGTGAGGCAATGCTGGGCAAGGGAGGGGGCTTATATAGCCGTGGGTGAGGCTCTCGGGAGCAGCAGCAATCGCCGGGGATATCTTCTTCTGACGCCGGGACGGTCATCGAGGTATTTCGGGACGCGGCGGGGCTCTGCCAGAGGCGGTGAATCGCGGGATAGCAGGATTCGGTCAGGGTGGTGGCGATGATCTACGGGATGGTGGCCAAGTGGCATAAAGCTCCTGGCAGCAGCAGCAGCATGCGCGCGCGAGGAAGACGATGGCACGGTGGGGCTTGAGCGCTCCACGGTGGCGGTACAGCTGCGCACGGCTGGTGGCCACATGGCCATGAGGTGGCAGCGCGGCGAACCTCGCCGGCGACGAGTTCAACGGCGCGGCAATGCGGCAGGGCGCTGGTCGAACGAGCACTGGTCGCGGTCGTGCACGCGGTCTCCTGGTCGTGGTCGAAGAAAAGGCCAGGGGCTTGTTTGCAAGGTTTTGGACTGAAACGCGAAGGTTTTGGCTCGGGAATTTGGGCCTAATTGCAATTCTGAAGATCTGAAGGGCTGATTTGAATTCTGATTTTGCAGATGAGTGCTACTAAATGTCTTGGACTCATCTAGCAGGAAAAATGATGAAATCCGATAACATCTGGTGGTTTTGACAAAATTCGAAAACAGGGTAATTAGGGTTTGAACTTTTGTCGAGGCTGAAACTAGGGTTTTGGTCGAGATTCTGGAATTCTTCCAGATGGGAAAAATGTTCAGAAAAATGATAGAAAGGTTATCACTTGATCAGATTTGGATTTTGAGGTGATCTGGGACTTTTAGCCTTTTTGGGTTTTCTGAAACTTCTTAAAAGGACTAAATTGAAACACATTTGGACTGAAATGTGAAAACGATCTGGTCAATGAAGTTTAGCAGCCAACTTTTTAGGTTAAGGTAGTGGCATACCCAAGATCAAGATAGGGTTAAAATATCAGGGTTTCCAAAGAAGTTATGCTGATTCGCAAGCAGAAAAGATAATAAAAAACTGGGGTGTTACATCTTACCCTCCTCACAGGGTCAGGGGTGAATTGTAAGTGATGCATAACAAAAGTTCTTGTTATCTCCACCTTGCCACTCACACATGGTTGTGAGGAGGGGTCTAATCATTTTGATAGGATGGGCTTGAAAGTGGAATATCTTGCGGGTAAATTGGTACCTCTCTGCAGAGTTAAAAACGTATTCGAATACTCCGAGCTCCCGGGTTTTATAGGAGTCTGCTGCGGTGGATTAAATCCACGGGGTGTGACACAAGTATTATTTTCTAAATAAAATATGTTTTAATCAAGATTACCCAAATGACATGTGTTGTCATGATAAGGAGTGCTGCCGTGGGCTGTCGTGTGTCGACGTGTCGCGGTAGTGCTGTAACATCCTGAGTTTTGGGGTGAAAAGTTTCTTTCTTAAAAATCATGCATGCATATGTCTCTTCTAGATCAACCAAATCAGCCTCAGCTTTATTCTGTTCTAGCCCTAAAATCTCCTAATCTATCCTGTGACCCCAAGTCAAGATCTGACTTGCCAGATTTGATCTATCAGTTATCCTAAATCTAAAAGCCTTCAGAACCCAGATTCAATTCTATCCCTAACTTCCAGAATTATCAACTCTTTTCTGTTTTCGTAAACAGAATATCTGTTATTACCTTTTACCCTAAGTTTCAGAAATTCAGATTTAATCAAAATCTTAGCCAAGTTCAGACCAGATTATTCCTGGATTATGATCAAGGGTATGCCAATACCTTAATCCAAAAAGTTGGCAGCCAGATTTCACCATCTGAACCTTTTTCGCAAATCAGTCCAAGAGTATCGCAGATCAGTCCTTTTTCCAGATTTTCTAAAAGCCAGAAAAGGCAAAATGTTGCAAATCATCTCCAAATTCAAATCTGATTCAGGGAACACCTCCCAAATGCTTTTCAATACAAATTCTTCTTTTATGAGTATCTCAAAATCAAACCCTAAATTCCAGAATTCGAGATCAATAAGTTTCAGACTTATTTTACCCTAATCTACTCTGTTTTCAGTTCATATCAAAAGACATCCAAATGTCTCAAATTTTATCTTCAATCTGTGCCAAATCATTTGTGGAATTAAGTATACCAAAACAGCAGAATCAATTCCAGATCAAACCTTCCAAATCTCCAGATTTACATTTCAGTCCAAATCAAGAATTGGAAATTGCAATCAAGCCCAAATTCGACCAGGACAGCAGCTGCTGTGCACGACCAGAGATCGCCGTGCGTTTGCGCCGCACTTGCTCGCCGCCGGCCACGCCTCGCCTCGCCTGAGCTCGTACTCACTTGAGTTGCATGTGCACACGCGTCCACGCCCCAGCCATCGCCGTGGCAACGCCGTGGTAGCGCCGTTGAACAGCATGTGCTCCTGCGCGCGACCAGCAACAGGCTTTTGTCAGCAACATTGCGCCACGTTGCCAGCCCTTGTCGCCATTGCCTTGCACCGCCCGACATTAATGAGACCCGATGTAGCACAGCTTCGCCTTGCCAGTGCACAGTCGCGTCGCCGCTCGCCGTTGTTGCAGCTGCGCCCGGCAAATCTTGTTATCTGACACCGATTCAATGCTGTTTAAACCTTGCAAGCTTCGCCACTACTCTATTTAAACCACCAGTGCCTTGTATCATCTCCTCTTCATCAGGACTTAGCCAATTTTGCAAATTCTCTCGCTGTCGTCGTCTTCTCCGGCGAGACCAGCTCGAGGCTCACGGTGACAGCCTCAACCGCAGCCTCAACCACCAAATTGACAGCATCAGTGAGTTCCCCTTATTTCTCTCATCGTGCTGTATCACTTAATTGGATCTCCTTGCCTCCTATCGCCGGCGATCACCGGAATTTGCTGAAACTTGAAGAATGCCCTGTTCCGGCAATGCAGGCCAAATTACCTCGAATTAGCTCTCGATCCTGTGGAAGAAAATGATCCGTGACTCATTTCCAGCAAGCCTATGCATCAAGATCTCCCGATTGAGCTTCAATCGAAGCTTTCCCCAATTTTGAGCTTCTCCAGAAACCGGCGATCGTCGCCAGTCTTCTCCGGCCATCCTCTGGCCCATCTAATTGTACCAGAAGCTTCCCTATATCTCCTAGATGCTCTCCAAGCTTGGAATCGAGTTCATTCGGCCTAAAACAAAAACCCCCAAATGGCAGTGTTCTTCTTCGGCGTCGATCACCGGAAAACCTATTCCTGGCCGTTTCAGCTTCATCCACTTTATCATTCAGGTGTGCTTCAACCTCCTGAACATTTTTTCCTTCTAGCTCGATCTCTGAAACTGCCTAGAATTCAAGTTATAGCCATGCCAAAATCTTGTCCAGAACTGCTCCAGTGCAACTAGTTCACCTCAGTTCATCACAGAATTTCATCACCTTCTGGCCATCTTCTGCCCTAGATCCTGTTGAATGATTTGTTCCTGTTATCATTGCCTACCTCCCAGACAAAGTGGTGCATCATTTGGAGCTCTAGATCAAAAGTTATGCCAAGCCCTAGTTTCTGGCCATGTCAAGATCAATGCCAGACTATGTCAGTCAGTGGCATTAGCCCTTTTCACTCCCTTCCAGATGTGCATTTTGGGCATAACTTTGTCCCTTAGATTCCTGAGGTTGTGATCAACATTTTCTTCTTCTATCACAACTTGATTTGAGCCCTTGAATTGTATTTGCCGCTAAACCCTAATTTTTGACACTGTCTCAGTGCATGCTAGCCAATGGCATTGGCCTTGTTTACCCACTTCTGATTGTGCATTTTGAAAGCCACTTTGTCCACTGAATTCGTAGAGTTATGATCTACATTTTCTTCTACTGTCATAACTTGAGATAAGCTCTCTAGTTTTCCTTGAAGTTATGTCAGATTCTTGATCCGAATGTCAATCTGCTGACATTCGCTGTTTTTGATCAAACCAGCCACAAACTGATGTTTTTATTGTAACCTTGAGATCCTAAGAGCATCTACCACCCATCTTTAGCCAAATCCTTGAAACCCTAGATCTCAACTCAGTTCAGCTTGTAATCTCATTTATCTCCAGTATCGTTCAGTCACTCTTGTAAAGCATATCTGCATATAGATCCTAAAACATCTTAATATATGAGTAATATTTGTATTGTTTGGTTTGTCGTCAAGCAGATTCAGAAGCCGAGATCGAGGACTTCGCTGTTGACCCGTCATCAACTGCTGTTTCTTACGACGCGGAAGGCAAGTCATATCCTTGGTCATCTTGAACCTATATTTTCAATGTTGCTAAAACATAACCTTGAATATAGATAATATTGCATGTGAAGAATTGAGAATGGTTGATTTATGAATTGGCAGTACTAGACTGGTTATCTGTGAAATGTGAAATAAACAAGTTTTGAGCCATGAACTATTATATGTATCTATAAACTTATATTCATGAAATAAAACCCCTAGCCGTGACCAGAAAAATGGTATGGATGGATGTAGCACTGGAGGTGCTAGACTGCAAAGGAATGCAGGCACTGAAGGTGCAGGGTTGTGGATGGTCTGGTCACTGGCATATAAGGACTAGAACCTTGTGTTGTGCGTCTAGTGGCATGAACAACGTGCTAACCGCAAGCCTGGTATGGGACAGCCCTGAACAAGTACTTATGTGGATCATACATGAAACCCCTGCATGAGATGTGTTGTGATGATTGACTTGGAGGCTGACTCCTACTATCACTGAAGGTGATCTGATATTTGACCCAGTAATGGGAAAATGAGGTGGGGTGGAGGTTATGATACAGCCTAACACAACTGTGTTTCGCTGAGAGCCACAGGGTCAGGGGTGAATTGTAAGTGATGCATAACAAAAGTTCTTGTTATTTCCACCTTGCCACTCACAGTATGAAGTGAGTCAGGGGTCCAATCATTTTGTTATGATAGGAAAGGTTTGAAAGTGGAATATCTTGCGGGTAAATTGGTACCTCTCTGCAGAGTTAAAAACGTATTCGAATACTCCGAGCTCCCGGGTTTATAGGAGTCTGCTGCGGTGGATTAAATCCACGGGGTGTGACACAAGTACTATTTTCTAAATAAAATATGTTTAAATCAAGATTACCCAAATGACATGTGTTGTCATGATAAGGAGTGCTGCCGTGGGCTGTCGTGTGTCGACGTGTCGCGGTAGTGCTATAATCTAGTGAACATGAATGATGATGTTATATTATGAAAAGTGCTGCCATGAGATGAGGTATGAAAGAAAAAGATTATTTTATAAACATCCATAATTCTTGACTAGTCTAGGTTCATGTCATCACTACTATATGTATCTACTCTTACCTATGACTTGCTGAGTACGTAAGTGCTCACTCTGCAACCTACAAATCAATAGACGGAGCGATCAACAATCAAGATGAAGGCGTGGAGAACTTATTGGATCCAGAAGGAGGAGCGTCAGTCCCGTCATTTCCTTGATGTGTGTTGTTCTGCTGTCCACTTCTCTTTTGTGGGTGGGTCACCTATCTTCTGCTGTGTAGATGTTATTTTGCTAAACCATGTATGCCGTGAAGGCATTGTAATCTCCTTATGTAATATTAAGGCCAGCAGGCCACACTGCTTAACTATTTTGTAAGTTACTCTGTTGCAATGTGATATACTCCTGTGCTTGACTTATCCTGGGACGTCAAGGGTATGTGTATGCTATGCATATATGGGACTAGCTGCAGCGAGCTAGGTCTCTACAGGAGTAGTCGTAGTCCCAGTCTCGGGACGCGACACCTACCGGGCCAACGAAGACAACCGGCGGCTGGAAATCGACCTCGTGGAGGAGGAACGCGACCGAGCGCTCCTCCGCCACGCCATCTACGAGCGCGAGATGTCGCGCGCATACAACCAGCGCGTGCGCGAGAGAGCTTTCCGCCTTGGGGACCTTGTCCTCAAGCGCGTCACAGACCCCCAAGCCCAGGGTAAGCTCTCCCCCAAGTGGGAGGGCCCCTACAGGATCTCCGCTGTCCTAGGCTCGGGGGCCTACAAGCTCTCCAACCTTGAAGAGCAGGAGCTGAAGCACACCTGGAACTTGCGTTTACTTCGCAAGTTCTACGTCTAGCCTTACGGGCCTGTCCCCTCCCCCGGAGCGATCACGCCGGAGGGGGAGGAGGGACGCTGTAACTTCCTTTCCCCCCCCTTCGCGGTTTCGCAGGGGGGGGCTTTGTATATTTTGTTAATCAATGCGTAGCCTTTGTTCTTCAACTGTCTCATTGCAGGTCTTTCTCGTTACTGCCCCTAGCTGCGATGCCCTCCCCGCGAGGATGCCCTCCCCGCGAGGAAGCCCTCCCCACGAGGAAGCCCTCCTTGTGAGGATGCCCTCCCCGCGAGGAAGTGGGCCAGCCCCAACAAGTCCCTACAACGGAGCCTGCACTCCCGTAGGGCGGCTTACGACCAGCCCTCGTGGACTGAGGGTGTAAGCGGCAACCCGGTCATAGTGGCCGTGGTAACGAGTCACTTTGGGAGACTAGTCCCCTGCCCAAACACTCAAGTCCCGCCTTCGGGCACTTCCTCCTCCGGGAGTAGACGCTCTCCTCAGCGGGACGTCTAATGGCTTTCTGGATTTTCTTCCCCCTCCGGGAGTCGACGTTATTCCCGGCTCCCCGTTCTCACGGCGACCGGAAGATCAGCCCCTTGCGGCTTGATTGGATCTATCTTCCTCCTCCGGGAGTCGACGTTATTCCCGGCCCCCCGTTCTCACGGCGACCGGATGATTATCTTTCGGAGACCTTATTCCCGGCTCCCCGTTCTCACGGCGACCGGACGATTGCCTTACGAAGATATGGATTTTTCAGATATATTTTCCCCCGGAAACATTATTCCCGGTTCCCCGTTCTCACGGCGACCGGACGAAGTCCCGGGAAGCTCCCCTCTGGAGGTCTTATTGGCTTTTCATGAGCCCCTTCCGCGCCTTGTTCCCGGTTCCCCGCTCTCCCGGCGGCCGGATGAACCTCTCCCGGTGCCCCCGGGCACCCCGGAAGGTCCCTCCCTCGGAAATCCTGTTTTTACAATTTTCTAACTTAGAAAATATTTCTACAGGTTATGCTCCCCCCGGGGACCCTGTTACCCCCACAGCACGCGGAGGCCTCCTCCCGCCCGCTGTGGGCGGGGGGGGACAGGGGGCCCCCGGGTCACCCACGAAGAAACTTAGCTCATCCTTGTTAAGATGAGTCGTCCAGACCATCCAAGAAGAAGAAAATAAAGAGGCAATAAAAGGAAACAATGCCCTTTATTGATCAACAAACCCGGAGGACATCTTCCCCCTCCGGTGGGTTTCGGAAATGATACAACCCGGGTCCTAACCCGGGGGATTTTTCTACGAGCCTAAGGCCCCTACGCCTAAAGCTCCTGGAGGCGCTCCCTCAGCTCCCGGGCCAGGTCCCGGTACAGCGCCCGGACGCGACGCTGAGAATCCCGAAGTACGTCTTCGGGCCAAAACTCGTACCCAGCCGGCGGAAGTATCCGAAGGGGAGGTATCATCTGGGCCTTCGGGCGCGGGGGAGTTAATTCAGCACGGCTGTTGTCAAAATTATCCAAGTGCCACTCCGGGCGCCACCTCAACCGGACAGGCTCCCGGGCAGTACCCCCGTCGCGCTCCCCGGAGACAAGGCTCAACAAAATCAAAGCCGCTTGGGCGTCCCCCGGAGAGCCTCTCCCGGACCGCTGCCCGGAAGTAACCCCCCGGGAACCCTGGTAACATTTCATTGCAAAGACTTAGAAAAATTTCAAATATATTTCATTGCAAAATGTTTTTGTACAAGTGCCCGGGGCTTCTCCTAAGAAGCTACCGGAATCAAAATGTCTAACAAAATAAAAAGAGGTCCTAGCTAAAGACCCGGGGGAGGCTCATACTTTAGCATTGGGGTCCTCCCCCCGGGGAGCTTCCTCCGTGGCCGGGGTAGGGGCATCCGCGGCCGGAGGCGCCGGTGTCGGGAACCTCGTCCGGATGATCCGGTCGTAGAACCCCTCCGCCAGCAGCTCCACCTCCCGGCGCGTTGGCTCGAAGGCCTCCGGGAAGCTTCGGGGGATGCGCCCCCCGATCGCCCGGGCGCCGACCCCACGGTAGTCAACGAGCCCCGCGGCGGCCGCGATGACGGGGATCGCCCGGCCCCGTGCCCGGACGTTCGCAGCCTCCGGGATCGCGGAGACTTGTGCGTTAAGAAAACGCACAGCCTCCGCGAGGGTCGCTGGGGGTACCTCGGGGCCGCTCCCGGAGCCCAGGCTAACGCCAAGGCTTTCCAAGGTTGAGCGGACGGAGCGGCCCGCGTCCGACAGTGCCCGGACGCTGGAGCTCTCGAGCTCCCGGAGCGTCTTCTCCCGCACCTTGGCCTCCTCTCGGAGGCGGATGTAGGCGCCCTCCGAAAGGTGCACCTGCGCCCGGGCCCGGGACAGCTCATCAAGAGCTTCGTCCCGCTCCCGGAGGGCCGCCTCCCGCTGCTCCACGCAGGCCGCGGCCCGGCTCTCCGCCTCCTTGAGCAGCCGGGTGACCCGCTGCTCAAGGCCCCAGGTAACAGTCGCTACCTACAAAATACATAAAGAGTTAGAAAATTCTCAAGTGCAGGAAAAAAGCCAAGGTGTTGAGAGCTCGGGTTACCTGGGCTCCGAGGGACTCGAGCCCCTCAAAACGCTCGTGGAGCGTTCCTCCTGCTACGAAGGCCTGCACCTTCCTGTTGTGCAGGCCCTCCGCGTAGCGGGCCACCTCCCCCGCGGGAAGTAGGGAGGTATCTTGCCCGGCCCTCCTGTCGCGGCCGGGAGAGGGCCCCCGGACCTCGGAATCCGGGAGCACGGCCGGCGTCGCCGGCGTCTTTGTCGACGAAGTTTCCTCCGAAGACGAAGACGAAGATCGGGCGGGGTTCTCCGCCCGGGGGGGGATCATCGGGCCTTTCCCCGTCCCGGGCCGGAGGGCCCTCGGAGCCTCCTGCTCCGAGGGGACCTCGATGACTGAGGGGCTTCCCCCCTCCTCATCGACTGGCCAGAGGCACGGAGGCGCCGCCTCCGAAAACCTCACCTCTAGCCTCTCCGGCGCCAATGCCGCCGGGAGAGGCGAGAGAAGCGTCACTCGAACTGGCGACGGGGCGTAGTCCGCGGAATCGGACCCCGCCCCGCCGGTAACAACCTCCTTCCCCCGGGCCTCGACGGGGGCCTCGGGGGCGGAGGCGTCGCCTCTGCCCGGGGCGCCGCCCGGGCATGTTCGGCTCCGGGAGCCGCGTCCTGGGCCCTCACTGGCGTCGTCGCCGGCGTCGTCGTCGGGGCGGGGGTCTTTTGGACCCGGGGCCTTGTGGGCTCCGAGCCCCCGGCCGCATCCTTCCCCCGCTTATGAGAGCCGGGGGTGGGAAGGGGCTTCCTCTCCGGAAGCCTGAGCCCGTAGGCCTCGGTCACCAGGTTCCGGGGAGGCCCCTCCCCCACGAGGCGCACGATGCGCTCGTGTTCGTCGGCGAAGTACCTCCCCAGGAGGTGCTCCGCCTTGTCCCTCGCCGCCGGGTACGGGCGCACTGCAAGAGGTAAAAAGTTAGTCGATTTCTCATAAAAAACTGCAAGTACGAAAATGCAGGGGACTTACGCCGCGTCACCGGCTTGACCGGAGGCCGCTGCTCCGGGCCCATGCCGATCCCCCTTCCCCCGCGTGAGAAGGGGGAAAGCCGCAGGAGCGCCAGCTCCTCCGCGGCGTCCCGCATCGAGCGGGCCTTCTTCGCCAGCACCACCTTCCCGAGGAGCTCGAACTCCTCGTCCGTCCACACCGGCGGCTTCGGTGCGGATGACCGGCTGTAGGTGGGAGGCTCCGGGGCGTAGACCACCACCTCATCCCGGACCCGGAGGTAGAACCACCTCCGGAGCCAGTCCCCCCAATGGTCCCGGGAGGCCGCCGCCGGGTAGTCCGCCACCCGGGAGGGCAGCATCTGGACCATCACCGAGCCGAAGGGGGACTTCGGTCCTCCCTTCACCAGGTGGGAGCTCCGCGCTGCCGGCTCGTAGAAGTACCGGAAGGCGCGGAGGTTGGGCTCCCGCCCGGTCGCTGTCTCGTAGAGCCATATAAAAAGGCCCATACGGACGAGCGCGTTCGGGGTGAGGTGATTGAGAGCCACCCCGTACTCTTTGAGAAACTCCCGGAGCATCGGATGCACCGGGAGCCGGAGCCCTGCCTCGAGGAAGGCCTCGAAGGCCACGACCTCTCCGGGCCTGGGGCGGGGGGCTCCGTCCTTCTTTAGGGGGACCCGGATGTCCCCCTCTTCAACGACGCCCTTCTTGACCAGGGACTCTACGTCCGAGGCCGAGAACTCGGAGGCCCAGAGGAAATCCACGGGGATTTCCTCCGGGGGCACCTCCGTGGTCTTCGCTCGACCTTTGGGCGCCATTAGGTCAGTTCTTTCTTTTTTGGGTGGCTAAGTTTTCAGGTGGCCAAGTCAACAACTCCCGGACGCTCGCTACCGGAAAAGGCTACCGGAGAAGCTACCGGAAGAGCGCTACCGGGAGAGCTGAAGCTGGAGTTGAAGATTTGGAATGAGCTTCCGGGGCCCCCTAAGGCCCTATTTATAGAGGCTGGCCGTGATCTAGATGCGCGCCACGTGGCCCCCTCGGGGCAATCTGGACCACTGAAATTCAAACCGTGCGCGGGAAACGAAGGGACAGGCGCGTAAATCGAGACACCGGTTCGAACCGCGCGTGCATTTATTGCGAGAACGGCGCGCCCATAAAGCGCTCGGCACAGAAACCGAAGCGTCGCCGGGGCTCCGGTGATTTTCGTCCGGAGATTTTCCCGGTACCGTAACCATTCCCTCCGGGGGCTCAAGCTTCGTCCCCGGAGGGCATGGGGGGCTGCTGTTGGGGGAAATCTCCACGCGGTCAAGTCCAGGTAAGTTCATGATTGCCCGGGGACAGTGGCCTCCGGTGCCTGCCCCGGGCGCCGCCATTTCGCCCCCGGGACCGTGCCCCCCGGGCATGTCCCGGGCGCCGCCATTGCCCGGGGACAGTGGCCTCCGGTGCCTGCCCCGGGCGCCGCCATTTGGCCCCCGGGACCATGCCCCCCGGGCATGTCCCGGGCGCCGCCATTGGCCCGGGGACAGTGGCCGCCGGTGCCTGCCCCGGGCGCCGCCATTTGGCCCCCGGGACCGCGCCCCCCGGGCCTGCCCCGGGCGCCGCCATTTGGCCCCCGGGACCGGGCCCCCCGGGCATGTCCCGGGCGCCGCCATTGGTCCGGGGACAGTGGCCTCCGGTGCCTGCCCCGGGCGCCGCCATTTGGCCCCCGGGACCGTGCCTCCGGGGCATGTTCCGGGTGCCGCCATTTGGCCCCCGGGACCGTGCCCCCCGGGCCTGCCCCGGGCGCCGCCATTTGGCCCCCAGGACCGGGCCCCCCGGGCATGTCCCGGGCGCCGCCATTGGTCCGGGGACAGTGGCCGCCGGTGCCTGCCCCGGGCGCCGCCATTTGGCCCCCGGGACCGTGCCCCCCGGGCATGTCCCGGGCGCCGCCATTGGCCCGGGGACAGTGGCCGCCGGTGCCTGCCCCGGGCGCCGCCATTTGGCCCCCGGGACCGTGCCCCCCGGGCATGTCCCGGGCGCCGCCATTTGGCCCCCGGGACCGTGCCCCCTGGGCATGTCCCGGGCGCCGCCATTTGGCCCCCGGGACCGTGCCCCCTGGGCATGGCCCGGGCGCCGCCATTTGGCCCCCGGGACCGTGCCCCTCGGGCATGTCCCGGGCGCCGCCATTGGCCCGGGGACAGCGGCCCCCGGTGCCTGCCCCGGGCGCCGCCTTTTGGTTCCCCGGGACCCTGCTCTCCGGAAGGGGTCCCGAACGTCATCGCCCTCCTAAAAGGTAAAACCCCTGTTTGTTTATCACGTGCAGGTCAAGCGAGGGACGCCTCGGGAATCAGCGACCACCTGTCAAGCATCCAAGACGTTTGACTGGGAGAAGGACGGTCCTACCCTTCAATCCGACGGTGGCTTCCGGGGTAGTTTAGACCTTTTTGCTTCTTTTTGGGGCTATAAATAGCCCTTGTACCCCTCTGTTGTAAAGGATCAGTTCATGATTATTGGAATAGCTAATCTCACAGACGTGCTCCGGAAGCCTCTCCCCCGGAGAGAGCCTCCCCAGCCGACTCCGGTCGGGAGCGCGTCGACAGGACTAGGGCCCCCACTGGGACCCTTTCACTTGAAATCTTTGTAATCTTTTGAATGGTGTGACCTTGAGATACACAAAATCTCCTGGTTCAAATGATAATTCTCTTCGTTGTTTATCTGCATAGCTCTTTTGTCGTGATTGTGCTGTTTTCAGCCTTTCTCTGATGAGTCTGACATGAGCTTCTGCTTCTTCTACTATCTTTGGTCCTATGGCTTTTCGTTCTCCTGGCTCATTCCAATGCAATGGAGTTCTGCATTTATGTCCATATAAAGCTTCCAATGGTGCCATCTGTAAATTAGCTTGATAACTGTTATTATATGTAACTCTGCAAATGGTAAACATTTGTCCCATGATGCTCCATAATCTAGTATACAAGCTCTTAGAAGATCTTCTAGGATTTGGTTGACTCTTTCTGTCTGTCCTCCTGTTTGCGGATGATATGCAATACTGAAATCTAGCTGGGTTCCTAGGGTTTCATGCAGTCTATTCCACAATAACTCATATGGAATCATATCCTCCCTGAGTTTTAGGTAATCCTGTAATGAAATCCATACCAATTTCTTCCCATTTCCATAATGTATTGGTAGAGGTTGTAGCTTTCCTGCTATTTTCTAGTGTTCTGCTTTAACTCGTCGACATGTATCACAGTTTGCAATATACTCTGCAATATCTCTCTTCATATTATCCCACCAGAATCTGGTCTTCAAATCTTGATACATCTTTGTGTTACCAGGGTGTATTGAGTATGGAGTTTTATGTGCTTCATGGAGAATTATTTCCTTAAGATCTGCGTTTTGAGGTACACAGATTCTTCCTCGATACCATATAATCCCTTGGTTATCTTCAGTAAGGCCTTGAGCCTTTCCTATCTTGATTCGACTCTTGATCTTACAAATTTCTTCATCTTTCTTCTGGGCATTTCCTATCTGTTCTTCAAGTTGAGATTTTATTGTTAAAGTAGCTACTGTTCCCTGCGGTACTATTTCCACTTGATGATTCTGCAACTCTTGTTGTAGGTAAGGGTTCTTTAACATAACCATTCCTTGTAGGTTGTAAACTTTTCTGCTTAAGACATCGGCCACTACATTAGCTTTCCTTGGATGGTACTGAATACTAAGATCATAATCTTTGAGTTGATCCTTGAGCTTCTCTATATCTGTAACTGACATTTCTGAAAGTTCTTCTGAAAAATACATCAGAATATGGTTGCACTACAGGCGCTTGTTCCAGGCATAATTTTTGTAATGCTTGAACAGATCTTAGCGATTTCTTGACTGATGATCTTTCTGCATAGAATAGAACTCTCTCCCCTTGGCTACTGACAAGACTAAGGGTTTTCTCTTCACAATCTATTAGGCCTTTATGTTGGAACAACCAATCCATTCCCAAAATAATGTCTAGTCCTTGCAGTTCCAGAACTAGTAGATTTGCCTCAAATTCTACCCCTTCTATATTGAAAGTTACATTTGAGCAGATCGAGTAGACAGATAATCTAGCCCCTGGAGTTTGTATAACCATAGAGTACTCTAGTGGTACTTGGTCTATATGCATTTCAACTTCGGATGCAAATGCTTTTGACATGAATAAATTTGTAGCACCAGGATCAAACAATATTAAGGCAGATGCAGATTGAATCAGAAATCTACCTAGAAGAATGTCGGTGGTGTTTCCTGCTTCCTGGGTTGAAGTATAGTTTAATCTTCCTCCTTGGGTTGCGGTTGGTGCTCTACCTCTTCCTCTTCCTCGATTAGCCATGTTCCCTCCTCTTCCTGGTGGAGTTCCTTTAGGCTTCGGTGCTGGTGGCACTGGTACTCTGGGTTCTTCTGATTGTGTTCCTGTCTGTAATCTGGCAATAGATGGTGGAAGCCGGGTCCAAGGACAAAATTCCCTATGATGTCCATGCTGCCAACAGTGATAACATTGACTGCTCATATAAGGGTTTCCCTTGCTTCTGGTAAATATGGCTCTTTTTCTCTTGGGGTTCTGCAGTGGTGATGTTCTAGGTGCTACTGACTGTATCTTTGCTTGAGATATGGCTATGGGTCTAGGGAATTGGATCCAGGGACAGAATTCTTTGCGATGCCCATGCTGTTTGCAATGAAAACATTTGACACTCGTGTGAGGACAGTTCTTTTGAAGGTGATTTCCTTTGCAATTGGGGCACGTCATCCTTATTGGTCTGGGAGTTTGGTATGATGGTTGAAAACTAGAGTTGGTAGGGATTCGCCTTTTAGTTGAGTTTAGTTGTGGTTGCAGTTGTTGAGGCATTCTTCTCTTCCGATCTTCTCCCTTTATATTTTCCTTCTGTGGAGGATTGGAACTCTGAGGTTCTTGCTGAAACAAAGGGTTTCTTGTCATAATATCTTCTTCCTGAGGAGTCTGTTCCCTGTCTTCTCCACTGCTTTGAGATCTTCTTCTTGTATCAACCATGGTAGCTCTGAAAAAGAAGTTTGGGCTGATCTAACTATCTAGGGTCAACTAAGACAACAATGCAGAAAATAATGCAAACTACTTTAGTGCATGAAATACTTAGGCTACTAGCCATAATACACAAGTTAACCATTGCAAAAGCAACAGCGAATCACAAACTATCAAGAGCATCCACTAGCTCTATCTACACCAACCTCTAAACACTCTGAAACAACAGAACGCACTCTCACAATCTTACCGAATTTTAGAAAATCCAAATAAAATTTTGAAATAAAATTTTCAAGAGCTACAAAGCTCATTGTTTTTATCAAAATACAATTTTCATCAAATAGTTTTCTAAATAAATTACGTCTTCCTGGCACGGCCAATCCCTAAAGGTGTCGTCCTACAGTCAAGTTCTCATGTTGCTCTGATACCAACTTTTCTTGTCGCGCCCCGAGACTGGGACTACGACTACTCCTGTAGAGACCTAGCTCGCTGCAGCTAGTCCCTTATATGCATAGCATACACATACCCTTGACTTCCCAGGATAAGTCAAGCACAGGAGTATATCACATTGCAACAGAGTAACTTACAAAATAGTTAAGCAGTGTGGCCTGCCGGCCTTGATATTACATAAGGAGATTACAATGCCTTCACGGCATACATGGTTTAGCAAAATAACATCTACACAGCAGAAGGTAGGTGACCCACCCACAAAGAGAAGTGGACGGAAGAACAACACACGCATCAGGGAAATGACGGGACTGACGCTCCTCCTTCTGGATCCACGAAGTACTCCACGTCTTCACCTTGATTGTTGATTGCTCCGTCTATTGATTTGTAGGTTGCAAGAGTGAGAACTTACGTACTCAGCAAGTCATAGGTAAGAGTAGATACATATAGTAGTGATGACATGAACCTAGACTAATCAAGAATTATGGATATTTGTAAAATAATCTTTTCCTTTCTGATCTCATCTTATGGCAGCACTTTTCATAATATAACATCATCATTCATGTTCACTAGATTATAGCACTACCGCGACACGTCGACACACGACAGCCCACGGCAGCACTCCTTATCATGACAACACATGTCATTTGGGTAATCTTGATTTAAACATATTTTATTTAGAAAATAGTACTTGTGTCACACCCCGTGGATTTAATCCACCGCAGCAGACTCCTATAAACCCGGGAGCTCGGAGTATTCGAATACGTTTTTAACTTTGCAGAGAAGTACCAATTTACCCGCAAGATATTCCACTTTCAAGCCCATCCTATCATAACAAAATGATTAGACCCCTCCTCACAACCATGTGTGAGTGGCAAGGTGGAGATAACAAGAACTTTTGTTATGCATCACTTACAATTCACCCCTGACCTTGTGGCTCTCAGCGAAACACAGTTGTGGTAGGCTGTATCATAACCTCCACCCCACCTCATTTTCCCATTACTGGGTCAAATATCAGATCACCTTCAGTGATAGTAGGAGTCAGCCTCCAAGTCAATCATCACAACACATCTCATGCAGGGGTTTCATGTACGATCCACATAAATACTTGTTCAGGCCTGTCCCATACCAGGCTTGCGGTTAGCACGTTGTTCATGCCACTAGACGCACAACACAAGGTTCTAGTCCTTATATGCCAGTGACCAGACCATCCACAACCCTGCACCTTCAGTGCCTGCATTTCTTTGCAGTCTAGCACCTCCAGTGCTACAGCCATCCACACCATTTTTCTAGTCACGGCTAGGGGTTTTATTTCATGAATATAAGTATATAAATACATATAATAGTTCATGGCTCAAAACTTGTTTATTTCACATTTCACAGATAACCAGTCTAGTACTGCCAATTGATAAATCAACCATTCTCAATCTTTCACATGCAATATTGCCTATATTCAAGGTTATGTTTTAGCAACATTTAAAATATAGGTTCAAGATGACCAAGGATATGACTTGCCTTCCGCGTCGTGAAAGACAGCAGTTGATGTCGGGTCAGCAGTGAAGTCCTCGAACTCTAGCTCCGACTCTGAGCAAAGATCAAACAAGCAACCAAGAATCACAACCTTTTCAATACATTATTATACTACATGCAATAATGCAAAGATGAATGTCTTGATGATTCTGAAATAATTGGATTTAGGTACCATAGAAGCTGATTAGGGCTAAATCATAGAATTAGGGCTGAAAATGAGTGCTAGGAACTTCTAGGGTTCCAGGATATAGGAATTGACATTAAGTCCGCAGCTGGTTTGCCCAAAATCGATGAATGTCTTTAGGTCGACATTCGGTTCAAGGCATTGACATAAGGTTAATGAATGGTAGAAGGATTATCTCAACTTGTGGCAGTAGAATGAAATGTAGATTACAACTCCACAAGTCTAATGGACAAAGTTATTTTCAATTTACATAACTGGAAGGAGGTTAAATGAGCTAATGCCACTGACTGACATGCTCTGACATAGAGCTGACAATGTCATAATCTAGGGCTAAGCATAAAATGCAATTCAAGGACTCAAATCAAGTTGTGATAGAAGAAGAAATTGTAGATCACAACCTCAGGAGTCTAAGGGACAAAGTCATGCTCAAAATACACATCTGGAAGGAAGTGAAATGGGCTAATGCCACTGACTGGCATAGCCTGGCATTGCACTGACATAGCTAGAAACTAGGGTTTGCCACAACTTTTGATCTAGGGCTCCAATTGATGCACCACTTTGTCTGGGATGTAGGCCTCAGTAACAGGAACAATTCATTCAACTGGACCTAGGGCAGGAGGTGGCCGGAAAGTGATGAAAACCGGCGATGAACTCGGTGGCTGAAATTTCAATTCACAGACTGGACAGGAATTAGGGCATAGCTATATCTTCTGATTTAGGCCGAATTGGAAGTCGAGCTAGTAAGCAAAGTTGCTTAGGAGATCAAGGTGCATCTGGTGGACAAGGTTTCTGGAGCTGGATCGGCCGGGAATGGTTTTCCAGTGGCCGGCGCCGGAGAAGAAGACACTGATATTGGGGGTTTTGGCTACACGATGTTTGAACTCGATTCCTTGCTTGGAGAGCATCTAGAAGGTATAAGAAAGCTTCTGGCACGATTGAATTGGCCGAAGAATCACCGGATAAGGCTGGCGACGTTCGCCGGCGGCTGGTGAAGCTCGGGCTAGCGAAAAACTCCAGTTCTTGGTCAATTTCACCATTCAACTTCACAGGCTTGCTTAAAATAGCTCACTGATCATTTTTGTCTATTGAATCGAAGGCTAATTCGGGCTAATTTGACTTGTGCAACTGGAACAGGGCATTTCACTGATTTTAGCAATTTCCGGCGATCACTGGCGATGAAGTGCATAAGAGTTCAATTAAATACTACAGCACGATGAGATAGGTAGGAGAAACTCACTGATGCTGTCAATTTGAGGATTTAGGCTGCGGTTAAGGCTGTCACCGTGAAGCTCCTCGATGGCTCGCCGGAGAAGACGACGACAGCAAGGGAATTTGAGAATTTGGTTAAGCTCTGGTGAAGTGAAGATTGCACAAGGTGTTGATTGCTTAAATAGACTAGAGGGCGAAGCTTGCAAGGATTAAACAGCAATGAATTGGCGTCAGTGACTTGCCGGACGCAGATGCAACAACGGCGAGCGGTAACGTGATGGCGCACAGGCGGTGCAAAGCTGATTAAGCTGTCGGCTTCATCGGGACTCAACAATGTCGGGTGGTGCAAGGCGGTGGCAACACAAGCTGGCAAGGCAAAGCAACGTGGTGCCGTGTTGCTGACAAAAGCTGCTGTTGGTCGCGCGCGAAAGCAATTGCTGTTCAACGTTGCTGCCACGGCGAAAGCTAAGACACGGACGCGTGCGCATCAGCAACAGCAAGCATGCACGAGCACAAATGCAAGCGGGGCTTGGCCGGCGGCGAGCGTGCACGGCGCAAAGATCACGGCGAGCTCTGGTCGTGCGTACAGTAGCTGCTGCTCTGGTCGAAATAGGGGCTGATTTGCAATATTTGACTTTTGATTTCGGGCTGAATTGTAAATCTGATGATTTGGAAGGTTAAATCTGAAATTGATTGCATTAATCTGGTAGGCTTGATTCAACAGATGACTTGGCACAAATAGAAGATAAAATTTGAGACATTTGGATGATTTTTGATATGAACTGAAAACAGAGTAGATTAGGGTAAAATAAGTCTGAAACTTATTGATCTCGAATTCTGGGATTTAGGGTCTGATTTTGAGATACTCATAAAAGAAGAATTTGTGTTGAAAAGCATTTGGAAGGTGTTCCCTGAATTAGATTTGAATTTGAAGATGATTTGCAACATTTTGCCTTTCTGGCTTTTAGAAAAATCTGGAAGAAGGTCTGATCTGCGAATCTGGAGTTTTGGAAGGTTTAAACTGAATTTGATTTCACTGATATAGCAGATTATATTCAACAGAATATTTGGCAAGAACATTTAATAAAATTTGGCACATTTGAATAGTCTTTGATACAGACTGAAAATAGGGTATTTTTAGGGTAATTGAATCTGAGCTTTAATTGATTTCGAATTATGGTAATTAGGATGAGATCTTGAAATCTGCACAAAAGAAGAACTTGTTTCAAATAGCATCTAGAAAAGATTTGCCGAAGAAATTCTGAATTTGGAGTTAATCTGGAGATTTTAACCTTTCTAGGTTTTCAGATATCAGATAAGGACTATATTGCGATAATTCTTGGACTGATTTGTGAAAAGAGTCTAGATGGTAGAATCTGGCTGTCAACTTTTTAGTTTAAGGTATTGACATACCCATGATCATATTCCAGAAATAATCTGGTCTGAACTTGGTCAAGTTTTTGATTAAATCTGTATTTCTGAAACTTAGGGTATTTAGGTAATATAATGTATTTCTGTTTTCGAAAACAGAAGAAGTTGATAAATCTGGAATTTAGAGATAGAATTGGATCTAGGTTCTGAAGACTTTTAAGTTCAGAGTAACTGATAGATCACATCTGAACAATCTGATCTTGATTTGAGGTCACAGGATAGATTTTGGAGATTTTAGGGTTTAGGATAGATACTGATCTGGCTATTACTACAGATACAAGCATGCATGCTACTGATGAAAAAGGAAGTTTTCACCCCTAACTCAGGATGTTACAGATCTACCCTCCTTAAAGAAATCTCGCCCCGAGATTTACCTAAAGCAAGGAAAGATAAGAATAGAGATAGGTTTGCTGAAAATTTTCTTCCTTCTTCCAAGTAGTTCCTTGTTCTAAATGATTCTTCCATTGAACTTTACACAATCCGATTTTCTTCCTTCGGAGCTGACGTTCATCAGTGGCTAGGATTCTGATTGGGTGCTCAAGATAAGTGAGATTCTTCTGTAAAGGCACATCTTGTACATCTATCTGGTCAGTAGGTTCCTTCAACATTTCCGGAGCTGAGAGACATGAAACACATCGTGTACTCCTGTTAATCTCACTGGTAATTCCAGTTCATAGGATGTTTCTCATTCTCTCTTGATTATCTTAAATGGTCCAATGTATCCTTAAAGATAACTTTCCTTTCACTTGAAATCTTTGTAATCTTTTGAATGGTGTGACCTTGAGATACACAAAATCTCCTGGTTCAAATGATAATTCTCTTCGTCGTTTATCTGCATAGCTCTTTTGTCGTGATTGTGCTGTTTTCAGCCTTTCTCTGATGAGTCTGACATGAGCTTCTGCTTCTTCTACTATCTTTGGTCCTATGGCTTTTCGTTCTCCTGGCTCATTCCAATGCAATGGAGTTCTGCAATGCAACGTCTTCCCCCTCTACCTGACCGGGTTCGCCCGCTCGTGGCTCTACAACTTGAAGGCCGGCTCCATCAAGTCCTTGGCGCAGCTCAAGCGCGAGTTCTGCGCGAACTTCCAGGGGAACTACGTGCGTCCCCTGGACTCCTTGCAGCTTTATACCGTCTGGCAGAGGACGGGGGAGACCATCTGTAGCTTCTTCAAGCGCTTCGCTCAGGTTAAGAACAAAGCGGCTCATGTCCCTGACTCCACAGTCATTGAGGCATGCAAGAGCGGGATCCTCCCCGGGGAGCTCCATCGGAGGCTCTCCCAGAACTGCCCCTCCTCCGCCGACGAGCTCTTCAACGTACTTGAGAAGTACGCTCGGGCGGAGGAGGGTGACCTCTGGAAGAAGAACTAGGGGGTTCCCGCCCCCGCTGACCGGGGGGCCAGGGACCCCCTCAAACGCCCAAAGTAGGGGTGTCGTAGCGAGCCACGGCCTCGGGATACCTTTGTCCTCGAGGGGGGAGGCGGCTCGTGCGACGCCTCTAGGGGCAACCTCCCCTTCCCCAAGCCGAAAGGCCGTGGGGGAGGACAGTCATCCCGCGGTCGGGAAGGCCCCGCGAAGGGAATCAGGGAAGGTCGGTGGTGTACCTTCCACAGGTCTGATACCCATGCCACCAGGGAATGCCATCAGCTGCTCCAACAATTCGCCGCATTCCTCGACCAGCATGTGCAGGGGGGGGACTCTAGCCTCCTTGCCCTCTCAGCCGGCTTTATCGGCCCTTCCTGCTCCTGCGGGGGGATAACAGGGACGAACACAGGAGGGGTAGCCATCAGAAACTCTCTCCTTCCAAACCTCCCAGAGGCTTGTCAACGTCATCACGGGGGGTCCGTTTCCGGGCGGGACTCGAACCATCAGTGCAAGGAGTACGCGCACGAAGTGAAGGTGGTGGGGGTGCTGCATACGTCCCCGCCACCCAAGTGGTCGGACGTCCCCCTCACCTTCACGGCAGAAGACGCGCGTAGGGTTCGCTTCCCCCATGACGACGCGCTCATCGTCTCTGCCACCATCTACAACTGTCATCTGGCCTGCATCCTCATGGACGGTGGGAGTTCTGCCGACGTCCTCTACTTAAAGCCATTTAGGGAGATGCAGGTGGATGAGAAGCTCTTGCAGCCCACAGCAGGGCCCTTGCAGGGATTTGTCTTGGGGAAGGCGATCCACCCCGTGGGGAAGGTGGATCTCCCCATGACCTTCGACACCCCGGACAATTATTGGATAGAGATGGTCCGGTTTGACGTGGTAGACCTCCCCTCTTCTTACAACGCGATTATGGGGAGGACTACAATCAACTGCTTGGGGGTGGCGATCCACCAGAACTACCTCTGCGTGAAGATACCCGGGCCTGATGGCGTGATCACCGCCCAGGGAGACCAAGACGTGGCCCGAGCTCTATACGAGCGTGCCGCCGGAATGATCGGGAGCGTCAACATCATCAAAACTCTGGGGCGAGGCGTCCCCCCCGGAGTCAGACGCCGTCGTGATGCCTTCCGGGAGGCCCCTTCCCAAGCCACGCCCGGAGGGGGACCTCCGGAAGATCTCACTGTCCCCGGACGACGGGGACAAAACCATTAGGATCGGGGTGGATCTCCATGAAGAACACGCGGGGCATCTCGCGGCCTTCTTGCACGAAAACTCTGACGTTTTGGCGTGGAAGCCCTCCGACATGCGAGGCGTCGCCCAGGATGTCGTCGAGGACAAGCTCGCAGTGACCCTCGGTCACCCCCCGATTAAGCAGAAGCTGAGGAAACTCTCCCTCGAACGCCAAGACGTGATCAAGGTAGGGATTGCCTGGACTCCTCGTGAAGAAGTCGAACAGCAAGTGGCGGATGTGCGTGGACTTCACCGACTTCAACCGCGCCTACCCCAAGGACAACTTCGCGCTCCCGCGAATTGACCAGTTGGTCGACTCGATTGCGGGGTGCGAGTTGATGAGCTTCCTGGATGCATACTATGGCTATCACCAAGTCCAGATGGCTGAAGGGGACGAGGAAAAGACGAGTTTCATAACTCCCCTCGGAACCTTCTACTACGTCCACATGCCCTTCGGGCTGAAGAACGCTGGAGCAACCATCAACGGCTCTTGACGCTGGTCTTCAAGGACCAAATCAGTCGCAACGTCGAAGTCTACGTCAATGACGCGGTCGTCAAAAGTTCCCGCGCGACTGCTCACATCGACGATTTGGTGGAGACCTTTCGCAACCTCCGCGCGTATCGGTTGAAGCTCAACCCAGAGAAATGCGCCTTCGGGGTGCGCGGGAGAAAGCTCCTGGGCTTCCTTGTGTCCCAGCGGGGCATAGAGGCGAACCCCGAGAAGATTTGGGCATTCTTGGACATGCCCCCGCCGCGCTCAGTCAACGATGTTCAACGACTCACCGGCCACTTAGCCGCACTGAGCCGCTTCGTCTCGCGGTCGGGTGAATGCGGCCTCCCATTCTTCAGAATCCTCCGGGGGCTCGAAGGGTTCTGATGGACCGCCGTGGCCCAGGAGTCCTTCGATGGTCTGAAGAAGTACCTCACGAGCCCCCCCATGCTCGTGAGCCCGTCTCCGGAAGAGCCCTTGCTCCTTTACATCGCCGCGACCCCGGTTGCCGTAAGTGCGGTATTGGTAAAGGAGCAAGACGGGTAACAGCATCCCGTGTACTACGTGATCGAGGCCCTCCAAGGGCCCAAAACTCGGTACACAGAGATGGAGAAGATCTGCTACGCCCTCCTGATGGCATCCCAGAAGCTTCATCATTACTTCCTAGGGCACCCCATCACTGTCCCGTCATCTCTCCCCCTGGGGGAGGTGCTCCGTAAGAAAGAAGCCACCGGCTGGATAGGGAAGTGGGGGGCCGAGCTCGCCCCATTTTCCCTTTCCCTCTGTAACACCCTAGTTTTGGGGGTGAAAAGTCTTGCATGAAAATCCTGCATGCATGTATCCCTGTAGTAGTAGCCAGATCAGTTGAACTCTAATCTCTCCCAAACCCTAAAAATCTCCAAATCTATTCTCTAGATCCAGATCAAGATCTGACCATCCAGATTTAACCTACCAGTTACCCTGAGGATAAAAGTCTTCAGGAGCCAGATCAAATTCTGACCCTAACTCTCAGTACCTAAGCCTCTCTCTGTTTTCGAAAACAGGAAAATTCAGATTTACCCTAAGTACCCCAGTTTCCAGATGATTGAATTATTTTGATTTAACCTTATCCAGACTCAAGTAACCCCTGGAATATGTTCCTAGGTTCATCCTCAACTCACTTCAAAAAGTTGGGAGCCAAATTAATCCATCTAAACACTATTCGCAGTTTAGTCCAAATTTTACTGCGAATAAGTCCTTTTCTGTTTACCTGGAAGCCTGAAAAGGCTAAAATCCACGAATCAATCCCAACTCCAGAATTTCTTCAGGAAACACCTTCCAAATATTATTTGATACAGATCTCCCTTTTGATCAGACTTCAAAATCTCTCTCCAATCACCAGAATTCGAAATCGACAAAAACCAGACTTATTTTACCCTAATTTTACCCTATTTTCGAAAATAGGTGAAATCCCTCAAATCTTGTCAAATTTTCGCTAAATTTGAGCTGGATGAGTACTAATAGAAATGTTATACTCAGCCATGAAATCAATTCTCAAATTAACCATCTCTAAGACTTAAATTACAAATCAGTCCAGATTTCAAATAAGAATCCTTGCATTTTGGTCCCTGGTTCGACCAGAGGCACTGTGCACGACCAGCAGCCGTGCACGACCGCGACCACCGCGCTGCCACGCCAGGAACTTCGTCGCCGGTGAAGTCCCGTGGTCGCCACCCTTGCCACTGCGTTCCTGCCACGTGTGCGCACGCCGTTCGCCACCGTGGAGCCACCGCGGCCGCACCAGCATCGCCGATTTTGCCCGCGCGCGCACGCCATTGCTGCAACCACTGCAGAAGCTTTGCGCCACGTCGCAAGCATGCCTTGGAGAGGCATCACTTCGCCTTCACCTCCACCAGAGCAGCAGCGCAGCCGACACGACCGGTGAAGACGTCGCTTCGCCGCCTGTCATCGCCGCCGGTCACTTCCCAGTCGATTCAAGCCGGCTTCAACTCCCCGTGCGATTGTAGACGTTGGGAGCCCCCGCAGCCTCGCCTATTTAAACCCCTGGACTAACAACCATTTTACACACCTGCACACCAGCAATCAGTAAAACTCGCTGTGTCTTCTTCTTCCCCGGCGAGCAGCAAAGGGGGAGCACGGTGCCAAGCTTCTCCACTGCTTCATTCTCCAATCCAACACCCCCAGTGAGCTCCTCTCATCCCCCTCATGCTTCTCGAGCTTGGAATTTAGTCTAAATACCCTCAGTCGCCGGCAATTTCAGTTTTACTCCAGTAGCTCCGGCGAGCAATTAATCCCCAACCAGATCGATTCAACCTTCGAACTAGTAATCAAATATGCTCACAAGACCTTGCTTAACATCCCTAAGCAACCAAAATCGACAGATTTGCTAAAATGTGAAAAACCCCAAATTGGAACTTTGCTTGTGAACTGAGCTTGCTGTTCAAGCTTTTCTGGTGCATTTCTAGTTAATCTAACTTCACCAGTAGCTTACTTATGCTCCAGAGACCATCCACAAGCAAGGAATTAAGTTTATTTGCCCTAGATCAAAAATGCCCAAATCAGGCTTGAGTTAATCTTTTCCCCGGCCAATATCTCCTAAATCCAGCCAACCCAGCCATAGAAACCTTGCCATCTAGATGTTTTGAACCATTCTGAGCAACTTTGTCTTCTACCATGACTTCTAATTCGGCCTAGATTGTGAGATATAGCTATGCCCTAGTTTGCTGTACTGTTCACACTGCATGTGCTCCAGGCCAGCCAACTTCTTCGCCGGTTTTCATCACTTTCCGGCCATCTCCTGCCCTAGGTCCTGTTGAGACATTTGTTCCTGTTACAAATGCCTAACCACCAGACAAAGTGGTGCATCATTTGGAGCCCTGAGTCAAAAGATATGGCTAACCCTAGTTTCTGGCCGTGTCAACCCTATGCCAGCCTGTGTCAGCCAGTGGCATTGAGCCTTTTCACCCACTTCCAGCCATGCACTTTGAAAATAACTTTGTCCCTTAGACTCCTGATGTTGTGATCTACACTTTTCTCTACTGTCACAACTTGAGTTGAGCCCTCTATCACCCATCAACCCTATGTCGATGCCTTGAACCGAATGCCAACCTAAAGACATTCGCTGTTTTTGGGCGAACCAGTCACCACCTTGATGTCACCCTGATATTTTGGAACCTTGTAAACCTTAACAGCTAACTCTAACCCTGGTTTCCATAATTAAAACCACATCGCTTTCAAACCTTGTATCACCAGAGCATTTTCTCCTTGCACCTTTGCATGTAGCAAGTTAGTAGAATAGAATTGATTGTAATGCCTGTTTGCTTGTTTGATCTTGTTCAGAGCAAGACTCCGGAGTTGAAGATCTTGTCGCTGAACCGTCATCGACCGCTGATACTTACGACGCGGAAGGCAAGTCATACTTTGATCATATTGAAACCCATATTTTATGAATTGCTATGCTATTCCATGAATAGGTATTTCAGTAATATTGCACATGTTGAGATCAATGATATTATGGCAGTGATAGATTGAATACTAGAGAAATGTGAACTTGATAAGATAGCAAGCCATGAACTAATAAAAGTATAAACATGTACATTTATATTCATGAAATAGAACCCCTAGCCGTGACCAGTATTTTGGTATGGAATGGTGGTAGCACTGGAGGTGCTTGGCTGCACTGGATGTGCAGGCACTGAAGGTGCATGATTGTGGTATGATCTGGTCACTGGCATGTAAGGACTAGAACCTTGTGTTATGCGTCTAGTGGCATGAAAAACGTACCAACCACTTACCTGGTATGGGACAGGCGCAACCTAGTAGCTTTCTTAGTATTATCAGTTCCCTGCATGGCTTGTCGATCCGGTTCCTCGCGTGGAAACTGGTGGGACGCAGTTCGTCCATGAGTGATGTGAGATCAGAAAAATTATGAGAGGATAAGGTGTAAAGAAGGAAGACGCCCTACGCCAGATTAAGTCGTGCGCGACTGTAATCAAAAGAGGTTATGTGTCCTGCGGGAACATAGACCCAGGCTAGGAAGTAAGGCAGTGGGGAGGACCCACAACGGTACTTGGGATGGTGTTGTCCATTTACCGGGCAGGGATACTGTTAATACTAGACTGCAAAAACGTTGTGTGATCTCGGCCCTGTCACATGCGTATAAGTCGCATGGAGTTGGCCCGACTTGGAAGTCGAGTGAAAAAGTGGATTTAAAAAGAGGTACATCTCTGCAGAGTTTAAAAATGTATTCGAATACTTCGTACTCCCGAGTTTTAGGAGTATGCCGCGGTGGATTAAATCCATGGGGTGTGACACAAGTATTGTTTTATAAACTAAAATTTGTTAGCTCAAGATTACCCAAGTGGCATGTGTTGTCACGATAAGGGGCATTGCCGTGGACTGTTATGTGTTGACGTGTCGCGGTAATACCATAATCTAGCAAACATATGATATTTAAGAGGCATGTGGTTTATGCCCTAAGTTATGAAATATTGCTAAGAGTATATGATTGAAAGACTTGAATAAGAGTAGTGTGATATGAGGATATATCGCCTTGGATATGGGATATATGTATCACCATCAATACGATTTATTTACTGCCATGGGTATGATCAGAAGTTGAGTAAGAATTGAGAAAGAAATGTATTTTGGGAAAAACCTTTCACTCTTTCCCCAATAGCATAGGTTCATGTCATATATATATATGTATCTCTACCTTCCCTATGACTTGCTGAGTACGTAAGTACTCACCCTTGCAACAACTCATCAATAGATGGAGCATTCTACGACCTTAGAGGATACCCTGAAGATGCTGCGGACCCAGGAGATGATGAGCAGTTTCCTCCGGAACCCTGATGTGGTGCTGTCTTGCTGTCAACCTCTGTTTCCTGTGGATTGCTTTTGGGCCTAGCTTCCGCCGACTAGATGTATTATTTTGTTAGACCCTTGTGCCTTGTTCGGCACTGTATCTCGTTTTGTACTAAGGCCTGATGGCCATACATTTATGACTATTGTACTATTTTGCTGCTGCAATATAATCCTGTGATTGACTCATCCTGGGAAGTCAAGTGGTTTATGGGACCAGCTGCACCGAGCTGGGCTCCTCACAGGTGATGTCACTGTCGTGGCAGACGTGACACCCTCACAGGGCGCTCCGTCATCAAGTCACAGGTCCTCGCCAACTTTGTGGTGGAAGGGACTCCTGCCCCCGAGCCCCAGACGAAGACCTCCCCGCGCTACCCGACGTAGTGACCATTGGACACTTATGTTCGATGGCTCCATGTGTCTAACCGGGGCTGGTAAGGGAGTAGTCCTTCGGAGCCCCGAGGGGAAGGAACTCGAGTACGCGGCGCGGTTTTAGTTCGCCGCCACGAACAATGTCGCCGAATACGAGGCTTTGCTCCTTGGGTTGCGCCTGGCGCGCTCCCTGGGGATTCGACGCCTCCTAGTGAAAGGGGACTCCCAGCTCGTAGTTTGCCAAATGGACAAGTCCTACTTGTGCCACGACGCAAACTTGAGCCTTTACTTGCAGGAAGTGTGCAAGATGGAGAGGCACTTCGACGGCCTAGGGGCCCGGCACATCCCGCGAAGGGACAACGACCGGGCCGACGCCCTAGCCCGGGTAGCCAGCGCCCAGGAACCGCTCCCCAAAGGGGCCTTCTTGGAGATTATTGCGAAGCCTCCGATGACCTCCTCGAACGCAGGCGACGAGCCCCGCGTCCCGGAAGTCGCCAAGATTACTCGGACATCATCTTGGATGGACCTCCTTATCTCCTTCATCAAGGGGGAGGGGAACCCTCCCAACGAGACCAATGCTAAACGCCTTTGGGCAAAAGCTCGGGCATACCTCTTGTTGGAGGGAAAGCTCTACAGGCAGGGGGCTTCCGCCTTGGTCTGTTGCCTTCCACGGCCGGAGGGGCTCTGGCTTCTCGAGGATATTCATGCGGGAAGCTGTGGGTCTCATCTGGCCCCGCGTGCCATCACGGCCAAGGCCCATCGCCAGGGTTTCTATTGGCCTACAGTGATTCGTGACGAGCGAGATCTTGTCTCCGCATGCTAGGCCTGTCAGAAGATGGCCAAGGGTTCAAACATCCCCCGATAGCACTGCAGACTATCCCCATCACTTGGCCCTTCACACGCTGGGGGATGGACCTCCTGGGCCCCTTCCCCCCAGCGCCGGGGGGCTACAAGTATGCGGTAGTCGCGGTTGACTACTTTACTAAGTGGGTAGAGGCTGAACCTTTGGCCAGCATCACCTCTCGGGCAGTACAGTGGTTTTTCTGGAAAAATATCGTATGTCGTTTTGGCGTCCCCCTAGAAATCATTATCGATAACGGGACCCAATTCGACTCGGCGTATTTCTGGGAATTCTGCGAAGGCCTGGGGCTCACCATCCACTTCATTTCAGTGGCCCATCCCCAAAGCAATGGGGCCGTCGAAAGGGTCAATGGCGTAATCCTACAAGGGTTACGCCAATGACTCGAGCGAACCGCTTCCAAGCAGGGTGCATGGGCAGAGGAGCTCCCTAGCATCCTCTGCTCCATGCGCACGACTCCGAGCCGGGCGACGGGACGTACTCCCTTCTCCCTGGTATACGGGGCTGAGGCAGTCCTCCCCCCGGAGATTGGCTTTCGGTCACAGCGGGTCGAGCTCTTAGACGGAGCTACGACCATAGCGTACCAAGCCAATGAGGCAAATCAACAACTGGAGGTCGATCTCGTGGAGGAGGAACACCATCTATTAGAGTGAAATGGCACGCGCATACAACCAGTGCGTACGCGAGAGGGCATTTCGACTCGGGGACCTTGTCCTCAAACGCGTCACAGACACCCAAGCCCAGGGTAAATTCTCTCCCAAGTGGGAGGGCCCCTACAGGATCTCGGTGGCCCTGGGCTCGGGGGTTTACAAGCTCTCCAACCTTCAAGAGCAGGAGCTGAAGCACACGTGGAACGTGCGTTTACTTCGCAAGTTCTACGTCTACACTATGGACTCGCCCCCTCCCCCGGAGCGATCACGCGGGAGGGGGAGGGGGGACATTGTACTCATCGTTCCCTCCCCCATCGCAATTTCGCGGGGGGAGGCGTTGTACTTCAGTTCATTATCAATACAACTGGTTTTTTCTTCAGCTTTGTCACAATACTGGTTTTCACATTACCGTCTATCACGACGATGCCCTCCCCGTGAGCATGCCCTCTCAGCGAGGATGCCCTCCCCATGAGGAAGTGGGCTATCACGACCCAACAAGTCCCTACAACGGGAGTCCCACTCCCGTAAGGCAGCTTACGATCACCCCTCATGGATTGAGGGTGTAAGCGGCAACCCGGTCCTCAAGGACCGCAGTAACGAGTCAATTTGGGAGACTAGTCCCCTACCCAAACACTCAAACCCATCATAGGGCACATACTCCTCCTGGAGTCGATTGTCTCCTCAGCGAGACGGAATTCTGGGATATTCCGGTGACCGGAGGGTTATCTCCCAGAAAAATTACCCCCGGGAATTTCACCTCGGACTTTCTTGGATTTTCTTCCACGGAGATTTCACTCTCGGCTCCCCGTTTTTACGGCAATCGGAGGGTTCTTCCCCGGGAAAATTCTTGGAAACATTGGGCCTCCCGGAGGACTCACTCGGTTTCCCGTTCTCACGGTGCCCGGAGAATCATTACCCTGGGGAAAATTTCTTGGAATTCTGGAATTCTCGGATATTTTTCTTAGAGATCTCATCCTCGGCTCCCCGTCTTCACGGCGATCGGAGGGTTGCCTCCCGGAAAAATTATTCCCGAGAATTTCATGGATTTTCTTGGACGTTCTTTCCGTGGAGAACTCATCCCCGGCTCCCCATTCTTACAGCGAGTGGGGGCTTTTGAGAAATCCTTAAGCGGAGAGTCCTTACCCCGGGAGCTTTGTCGCCCCCACAGCGCATGGAGCGAACCTCCGGCCCGCTGTGGAGGGGGGGATAAGGAGCACCCGGGAATCACCTCCGCTACGGGCAAACTTAGCTCTATCAAAGAAATCAAAAGTACAAGCAAAATTAGCTTTATTGAAGATCATTTAATCGGAGGACATCTTCCCCCTTCGGTGGGCATCATTACATCAGATACGATACAACCCGGGGGTATAACCCGGAAAGTTCCTACGTCTAATAATCCCAGAGACCTTCGGATATCTCCCTGGCCAGGTCTCGGTACAAGCCACGTATGCGACGTTGGGCGTCCCGGAGCAAGTCTTCGGGCCAATATTTGTAGCCCGCCGGTGGAAGTATTCGAAGCTGGGGAACCCTCCGGGACCCCGGTCGTGGAGGGGATAGTTCAGCGCGGTGATTATCGAAGTTGTCCAGGTGCCACTCCGGATGCCACCGCAACTGGATCGGCTCCCGGGAAATGCCCCCAGAGAAGAGACTCAACAAAATAAAGGTGGCTTGGGCGTCCCCCGGGTTACACCCGCCGGGGCTGAAAGGCCTCACCCCCAGAGAGTTTCTCTGGGAGTTCCTCTAAGAAGCTACCGGAAGAAAAAGCCTGAAAAACCAAAAGGGCCCTATCTAAAGGCCCGGGGGGAGGCTCATACTTGTTCGTTGGCATCCTCCCCCCGGGGGGCTCCCGCCGGAGCCGCAACATCCGCTCCCGGAGGCGCCGGCGCTGGCAATCGCACCCGGATTGTCCGGTCATAGAAGCCGTCGGCAAGCTGCTCTACTTCTCGTCGTGACAGCTCGAAGAACTCCTGGAAGCTTCGGGGGATTCGGCCCCCGATCGGCCCGGCGCCCACCCCCCGGTGCTCCACGAGCCCGGCCGCGGAGGCCACCAAAGGGATCACCCGGCCTCGCGCCCGGGCATCAGCGGCCTCCGGGATCACAGAGATTTGTGCGTTGAGAAAATGCACAGCCCCCATCAGCGTCGTTGGGGCTGCCTCGGAGCTGCTCCCCGAGCCCAGGCTAACTCTGAGCCCCTCGAGGGCTGAGCGAATGGAGCGCCCTGCGTCCGTCACCACCCTTACACTGGAGCCCTCATGCTCCCAGAGGGCGTCCTCCTTCGCCTTCGCCTCCCTCCAGAGCTGGTCGTTGGCACTCTCAGAGGCGTGGACTTGGGCCCGGACCCGGGCTAGCTCCCGGAGGGCATCATCCCACTGCTCCAGATAGGCAGCGGCCTTCTCCTCGGCATCCTTCAGAGCCCGACTGAAGCGCGCTTCAATCCCCCAGGTGATGGCCGCACCCTACAAGCTCGAGAGTTAGAAAAAATTCGAGTTGAGAGCGCTGAAGGAAACCACCTACCGGCTCGAGAAAGTACTTGGATCTGGAGGGATTGAAGCTCCCCGAAGCGCTCGCGGAGTGTCCCTTGCGAGACATAATCCTGGACCTTCCGGGTCTGCAGGCTCTCCGCATACCGGTCGACCTCCCCTGCGGACAGCAGGGGGGTATCCCTCCCGGCACCGGACCCGTCACGACCGACGACGAGCCCCGTGCAGGAATCGCGGGGGTGATGTGGACCGGGGTGGCAATTGCTGGCGTCTTCGCCGGCGAGGAAATGGCCGCCAAAGAGGAGGTGGCTGAAGAACTTTCGAAGGGGCTGCCTCCCTGGGGGGATCACGAGCCCCTTCCCTTTTCCAGGCCGCGGGGCCCCTGGGACCTCCGTCGCCGGGGGAGCCTCGTAAACCGAGGGGCTCCCCCCTCGTCTACCGGCCACTCAACACACGGGGGCAAGGCCTCTGCGAACCGGACCTCTGGTCTCTGGCTCCGATAGCGCCGGGGCCGCCTGGAGGGCTATCACCGAAGGTGGCGAGGGGGCGTAATCCGCCGAATCGGATGCCCCCCCATCATTGGTTGGCTCCTTCCCCCGAGCCTCTCCGGGGTTCTCCGCGGGAGGTGGCATCGCTTCCTTTCGGGGAGGCGCTCGCGCGCGCCCTGTCCCGGGGGCCGCGTCCCGGGCCTTCGTGGGCGTGGAGCCCGGTGTCGTTGACGAACTGGGGGCTTTTTGAGCCTTGGCCCGCTTTGGCTCAGAGCCCCCGGTGGCCTCCTTCCCCCTCTTGTGGGAACCGGGGGTGGGGAGGGGCATTCTCGCCAGTAGCCTCAGCCCGAAGGCCTCGGCCACCAGGTTCCGGGGAGGGCCCTCCCCCATGACGCCCACGATGCGCTGGTGCTCGTCGGCATAATACCTCCCGAGGAGGTTTTCCGCCTTCTCCCGGGAGGCCAGATACGGCCGGACAACAAAAGGTAAGAGTTAGAAAAAATGCGAAAAAAAACGAGCAAGACAACCGGGAGCTTACGTTGGGTCACCGGCTTCTACGGGGGCCGCTGGGCCGGGCACATCCCGATTCCTCTCCTCCCGTGCGCAAGGGGGAAATCTTCAGTAGCGTTATCTCCTCGGCGGCCTCCCTCATGGAGCGGACGCCCCGGGAGCCCACGACCTTGCTGAGGACCTTCAGCTCCTCCTCGGTCCACACCAGAGGCTTGGGAGCAGACTACCGGCTGTAGGAGGGAGGCTCCGGGGAGTACACCACCTCGTCGTCCCGGACCCGGAGGTAGAACCACCTCCGGATCCAATCCCCCCAGTGGTCCCGGGTGGTTGCCACCGGGTACACCGCTACCCGGGATGGCAGGAGTTGGACCATCACCGAACCAAATGGCGACTTCGGTCCTCCCTTCACCAGGTGGGAGCTCCTAGCCGCTGGCTCATAGAAATACCCAAACAGTCGGAGCGTCACCTCCCGTCCGGCGGCTGTTTCGAACAGCCATATGAACAGCCCTATCTGAAGAAACGCGTTCGGCGTCAGGTGGTTCAAAGCCACCCCGTACTCCTTCAAAAACTCCCAGAACAATGGATGCACCGGGAGCCCGAGCCCGGCCTCGAGGAAAGCCTCGAAGGCCACCACCTTCTCAGGCTTGGGGCAGGGGGCTTCGTCTTTCTTTGTGGGGATTCGGATGTCCCCCTCTGCAACTACCCCCCGGTCCACCATGGACTCCAAGTCCCCGGATGTGAACTCGGAGGACCAGAGGAAGTCCGTGGTGACTTCCTCCGGGGGCACCTCCGCGGCCTTAGCACGGCCCTTGGGTCCCATTTAGTTCTTCCGGTGGCTAAGGCTAAGGAAAAAGGGGTGAAGTTTCTGGTGGCTAAGCTTTCGGGACTAGGCTTCCGGGAGAGAGCTACCGGAAGAGCTAAGGGCGCTAAGAGAATTTGAAGGTTTGAAGTTTGGAATGAAGTTCTTCGGGCCCCCCAAGGCCCTATTTATAGGGGCCAAACGCGGCCCCGATGGGTGCCACGTGGCCCTTCGTGGTGCATCTGCGCCGTTCAATTCAAACAACGCGCGGGAAACGAAGGGACGGGCACGTGAAACGAGGCATCACCGGTTCGAACCGCGAGCGGCCATTATGGCCAAACGGCGCGCACCCATTGATACAAGACCTTAATGAGCGACAGCACGGTAATGAACGAGCGGTGCGGGAATCGAAGCGTCATTACCACGATGGTTTGTCCTGGAGATTTTCCCGGTGACACGAACCATCCCCTCCGGGGACTCGAGCATCGTCCCCGGAGAGCATGGGGGGCTGCTGTTGGGGGAAATCTCCACGAGACTAAGTGAAGGTAAGAGGCTGTTCAATTTGCCCGGGGACAAGGCGCCTCGCTGGCTTGTCCCAGGCGCCGCCTTTTGTCCGGGGACAAGGCCCATCGTTGGCTTGTCTCGGGCGCCGCCATTTTCCCGGGGACAAGGCCCCTCGGTGTCTTGTCCCGGGCGCCGTGTTTTGCCCGGGGACAAGGCCCCCTGGTGGCTTGTCTCGGGCGCCGCCATTTGCCTGGGGACAAGGCCCCCAGTAGCTTGTCCCGGGCGCCGCCTTTTGCCCGGGGACAAGGCCCCCGGTGGCTTGTCCCGGGCGCTGCCATTTGCACGGGGACAAGGCCCCTGGTGGCTTGTCCCGGGCGCTGGAAGAAGGAGTCTTCGGTCCCGGGTCACGTGAGGGTCACGCGGGAAGCACCTCAGGAATCAGCGGACACCTGTCAAGCATCCGAGGGCCCTGACCGGAAGAAGGACGTCGCTACCCCTCGATCCAACGGTGGCAGGCGGGGTAGTTTACTCTTTTTCCTTCTTTTGGGGCTATATAAGCCCTTGTACACCTCATGTAAAGAACAACAATTCATTATTACTTGGAATAGACAATCTCACCGGTGTGCTCCGGAGCCATCTCTCCCCCGAGAGAGCTCCCCTAGCCAAGTCCAGTTGGGAGCACGCCGACAGGACTAGGGTCTCCGCTGAGACCCGAACCTGTATAAATCTCCGTGTCACTTGCTGTGTTTGCCCGAAGGGGGAGGACCGGTCACTCGGTCAGCCCGCGTCGTATTTTCTTCGCTAGGATCTTCCACAAACCTGCCGGGGTATCCATAATACCACGACAGGCACAGTGGCACCGAGGGGTACTGACTGACAAGTTTGTCTGAAGCTTCTGGCACACCATTGTCATTTAACTGTACATGCTGCTTTTTGCGCTTGTCAAGACGCGCACATGTCGTTCGGCCTCGCCCCTTTCTCTTCTGCGACTTGGTCATGGTGGACGCGGTGACCTCCGGCCCAGGGGTCTCATCGCCAGCGAGGTCACTCTAACTCCTCGAGTGGTTCATTTCGTCACCAAACATATCAGTTCCTAACATAAGTGAAAGAGAGAACAGTTTAAGTAAATCTGAAACTAATAATTCTATAACAAAACCCATATACTTATAATTAACCAAGAATGGCAGAAATGGTGGGGAGGAGACGGAGGTGATCGCGCCGGAAGGTGGGAGGGCGATGGAGATGATCGCGCCTGATGGTGGAAAGGCGATGGAGGTGATCGCGACGCATGGTGGGGAGGAGATGGAGGTGATCGCGCCGGACTGTGGGGAGGCGATGGAAGTGATCGCGCCGGATGGTGCGAGGGCAGAGAGAGCTAGGGCAAACATTCTCAAAGTCTAGAAATGAGTGGGACAAAGCCGGCCTTGAACTATGTACCATGTAGAGAGATTATCACAGTCGGTCCTAACTTCATAACCGTTTGTGATAATATTATCACAGTCGATTCTCAAGTCAAAACCGTGTGTGATAATTTCTCTAGTGATAATCTCTAGAGAAATTATCACACACGGTTTTGACTTGAGAACCGACTGTGATTGCATGAATGCACGTTAAGAACTCGAAGTGTCGGACACTGTTGGGAATATCACAGTCGGTTCTAACTTCATAACCGTCTGTGATAATCTCTCTAGTGATAATCTCTAGAGAGATTATCACAGACGGTTTTGACTTTAGAACCGACTGTGACTACACGAATGCACGTAACTTCAGAACCTTAACTCTGTACGCCTTCTACGCAATATGTAGAGTTTTACAACCAGAAACTCTGTAGCTATGCACTCTGAATGCTCGAAAACTTGTTTTAAATGAACACTCAGATATTTCAAATGGAGTCCAAATACTCCGTAAATTGGTTACAATGTAGATCCAAAAATTGGTTACAATGTGGAGCATGCTCAAATAAATTTAACATACAATGTGGAGCATGCTCAAATAAATGTTACATACAAATGGGGACTTTGACCGACAATTTTCACATACACAGCCATGTTATCCTCAACTTTCCACTTGCCACGGCCCTGCAAAGACGAAAATTAGAGGAGATATATAAGCTATACCAATGGAAACAGAGAGATAAGGACGATTGATTACCTTTAAAGTATAACCCTTCTTGGTGATCCATACGCACATAACTGGTTTTGTCGGTGTCTTCAGTATCGACCTGTACACCATCTCCAAATGGAGGCATCTCATCAAATTGATTGTATTCCTCCTCGTCTACGACATTTTCAACTCCAACATTCCTTCTCTTGCCATGAAGGATGACGTGCCACTTCTTATTGGCCGGGTCAGTGACATAAGTGACCTGAATGGCTTGCTTTGCAAGTATGAATGGCTCATCTTTATAAGAAACTCGATCGAGATCCACAGAACTGAAACCGTAACTGTCAACCTTCACACCCTGTGGGATTTGGACCCATCGGCATTGAAACAGGGGAATCTTGAACAGTACGTAATCGAGATTCCAAATTTCTTCAATGAACCCGTAGTACGAGTTCAATCCACGTACTACCCTTGTTGGGCCTGTCTCGCTGAACTCCTCATGAAAAGCTTCTACGCTCACTCCACTATTTTGCACAGTGCTCTTTCAATCTTGAGCTTTCATGTAAAATGTGTACCCATTGATGCCCTTTTGCCAACCATTTAAGGTTCTCACTTGCGGACTCTCCGGTGATTCGCACTTTCATCCACGCGTTGAATTGACTGTTATGTGATCTTGAGCTCTCCGTCCAATAGTGCCAACACCATCAAGCCTCCCCTCGTGACGAGACACAGGAACTCCTATTGCTTCTACCTCGGCCATGTAATCAACGCAGAACTCAACAACCTCTTCCGCTGCATAACCTTTGACAATGCTACCCTCGGGCCGAGACTGATTCCTCACGTAGGCCTTAAGTACACCAAGGTACCTCTCGAATGGATACATATAACGTAGGAACACGGGTCCACATATCTTGATTTCTCTGACAAGGTGGACGTAGTGATGGACCATGATATCAAAAAATGACAGAGGAAAATACATCTCAAGCTGACAGAGAGTTCGAACCACCTCGCTCTGCATGGAATCTAGTCCCTCGGGATCAATGACATTGCAAGAAATTGCATTGAAGAAATAACACAGCCTCGTGATCGTCTCTCTGACCTTATGCGGTAGAATACTCCGGATGGCAACAGGAAGCATTTTTGTCATCAACACGTGACAATCATGAGACTTCATACCCAGCAATTTCAAATTGCCCATGGACACAAGCTTTTTCATATTTGCGGAGTAACCCGATGGAACTTTAACACCATAGAGACACTTACAGAGTTTTGTCCTCTCAGCCTTGCACAAAGTGTAGCACGCAGGGGGGAGGTATATACGGCCTTTATCGTCCTCTCTTGGTGGTAGCTCGGGCCTGATTTTCATTTCGATTATGTCATGCCACACATTGACGCCATCCTTTGTCTTCCCCGAAATGTTCAGCAATAGGCCGATTAAACTGTAGCAAATAGTCTTCTCTACATGCATGACATCAATGCAATGACGAACCTCTAAATACTCCCAATACGGTAAGTCCCAAAATATCAATCTCTTTTCCAAGTGTTCTTCGTGCGGGGTTTCAATTTATGACCCTTTCCAAACACAACGTCTATGACCTTCACCCGTGCGTAAACCTCTTTCCCGCACGTAGGCTTCGGGGCTGAACCATCTTCCTTGTGGCCGTCAAATTCCCTCTTCCTCTTACGATATGCACCATGTGGGACCCTCATTTGAGGAATTTGGTGGCAACCGACCAGGGGGTTGCACTCAGAAAGGTACATCGCAAGCTCACAACAACAGGATTTACTTTAAACAGTAAAGCAGATAGTTAAAACAAGTACAAGGTCACGAGGACCAATATTACAATATCATAATGCCAAGTGTGGCACTAATGAAAGTTGATACACAAGTAGTGAGTTTTTCAAAATCAAGAATCAGTATCAAGGTACCGAACACAGAAAACAACACAAAAAGCAACAACAAAGGTCTTCACTTCCTTCTGCAGTGGTTCGGCTCGGGCCTTCACCACATCACACTCAACATGGCGCATGACCCTCCTAGAGTATCCGATACTTCTTTTACACTTTGGAAAGGTGTACCTCACTTTAAATCCACTTCTTCACTCGACTTTCAAGTCGGGCGAACTCCATGCAACTTATACGCTTGTGACAAGGTCGAGCTCACAAAATGCTTTTGTAGTCTAGTATCAATAGTATCCCTGCCCGGTAGATAGACAGTTAAGTCTAAAATACTGTTGTGGGTCCTCGCCACTGCCTTACTTGCTAGCCTTTGGTCTGTGTTCTCGCAAGACATATGACCTATGGATGCAGTCACGCATGACTCAAATCCAGGTGTAGGATGACTTCCTTCTATCCACCTTTGTCGCACCCTGAAACTGGGACTACGACTACTCCTGTAGAGACCTAGCTTGCTACAGCTAGTCCCATATATGCATAGCATACACATACCCTTGACTTCCCAGGATAAGTCAAGCACAGGAGTATATTACATTGCAACAGAGTAACTTACAAAATATTTAAGCAGTGTGGCCTGCTGGCCTTGATATTACATAAGAAGATTACAATGCCTTCGCGGCATACATGGTTTAGCAAAATAACATCTACACAGCAGAAGATAGGTGACCCACCCAAAAAGAGAAGTGGATGGCAGAACAACACACATCAGGGCTCTGGCGGAACTGACACTCCTCCTTCTGGATCCACAAGGTTCTTCATGCCTTCATCTTGATTATTGAACGCTCCATCTACTGATTTGTAGGTTGCAAGGGTGAGCACTTACGTACTCAGCAAGTCATAGGTAAGAGTAGATACATATAGTGGTGATGATATGAACCTAGACTAGTCAAGAATTATGGATGTTTGTAAAATAATCTTTTTCTTTCATACATCATCTCATGGCAGCACCTTTCATAATATAGCATCATTATTCATGTTCACTAGATTATAGCACAACCGCGACACGTCGACAGACGATAGCCCACGGCAGCACTCCTTATCATGACAACACATGTCATTTGGGTAATCTTGATTTAGCACATTTTATTTAGAAAATAGTACTTGTGTCACACCCCGTGGATTTAATCCACCGCAGCAGACTCCTATAAACCTGGGAGCTCGGAGTATTCGAATACATTTTTAACTCTGTAGAGAGGTACCAATTTACCCGCAAGATATTCCACTTTCAAGCCTTTCCTATCATAACATAATGATTGGACCCCTGACTCACTTCATACTGTGAGCGGCAAGGTGGAAATAACAAGAACTTTTGTTATGTATCACTCACAATTCACCCCTGACCCTGTGGATCTCTCGCGAACCACAGTTGTGGCGGGCTATACCCCCACCCTTACTCATATTTCCCCATTGCTGGGTCAACGTACCAGATCACCTTCAGTGATATTGTGGGAACCGTCCCTTATGTCATTCATGCATCACTACACATCTCATGCAGGGGTTTCATGTGCGATCCACATAAGTACTTGTTCAGGCCTTTCCCATACCAGGCTTGCGGTTAGCACGTTGTTCATGCCACTAGACGCACAAGACAAGGTTCTAGTCCTTATATGCCAGTGACCAGACCATCCACAACCCTGCACCTTCAGTGCCTGCTATCCTTCGCAATTTAGCACCTCCAGTGCTACAGCCTTCCATACCATTTTTCTGGTCACGGCTAGGGGTTTTATTTCATGAATATAAGTATATACATATATAATAGTTCATGGCTCAAAACTTGTTTATTTCACATTTCACAGATAACCAGTCTAGTACTGCCAATTCATAAATCAACCACTTTCAATCTTCCTCATGCAATATTATCTATATTCAAAGTTATGTTATAGCAACATTTAAAATATAGGTTCAAGATGACCAATGATATGACTTGCCTTCCGCGTCGTAAGATACAGCAGTTGATGACGGGTCAACAGCGAAGTCCTCGAACTTAGTTTCTGGTTCTGCTCGGCGACAAACAAACACACGAATATTACTTAATATATTAAAATGTTTTATGATCTATATGCAGATATGCTCTACAATAATGATTGAACGATATTAGAGATAATTGAGATTGCAAGCTGAACTGAGTTGAGAGTCTAGGGTTTCAAGGAATTGGCTAAGGATGGGTGTTAGATGCTCTTAGGATCTCAAGGTTGCAATAAGAACATCAGTTTTGTGGTTGGTTTGATCAAAAACAGCGAATGTCAGTAGATTGACATTCGGGTCAAGGCTCTGACATAGCTTCAAGGAAAGCTAGAGAGCTTATCTCAAATTGTGACAGAAGAAGAAAGTGTTGATCACAACCTCAGGAATCTAAGGGACAAGGTTATGCTCAAAATGCTCATCTGGAAGGAAGTGAAAAGGGCTAATGCCACTGACTGACATAGTCTAGCATTGAATTGACATGGCCAGAAACTAGGGCTTAGCATAACTTTTGATCTAGGGCTCAAAATGATGCACCACTTTGTCTGGGAGGTAGGCATTGATAACAGGAACAAATCACTCAACAGGATCTAGGGCAGAAGATGGCTGGAAGGTGATGAAAATCAGTGAAGAAGTGTGGTGGCGACACGGCACAGTGAAGCCACTGGACAAAATCTTGGCATGGCTATAACTTGAAATCTGGGCAGTTTCAGGGATCGGGCTAGAAGACAAATATGCTCAGGAGGTTGAAGCACACCTGAAGGACAAGGTGGCTAAAGCTAGATCGGCCGGGAATGGATTTCTGGTGGCCGGCGCCAGAGAAGAAAACACAGGATTTGGGGCTTTTCGATACTGGAGGTTTGAACTCAATTCCAAGCTCAGGGAGTGATAGAAGGGTAAGAGGAAGCTACCTGCACGATCAATTTGGCCGGAGGATGGACGGTGTGGCCTGGCGACGATCGTCGGCGACTGGAGAAACTCAAATCTGGGGAAAGCTTTGATTGAGGTTCAATTCTAGAATCTGGATGCACAGGCTTGCTTCAAAAGGTTCACTGATCACTTTCTTCCACAGAATTGAGAGCTGATTTGAGGTAAATCGGGCTGCATTGCCGGAACAGGGCAAATCGGGAATTCTGGTGATCACCGGCGATAAGATGCAAGAAAATCCAATTAAGTGATACAGCACGATGCGGGATATGAGGGAAACTCACTGATGCTGTTAATTTGGCAGGAGGTGCTGTGGGTGAAGTTGGCACCGTGAAGCCTCAATCTGGACTCGACGGAGAAGAAGACTGCAGCGGAGTAGATTTGGAATTTGGCTTGATCCTGGTGATGAGAAGATTGCTCAAGTGTTGGCTGCTTATATAGACTAGAGGGCGATGCTTGCAAGGATTAAACAGCAATGAATTTGGCGTCAGTGACTTGATTTGCCGGGCGCAGATGCAACAACGACGAGCGGTGACGCGATAGTGCTCAGGCAAGGTGACTACTGATCAACTTGTCGGCTCATTGGAACTCAACATTGTCGGGCGGTGCAAGCAGTGGCAACAGGAGCTGGCACGGAGAAGCAACATGGCAAGAAGATGCTGACAATGGCTGCTGCTGATCGCACACGGGAGCAAGTGCTATTCAATGGCGTTGCCACGACGATGGCTAGGACACAGACGCGTGTGCAACAGCAAGAGCAGGCATGCACGAGCACAAATGCAAGCGGGGCTTGGCCGGCGGCGAGCGTGTACGGTGCAAAGATCACGGCGAGCTCTGGTCATGTGCACAGTAGCTGCTGCTCTGGTCGAAATAGGGGCTGATTTGCAATTTCAAATTGTTAATTTTGGGCTGAATTGTAAATCTGAAGATTGGGAAGGTTTGATCTGACTTTAGTTGCATTAATCTGGTAGGCTTGATTCAACATATGACTTGGCACAAATAGAAGATAAAATTTGAGACATTTGGATGATTTTTGATATTAACTGAAAACAGAGTATTTTAGGGTAAAATAAATCTGAATTTTGTTGATCTCAAATTCTGGGATTTAGGGTTTGATTTTGAGATACTCATAAAAGAAGAATTTGTGTTGAAAAACATTTGGGAGGTGTTCTCTGAATCAGATTTGAATTTGGAGATGATTTGCAACATTTTTCCTTTTTCAGGCTTCTGGAAAATCTAGAAAAAGGACTGATCTGCGATACTCTTGGACTAATTTGCGAAAAAGGTTTAGATGATAAAATCTGACTACCAACCTTTTGGATTAAGGTATTGGCATACCCTTGATCATAATCCAAGAATAATCTGGTCTAAACTTGGTCAAGATTTTGATTAAATCTGAATTTCTGAAACTTAGGGTATTTAGGTAATATAAGATATTCTGTTTTCGAAAACAGAAAGGAGTTGATAAATCTGGAAGTTAGAGATAGAATTGAATCTGGGTTCTGAAAGCTTTTAGATTTAGGATAACTGATAGCTCACATGTGAACAATCTGATCTTGATTTAGGGTCACAGGATAGATTTTGGAGATTTTAGGGCTAGAACAGAATAAAGCTGGGGCTGATTTGGCTGATCTAGAAGAGACATATGCATGCATGACTTTTTAAGAAAGAAACTTTTCACCCCAAAACTCAGGATGTTACAACCTTTTCCTCTCATTATTTTTCTGAACTCACATCACTCATAGCCGAACTGCGGCCCACCAGTTTCCACGCGGGAAACCGGACCGACAAACCATGCAGGGAACTGCTAATACCAAGAAAGCTACTAAGTTATGCCTGTCCCATACCAGGCAAGTGGTTGGTATGATTTTCATGCCGCATAGAGGCACAACACAAAGTTCTTGTCCTTATGAATTAATAGTGAGGAGACATTCACATATCCAATGTGCACACAGCAGCCAACCAATCAAACCATCCTCACTAACAATTCCTATTCACATTTTATTTCACAAAAGGGGATTTCAACATGTTTCTCATATAATTGACCATTTAACATTTAGCATAAGTATTCAAGCATAAGCATAATCCTAAGCATATATCCTAGGGTGACAAGGGTGCATGGGTATTCAATCACAAAAGGGGCTTCACAATTATTTAGGTTATATCTAACCAGATTATTTGAACATAATTCTCATTTGAATGTAAGGCATGTATATACTTGAAAACAACTAACATACTTCATTTCAAAATATTAGGCGGGACATGATCAAGGGGGTTGAGGCTTGCCTTGCAAAGTTGGGTCTACAAAGTCTACTAGGTCTTCAAAAGTTCCTTCCAAACCTTCTGCTCCTGGTTCTGAATTGCACGAGAGAGCACACGACACATATAAAGCACACACATTCAGAAATTACTCAAAGTAGGCAAAATATACATAAAATGCAAGAGAGATGATTTAGTAGAAGGTTGAACAGCGGGGGAGAAAATATTAAGGTCTGGGACCAGGGTGAGGCTTAGATGCGATGAATGTCCAAAGATCGACATTCGGATCAAGGTTGGACATGGTTTTAGGTAGGTTTTCTTGAAATGTTACAGTAGAAGAAAGTGTAGAACATGGCTCCAAATGTTTAGTGGACAAAGTGGCATTTCAATTGCTCAACCAGAAGGGGTTAAATAGGGTAATACTAGTGGCTGACATGCACTGACACTGAACTGACAATGCCAAAAACTACGGCAAAGCAGTGGATTTGATTCTGGGCTTCAATTATTTTGCAAACTATGTCTGGGAGGTAGGCGTGGATGCCAGGAATACGATGGTGGTGGTTTCAGAGGTTGAGATGGGCGGACGACGATGAGCAGCGACGATGGCTCTGGACAGAGATTTGGCAAGGGCATAACTTCCAATCTTGACAGATCTGGGTGTCGGGCTAGTAGAAAGAAATACTCAGAAGGTTGAAACCAAGCTAAGGGACAAGGTGGAATTGGCTGATGTGATCGGACACGAAATTCGGTGGCCGGCGCTGGAGATGACGATTCTGAAATTTGGGGTTTTTGACACAGGGCATTTGAACTTGATTCCTTGCTAGGAGAGTGAAAGGGGGAAGCGAGGAAGCTAATGGCTTAGTCAATTTGGCTGGGGGATAACTGGTATGGCCTAGCGACGAGAGCCAGATCGTCGGCGGCGAGCCAGAACGAAAAAGCTTCGATTCCAGCTCAATTAAGAAATCTGAGTGCACAGGCTTGCTAGATTGGGTCAACTTATCAGGAAACTATACTAAAGGGGAAGCTAATTTGGGTTGAATCGATCAGCATTGCAGGAATAGGGAAAATGGGGAATCCGGCGATCACCGGCGATGGGGATCGATCTGGTGCAATTGCTTGCTATGACATGGGAAGATGGATGCTGGGAACTCACTGGTGAACTTGGATTGAAGATTGGGCGAGTGGATTGCTCTGGCGACGGTGGCTTCAAAACCAATTCGTCGGGGAAGAAGAAGGAAGCAACGAGAATGTTGGAAAATGGCTAAGTCCTGAAGATGTGGAGTTAATAGAGCACTGGAGGGTAGGCTAAGGGGCGGAGATGGCGAGGTGAATAGTGAAGGAATCATGCCGGGGATGAGACCGGCCGAGTGCAGAAGAAACAGTGGCGAATGGCGAGGTGATGGCGCGCAGCCGGCGCATCAACTTTGCCAGCACTGTCGGGAGCGCGTTGGAACTTGATCCAGGGCGGTGCAACGATGGAGGCGATGTCATAGTTCCGGCAACGACACGTACCCGCATGCAGCAACAATTGACACGGGCGCGCGCGCGAAGCCTGAGCTGGAGCGTGGGCGAAAATACTTTGGGCACTGCACTGCAATGGAGAGGATCTGGTCGAGGTCACATGCGCACGGAGTGGCACGATCACTCACGAGCACTGGCGACGGGAGAAACTGGTCGGCGGTGAAGAAACAGGATGAAGCAGCACTGCGGGGCTCTGGTCGAATGGTCTCTGTGGCGCTGGTCGAAGGGAATGACCAAGGGCTGATCGAACAGGGATTGAAAAAGAATATCTGGGTTGATTTGCAATTTGTAAACTTGGTTCCAATGGCTGATCTGTAAATCTGGCATTTGGCTTAGCTAAAAAGGAATCTGATTTTAACAATTTGATATACTAAACTCAAGAAATTGTTTAGCAGCAAGAAATGATGAAACTTGGAGATTTAAATATGTTTTGAATTAAAACGAAAATAGGGTAATTAGGGTAATCAGGATTTAGAATTTTGGCGAGGCTGAAACTAGGGTTTAGGATGAGATTTTGAATTTCTTTCTGAAGGGAGATTTGCTCAGAATAGTAAATGGAAGGTATCCACTAAATTGGATTAGGCTTTAGAGTTGATATGTGGCTTTTGGCCTTTTTGGGGCTCTGGGAGATCTCAAAAGGACTAATTTGCGATACTCTTGGATTGATTTGTGAAAAAGGGGTAAACAAAGGAGTTTTAGCATCAAATTTTTAGGATAAGGTACTGAGGCAGCTTGGATCTTATCTCTGAGATAAATGAGTTGAACTAAGTCAGAATTTGGGAAATCAGGGATGTTACACGTCATTCTTCGGAAGAAACCTACAGTGATGCATGTACACTGTTTTCCTGCAATTCTTCAGCCACACGCTCTCAATCTCATCTTCGCAATGGGGACAGGCTTTGGCTCCTTTCGTACTACGACCCAACAAATTTTCAAGGGCAGGGAAATCGTTGATGGTGCAGAATATCATAGCACGTAGGATGAAGGTCTCTCGTTTGTATGCATCCCATACCTGCACCCCTTCATTCCACATTGTTAGGAGATCCTCTATCAATGGTGCTAGGTACACATCAATATCATTTCTGGATTGTTTTGATCCTGAGATAAATAAAGACATCAAGATGTACTTGCGCTTCATACACAACCAAGGAGGAAGGTTGTAGATACACAAAAGAACCAGCCAAGTGCTATGCCGACTGCTCATATTACCAAAAGGATTAATTCCATCGGTACTCAACCCGAACCTTATATTCCTCAATTCCGTTCCGAAGTTAACAAATTCCCTGTCGATGTTTCTCCATTGCGAAGAATCAGTGGGGTGTCTCAGCTTTCCATCCTTCTTTCAGTCTTCCGAGTGGCAACAAAATAATTTTGCCTCATTACAGTTTGCAAACAAATGCTACAAGCGGGGAATGACGGGTAAATACCACAACACCTTAGCAGGAGGTCCTTGCTTTATCTCAGTGCAATCGCCGTCGTCGGTTTGGTCCTTACGCTTATAGCAGGATGCGCCGCACACCGGACAAACATGCATATCCTTGTAGTCGTTACAGTAAAGGATGAAATCATTAGGGCATGCGTGTATCCTTTCTTCTTCCATTCCCAAAGGACACAACAGCTTTTTCGCTTAGTAGGTGTTTTTTGGCAACTCGTTTCCTTCCGGAAGCATGTCCGCCAAAAGATCTAATAGTGCCGTGAAACTCTTGTCGGTCCAGTTGTTACTTGCCTTCAATTTTAACAGTTCAAGCACGGAGGCAAACTTTGTGTACTTCGACTTGCAACCAGGGAACAATGGCTTTTCTGAGTCCTTGAATTTGCCAAACTCCCTTTCACTGTAATTTCCTTCCACATCACACAACATGTCATCTAAATTGTCACCCTCTGGCATATCCTCATCGAAGTCGTTGTTGGGATCCGACATGTCCTGTTCCTCAACCTGAGTGGTACTTGTTTCTGCAGTTGTCTCTTCTCCATGGTGGACCTAACACGTGTATCCCTTTTTGAAACCACGTCGGATCAAGTGCGCGACAATTTGAGATGAGTTGGTGAACATCTTAAGATTCTAGCAGTCTACGCAAGCACAGTACATATATGTAAACCCTTCTTCGCCATGTCTTGCTCAGAAACCTTTTGGAAATCTAAAACACCTTTCATGTATTCCTCACTCACTCGGTTGTCATTATACATCCAGTCTCGATGGACCATTTGCAATTAATGAAATTCATACACATGCTAATTAGTAATACTCTACGTACGGTCGACACACAATAAATTATAAATCTAGCTAGCTAGTGTTTGATGTGGAGTTTGCGGTATAACTAGTTAACTACTACTTGAACTGCAAGCAATTAGTTGGGGGCGTGGATAACACACATCATAAAGCAATTAAATAGCTACAGGTCGAAAATGAGTTACAACTAGGATTTGCTACTATAGCTTCCCCTCCCTCTCCCTCTAATTTGATTAATCAATGGAGATCGATATTGATGATGAAACCAAGTAATGTGTATGCCTTAGGAGCAAGTACCAACCTTGGATCTTCAAATTTGTTGCCCCCAAATGCTCCCCTTTTGAGATATTTCTCTTCCTTGCCCCAAATCTCTTCCAACTGGACAGTATGTCGAGCAAGAGTGTACGACTAGCTCAAAACATCCACCAAAAGACGTTTTATACCAGGTTCAATACAAACGGTTCTATATAACCGTCGGTAATATCGGTGCATTTTTGTAGAACAGAATATCATATAAACTATCACTGATGGGTTTCACTTTAAACCATCGGTAATATCGGTGCATTTGTGTAGAACTATGACAGAAATATCACAAACGGTTTTGACATCTGAACTGTCGGTGATAATTAAAATATCACAGACGGTTCCGAGCTCAAAACCGTCTGCTTTACTATCACAGTCGGTGTTTACCTCATAACCGTCTGTGAAAATTATAAAATCAACAGTCTGCTCTACTATCACAGACGGTGATAAGGTCCGAACCGTCTATAATATCCTGGAATGCTTGTAGTCGAACCGTTCGACTAGTTGAATTGTTCCACTTATTTTTCTCCTTGGGCACGACAAGCCCTAACCCGTAACCTTCATTGATGGCCGCCGCAACTCCATCGACGGCCACTAGTTTTTCTGGTGAATTAGTATATGATGATGAATCTGCATGTAAGAGCCACCAATACCAATCGGACGGGTAACAATAATATTAGAAACGTGACCAAATGATTGAATAAAATTTTTTTCATATTTGGTTTTATCTTATTTTCAATGTTAGTATTTAAAAAAATGATATGTTTTGGTGTTATGGTGTATATATATGTCTGTGGATGTTCAAAGAATGTTGAGACTATTATAGCGGTCCTGACATTAAAACCGTCTGTAATGTTACTATCAGAGACGGTTTTGAGTTAAAAACCGTTTTGATCGCAGAAGTATTTTCTTGTCAACATTTTCACACAGAGAACATCATTTGGTGATTATCAGTTATACATAATCATTCGAAAAGCCAGATATATAAGGAAAAGGAATTTCTTATTTCTTACAATCTTTGCATACATAAGGGATACAAGCGACCAAAGCATCGACCTGATCCGAAAGTGATTTACAAAGTTCTCCTAGGGATGTCTTGGCATCAGTAGGATCTACACTGGCCGCCCTAAGAGAACTAGCAATATCTCTAAGCCTATCTACATCATCTCTCAGCAAAGGAGTGTAGTTGTTCCTTATTGTATCGGAGAGTTGTCGCTACTGCTGAGCGTAATCTCCCTCCAACAGGAACCTGTGCGCTTCTTCACGAGAACCCTCATAGCACTCTGCCAAGTGTAGAATGGCAGAAGACATCTCCTCAGAACACTTCTCCAGCGCCTCTTTTTCTTCTTGGAGAGTTCTGCACAAGGCAGCTTTCTCCTCCTGCACATGCATGGGTTAGTTTTGAAAGACATAACGACCAGCAGAGAGGGTGAAGATGATTGCCAAGCTTCGCAGTGCATTTGGATGTGGAAGTGTGCGACTTACCCCAGAAAGTTGATCATCCAAGAAAAGCTGATGATCCAAAGGTGTTGAAGAGGGGATATTGGATGGATTGTTGTGGATCTCCAAAGGTGGAGTCGATGCAACTGGAGGGGTTGCAAGGGGCAATGTGGCAACATAGGCCTCAGCACCCTCTAGAGTCTTCGCTGCAGCTCTACTGGAGGATCTTTCATCATTTCTGAGTCTCTTCTTTGGAGGGAGCATTTCCTCAGGCACCTGTGGATTTCAAAATGCATTTGTTTGGAGGTAATCAAGTCATAAAAGAAAGATCTGCATTAGAGTTTCAGAGTGGACTTACTTTCTGAAGATCCTTATCGAGTTCATTCCTTGTCTCTTCCTCATCACTCTCAATTTCAATAACCTCATTGGAATCTCGGCTCGCCATCAAGGTTCGGAGTTGAGGAGGGAATAAAGACAGGGATTTAGGAGCAGAATTCCTAAAAGACTTAGCCAAGAATTTATAAGTCTTAAGGATTGAAGAGCCTCGTAATTTATAGAACCAAAAGGTGACGGTTCATATGCGCGGGTGCCACAAGTTTTAAAAAGTGCACTACTGGTTTTCAAGGTCAATAAATTCATGATTATTTCTCAGGAGATAAACTGCTACATGGCGGAACAGTGCCCACCTAAGAAGTAGAAGCATCAGATTACATATTTCGATGCAAATTAAATTTGAAGTAAATAATTAAGTCTCTTCATATGCGCAGTTATTATGTGCGGTTATCCACGATTGCATGTTGAGAATTTGAAGCGTCGGACACTGTTGGGACTATCACAGACGGTTGGGAGATCAAAACCGTCTGCTTTACTATTACAGACGGTTCTGAAGTCGAACCATTCGACTTCTACAAATACTTGTTCCCTCCCTGGAGTTTTGCTTCCAGTCAAACCGTTCCACTTCTTTTTCTCCTTGGGCACGACAAGCCCTAACCCGTAACCTCCATTGATGGCCGCCGCACCTCCATCGACGGCCACTAGTTTCTCTGGTGAATCAAGTCCAAAATCGATCGTAGCTTCAACTCCCTCGGCTAGATTTCGGCTTTGCAAGTAAGGCAAGTAAAATTTTGGCATTGTTAGATTATCCTAATCCTATGATGGATATTATCCTGCGATTCCTGTATCTTCCATTTTATATGTCTTCTTTCCAACATGATTTTGTGCAGGTCCTTGGACGATGTTCATGAGGGGCAACGTAGTTCACGGTTCTTCGTCACAGTACGCTGCGTACGTTGGTTTGTTGGTGAAAGAAAGGGTGAAGATCACCGTCGAGAGCTGGAAGTTAGTGAAGGGCGAGATCTTAGTTGGCTCGGTCGAGAAGATCCTCAAGCCCGGCGTGTTTCTCAAATCAGGACCTATAGAAAGCATCTTACATTTGTATTAGTGATTTCCTCAGGCTCCAACTCAACTCAACTCAACTCAACTGAGTTGAGTTGATTTGCATTGATGAGTTGAGTTTGAGCCAGAAGAGATCACCAAGACAAATGTAACTCAACGCCAGTTCCAGTTCCTCGGGCGTCTCTAAACTAAACTCCTATGGTTAAGTCAAACGTGGTTCATACATTTGCTGTTTCAGATGAATAGATTTGTGATGGATTAGGTCTAACTTGTAGTCAGTAGTTACATTTGTTATTTGATTGCGAAGGTTCTCTTTCAGATGTGACTTTTGTAATATACATCGAATGTGTGAATTGGTGTATTTGTATTGGTGTATATTTGTGTAGTTGTATTACCATTTGGAAGATGTACTTGAATTTGTGAATTGGTGTATTTGTATATTTGTATTGGTGTATATTTTCAGACATATACTTCAATGTGTGAACTGGCATATTTGTGTAGACCTATCTCAAAAATATCACAGATAGTTATCATATTAGAACCATGTGTAATACAACACTATTACAGACAGTTTTGTGGTGAAAACCGTCTGTGATAGAACTATCACAGACGGTTTTTAAATCAGAACCGTCTGACATCAAACGGTGATATAACAGATGATTTTTACCTCAAAACCGTCTGTGATGTAACTATCACAGACGGTTTTTAAATCAGAACCATCTGTGATATTCCAAGAACGTGCTCGAAAATTAGAAAATAGACATAAGAACAAAATTTTAATTAATTTTTTTCATCATTAATGAAAAACAAGCTATTTATAGAATTTCCAAGGCGACGCTTCATGTTCCCAGGCTAGTGCGCCGCGCGAACATCAGAACCCGAAATGACACAACACACTATTGAGAATTTGAAGCATCGATCACTGTTGGGACTATCACCGTCGGTTCTTACATAAAAACCATCTGTAATGTGACTATCACAGACGGTTTTGAGTTAAAAACTGTCTACGATATTGAAAGAATGTTGAGAATTCGAAGCATCGGTCACTGTTGGGACTATCACAGTTGGTCCTTACATAGTCTGTAATGTGACTATCACAGACTTTTTTTACCTCAGAACCGTCTATGATATTCAAAGCACGTTGAGAACTCGAAGTGTCGGACACTTTTGGGACTATCCAACCAAATAGGCCCAACTTCTATATTGTTTCTAAATTTTTTTTGTTCGCCATGAAAAATATGTTGCACCACACTCGCGTTTGGCATGCCACAATCCCATCCAGCCAAATAAGCCCAACTTCTATATTCTTTCTATATTATTTGCATGGGACCTGCGACTTTTATATTGTTTCTATATTATGTGCAGGGCTCCGAAGGACTACCCTCACGCGCCAAAGATTGCTGCCTCTATGTATATGATCGCGATAGTCGTTCCTTGATCGCACACAGTGCACATACCTTTGTATGGTCGAATGTTCGCTAAAAGCTAAAGAAAGGTCAAGAAAGAGGGAAGATAGCATGCAGTTCAAGAATGTGCTGGAAAATTAGAAAATTGACATAAGAACAAATTTTTCATTAATTTTTTCATCACTTAGAAAAAAAATAAAAATACAAAATGCTAGGTCAAGGAGTGGTCTTAGCCCTGGTAGCATCTAGAATAAAGTCAGTTTGACTTGCAGCCAAGACGCAGGACTCCTCCAGCGACAAGCTGTCCTTCTTAGGATCAACTACTACGGCGTCGAGAAGGCCTATGACCTCCCTCAGCTTTGCGATGGTATCCTTCATAGTCAAACAGCAGCCAGCGATGGTCATATCCGCGGCTTGCTTCTCCTCGCAAAGACGCCTTGTCCTCGTCCTAGCGTTGTCACCATCCATCTTCATGCGCTGAATGCGCTGGAAGAGATCGTCCAGGTCAAGCCGTAGCTGAGTGTGCTTCTCCGTAAGGAGCTTGTGCTCCTCCTGGAGGGCCCTCAGCTTGTCTTTCACCTTGCCCGAGTCTTCCACGGCTCCCCTTCCCTGTGCAAATCAACAGGTCAAGAATGTACTGAACAGGGATTAACAATACAGGAGTAAGTCCAAAAGATTGAGAGTTCTTACCGGGGAGGGCGAGGCTAACAATGCCATTGAGGATGCTATTGGCACAGAGAAGCTAAGGAGTCAAACAGTTTGAGAATTATAAAAACTTGTAAAGTAAATGACGATTATTCCACTGTCAAGCTATTTATAGAATTTCCAATGCGACGCTTCGTGTTCGCCTAGGCGCCGCGTGAAGATCAGAGACCGAAATGAACACAGTTGAGAATTCGAAGCATCGGCACTGTTTAGAACAGTCGGTTCTGATATTAGTACTGTCTCTAATACTACACTATCACAGTCGCTTCTGAGTTCAGAATCGATTGTATATATCATAGTCAGTTTTGATAACGGAACCGTCTGTGATATTCTAGTTATCACAGACGGTTCTCAGTTGAGAACCGATTGTATCTATCACAGTCGGGTTTTAGTTTAAAACCATCTGTGATAAGTAGACTATTACAGACGGTTTTGTGTTCAGAACCGTCTAGTTGACTATCACAGTTGGTTTTGACATCAGAACAGACTGTGATAACTTAACATATTCTCCCGACAGGCCTTCGCAGACGGTGTTCCATTGAAAAATTCATAACTGTTTGTGATGTGCCGTCCTGGATGTCTGTTTCTGTGGTAGTGTCAATATCTCCTTATACTTCTGCTTCTTGCCTAATGCTTGAGTTGTTAAAATCTTCCCCCCTTTTTCCATACATTTGTCATCCTTTTATATCATGCGAAAGGATGCCAATGTGAAGCGGTTTGGACAGTTGCTACTATGCAGCTGCACAACATGGGTAATCTTGATTTAACACATTTTATTTAGAAAAATATATTTGTGTCACACCCCGTGGATTTAATCCACCGCAGCAGACTCCTATAAACCCGGGAGCTCGGAGTATTCGAATACGTTTTTGACTCTACAGAGAGGTACCAATTTACCCGCAAGATATTCCACTTTCAAGCCCATCTTATCATAACAAAATGATTGGACCCCTGACTCACTTCATATTGTGAGCGGCAAGGTGGAAATAACAAGAACTTTTGTTATGTATCACTCACAATTCACCCCTGACCCTGTGGCTCTCCGCGAGACACAGTTGTGGTAGGCTGTACCCTAACCTCCACCCCTTCATATATTTCCATTACTGGATCAACGTGCGAGATCACCTTCAGTGATATGTGTGGGAGCCGTCCTCCGTGCCCAAACGTGCATCAGTACACAATTCCAGCAGGGGTGTCATGTACGATCCACATAAGTACTTGTTCAGGCCTGTCCCATACCAGGCTTGCGGTTAGCACGTTGTTCATGCCACTAGACGCACAACACAAGGTTCTAGTCCTTATATGCCAGTCACCAGACCATCCACAACCCTGCACCTTCAGTGCCTGCATTCCTTTGCAGCTTAGCACCTCCAGTGCTACCACCATCCATACCATTTTCTGGTCACGGCTAGGGGTTTTATTTCATGAATATAAATATATAAATACATATATAATAGTTCATGGCTCAAAACTTGTTTATTTCGCATTTCACAGATAACCAGTCTAGTACTGCCAATTCATAAATCAACCATTCTCAATCTTTCACATGCAATATTATCTATATTCAAGGTTATGTTTTAGCAACATTTAAAATATAGGTTCAAGATGACCAAGGATATGACTTGCCTTCCGCGTCGTAAGATACAGCAGTTGATGACGGATTAACAGCGAAGTCCTTGAACTTAGCTTCTGGATCTGCTCGGCGACAAACAAACACACCATGATTACTTATAATATTAAAATATTTTATAACTTAAAGGCAGAAATGCACAATAAGAATGATTGAACTATACTAGAGATAATTTGAACTGTAACCTGAACTGAGTCGAGATTCTAGGGTTTCAAGGAATCTGGGCTAAAGATGGTGGTTAGATAATCTTAGGGTTTCAGGATTATAACAGGGATAACAATTTTGTGGCTGGTTTAATCAAAACAGCGAATGTCAGCAGATTGACATTCATATCAAGGTTCTGACATAGTTTTAAGAAAAACTAGAGTGCTTATCTTAAGTTGTGGTAGAAGAAGAAAATGTAGATCACAACTCTACAAATTCAGTGGACAAAGTGGTTTTCAAATTGCACAACCAGAAGTGGGTAAACAAGGCCAATGCCACTGGCTCACAAGCTCTGGAATAGAGCTGACAATGCCAAAAACTAGGGCTTGGCATAACTTTTGATCTAGAGCTCCAAATGATGCACCACTTTGTCTGGGAGGTAGGCATTGACAACAGGAACAAATAAGTCAACAGGATCCAAGGCTGAAAATGGCTGGAAGGTGATGAAATTCAATGATGAACTCGGTGAACTCACTGCACTGAATCAGTTATGGACACAATTTTGGCAAAGCTGTAACTTCTAATCTAGGCCGATCTAGGTGTCGGGCTAGAAGGCAAAAATGTTCAGGAGATCAAAGCATACACACTGGACAGGGTGGTTAGGGCTGAAACGGCTGGGAAAAGTTTTCCGGTGATCGGCGCCGGAGAAGAAGTATTGGAATTGGGTATTTTCGATACAAGCCGATTGAACTCGATTCCTTGCTCTAGGAGTGATAGTAGGGTATGAGGAAACTACTGGTAGCATCAATTTGACCGGAGGATCGCCGGTATGGCCTGGCGACGAGTGCCAGCGACTGTTAAATTGCAAAATCGGGAATAGCTTCAAATTGGGATCAATTGATTGTTCTAAGTTCACAGGCATGCTTGAAAAGGTTCACTGATCAATTTAGATTACAAATTCGAAAGCTAATTCGGGCTGAATTAAGCTACATTGCAGGAATAGGGCAATCGGCAATTCCGGTGATCGCCGGCGTTAGAGGTCACCGGTGAGCAATTAGATGATACCACACAGAGAGAATGAGAAGAGGAACTCACTGATGGCTTCAATTTGGAGATTGGTGCAGCAGGGCGTCCTGGCACCGTGAGCCTCCTCGACGGCTCGCCGCAGAAGAAAACGAAAACAGAAGGATTTCGAGACTTAGCTGATTCCAGTGAGGTGTGAAGAAGCTGCTGAACACAAGAGGGCTTAAATAGGCCAGGCGAAGATTGTGAAGAGGGGACAATGAAGTGATTTGGCAGCCGTGATGAGATTGCTTGCGTGCTGGACATCAGCGGCAAAGACGCAGCGAAGAACAGTGATGTGACGACGACAAGTTTGCAGCTGATCACAGTGTCGTTCCATCGGGACTTGGCAATGCTGTAGCAAGCGGTGGCGACAACTACTGGTGCGGCAAAGCGACGTGGCGGGGAGTTGCTCACAAAAGGCTGCTGGTCGCGCGCGGGAGCAGGCGCTGGTCGTCGACGTTGCAACGACGTTGCCACGGCATGGGCTGAAGCGAGGACAAGTACACACAACATGCACGGTCACGAGCGCGGCGAAACATGGCCGGCGGTGAGCGTGCACGGCGCAAGGAAACCATGGCGAGCTCTGGTCGTGAACAGCTAAGTTCTCTGGTCGAATTGGGCTGAGCTGCAATTTCAAATTCTTGATTTGGATTGATCTGTAAATCTGATGATTTAGAGGGTTTAGACTGAAATTGATTTCACTGATCTGGCAGATTATATTCAACAGGATATTTGGCAAAGATGTTTGATAAAATTTGGCACATTTGAATAGTTTTTGATACAAACTGAAAATAGGGTATTTTAGGGTAATTGAAATCTGAATTTCGATTGATTTCGAATTCTGGCATTTAGGATGAGATTTTGAAATCTAAACAGAAGAGAAACTTGTGTCAAATAGCATTTAGAAAAGATTTGCTGAAGAAATTTTGAGTTTGGAGTTAATCTGGAGATTTTAGCCTTTTTGGGTTTCCAGATATGAGATAAAGGACTAATTTGTAATAACTCTTGGACTGATATGCGAAAAGAGTCTAGATGATAAAATCTGGCTGCCAACTTTCTGGTTCAAGGTATTGGCATACCCATGATCATGTTCCAGGAATAATCTGGTCTGAACTTGGTCAAGATTTTGATTAAATCTGGATTTTTGAAACTTAGGGTATTTAGGTAATATAAAATATTTCTGTTTTCGAAAACAGAATAGAGTTGATAAATCTGGGATTTAGAGATGGAATTGAATCTGGCTTCTGAAGACTTTTAGATTCAGGATAACTAATATATCACATTTAAATAATCTGATCTTGATTTGGGGTTCACAAGAAAGATTTGGAGATTTTAGGGTTTAAGATAGATACTGATTTGGCTCCTATTACTGATACATGCATGCATGCTATTTATGAAAAAGGAAGTTTTCACCCCTAAACTCAGGGTGTTACAGTCCCCCTTCCCCCTCCGGCGTAATCGCTCCGGGGGAGGGGACGGGCCTGTGTAGGCTAGACGTAAAACTTGCGAAGTAAACGCAAGTTCCACATGTGCTTTAGCTCCTGCTCTTGGACGTTGGAGAGCTTGTAAGCCCCCGAGCCCAGGACGTCGGAGATCCTGTAGGGGCCCTGCCATTTGGGGGAGAGCTTACCCTGGACTTGGGGGTCTGTAACGTGCTTGACGACAAGGTCCCCAAGGCGAAAGGCCCTCTCGCGCACACGCTGGTTGTATGCGCGTGCCATCTCGCGCTCGTAGATGGCGTGGCTGAGGAGCGCTCGGTCACGTTCCTCCTCCACGAGATCGATCTCCAGTCGCTGGTTGGCCTCATTGGCTTGGTACGCTGCGGTCGTAGCTCCGTCTAGGAGCTCGACTCGTAGCGACCGGAAGCCAAACTCCGGGGGGAGGACTGCCTCCGCCCTGTAGACTAGGGAGAAGGGAGTACGTCCCGTCACCTGGCTCGGGGTCGTGCGCATGGAACAGAGGATGCTAGGGAGCTCCTCTGCCCATGCGCCCCGCTTAGAAGCGACTTGCTTGAGTCGCCGATGCAACCCCTGTAGGATCACGCCGTTGACCCTCTCGATAGTCCCATTGCTCCGGGGATGGGCCACTAAGGCAAAGTGTGTCGACGATTCAGACTCGGAGTTCTCAGCCGAACTTATGCAAAATTTATAATAGTGAGACCTTTCAAGGTGACCCTCCGGGAAGGTATGTAGAAATATGGAGAACAGGAGCACAGAGAGGTTTATACAGGTTCGGGGCCTCAATGGTGGGAGTAATAGCCCTACGTCCTGTCGGGATTTCACTATAAGAGGTAAAGATTTACAAAATGGCGGGAAAAAACCTTCACAGGCGAAGGGTTTTTCCTATGTAAGTGTACAGAAAGAAACCAAGGAGGCTTATAAAAGCTATCTAATCTAAGCCGTAGACTTGGCTATTTGAGCGATTGAGATGTGTTGTATCTCGCTTGTATCTTCACTCCTCTCCCTGTTTGATACATCATGCCGCCCTTTTATATTGTTTGAAAGGGCGTCAAGTTGTAACTGCACCAAATAGTTGCTTGAATGCGGTTTAGAAAACCGCTCTTAACCCCCATGTAGGTTTAACATGTGTTATTCATGGATAACTGCACATATTAACCTCCTGACGGTTGGTCTTCCACGCGGAAGAATTTTCGGGATACTTGGGATATTCCCACTATATGGACAGCCGGACAAGTGAACCCCAAGTATCCTGGTCGAAGGTGTTCTGACCGCGGGATGTTGGCTGACCGCGCAACATCTCCAGCATTCTGATCGCGTATAGCACACGAATTCCTGACCGCGGACTAGCTGCAGTTTGATCGAGCAAAGCCTGCGACCTCGGGTTGATGCTTCTCAAAATGACTTGAGTTCGCACCGCCAGGCACGTGTCTGGCTCAAATCTGTCTTGAACCAACAGTGCATTTATTTGAATTGACTCGGGTGTCAATCCTCGTCAGCTAGCCCCCAAATTCGAAGAAAACGAAGGGACGAGTTTATTTCGAATTTTAAAGACATGCATCGGATTTTTAACCCAACTCTTCAAATCCCTCGCTTAGTGGGGCACTAAGTGGGACGGTTGGTTCCCCGAGATGGGCTCTGGGCATTACGTGACAGGTAATGATGGCGCCGTTGAAATGTTTTTTAACCCGAGGTGAAATTGTAAATGCTTTAGAAACCCGAGGCACTCAGAATGTGAACCGTCACCTTGGCGGTTATAAATACCAAAGCCTTTCGAATTACAAAGCTATACAATTTCTTCTCACATTAAGTTCTTTCTAAAGTCACCTTCATTCTTCTCTCCATACACTTCCCGATGGCAGATCACAACATCATTGAGATTGAAAGTGATGAAGAGGAAGTTCTCAAGCAGGAGCCCCAAATGCCTGAAGATCCATCTCCTTCAAGGAAAAAACCCAAGGTTGACGAAGGATCTTCCAGCAGAGCAAAGGTAGAAGGCGTACCAAGGGGACGTTTTCCTTCAGTCCTTTACTCCAACACTCCCTGCTTTTGTTTGGGTGATCGATTTTCTGGTTGGCAAGCGGTGACTATTCGACCAGAAGATCCTCAGCTTGTGTTGGGGAAGCAATCTCCTGGTGGGAAGGTTACACTTCCACCATCTGGTGATCATCTGCTTTTATCGGATGATCTACTTTCCAGGATGGCTATATCAACCTGTCACGAGCAGGGACAGGTAATGATCCTCATCTCCTTTTGCTGATAGTTATAGTTAGCACAACTAACTTTTGCAAATGTTGGAGATCGAAGGCCCTAGTGATCAGCCTGCTGCCACTCCGCTTCTTCCCCTCGGACAGATTCTTCCAGAGGAGAAGAATGCCCTGGAGAAAAAGACCGAAGAGATGACTTTAGTGATTCTGCATCTGGCAGAATGTTTTGAACGATCCCGTGAAGAGGCGCACCAGTTCCGTCGAGAGAGGGACCACGCTCAGCAACAGCGGGAACTCTCCGATTTGATTAGGAACAGTAGTGTATCTCTCATTAGGGATGATGTAGATAGGCTTAGATTAGTTGCTAGTTCTCTAGGGGTTGTCAGTGTAGATCCTACTGACAGCAATATGTCCCTAGGAGAACTCTACAAACTTCTTTCGGATCAGGTCGACGCTCTGGTCACCGGTATCCCTTTTGTATGTAAAGAATACAAGAAATAAAATCTCTTTCTACATATTCTTTGCATCTTCTGTGCGAATATATGGCCGTAAATAATGTCTTCGCGACCACTCATACACAGGGAAACTTCAGTTCTGTGATCAGAATCACGCTTTTATAAAAGTACCGCGACCAGCTCTGATACCGCGATCAGACTTAAAGCTGTGGTTAGAACTGAAGCTTACTGCGACCAGAATTGAGGCTTGGTCAGACCGTTGCTTCGATTAGAATCGGAGCTTAATCGAAAGCATGGTCTCGATCATACCACAACCCGATCAGAATATATCCATACGTCCAAAAACTTGGCCATAGGATTTTTTCATGAAAATATACAAGGCACATAAAGGAAAACGTCCTTTGAAAAGCTCTGAAAAACTTTTCAGGCTTTTGTACTTTCAGATTCTGAAACAAAGAAGTCTTTCCGATGCCTGGAACACTTTAACGGGTCCGCCAGAGATAGTATCCATTATGGGAAATGAATAAAATACTTAGTGGAACGTTTGAATGGAACATTACTCACATTAGTGTGTCTCCTTGGGTCTATAAAAGGAGCAGGTAGCTTCTTGAGGAAGCCACACAACCAAAACCCTCACGATTTCCGCCGCACAAAACCCTCATTATTCTCAATCTTCATCTTCCCAAAGCCGCCGACTTTCCCCCCAATTCCTCACCAAAAATGGCGTTTTGGAGCCGATCAATCCACCACTCTGAGGAGAGCTTGTTGGCGTTGGAGAAGGAGGAGATCCTTCCTCCGCGGCTGCTAATCAACTGGCGGCCAGCGGAGAAGGACCAAGAAACCCCAGTCGTCAGAGAGGGGGAACTGGTGGTTTTCGAGGAGTACCTGCGGTGCTGGTTCCGATTCCCCGAGAGTCGGTTCCTGAAGGACGTCTTCGAGAATTATGGCTTGGAGCTGATCAACCTCCACCCAAATGCCGGGCTGATCCTGGCGGTGTTCCAGCATCTGTGCGAGGTATTCGTCGGAGTGTATCCTAGCGTGGATCTCTTCCGGCGCTTTTATTACTCGGCATGGTCGAAGAGCGCCAACGCCGCCGGATGCATCTACTTCCGGCTACGGGAGAAAAAGGAGTTGTCGGGGGAAATCTCCGCGGGACTAAGTCCAGGTAAGATGTGTCACGATTGCCCGGGGACCTGGCCTCCGGCCCCTCCCCGGGCGTCGCCTTTTGGCTCCCGGGACGCGGCCTCCGGGGCCTCCCCGGGCGCCGCCTTTTGGCTCTCGGGACGCGGCCTCCGGTGCCCTCCCGGGCGCGGCCATGTGCCCGGGGGCGGGGCCTCCGGGGCCACCCGGGCACCGCCTTTTGGCTCCCGGGACGCGGCCTCCGGGGCCTCCCCGGGCGCCGCCGTTTGGCTCCCGGGACGCGGCCTCCGGTGCCCTCCCGGGCGCCGCCCTTTGCCCGGGGACGCGGCCTCCGGGGCCTCCCCGGGCGCCGCCATTTGGCTCCCGGGACGCGGCCTTCTGCGCCCTCCCGGGTGCCGCCGTGCCCGGGGACGCGGCCTACGGTGCCCCCCCGGGCGCCGCCATTTGTCCGGGGACGGGGCCTCCAGGGACGGGGCCTCCGGGGCCTCCCCGGGCGCCGCCTTTTGGCTCCCGGGACGCGGCCTCCGATGCCCTCCCGGGCACCGCCCTTTGCCCGGGGACGCGGCCTCCGGGGCCTCCCCGGGCGCCGCCTTTTGGCTCGCGAGACGCGGCCTTCGGTGTCCTCCCGGGCACCGCCATTTGCCCAGGGACGTGGCCTCCGGGGCCTCCCCGGGCGATGCCTTTTGGCTCCCGGGACGCGCCCTCCGGTGCCCTCCCGGGCGCCGCCATTTGCCCGGGGACGTGGCCTCCGGGGCCTCCCCGGGCGCCACCTTTTGGCTTACGGGACGCGGCCTCCGGTGCCCTCCCGGGCGCCGCCATTTACCCGGGGACGTGGCCTCCGGGGCCTCCCCGGGCGCCGCCTTTTTGGCTCCCGGGACCTGGCCTCCGGTGCCATCCCGGGCCTCATCGCCCTCCTAAAGGTAAAGTCTCGAACTGTTTGTCACGTGCAGGTCACGCGAGGAGCGCCTCGGGAACTGGCGTCCACCTGTCAAGCATCCAAGACATTTGACCGGGAGAAGGGCGGTCCTGTCCTTCAATAAGACGGTGGCTTCCGGGGTAGTTTAGGTTTTTTGCTGCTTTTTGGGGCTATAAATAGCCCTTGTACCCCTCTGTTGTAAGGGATCAGTTCATTTATTGGAATAGCTAAACTCACAGGTGTGCTCCGGAAGCCTCTCCCCCGGAGAGAGCCTCCCCAGCCGACTCCGGTCGGGAGCGCGCCGACAGGACTAGGGCCCCCACCGGGACCCGAACCTGTATAAACCCGTGTGTCATTCTTTGTGCTTGTCCGGCGGGGGAGGATTGGTCATCCGGTCAACCCGCTCCACGTAATCTTCGCTAGGATCACTCAAAACCTGCCGGGGTATTCGCAATACCACGACAGTTGGCGCCGTCCGTGGGGACTCGTGACAAGACGCCATGGCTCCCCCAAGAACAAGGGCTCGCACCCCCGGTGATCCGGGTCTCAGAGACCCGGCACCGTCCGCCCGGGACACTGCTGTCCCGGCGGTCTCTTCCGGAGGCGACCTGGCCCAGGTACCGCCTCCCTCCTTTCCTCTTAACTTAGGTGCTTCCACCTCCAGGTCGTTCCCGGTGACCGCCGGGACCTCGGCCGGGACAAGCGTCGCCCCGACGGCTCCCCCGGCTCCCCAGGACGCCCTGCTCGAAGCTCTCGTGGAAGGCCAGCTCCGCGGCCAGCGCTCTATGGACGAGCTCCTTAGCGTGTTGGCGCGGCCTCCGGCCCCCACATTTGCGTCACACCCATATCCGGGGAACATGCCCCCGTTTATGGGTTACCTGTGGGACCCTCATTTGAGGATTCCAGTGGCAATCGCCCAGGTGGATTGCACTCAGAAAAGGCACATTACAGCTCACAACAATGGAATGCATTATATAAAAATGCGAGTAATAAAAAAAAACAAGTGCTGATCACAAGGACCAACATTACAATAACTTAGCGCCGAAATGACGCAATTAATTGTTAATACAAATTAAGGAGTTTTCGACACAAAGGTCGGCACAAAATAAAACAGCAACGATAAACAAAAGGGCTCCATCAGTCTTCTTTCTCTGCAGCGGCGGTATTGCATGGGCCTTCTCCACATCGAACTCCACCTTGGTGCATAACCCTTTAACTGCATGGGTCCTCAGTTTCTTCTTCTTGTTCCATATTGGGTTCAAGACCGTAAGATTCAGGGTCGGCGAATCCTTCCTCTAAATTTGTTTGAAAAGCAAGGGTGAGCACATTGTCCACATGGTGCTCAACAAGTCCCAAGTAACAATACATATATATAGATGATGGGGAGTTTCTCAAAGAACAGCTCTTTGGCTCTGTGTATAAGTATATAATAGATTTTCACATGCAGCTTCAAAGAAAGGTCTTTATTTTTGAAAGCGGGGCTTTTGAAATCCTAAGCTAGATTTTCAGAAATGTTATGTGTGGCGGTCTTTCATGAGTCACCACTTTACTCAGATTTTGTGAAAAACTTCCAAAAGCTACTTGTGCTGCATCGACGTGAATAGAATTCACAGCGCGCAGACTCCATGACCTGGGAGCTCAGAGTATCCGATACTTTTTAAACTTTGCAAAGGTGTACCACCTTAATCCACCAATCATTCGGCTTTCAAGTCGGATCAGCTTCATGCGACTTTTACGCATGTGACAAGGCCGAGATGACACAACAATTTACAGTCCTAGTATTAACTATTTCCCTGCCCGGTAAATAGACAGTTAAGTCTCAAGTACCGTTGTGGGTCCTCCCCACTGCCTTACTTCCTAGCCTGGGCCTATGCTCTCGCAAGACACATAGCCTCTCTTGATTACAGTCGCGCACGACTTAATCTGGCTTAGGGCGTCTTCCTTCTTTCCACCTTTTCCTCTCATGATTTTTCTGAACTCACATCACTCATGGCCTTCTGCGGCCCACCAGTTCTCGCAAGAATTTGGACCGACAACCATTGCAGGGAAAAGCTAACACTAAAGAAAGCTACTAAGTTGCGCCCGTCCCATAAACAGGCAGGTGGTTGGTACGTTTTTCATGCCGCATAGAAGCACAACACAAGGTTCTAGTCCTTATGAATCTTTAGTGAGGAGTCTTCCAATCAAACCATCCTCACTATCGATTCCAATCATATTTTCTTTCACAAAAAGGGGTTTTGAACATGCTTTTCTCATATGTGACCATTCAGCATTTATCATATAATCTTTAAGCATAGCATAGCCTAAGCATGATAATCTAGGGTAACAAGGGTGCAGGGATATTCAATGTCAAAAGGGGCTTTACAATCATTTAGGTCATATCTAGTCATTTTATCGAAACATAATTCTTATTTGAATCTAAGGCATGCATATACTGGAAAACAGTTAACATACTTCATTTCAAAATAGCAGGTGAGACATGATCAAGGGTTTGAGACTTGCCTTGCAGTGACGGGTCTAGCTGCTCAAATGAATCTTCAGGGATCTCCTCTGCTCCTTCAACGTCTGGTTCCACGACGGGTACAAACAACACATACAATCTATATAAGCACACAAGCACTAGAAAATAATACGTAAATACACCATGCATGCAGGGGAATTGGTTTAGACAAGGTCACTTGACGTTGGTTGAAGAGATGGGTTCAAAGGGCTTGAATGTCGAAGGGCTGACATTCGGCTCATGGCTTAACATTGCCCTAAATCGGTTCTAGGTTTATTTTCTGGAGATGTGCTAGTAGGGAAAGTTGTAGAACATGGCTCAAAAGGCTTGGTGGACAAAGTGGCATTTCAATTGCTCAAAAGAAACAAGTCTAAATCATCCAATGCCACAGGTGGACATGCACTGACATAGTGTTTGACATGGCCAGAAACTAGGGCATTGCATAACTTTTGACTCAGAGCTCCAATTGATGCACAACTTTGTCTAGGGTTTAGGCATTGATATCAGCTACAAAACTCTCAACAGGCTCAAGGGCTGAAAGTGGCCGGAGGGTGGCCAAATCCGGTGAGCAAACACGGTGGCCTGGACATGAACTGAGCTACTGGACAGCAACCTTGGCATGGCTATAACTTTTGATTCAGGTCGATTTAGGGGTCGGGCTAGTAGACAAAATTGCTCAGGGGGTTGAGATCTATCTAAATGACAAGGTCTCATCGGCTGGTTTGGCCGGAAAACGAACTCCGGCGATCGGGGCCGAAGACGAAGGCACCGATTTGGGGGTTTTCGTTCCAGGGCGTTTGAACTCAATTCAACGCTCGGGAAGCATCTAGGGGCTGTCACAAGGCTATTGGTGCACTCAATTTTGCCAGAGATTGGCTGGAGAAGCACGGCGGCGTGCTCCGGCGAACTACCGAGGCTCGAACATGGAAATCCGGCGCTCGGGGCAAAATTGGTGAATCCAAGCTTGCAGGTTTGTTCCTCCTAGCTCACTGATCAATATCCTCTACAGGCACGAGGATCAATTTGGCTTGAATCGCTCGGCATTGCGGGAACAGGGGATTTCGGTTTTCCGGTGATTGCCGGCGTTGAGGTGCGCCGGGGACCAATTGATGGCTATGAAACGTATAGGGGGATGAAAGGAGCTTACTGGTGGCGTTGGTTTGGAGGAAGAAGCTTCGGGTGAAGCTGGCACCGTGAGCTCCAGAAACTGCTCGCCGGAGAAGATGAGCTTCGCGGCGGCGCTGAGGGCTCGGTTGCTCTCTGGTGCTAAGACTAAGGCAAGGAAGCTGTGGGGTGGTGTGAGGCAATGCTGGGCAAGGGAGGGGGTTTATATAGCCGTGGGTGAGGCTCTCGGGAGCAGCAGTAATCACCGGGGATATCTTCTTCTGACGCCGGGACGGTCATCGATGCATTTCGGGACGCGGCGGGGTTCTGCCAGAGACGGTGAATCGCGGGATATCAGGATTCGGTCAGGGTGGTGGCGATGATCTACGGGATGGTGGCCAAGTGGCATAAAGCTCCTGGCAGCAGCAGCAGCACGCGCGCGCGAGGAAGACGATGGCACGGTGGGGCTTGAGTGCTCCACGGTGGCGGTACAGCTGCGCACGGCTGGTGGCTACGTGGCCATGAGGTGGCAGCGCGGCGAACCTCGCCGGCGACGAGCTCAACGGTGCTGCAGTTTGGCGGTTGCTGGTTGAAAACTTCACAGGACCTGGTTGTAAACTTTGGACCTATTTGCAACGATTTGGACTGATCTGTGAAGGTTTTGGCTCGGGAGTTTGGACCTAATTGTAATTCTGAAGATCTGAAGGGCTGATTTGAATTCTGATTTTGCAGATGAGTGCTACTAAATGTCTTGGACTCATCTAGCAGGAAAAATGATGAAATCCGATAACATCTGGTGGTTTTGACAAAAATCGAAAACAGGGTAAAACAGGGTAATTAGGGTTTGAACTTTTGTCGAGGCTGGAACTAGGGTTTTGGCCGAGATTCTGGAATTCTTCCAGAAGGGAAAAATGTTCAGAAAAATAAAAGAAAGGTTATCACTTGATCAGATTTCGATTTTGAGGTGATCTGGGACTTTTAGCCTTTTTGGGTTTTCTGAAACTTCTGAAAAGGACTAAATTGAAACGCTTTTGGACTGAAAAGTGAAAACGATCTGGTCAAAGAAGTTTAGCAGCCAACTTTTTAAGTTAAGGTAGTGGCATACCCAAGATCAAGATAGGGTTAAAATACCAGGGTTTCCAAGGAAGTTATGCTGATTCGCAGGCAGAAAAGATAATCAAAAACTGGGGTGTTACATTACCCGGCGGCCCCTCCGCCCACCGGGGGGTTGTCCGCCCCGTATGATCCTGCCGGGCGGTTCCCTCCCCCTGCGGGATATACGTCCGGACCCTTCCCGGCACCCGGGCCTGTCCCGGTGCCGGGAGGTTATTTCATGCCGGGGCCCTTCGTGGCACCAGGGGGGGTACCCCGTCCACGGTCTATTCCCGGGGCCGGGAGCCCACTTCATGCCGGGGGTTTACCCTGCGCCGGGAGCCAGTCCCGCCCCCCGCGTCGCGTTTACCGCACCGGGGGCGGTTGACAGAGCAGCCCCCGTGCTGCAGCGGACTTCCCCCCGCATGGGCTCCCCGGTTCCGGACGTCGCCACGGGGCCTCCCCCCTCGCTGGTTCCGGGTGTTACAGGGCCTGCCCCATTTCCGGTTCCGGTCGTGGCCACTGGGGCCCCCTCCACTTCGATTCCAGGCGTCGCCGCGGGACCCCCCTCCCTGGTTCCGGATGATACAGGGGCTTCCCCCTTTCTGGTCCCAGGGGTCGTCGCAGGGGGCTCGCCCCAACCGGCTCCGGAAGCTACAGCGCACGAGCTCCCTCCCTCGGTGGGACATGTCCGTTCCGCCCCGGGGGAGGTCGAGCGAATGCGTTCACCAGAGCGCGGGGAAGAACTTCCCCCCGGCCGCGGGCGCGGGGAGCCTCGCTCTCGCACGGGCCAGGGGAAGAGACCCGCTGAAGAGCCAATCTCTCCGGCGGAGAGCCCGGACTTCCGGGAACTCAGTCCCGGTCCAGAGGAAAAGCGTCGCCACCGCCATTCTGGCGGACCTCTCGGACTGCTTCCAGACTCAGACGACGAAGGTCCCGTGGAAGAAGACAGCGACCGGGGCTCTCCCCTGGAAGTGCAGGGGGCCAACCAGCCCCTGTGCCGAAGACTTCGCAGCATCCAGTGGCCGTGGCCCTACCGCCCGCCACACATCGAACACTATAACGGTGAGGCGGACCCTTACGAGTTCGTGCAGGTCTACTCCACTGCCATCTTTGCGGCCGGGGGGGACGAGACAGTACAGTGCAACGTCTTCCCCCTCTACCTCTCCGGCATTGCCCGCTCCTGGTTCTACAACCTGAAGGCCGGCTCCATCAACTCTTTCTCGCAGCTCAAGCGGGAGTTCTGTGCCAACTTCCAAGGGAACTATGTGCGTCCCCTGGACTCCTCGCAGCTATACACTGTCCGGCAGAGGACTGGGGAAACCATCAAAAGCTTCTTCAAGCGCTTTGCTCAGGTGAAGAGCAAAGTGGCCCACATCCCCGACTCTACGGTCATCGAAGCCTGCAAAAGCGGCATCCTCCCGGGGGAGCTCCACCGAAGGCTCTCCTGGAGATGCCCCTCTTCCGCCGACGAGCTCTTCAACGTGCTCGAAAAGTACGCCCGGGCGTAGGAAGACGATATCTGGAAGAAGACCCAGGGGGCTCCCGCCCCTGTCGATCGGGGGGCCAGGGATCCCCCCAAACGCTCCAGGCAAGGGGGGCGTAGCGAGCCACGGCCTCGGGACACCTTTGTCCTCGAGGGCGGAGGCGGCTTGCGCGACCCCCCAAGGACCAACCGCCCCTCCCCCAAACAGAAGGGCCATGGGGGAGGACAGTCTTCGCGCGGCCGGGAAGGCCCCACAGGGAGAAGGCGGGAAGGACCGTGGTGCAGCCTCCACAGGTCCAATACCCACGCTACCCGAGATTGTAGCCAGCTGCTGCAGTACTTCGCGGACTTCCTCGACCAGCGCGGGCGGGGGGGGGGGGGGACTCCGGCCTCCTTGCTCCCTCGGCCAGCTGTTCCGGCTCTTCCCGCTCCCACGGGGGGTCAGCAGACGCAAGAGGGGGAGCCTTCAGAAGCTCTCCCCTTTCAAACTTCTCAGCGCCGCATCAACGTCATCGTGGGAGGGTCCGCCTCTGGGCGGGACTCTAAGCGCCAGCGTAAGGAGTACGTGCGCGAGGTCAAGGTTGTGGGGGCGCTACATGCGTCCCCGCTACCGAAGTGGTCGGACGTCCCCCTCACCTTCTAGGCATAAGACGCGCGGGGCGTTCGTTTCCCCCACGACGACGCGCTCATTGTCTCCGCGACCATCTACAACTGCCATCTGGCCCGGATCCTGGTGGACGGCGGGAGCTCCGCCGATGTCTTATTCCCGAGAGCCTTCAAAGAAATGCAGGTGGATGAGAAGCTCCTGCAGCTCGCTGCCGGGCCCCTGCATGGTTTTGTCCCGGGGAAGGAGATCCACCCCGTGGGCAAGGTAGATCTTCCAATGACCTTCGGCACCCCAGAGAACTACCGGACCGAGCTGGTCCGCTTCGACGTAGTAGACCTCCCCTCCTCCTACAACGCGATTATGGGGAGGACGACAATCAACCGGCTGGGGGCGGCCACCCATCAAAACTATCTCTGCATGAAGATCCCCGGGCCGCATGGTGTGATCAACGTTCGGGGTGACCAAGACATGGCCCGTGCTCTGTACGAGCACGCTGCGGCCACGATCGGAAGCGTCAACCTCATAAAGACGCCCGGGGGGGAGGCTTCTCCCCCGGAACTAGATGCTGCTTCGCCACCGCCCGGGAGGCCCCTCCTCAAGCCGCGTCCGGAAGGGGGCCTCCGGAAGGTCCTGCTGTCCCCGGGCAACGAAGACAAAACCGTCCGGATCGGGGCGGAGCTCCCTGAGGAGCACGCAGCTCAACTTGCTGCTTTTCTGTGCGAAAACTCCGATGTTTTTGCGTGGAAGCCGTCAGACATGCGGGGCGTCGCCCGGGAGGTCATTGAGCACAAGCTTGCAGTGGCCCCCGGTCAGCCCCCGGTCAAACAGAAGCTGCGGAAACTCTCCCTCGAGCGCCAAGAGGCAATCAAGGTAGAGATCACTCGGCTCCGAGAGGCGGGGTTCATTCGGGAGGTCCTGCACCCCGAGTGGCTCGCGGACCCCGTCCTCGTCCAGAAATCAACCGGCAGGTGGCGGAGGTGCGTGGACTTCACCGACCTTAACCGCGCCTGCCCCAAAGAAAACTTCCCGCTCCCGCGGATTGATCAGCTCGTCGACTCCACTGCAGGGTGCGAGCTCATGAGCTTCCTAGACGCCTACTCGGACTACCATCAAGTCCGGATGGCGGAAGGGGACGAGGAAAAGACGAGTTTTATTACTCCCCTCGGAACCTTCTACTACGTCCATATGCCCTTCGGGCTCAAGAACGCGGGGGCGACCTTCCAGCGCCTCATGACGCTGGTTTTCAAAGAGCAAGTCGGCCGCAATGTTGAAGTCTACGTAGACGACGCGGTTGTCAAGAGTCCCCGCGCAGCCTCCCACATCGACGACCTGGCTGAAACCTTCCGGAACCTCCGCGCATTCGGGCTCAAGCTGAACCCGGAGAAGTGCGCCTTCGGGGTGCGCGGGGGGAAGCTCCTAGGTTTCCTCGTGTCCCAGCGGGGAATTGAGGCAAACCCCGAGAAGATCCGGGCATTCCTAGACATGCCCCCGCCGCGCTCCGTCAAGGATGTCCAACGGCTCTCCGGCCGCCTAGCCGCACTCAGCCGCTTTGTCTCCCGGTTGGGGGAGCGGGGCCTCCAGTTCTTCAAGATCCTCCGAGGGCTCGAGGGGTTCTGCTGGACCCCCGAGGGCCAGGAGGCGTTCGACGACCTCAAGAAGGACCTCACGAGCCCTCCAATGCTCGTGAGTCCGTCCCCGGAAGAGCCCTTGCTCCTCTACCTCGCCGCGACCCCTGTCGCCGTCAACGCGGTCTTGGTGAAGGAGCAAGGGGGGCAGCAGCGTCCGGTGTACTACGTGAGTGAGGCCCTCCAAGGGGCCAAAACTCGGTGCACGGAAATGGAGAAAATCTGCTACGCCCTCCTCATGGCGTCCCGGAAGCTTCGACATTACTTCCTGGGGCACCCCATCACCGTCCTGTCGTCCCTCCCCCTCGGGGAGGTACTGCGGAACAAAGAAGCCACCGGCCGGATCGGGAAATGGGGGGCTGAGCTCGCCCCCTTCTCCCTGTCCCTCACCGGCCGCTCTGCCATCAAGTCGCAGGTCCTCGCCGACTTCATCGCAGAGTGGACTCCCGCCTCTGGGTCCGGGGACGAAGATCTCCCTGTGCCGCCCCGACGCAGTGATCATTGGACCCTTATGTTCGATGGGTCGCTGTGTCTCGCCGGGGCTGGCGCGGGAGTAGTCCTCCGGAGCCCCGAGGAAAAGGAACTCGAGTACGCCGCGCGGCTCGAGTTCCCCGCAACCAACAACGTCACTGAATACGAGGCTTTGCTCCTCGGGATGCGCCTCCCGCGCTCCATGGGGATCCAGCGCCTCCTAGTCAAGGGAGATTCTCAGCTCGTAGTTTGCCAAATGGACAAGTCTTACCTGTGCCATGACGCAAACTTAAGTCTTTATTTGCAGGAAGTGCGAAAGATGGAGAGACATTACGACGGCCTCGAGGCCCGGCATATCCCACGTAGGGACAATGACCGGGCCGACACCTTGGCCCGGGCGGCCAGCGCCCGGGAATCGCTCCCCAAGGGGGCTTTCCTGGAGATCATCACGAAGCCCTCGGTGGCCTCCCCGGACACGGGCGACAAGCCTCATGTCCTGGAGTCGCCGAGATCACCCGGACTCCGTCTTGGATGGACCCCCTCATCTCCTTCATCAAGGGGGAGGGGGACCCTCCTAGTGAGACCGAGGCAAAACGCCTCCGGGCTAAAGCCCGGGCGTATCTCCTGCTGGAGGGAAGGCTCTACAAGCAGGGGGCTTCCGCCCTCCTACGCTGCCTCCCCCGGCCGGAGGGACTTCAACTTCTCGAAGACAACCACGCGGGGAGCTGTGGTTCTCACCTAGCCCCACGTGCCATCGCAGCCAAGGCCCTCCGGCAGGGCTTCTACTGGCCCACGGTCATGCGCGACGTGCGAGACCTCGTCTCCGCGTGCGAGGCATGCCAGAAGATGGCCAAGGGCTCGAACCTCCCCCCTATAGCGCTGCAGACGATCCCCATCACTTGGCCCTTTGTGCGCTGGGGGATGGACCTCTTCGGGCCCTTCCCCCCAGCGCCCGGGGGATACAAGTATGCGGTAGTCGCAGTCGACTATTTTACAAAGTGGGTTGAGGCGGAGCCTTTGGCCAGCATCACGTCCCGAGCCGTTCAGCGGTTTTTCTGGAAAAACGTCGTATGTCGTTTTGGTGTCCCCCGGGAAATCACCGTGGACAACGGGACCCAATTCGACTCGGCTTATTTCCGGGAATTCTGCGAAGGCCTGGGGCTCGTCATCCACTTCGCCTCGGTGGCCCATGCCCGAAGCAACGGGGCTGTCGAGAGGGTCAATGGCGTGATCCTACAGGGATTGCGCCGGAGACTCGAGCAAACCGCTTCTAAGCGGGGTGCATGGGCGGAGGAGCTCCCTAGCATCCTCTGCTCCATGCGCACGACCCCGTCCCGGGCGACGGGGCGTACTCCTTTCTCCCTGGTCTACGGGGCGGAGGCAGTCCTCCCCCCGGAGATTGGCTTCCGGTCACTGCGGGTGGAGCTCCTGGAGGGAGCCACTCCCTCAGCATACCAAGCCAACGAGGCCAACCAGCGCCTGGAGATCGACCTCGTGGAGGAGGAACGAGACCGAGCGCTCCTCCGCCACGTCGTCTACGAGCAAGAAATAGCGCGCGCGTACAATCAGCGCGTGCGCGAGAAAGCTTTCCGCCTTGGGGACCTTGTCCTCAAGCGCGTGACGGACCCCCAAGCCCAGGGTAAGCTCTCCCCCAAGTGGGAGGGCCCCTACAGGATCTCCGCGGTCCTGGGCTCGGGGGCCTACAAGCTCTCCAACCTTCAAGAGCAGGAGCTGAAGCACACGTGGAACTTCCTTCTGCTTCGCAAGTTCTATGTTTAGCCTTACGGGCCTGTCCCCTCCCCCGGAGCGTTCACGCCGGAGGGGGAGGAGGGACGCTGTATTTTCCTCCCCTTTCGTGGCTTCGCAGGGGGAGGCCTTGTACTTCATTTTATTAGCAATACATAGGTCTTGCTTTTCAAACTGTCTCATTGCAGGTCTTTCTCATTGCCGCCCCTAGCGGCGATGCCCTCCCCGCGAGGAAGTGGGCCAGTCCCAACAAGTCCCTACAACGGGAGCCTGCACTCCCGTAGGGCGGCTTACGATCAGCCCTCGTGGACTGAGGGTGTAAGCGGCAACCCGGTCACAGTGGCTGTGGTAACGAGTCACTTTGGGAGACTAGTCCCCTGCCCAAACACTCAAGCCCCGTCTTCGGGCACTTCCTCCTTTGGGAGTCGACATTATTCCCGGCTCCCCGTTTTCACGGCGACCGGAAGATCGGCCCCTTGTGGCTCGATTGGATCTATCTTCCTCCTCCGGGAGTCGACGTTATTCCCGGCTCCCCGTTTTCACGGTGACCGGAAGATCGGCCCCTTGTGGCTTGATTGGATCTATCTTCCTACTCCGGGAGTCGACGTTATTCCCGGCTCCCCGTTTTCACGGCGACCAGAAGATCGGCCCCTCGCGGCTCGATTGGATCCATCTTCCTCCTCCGGGAGTCGACGTTATTCCCGGCTCCCCGTTCTCACGGCGACCGGACGATTGTTCCCCAGCGACCTTATTCCCAGCTTCCCGTTCTCACGATGACCGGATAAATGCCTCCCGGAGACCCTATTCCCTGCTCCCCGACCGGACGAATGTCTTCTAGGAAGCTCGCCTCCGGAAATCTCACCGGGTTTTCTTGGATGTTTCTTCCACATGAGGCCTCCTTCCCGGCTCCCCGTTCTCACGGCGACCGGGCGATTGTCTCCCGGAAGGTCTTCTCCTTGAAAACCTCGTTTTAAAGTTTTCTAACTTAGAAAATTTCCTATCCTATAGGTGACTGCTATCCCGGGGACCTTGTTACCCCCACAGCGCGCGGAGCTATTCTCCGGCCCGCTGTGGGCGGGGGGGGATAAGGAACCCCCGGGTGTCGACCGCACCGCCCACGAGGAAACTTAGCTCATCCTTGTTAAGATGAGTCATCCGGACCATCCAAGAAAAAGAAAATAGACAATGAAAGAAGAAGCAACAACACAGCGCTTTATTGATTACCAAACCCGGAGGACATCTTCCCCCTCCGGTGGGCTTCGGAAATGATACAACCCGGGTTCTAACCCGGGGGATTCTCTATGCCCTAAGGCTCCTACGCCTAAAATCCCGGAGGCTCTCCGCTAGCTCCCGGGTCATGTCCCGGTACAACGCCCGTACGCGGCGCCGAGCGTCCCGGAGCACATCTTCAGGCCAAAACTCGTATCCCGCCGGAGGAAGTATCCGGAGAGGAGGGATCATCCGGAGCCCCGGTCGCGGAGGGGACAATTCGGCACGATGATTATCGAAGTTGTCCAAGTGCCACTCCGGACGCCACCTCAACCGGATCGGCTCTCAGACACTATCCTCGCCGCGATTCCCGGAGATAAGGCTTAGCAAAATTAAAGCCGCTTGGGCGTCCCCCGGGGAGCCCCTCCGGGACCTTCGCCCGGGAGCAACCTCCCGGGAACCCTGGTAACAGTAAAATTCAATTCAAAGACTTAGAAAAAATTCTAATTTCATTGCATTCAAAATGTTTATGTACAAATGCCCGGGGCTTCTTCTAAGAAGCTACCGGAATCAAAATGTCCTAAAACAATAAAGGGCCCTAGCTAAGACCCGGGGGGAGGCTCATACATGTTCATTGGCGTCCTCCCCCCGGGGGGCATCCTCCGAGGCCGGGGCTGGGGCGTCTCCCGTCGGAGGCGCCGGAGCCGGGAACCACGCCCGGATGATCCAGTCGTAGAACCCTCCGGCGAGCTGCTCGACCTCCCGGCGCGAAGGCTCGAAGGAGTCCGGGAAGCTTCGGGGGATGCGGCCCCCGATCGCCCGAGCGCCGACCCCCCGGAACTCGACGAGCCCCGCAGCGGCCGCGACGACGGGGATCGCCCGACCCCGCGCCTGAACATCAGCAGCCTCCAGGATGGCGGAGACCTGTGCGTTGAGGAAACGCACAGCCTCCACGAGGGTCGCCGACGGGACCTCCCTGCTCCTGGAGCTGAGGCTTACGCCAAGGCCCTCGAGGGCCGCCCGGACGGAGAGGCCCGCGTCCGTCACCGCCCGGACGCTTGAGCCCTCAAGCTCGCGGAGCGCCTCCTCCCTCGCCTTGGCCTCCTCCCGGAGGCGTGCGTTGATGGCCTCGGAAATATGAACCTGGGCCCGGACCCGGGTCAATTCCGCGAGGGCTTCGTCACGTTCCCGGAGGGCCTCCTCGCGCTGCCCTACGGAGGCCGCGGCCCGGCCCTCCGCCTCCTTAAGCAGCGGGGCGACCCGCTACTCAAGGCCCCAGGTAACAGCTGCCACCTACAAAATACATAAGTTAGAAAAACTTTACTGCTGGGGATGAGCGAAGGCGTTATCGACTTGGGTTACCTGTGCACCGAGGGACTGAAGCCCCTCGAAACGCTCATGGAGCGTCCCCCCGCGACGAAGGCCTGCACCTTCCGGGTATGCAGGCCCTCCGAGTAGCGGGCGGCCTCCCCCGCGGGGAGCAAAGGGGTCTCCCGCCCGGAGCCGCCGGCACGGCCGGCGGGGGGTCCCCGGACCTCAAGGTCCGGTAACGCGGCCGGCGTCTTCGTCGACGAGGTAGTGCCCCCGAAGACGTGGCCGAGGAGCTCTCGGCGGGAGCCTCCGCCCGGGGGGGAACCATCAGGCCTTTCCCTGCCCCGGGCCGGAAGGTCCTCGGGGCCCCCTCCTCCGGAGGGACCTCGTAGACCGAGGGGCTCCCCCCCTCATCCACCGGCTAGACCCGCGGGGCGAGGCCCCAGCAAATCTCACCTCCAGCCTCTCCGGCTCCAAAGAGGCCGGAAGGGGCGGGAGGAGCTCCACCGTGAGCGGCGACGGGGTGTAGTTCGCCGAGTCGGACGCCGCCCCGCCCGCGGTTGCCTCCTTCCCCCGCGCCTCGACGGGGCCCTTCGGGGGAGGAGGCGTTGCTTCCTTCCGGGACAGTGCCCGGGCACGCTCGCTCCCGGGGGTCTCGTCCCGGGGCTTCGTCGGTGTCGCCGCCGGCGTCGTCGACGGGCCGGGGGTCTTTTGAACCCGGGCCTTCTTGGGCTCCGAGCCCCCGGCCGCCTCCTTCCCCCATTTGTGCGACCCGGGGGTGGGGAGCGGCTTCCTCTCCGGCAGCTTTAGCCCGAAGGCCGCCGCTACCAAGTTCTTGGGGGGGCCCTCGCCCACGGCGCTCACGATGCGCTCATGCTCATCGGCGAAGTACCTCCCCAAGAGGTTCTCTGCCTTCTCCCACACCGCAAGGTACGGCCGGACTGCAAGAGGTAAAGAGTTAGTCAATTTCTTAAAAATTTGTAAGTACAATGCAGCGGGTTCCCGGGGCTTACATCGCGTCACCGGCTTCACCGGGGGCCGCTGCTCGGGGCCCATGCCGATCCCCCTCTTCCCGCCGGTGAAGGGAGAGATCCGGAGGAGAGCCACCTCCTCAGCCGCGTCCCGCATCGAGCGGGCCTTCTTGGAGAGGATCACCTTGCCGAGGAGCTTGTACTCCTCGTCCGTCTACACCGGCGGCTTTGGTGCGGACGACCGGCTGTGGGTGGGGGCCTCCGGGGCGTACACCACAGCGTCGTCTCGGACCCGGAGGTAGAACCACCTCCGGACCCAATCCCCCCAGTGGTCCCGGGAGGCCGCCGCCGGGTAGTCGATTACCCGGGCCGGCAGCATCTGGACCATCACCGAACCGAAGGGGGACTTGGGGCCCCCCTTCACCAGGTGGGAGGTCCGCGCCGCCGGTTCGTAGAAGTACCGGAAGGCGCGAAGGTCGGGCTCCCGCCCGGTCGCTGTCTCGAAGAGCCAAATGAAGAGGCCCATCCGGACAAGCGCGTTCGGGGTAAGGTGGTTGAGAGCCACCCCATACTCCTTGGGAAACTCCCGGAGCATGGGATGCACCGGGAGCCGGAGCCCCGCCTCGAGGAAGGCCTCGAAGGCCACGATCTCTCCTTCTTCACGGGGGGCTCCGTCCTTCTTCACGGGGACTCGGATGTCCCCGGCCGCAACGATGCCCCTTTCAGCCAAGGACTCGGTGTCCTCGTCCGTGAACTCAGACGCCCACGAGGGGATTTCCTCCGGGGGCACCTCCGTGGTCTTCGCTCGACCCTTGGGTGCCATGAGGTTAATTTTCCTTTTGGTTGCTAACTTTGTAGGAGGCTACTACTAGAAACTCCCGGACGCCTGCTACCGGAAAAAGCTACCGGCGAAAGCTACCGGGAAAAGCTACTGGGAGAGGGCTACCGGGAGAGCAAAAATCGTTGGAGCTGAGAATTTGGAATGAGCTTCCGGGCCCCCCAAGGTCCTATTTATAGGGGCGGGCCATGGTCTAGATGCACGCCACGTGGCACCCGCGGATCAATCTGGACCGAAGAAGTTCAAACCGTGCGCGGGAAAAGAAGGGACGGGCGCGTGAATCGAGGCGCCGGTTCGAACCACGCCGCATTTATGGTGAAACGGCGCGGCTTTAAGCGTGGGGCACGGAAACCGAAGCGTCGTGGCTCCGGTGGCTTGGCCCGGAGATCTTCCCGGTGACCTGAACCATACCCACCGGGGACTCGAGTATCGTCCCCGGCGGGCATGGGGGGCTGCTGTCGGGGGAAATCTCGGCGGGACTAAGTCCAGGTAAGATGTGTCACGATTGCCCGGGGACCTGGCCTCCGGCCCCTCCCCGGGCGCCGACTTTTGGCTCCCGGGACGCGGCCTCCAGGGCCTCCCCGGGCGCCGCCTTTTGGCTCCCGGGACGCGGCCTCCGGTGCCCTCCCGGGCGCCGCCATTTGCCCGGGGGCGTGGCCTCCGGGGCCTCCCCGGGCGCCGCCTTTTGGCTCCCGGGACGCGGCCTCCGGTGCCCTCCCGGGCGCCGCCATTTGCCCGGGGCCGTGGCCTCCGGGGCCTCCCCGGGCGCCGCCTTTTGGCTCCCGGGACGCGGCCTCCGGTGCCCTCCCGGGCGCCGCCATTTACCCGGGGACGTGGCCTCCGGGGCCGCCCCGGGCGCCGCCTTTTTGGCTCCCGGGACCTGGCCTCCGGTGCCGTCCCGGGCCTCATCGCCCTCCTGAAGGTAAAGTCTCGAACTGTTTGTCACGTGCAGGTCACGCGAGGAGCGCCTCGGGAACTGGCGTCCACCTGTCAAGCATCCAAGACATTTGACCGGGAGAAGGACGGTCATGTCCTTCAAACCGACGGTGGCTTCCGGGGTAGTTTAGGTTTTTTGCTGCTTTTTGGGGCTATAAATAGCCCTTGTACCCCTCTATTGTAAGGGATCGGTTCATTTATTGGAATAGCTAAACTCATAGGCGTGCTCCGGAAGCCTCTCCCCCGGAGAGAGCCTCCCCAGCCCACTCCGGTCGGGAGCGCGCCGACAGGACTAGGGCCCCCACCAGGACCCGAACCTGTATAAACCCGTGTGTCATTCTTTGTGCTTGTCCGGCGGGGGAGGACCGGTCATCCGGTCAACCCGCGCCGCGTAATCTTCGCTAGGATCACTCAAAACCTGCCGGGGTATTCGCAATACCACGACAGGAGTACCCCTTCCCACCCCCGCGAGACTTAGTGCACGGGTGGCACCAGAATGGTTCTACTGCACCCCTCCGTCTGAGAGCGGGCTGTGGTTCGAGAACTCGCGGCCGGAGAAACCGAGCGAGTTGGATTCTCTCCCGGCGATGAACGCGGAGTTCATGAAGCACGCCGAGGTCATTCTTCACCTAGTCCAAGAGGGACTAACAGCTCGCGACGTCATTCGCAATTTTGTGAAGAATCAGGTGAGCCCCCTGCGTGAAAGGGCTCATCCAGCTTGGGAGATCAAATCCATGGCGGACAGTACCTTGGACTACAATGAAGGTACCCATCTCTGGCACTAAAATCTTTTTATCTTTGAAATACACCAGTTAACTCGCATTTTGGAACAGTCCTGCCCTCATCCGAGATTGAGAGGCGGACTAACTACCTCCTCAGGGCTTACAACGCCGAGGTAGAGGGCCCCAAGGGATCGCCTCGCCCCCAGAGCTTGGGTCACGCCGGCGATGACATTAAACAGGAGCGCCGAAAGGTACATTTCTACTTGGCCTCTGTTTTACAGGTCTTATGTATGTCTAACGATTCCATTGGAATGAGAACAGCTCTTAGGGAGGTTCGCCGAGGCGACGTTCCCAAGCGAGAACGTCGGTTCCCTGGGGAAGCCGACGATGAAACACGTGAAAAAGGTTTCTTCGAAACCCAGGACAAGGAATCCAACCCCCAAGAAAACCAGGCTAAATCTCGGGGAACGGTCTTCACGGAGCGTTCCTCCTACCACAAGGAAAACTGCGGTAAGATATCAGGTCCCTCCTATGTTTCCAGGTGCGGACTGGAATCACTTCTTCGTCGTACAGGGAGAGGGGAGCGAGGAAGAGGAGGATGATGATGTCCCCCTAGTTCGCCGGAGGAGGAAGATGGCGGGCTCTCCATCCGATGACGCCCCAACTCGTCCTGCAAAAAAAACTGCTACCGCAGAGGCGGCTATAGCAGACTCGGCGGCCACCGAAAGCCCCGTGGTCGCGGATAACACCCCAGCTCCAGAAGCCCCCGAGGCTTCAGGGCCAGTTGCCTCTACTTCCCTAGTCGAAGGGGCGACCATGGTAAGATTCTTTCACAGTCTTGTTTTCTTCAATTCCCCCTGCGACTCCTGTGAGTCCCAGGGAGGAAAATCCTCCACCCCTACGGACAGGAGTAGAGGCAGTCGAACAAGACCCTGTGGCAGTTGCAGACGAGGTGCCGGCCCCAGAAGTCCAGGAGCCCTCCAGGCGTTCGGATGCAACCCCTCCAACTGGACAGGTTACCCAGGTAAAAACTCTTACCATTTGTCTTTATCTTTCCTTAGGAATGTGCTTACAGATGAGCACACCTAGGGGGAAATGCCTTATTCACCAAGAGGAAGACCAGGACAGACGACGATTGTCCCCTTTCTCGAGGAGAGCCTTCCCTGAAATCCCAAAAGCTGATGAGATTTCAGATAAGGTAAGAACCTTTATCTTGGTTGTATTAAAATAAGTTGTGATGATCACAAATTGTCGTGTCTGCCACGACTGTGACATCACCTGTGAGGAGCCCAGCTCGGTGCAGCTGGTCCCTTCAACCACTTGACTTCCCAGGATGAGTCAATCACAGGAATACATTGAAGCAGCAAAATAATATAGTAGTCATAATTGTATGGCCATCAGGCCTTAGTACAAAACGAGGTACAGTGCCTTACAAGGCACAAGGGTCCAACAAAATAACACATCTAATCGACAAAAGCTAGGCCCAAAAGCAATCCACAGGAAACAGAGGTTGACAGCAAGACAGCACCACATCAGGGCTCCGGAGGAAACTGGTCATCATCTCCTGGGTCCGCAGCATCTTCAGGGTATCCTGCAAGGTCGTAGAACGCTCCATCTATTGATGAGTTGTTGCAAGGGTGAGTACTTATGTACTCAGCAAGTCATAGGGGAGGTAGAGATATAGTTACAGTATAAATGACATGAGCCTATGCTATTGGGGAAAGAGTGAAGGGTTTTTCCAAAATACATTTCTTTCTCATTTCTTACTCAACTTCTGATCATACTCATGGCTGTAGATAAATCATATTGATGGTGATACATATATCCCATATCCAAGGCGATATAACCTCATATCACACTACTTTTATTCAAGCCTTTCAATCATATACTCATAGCAATATCTCATATACTTTAGGGCATAAACCACATGCCTCTTGGTTATCATATGATCTCTATATTATGGTATCCCCGCAACACATCAACACATGACAGTCCACGGTAACGCCCCTTATTGTGACAACACATGCCACTTGGGTAATCTTGAACTAACAAGTTTTAGATTATAAAACAATACTTGTGTCACACCCCATGGATTTAATCCACCACGGCATACTCCTAAAACTCGGGAGTACGAAGTATTCGAATACATTTTTAAACTCTGCAGAGATGTACCTCTTTTTAAATCCACTTTTTCACTCGACTTCCAAGTCGGGCCAACTCCATGCGACTTATACGCATGTGACAAGGTCGAGATCACACAACGTTTCGCAGTCTAGTATTAACAGTATCCCTGCCCGGTAAATGGACAATCCAGTCCCAAGTACCGTTGTGGGTCCTCCCCACTGCCTTACTTCCTAGCCTGGGCCTATGTTTCCGTAGAACACATAGCCTCTTTTGATTACAGTCGCGCACGACTTAATCTGGCGTAGGGCGTCTTCCTTCTTTACACCTTATCCTCTCATAATTTTTCTGATCTCACACCACTCATGGACGAACTGCGTCCCACCAGTTTCCATGCGAGAAACCGGATCGACAAGCCATGCAGGGAACTGTTAATACCAAGAAAGCTACTAGATTGTGCCTGTCCCATACTAGGTAAGTGGTTGGTACGTTTTTCATGCCACTAGACGCACAACACAAGGTTCTAGTCCTTACATGCCAGTGACCACAAACCATGCACCTTCAGTGCCTGCACATCCAGTGCAGCCAAGCACCTCTAGTGCTACCACCATTCCATACCGAAATACTGGTCACGGCTAGGGGTTCTATTTCATGAATATAAATGTACATGTTTATACTTTTATTAGTTCGTGGCTTGCTATCTTAACAAGTTCACATTCCTCAAGTATTCAATCTATCACTGCCATAATATCATTGATCTCAACACATGCAATATTAATGAGATATCTACACATGGAATAGCATAGCAATTCATAAAATATGGGTTTCAATATGGTCAAAGTATGACTTCCTTCCACGTCGTAAGTATCAGCAGTTGATGATGGTTCAGCGACAAGATCTTCAACCCCGGACTCTTGCTCTGAACAAGATCAAACAAGCAAACAGGCATTACAATTCATTCTATTCTTACTAATCCACTACATGAAATAATGCAAGATAGAAACACTCTGGGAATACAAGGTTTGGAAGCGATTAGAGTTAAACTATGGAAACCAGGGTTAAGATTAGCTGTTAAGGTTTACAAGGTTCCAAAATATCAGGGTAATATCAAGGTGGTGACTGGTTCGCCCAAAAACAGCGAATGTCTTTAGGTTGGCATTCGGTTCAAGGCATCGACATAAGGTCGATGGGTGATAGAGGGCTCAACTCAAGTTGTGACAGTAGAGAAAAGTGTAGATCACAACATCAAGAGTCTAAGGGACAAGGTTATTTTCAAAGCGCATGGCTGGAAGTGGGTGAAAAGGCTCAATGCCACTGGCTGACACAGCCTGGCATAGGATTGACATGGCCAGAAACTAGGGTTAGCCTTATCTTTTGACTCAGGGCTCCAAATGATGCACCACTTTGTCCGGTAGTTAGTCATTTGTAGCAGGAACAAATGTCTCAACAGGATCTAGGGCAGGAGATGGCTGGAAAGTGATGAAAACCAGCGAAGAAGTTGACTGGTCTGGAGTACTTGCAGCACAAACAGTACAGCAACTAGGGCATAGCCATAACTCCTGTTCTAGGCCGAATTAGGGATCGTGGTAGAAGACAAAGTTGCTCAAAATGGTCCAAAACATCTAAATGGCAAGGTGGTTTGAGCTGGAGTGGCTGAATTTAGAAGATAATGGCAGGAGGAAAGATGAACTCAATCCTAATTTGGGCATTTCTGTTCTAGGGCAATTGAACTCGAGTCCTTGCTTGAGGGGGGTCTCTGGGGCATATCAAAGCTAGGAGTGAAGTCAATTTAACTGGAAAATCACCACAGAAGCTTAACGGCGTGTTCCAGTTTGCATGCAAGGTGTAAACTTGGGGTTTTTCATATTTTAGCGAAATTGGTGATTCTGGTTGCTTAGATGTGTTCTACACAGTCCACTGATCATGTTTGATCACAGGCTCGAGAGCTAATTTGACTTAGTTAGGGATTAATTGCTCGCCGGAGTTGTCGGGGAAAATCAGCAATTCCCGGCAATGAGGTGCGATAGAGTTCAATTGGCTGCTACTACACAGGTAAGTGGATGAGAGTTACTTACTGGTAGCTTCAATTTGGAGCTCGGTGCAGTGGATTGGCCTGGCACCATGAGCCTCTTCTTGAGCTCGCCGAAGAAGACGAAGAAGACGGCGAGTTTTACTGATTGTTGGTGTGAAGGAGTGTAAGATGGTTGCTTAGGCCAGAGGGTTTAAATAGGCGAGGCTGTGGGGGCTCCCAACATCTACAATTGCACGGGGAGTTGAAGCCGGCTTGAATTGACTGGGAAGTGACCGGCGGCGGAGACAGGCGGCGAAACGACGTCCTCACCGGTCGTGCCGGCTGCGCTGCTGTCACTGCGATGAAGAGATGGTGAAGTGAAGCTCAATCGTGGCATGGCCGCAACGTGGCACGATTTTGCTGTGGCTGTCGGGCGCAACGCGGGAGAGCAAGATCTTGCCGGTGCTGGAGAAGGCGATCCACAGTGGCGAACAGGAACCCTCCACGTGGCGACGAGGCAGCGGCTAAGATGGCTTTGCTGGTGATCAATGGCTAGGAGCTCACGGCGTAGCAACGGTCGAAGGAACAGTAGCAGCGGTGAGGTCGAAGCTCCTGTGCTCGTGCTCGAAATCGGTTGCTGCGGTTGACACTCGGTGCTGTGGTCGATTGAGCGCCTGGTCGAAGTCGAACTGAGTGGTCAGGTGATGAACAGTAGCTCGTGGTCGAACCAAGGGCCTGGTTGTGATGATTTTTGATGGGTTTTGGACTAAATTGCAAATCTGGTCTTAAAGAAGTTCAATTTGGAATTTGATTCCATGGCTGAGTATAATATTTCTATTAATACTCATTTTGCTCAAATTTGGAGAAAGTTTGATAGGATTTGAGGGATTTCACCTATTTTCGAAAATAGGGTAAAATTAGGGTAAAACAGATCTGGGTTTTGTCGATCTCGACTTCTGGTGATTGGAGAGAGTTTTGGAAGTCTGATCAAAAGGGAGATCTGTATCAAATAGTATTTGGAAGGTGTTTCCTGAAGAAATTCTGGAGTTTGAGTTGATTCGTTGATTTTAGCCTTTTCAGGCCTCCAGTAAACAGAAAAGGACGTATTCGCAGTAAAATTTGGACCTGATGAATTAATCTGGTTCCCAACTTTTTGGAGTTAGTTGAGGATATACCTAGGAACATATTCCAGGGGATACTTGAGTCTGGATAAGGTTAAATCAAGATAACTCAATTTTCTGGAAACTGGGGTACTTAGGGTAAATCTGGATTTTCTGTTTTCGAAAACAGAAAGAGACTTAGATACTGGGAGTTAGGATTAGAATTCAATCTGGCTCCTGAAGACTTTTATCTCCAGAATAACTGGTAGGTTATGTCTGGATGGTCAGATCTTGATCTGGATCTAGATAATAGATTTGGGGATTTTTAGGGTTTGAGAGAGATTAGAGTTTAGCTGATCTGGCTACTACTACAGAAATACATGCATGCAGGGTTTTTATGCAAAAACTTTTCACCCCCAAAACCAGGGTGTTACACAAATTATGATTGCTTGGTTCATCTTTTCTTTGTCAGGAGAAAAGAGACCGCATCCAGCCCTTCAACCGCTCCAGGGAGGGTTGAAGTTGCTACTAGCGCAAGAGCCCCCAGTGAGGAGCGCTCCGCCCCCTTGGTCCAGGAAGTCATCCGGTCCATGAGGGGAGAAGCAGGCGCGGAGACCCAGTCGCAAGAAACAGCGACTGGGGATAGTGCCCAGCAGGCACTGCCACTGGCTGCCTCTGTTGTGGCCGCAACGGGGCCCTCAATGAGTCCTCCTGATATCCCGGAAAACATTTCCTTCCGGGAATTCACAAAGGTATGTTGAACTTCTCCTTTGGTGCCAGGATTGTACATAGGACACCTTTAACTTCTTTTTGCATTATAGGAGCTATCCTAGATGGCGGCCAAGTCGTGTGCTATGATAGCGAGCGTTGAGGCCATACAAAAAGAACGAGACAACTTGCGCAGGTAAGGATCATTACTCTTCAACTTGTATAGATACAAATTGGTTATGACCACTCCTTTTGTTCCATCATAGAGAGGTAGCATTCCTGAGGAAAGAAGTGGCCACAGTCAAACTTCATTTAATCTCAGTGACTGCACACCAAGGGATCGAAATCAACAAGCTGCAGTCACAACTTTCTGGTAAGTCGATTCCTGATTAGGAAGACTTAACTTCATAACACGTGAGTAATCTTTTCTCTTATTGCAGCGCAAGCGGGTCAAATAAGACAACTCAATCAGGACAAGGTGATCCTCTAGGGCTTTATTCAAACTTCCGAAAGGGCGAACAGAGAGCTGAGCCGTTCAATCTTCGAAAAACTGAAGGCGGTGGCTCGTCTCCTGAGGGCTGATGTGGTCGAAACCACAAGAGATAACCTCAGCCTAAATGACTGGTCTATGCTAGTCATTGCCCAGGCAGAGTCACTTCTCGAGTATCTTCCTGAAGATACACGGCGACGAGAAGAGGCAATCAGAACCAGGGTTCGGTCAGCCGCTTCCGCCATTCTCAGCCGGGTTCGACTTCACCATGGCCCAGATGCAGATCTGAATCCATTGGTGGGACTGGTTGAGGTCGAGAGTGAGGAACAGTTAGAGGCCGTCATGGAGGAGATCAGACCCCTTGTAAATAAACTCCTGACTGAGCTTGGGATCGAGTGATCCCTACATCTGTATAGAAGCAGTTATATGTAATGCGATGTATGTTTAAACCCATTTTTGAAAATGAATATATATATTCTTGTTTTATGTCGTTTCATATTATAAACATATCCCCCTAGCCCCGCCTGTGATTGTAGATACTGAAGACTTAGTATTACACACGCAGGAGAGAAGTGAATACAACGACCAGGGATGTGTGATCGAACCAACAATTATGATCAATGTAACGCCTAGCCTTGTTTGCAAACTAACAGCCACTCAAATGACCGAGAACTTGCCAGAAAGCCCCGTGTGCGTTGAGAAACGGCTTATTTAGGAGTGACTTGCCTGGAAGCGGTCATGAGATCGGCCAGCTAATCCGACTAGAACGTTGTAATGATATAACCGCCAGCGACCAGCCCCCAAGCCGAATTCGCAACACATGGGCATAAAAAAAAATATTCATCGTATGAAACCAAAATATTTTTTGTTTTATGAAAAAATGCTAATTGAACAGGAAAAGGGATTGAATACTTACACGTAGAACTTGCGAAGTTGATCGATGTTCCAAGTATTTGACAAAATTCGACCATCCTCCATGGCTAACCGCGCAGATCCTGGTCGCGGCACTGAGACAACAGTATAAGGGCCTTCCCACTTCGGGGAGAATTTATTACGATTAGACTGGTCTTGGATTTTTCGCAACACCAAGTCGCCCACGTTAAGACTACGTGGTTGCACCCTTTTGCTGTGATACTTGCGCAAAGCTTGCAAGTATGCCGCGGATTTGATCAAAGCGCGATCACGCCTTTCTTCTAAGAGGAGGAGATCTTGTGATCGCTGTTCGGACTGATTAACTTGTTCGAATCGTTCTGTCCGAACAGACCCAATACTAACTTCCATATGCAACACAGCCTCAGCCCCGTAGACCAGATGGAAGGGCGTCTCACCGGTGGCTTGACTAGAGGTAGTTCGTAGTGCCCATAGAACGGTATAAAGCGAGTCTTAAGGCGATCAAAAACACATTTTTTGATGCCTTGCAATATCTGCCCATTGGCCCGTTCTAAAGCACCATTGCTTTGTGGATGTGCCACAGAAGCAAAGCACACCTTGGTTCCGATCTGATCGCAGTAGTTTAGGAAAAGGCCACTGGCGAACTGAGACCCATTGTCGGTGATAAGACAGTTTGGAACACCAAATCGAGCAACAATGTTCTTATGAAAGAACTTTTGTACTGCTGACGCGGTAATATTTCGTACCGGTTCGGCCTCAATCCACTTTGTAAACGTGTCAATGGCTACGAACAGAAACTTGTACCAATTGACCGCTTGTGGCATAGGGCCAACAATATCCATTCCCCAGACCGCGAAAGGCCATGTGAGGGGAATGGTTTGTAACGCATAGGCTGGTTGATGAACCTGTCTCGCGTGGAACTGACACTGAGGACACATCCTGACCATATGCTTGGCATCATTGAGTGCCGAAGGCCAGTAGAATCCTTGTCGAAAAACTTTTCCGACCAGTGTCCGATATGACGCGTGCGCACCGCATACACCGTCATGTATCTCTTGTAAGAGGGATTTTCCTTCCTCTTGAGATATGCAGCGCATGAATACTCCTTGAGTACTCTTTCTGTACAGAATCCCATCTAAGAGCTTGTATAGACGCGCTTTTCGAATTAACCGATCGCTTTCGGTTTCGTCCTCGGGTAGCGTCCCATGTTCAAGATAAACTCTCAATGGATGAGTCCAATCCTGTTCCTGACCGAGGTTGGTAACGCAGGCTATTACCGGATCATCCTCGACCGAAGTCATGATCGAAGGACGGTCCAAGTGTTCAATGAACACCCCTGCCGGAGCGGATGTGCGTGAGGACCCAATTTTGGATAATTGGTCTGCGAGAATGTTGTCCTTTCGCGGGATGTATTGGACTTCAAAATGACTGAAGTGTTTTTCCAATCTCCTCACTTCCCCCAGGTAATGAGCCATTGTCTCATCGGAGGTGCTGTACTCCTTGTTTACCTGGTTTACGACCAGCTGTGAGTCTCCCCTCACCACTAATCGACAGACTCCGAGGAATTTTGCTGCCCAGAGCCCTGCAAGAAGACCTTCATACTCTGCCGCGTTGTTAGTCGCAACAAAGTGTAGTTGGATGACATACTTAAGCTGTTCGCCCTAGGGCGTAACTAAGACCACTCCAGCCCCCGAGTGTTGAAAACTACGAGAGCCGTCAAAGTACATTGTCCAGTGATCGGGGCATTCCAATTCCTCCGACACCTGCATGGGTGGCTCAGGGTTGCTCCATTCGACCACAAAGTCAGCCAAAACCTGAGACTTAACCGCCGTGCAGGGCGTGAAATGGATATCAAAGGCACCGAGTTCGACCGCCCATTTAGCAATTCGACCAGATAAAGAAGCAATGGTTCTCCTTTGTCGAGAGACACCAACACTGTCGAAATGGATAGATATGTTTTTACCTCTTGAAACGCTTTCTCGGCCTCATTTGACCATGTGAAATTGTGATGCTTCCGCAAGGCTTTGAAGAAAGGTAATCCCCTTTCGCCTAGTCGCGATATGAAGCGACTTAAGGCCGCCATGTGACCAGCCAGGCGTTGAACATCTTTCATGGTCGAGGGTGACCTCATTTGTTCAATGGTCCTGATTTTCTCAGGATTAATTTCAATGCCCCTGGAACAAACAAGGAAACCAAGAAGTTTTCCTGAAGAAACCCCGAAAGAACATTTCTCCGGATTTAATTTTATTCCCAAGTGATTTAAATTACAGAAGGTTTCAGCGAGATCGTCCAAATGAGACAATCTCTTGGTACTTTTTACAACCAAGTCGTCTATAAATGCTTCAAGATTACGCCTTATCTGGGAAAGAAAGGTCTTTTGCATCAAGCGCTGGTAAGTGGAACCTGCGTTTTTGAGACCGAACGGCATTCTGACGTAGCAGTAGGTGCCGAACGGGGTGATGAAAGCAGTTTTCTCTTCATCTTCTTCTGCCATGCTAATTTGATGATATCCTGAGTAAGCGTCCAGGAAGATCATCAGTTCGCAACTTGCGGTTGAGTCGACCAGCTGGTCGATGCGGGGAAGGGGAAAGTCATCCTTCGGACAGGCACTGTTGAGGCTAGTGTAGTCGACGCACATGCGCCACTTGCCATTTAACTTGCGGACCATGACCGGATTGGCGAGCCATTCCGGGTGATCGACCTCACGAATGAATCCGGCCTTTAGGAGTTTGTCCAACTCCTCTCGGATGGCTTCCTGTCGATCAACAGCAAAACGCCTGAGCTTTTGCTTTATTGGTCGTTGTCCAGGTCGAATTGCTAACCTGTGCTCGATTACTTCCCTTGGGACGCCGGGCATGTCGGACGGTTTCCACGCAAACACATCTGCGTTAGCCCGGAGGAAAGTAATGAGCCCGAGTTCCTATTTGTCATCCAGATCTGATCCAACCCGAATTGTCTTGGATGGATCATCTGGGTACAATGGAACCAGTTTGAGTTTCTAATCTGGTCGAGGAGCAGCCTTGATCGCATCGGTGGCGACGGTGGTGACCTGGGCGTCCCGGAGGGGAAGTTCATCAATCATCTCCAAAGATAGCCGGTCGCACGTGAGTGCCACGTTGCGACTGCCTCGGACCGAGATGACACCTTTAGGGCCAGGCAATTTGCCGCAATGGTAAGCATAGTGCGTTGCCATCATGAATTTAGCAAGAGTTGGCCTGCCAAAGATTGCGTCATAAGCCGAATCACAATCAATTACGTCAAAAGTAACCAATTCTGTTCGGAAGTTATCCGGTTCTCCCAGTGTGACCGGGAGGACCACTTGTCCCAACGGCATCATAGAGGGGCCTGGGATTATCCCATAAAACAGATGGATTATGGGCTTAATCTTCGAACGAGGAATCTGCATCTCGTCAAGTGCTTCGACCAATAAAATGTCAAGGGAGCTCCCTCCGTCGATCAGGAACCTTTCGACTCTCGCGTTACTGATAATCGGGTTAATGACCAGAGGGAGCCTCAATGGTCGAGTAAGCCCCGCGGGACAATCAGAGCGATCGAATGTCAAAGGTGTATCCGACCAACGGGGGTATTGAGGTTCACCAAGAGATGTCTCCGTTTGGTTAACCCTCGGTAAAAGGCTTGGAACTGCCTTTTGGAAACGAAAGAGGAAGAACCCCCGAAAATAACATTAATATGATTTTGAGGTACCTGGTAGGACATTTCCTCGTCTCCGTCGGTGTCTCTAAGTCCGCATGCCTGTTCTTTTGCCGGTAAGGTCGGCATTGGCCCAACTCCCTGGTAGAAGTCATCTAATTGCTTCAACCAACTCCTGCAGTTCTTGAGGTCGTGGCCTGCGGAGTTGTGGAGTGGACACCACTTCTTGCCTTCCTGCGGATTAGTTGACTTTTCTGGCTGGTCCGCACTACGACCACTAGTAGCAGTTTTATTCTTAAATGAAGGCTTGTTACCTTTGGTCGAAGGTGGCTTCTCTGCGACTGCGACCTCGCGGTACTGTCCAGAGCGGTTCCTTTTTGACTTTTTCGACTTCCCGCCCGACGAAGATTCCGGCTTCTTGCTTGAATCTTCTTTCCTGGTGTCTTTGAAACCTGGTTGAGGTGGTAGGTCACCCTTGTCGACCATCCGGTTCCATTAGACCGCTTCGGCTGCGTCGGAGTATCGATCGGCCATGTCGAAGAGATCGGCCACTGATCAAGGAGGGTGGATAAGCAAGTCTTCGGTGAATCTCCGGTATCGAACGGCATGTTTAAATGCCCTGATAACGGAGCCATCAGATATGTTCGGGATGGTATTCCTCACCCCGACAAACCTCTTGACAAACTGCCGAAGAGTTTCGGTCGAAGTTTGTCGTAGCCGATGAAGATCGTCCTCTTTACCCGGCTTTTGATAACAGTTTTGGAAATTGCTGAGGATAGCGTCGCACAGCATTTCCCAATTGTAGATGGAACCCTCGGGCTGATTAAACAGCCAAGTTCTAGCCGGCCCTTCGAGGACTGTAGGCACGTAGTTGGCCATGACCCGGTCATCGCCTCCCGCCGCTTGGATGGCAGTGATATAGATTTGAAGGAACTCGGATGGGTTTTGAGTTCCGTTGAACCTTTCAATGGCCCCTGGTCGAAACTTATCAGGCCAAACGACCGCACGAAGGCCGGGCGAGAAAGTTTTACAACCGACGTAGGTACCGTGAACTGCCCTGTGACTCTCAACCAGGTCACGGGCGACTTCACGTAACGGTGAAGTTATTCGCGGTCCCAAACGAGAGTGCACAGGGACCCGATCCCTACCACGAGAATCCTACGTGCGCCTGTACTTGTCCTGTCGGGACGGTACGGGCGGCGGGTAACTTCGCCGGCCAGAATCAGAGTGTGAACACTCTCGTTCGCGAGAACGTGTGACCGACCGGGAAGAGGCCGTTGGAGTTGCCTCGGACGCGGCCTCATCCAGTCTTTCTGCCAGGATCCTGGTGTAGGCCAGCTTCTGTGCATCCATGACCGTAGGAGGGAAGTTACGCATGACTTCCGCGATAGATCGCAGTCGACCATGGGTACTTCTCCTAGGGGCACCAGGTGTTACCGTTTCTTCGTCCACCGGGAAACGCTCCAGAGGCAAAGAAGGGGTCTGGTCGCGTCTGCGACCACGTGACCGTCGAGAAGAACTCGGAGCAGCATCGTAACGACCCTGCGCATCTTGAAGAGCCTCTAGGGTAGTTCTGCGTAGTTCGTTGTTTTGTTGCTCGAGGTCTTGATCCTCCTATTCGCGATCCTGTTCTTCCCTAGCAGCCTGTTGATCAGGAATTTCCTCCGACAAGGCAGCGAACTGTCTAGGGAGAGAGGTTGTCGATGGGGAAAACATCTCAGTTTGTTCCGAGTCAGATTCGAAAGAGACGGTGAAGGTTATCAGGGTCGAATCTCCCCGGGTTGATTTCCAGGTCGATATCATCCTTCCCCTCAGCAGGGTCGTATGACGGACCGGATTCACCCTTGTCGCGCCCCGAAACTGGGACTACGACTACTCCTGTAGAGACCTAGCTCGCTGCAGCTAGTCCCATATATGCATAGCATACACATACCCTTGACTTCCCAGGATAAGTCAAGAACAGGAGTATATCACATTGCAACAGAGTAACTGACAAAATAGTTAAGCAGTGTGGCCTGCTGGCCTTGATATTACATAAAGAGATTACAATGCCTTCACGGCATACATGGGTTAGCAAAATAACATCTACACAGCAGAAGGTAGGTGACCCACCCACAAAGAGAAGTGGACGGCAGAACAACACACATCAGGGCTCCGGCGGAACTGACGCTCCTCCTTCTGGATCCAAGAAGTCCTCCATGCCTTCGTCTTGGTTGTAGAACACTCCATCTACTGAATTGTAGGTTGCAAGAGTGAGTACTTACGTACTCAACAAGTCATAGGTACGAGTAGATACATATAGTAGTGATGACATGAACCTACACTAGTCAAGAATTATGGATGTTTATAAAATAATCTTTTTCTTTCATACCTCATCTCATGGCAGCACTTTTCATAATATAACATCATCATTCATGTTCACTAGATTATACCACTACCGCGACACGTCGACACACGACAGCCCACGGCAGCACTCCTTATCATGACAACACATGTCATTTGGGTAATCTTGATTTAACACATTTTATTTAGAAAATAGTACTTGTGTCACACCCTGTGGATTTAATCCACCGCAGCAGACTCCTATAAACCCGGGAGCTCGGAGTATTCGAATACGTTTTTAACTCTGCAGAGAGGTACCAATTTACCCACAAGATATTCCACTTTCAAGCCCATCCTATCAAAATGATTAGACCCCTCCTCACAACCATGTGTGAGTGGCAAGGTGGAGATAACAAGAACTTTTGTTATGTCTCACTCACAATTCACCCCTGACCCTTTGGCTCTCTACGAGACACAGTTGTGGTAGGCTGTAACATAACCTCCACCCTTACTCATATTCCCATTGCTGGGTCAAATATCAAATCACCTTCAGTGATAGTGTGGGAACCGTCCCTTATGTCAATCATCACAACACAACTCATGTAGGGGTTTTATGTGCGATCCACATAAGTACTTATTCAGGCCTGTCCCATACCAGGCGTGCGGTTAGCACGTTGTTCATGCCACTAGACGCACAACACAAGGTTCTAGTCCTTATATGCCAGTGACCAGACCATCCACAACCCTGCACCTTCAGTGCCTGCATTCCTTCGCAGTTTAGCACCTCCAGTGCTACCACCATTCCATACCATTTTCTGGTCACGGCTAGGGGTTTTATTTCATGAATATAAGTATATAGATACATATAATAGTTCATGGCTCAAAACTTGTTTATTTCACATTTCACAGATAACCAATCTAGTACTGCCAATTCATAAATCAACCATTCTCAATCTTTCTCATGCAATATGATCTATATTCAAGGTTATGTTTTAGCAACATTTAAAATATAGGTTCAAGATAACCAAGGATATGACTTGCCTTCCACGTCGTAAGAAACAGCAGTTGATAACGGGTCAACAGCGAAGTCCTCGATCTCAGCTTCTGGATCTGCTCGACGACAAACCAAACAATACACACAAATATTACTTATATATTAAAATGTTTTAGGATCTATATGCAGATATGCTTTACAAGAGTGACTGAATGATACTGGGAATAATTGAGATTGCAAGCTGAAATGAGTCAAGATCTAGGGTTTCAAGGAATTGGCTAGGAATGGTGTTAAATGCTCTTAGGATCTCAAGGTTGCAATCAGAACATCAGTTTTGTGGCTGGTTTGATCAAAAACAGCGAATGTCAGCAGATTGACATTCGGATCAAGATTCTGACATAACTTCAAGGAAAGCTAGAGAGCTTATCTCAAGTTATGACAGTAGAAGAAAATGTAGATCATAACTCTACAAATTCAGTGGACAAAGTGGTTTTCAAAATGCACAATCAGAAGTGGGTAAACAAGGCCAATGCCATTGGCTGGCATGCACTAGGACAGTGTCAAAAACTAGGGTTTAGCGGCAAATATAATTCAAGGGCTCAAATCAAGTTGTGATAGAAGAAGAAAATGTAAATCACAACCTCAGGAATCTAAGAGACAAAGTTATGCCCAAAATGCACATCTGGAAGGGAGTGAAAAGGGCTAATGCCACTGACTGACATAGTTTGGCACTGAATCTGACATGGCCAGAAACTAGGGCTTGGTATAACTTTTGATCTAGGGCTCCAAATGATACACCACTTTGTCTGGGAGGTAGGCATCGATAACAGGAACAAATCATTCAACAGGATCCAAAGCTGAAAATGGCTGGAAGATGATGAAATTCAAAGGAGAAGTGTGGTGGCGACACGGCACAGTGAAGCCACTGGACAAAAATCTTGGCATGGCTATAACTTGAATTCTGGGCAGTTTCAGAGATCGAGCTAGAAGACAAATATGTTCAGGAGGTTGAAGCACACCTGAAAGACAAAGTGGATGAAGCTGAAATGGCTGGAACAAGCTTTCCGGTGATCGACGCCAGAGAAGAAACACTGCCATTTGGGGGTTTTTGATACAGGTCGAAAGAACTCGATTCCAAGCTTGGAGAGTGAAAGAGAGATAAGAGGAAGTCACCTGCACGATCAATTTGGCCGGAGGATGGCCGGAGAGGCCTGGCGACGATCGCCGGTTTCTGGAGAAGCTCAAAATTGGGGAAAACTTCGATTGAAGCTCAATCTGGAGATATTGATGCATAGGCTTGCTGGAAATGAGTCATTGATTATTTTCTTCCACAGGATCGAGAGCTAATTCGAAGTAATTTGGCCTGCATTGCCGGAACAGGGTAATCGGGATTTCCGGTGATCGTCGGCGATAGGAGGCAAGGAAATCCAATTAAGTGATACAGCACGATGAGAGAGATAAGGGGAACTCACTGGTGCTGTTAATTTGGCAGGAGATGCTGTGGAATGAGCTGGCACCGTGAAGCTCCTTGCTGGACTCGCCGGAGAAGACGACTGCAGCGAGGGAATTTGGAAATTTGGTTAAGTCCTGGTGATGAGAAGATAACACAGGGTACTGGTGGCTTAAATAGACCAGAGGGCGAAGCTTCCAAGGTTGTAATAGCAATAAATTGGTGTCAGTTGACATGAGTTGCTGGGCGCAGAAGCAGCAACGGCGAGCGGTGAAGCGACTGTGCACTGGCGAGGCAAAGCTGTGCTACATCGGGTCTCATCAATGTCGGGCGGTGCAAGGCGGTGGCGACAAGAGCTGGTGAAGCAAGTAACGTGGCAAGAAGATACTGACAATGGCTGCTGCTGGTCGCGCACAGGAGCAGGTGTTGTTCAATGGCGCTGCCACAGCGTTGCCACGGCGATGGCTGGGGCGTGGACGCGCGTGCACATGCAACTCAAGTGAGTACGAGCTCAGGCGCGGTGAGGCGTGGCCGGCGGCGAGCAGGCGCGGCGCAAACGCACGGCGAGCTTCTGGTCGTGCACTGCTATTGGCCTGGTCGAATTTGGGCTTGATTGCAATTTCCAATTCTTGATTTGGACTGATCTGTAATTCTGGAGATTTGAAAGGTTTGATCTGGTTTTGATTCTGCTGATTTGGCAAACTTGATTCAACAGATGATTTGGCACAGATTGAAGATAAAATTTGAGATGTTTGGTTGATTTTTGATATGAACTGAAATTAGGGTATTTTAGGGTAATTGAAATCTGAATTTCAATTGATTTCAAATTCTGGGATTTAGGGTTTGATTTTGAGATACTCATAAAAGAAGAATTTGTGTTGAAAAGCATTTGGGAGGTGTTCCCTGAATCAGATTTGAATTTGGAGATGATTTGCAACATTTTGCCTTTTTAGGTTTTTTGGAAAATCTGGAAAAAGGACTGATCTGCGATACTCTTGGACTAATTTGCGAAAAAGGTTCAGATGGTAAAATCTGGCTGCCAACTTTTTGTATTAAGGTATTGGCATACCCTTGATCATAATCCAAGAATAATCTGGTCTGAACTTGGCTAAGATTTTGATTAAATCTGTATTTCTTAGGGTAAAAGATATTCTATTTTCGAAAACAGAAAGGAGTTGATAAATCTGGAAGTTAGCGATGGAATTGAATTTGGGTTCTGAAGGCTTTTAGGTTTAGGATAACTGATAGATCAAATCTGGGAAGTCAGATCTTGACTTGAGGTCACAGGATAGATTTTGGAGATTTTAGGGCTAGAACAGAATAAAGCTGAGGCTGATTTGGTTGATCTAGAAGAGACATATGCATGCATGACTTTTAAGAAAGAAACTTTTCACCCCAAAACTCAGGATGTTACAACCCTCTAGCGCATTAAGAACCTCGGTGGGTTCTGACCTTGCACTAATCGCTCCCTGGTCGATGGACATGACCTGGAGAGATGATTCAACCTCTGGAAGATTTTGGCCTTCAACCTCCTCCATCGGAACAGGATCGCTTGGAGAAGGCATTGGAATGTGAGCATAATCCTCGAGATCAAAATCGTTCTCGGAATCATATAGTCCAGCCATATTTCAGCGAACCTCTGGATGAAAATCAGGACGCCTTGAGAAAGGCCCCACGGTGGGCGCCATCTGTCGACGATTCGGACTCGGAGTTCTTAGCCGAACTTATGCAAAATTTATAATAGTGAGACCTTTCAAGGTGACCCTCCGGGAAGGTATGTAGAAATATGGAGAACAGGAGCACAGAGAGGTTTATACAGGTTCGGGCCCTCGATGGTGGGAGTAATAGCCCTACGTCCTGTCGTGATTTCTCTATAAGAGGTAAAGATTTACAAGATGGCGGGAAAAAACCTTCACAGGCGAATGGTTTTCCCTATGTAAGTGTACAGAAAGAAACCAGGGAGGCTTACAAAAGCTATCTAATCTAAGCCGTAGACTTGGCTGTTTGAGTGATTGAGATGTGTTGTATCTCGCTTGTATCTTCGCTCCTCTCCCTGTTTGATACATCATGCCGCCCTTTTATATTGTTTGGAAGGGCGTCAAGTTGTAACTGCACCAAACAGTTGCTTGAATGCGGTTTAGAAAACCACTCTTAACCCCCATGTAGGTTTAACGTGTGTTATTTACGGATAACTGCACCTATTAACCTCCTGACGGTTGGTCTTCCACGTGGAAGAATTTTTGGGATACTTGGGATATTCCCACTATATGGACAGCCGGACAAGTGAACCCCAAGTATCCTGGTCGAAGGTGTTCTGACCGCGGTGACGAGGATTGACACCCAGGTCAGTTCAAATAAATGCACTGTTGGTTCAAGACAGATTCAAGTCAGACACGTGCCCGGCGATGTGAACTCAAGTCATTCTGAGAAGCATCAGCCTATGGTCGCAGGCTTTGCGCGATCAGGTCGCAAGCCTCGTGCGATCAGACCGCAGGCTTTGCGCAGTCAGAAGTTCGTATGCTATACGCGAACAGAATATTGGAGATGTTGCGCGGTCAGCCAACATCCCGTGATCAGAACATTCTCGACCAAGGTACTTGGAATTTATCTGTCCGGTTATCCCTATAGTGGGAATATTCCAAGTATCCCGAAGATTCCTCCACGTAGAAGACTAACCGCCAGGAGGTTAATACATGCAGTTATTCACAATTAACACGTGCTTAACCTACCTGGAAGTTAAGAGCGGTTTGATAAACCGCATCCAACCGTCCAAACAACTGTTTGATGCAGTTGCGACATGGCACCCTTTTGACCAGTATAAAAGGGTGGCGAAGTACATCAAACGGGGGGATCTGATCCATTTGGAAGAACAAGACTTCTGATACAAGTGAGATACAACGTATCTCAACCACTAAAAACAGCCAAGTCTACGGCCTAAATTAGCTAGTTCTTACAAGCCTTCCTGGCTTTATTCTGTACATTTACATAGGAAAAACCCTTCGCCTGTGAAGAAGTTTTTCTACCATTTTGTAACCTTTTATCACCTATAGTGAAATCCTAATAGGACGTAGGGCTATTACTCCCACCATCGAGGGCTCGAACCTGTATAAATCTCTCTGTGCTCCTGTTCTCCATCGTTCTACATACCTTCCTGGAGGGTCATCTTGAAAGGTCTCACTTTTATAAATTTTGCATAAGTTCGGCTGAGGACTCTGAGTCCGAATCGTCGACAGCTGGCGCCCACCGTGGGGCCTTTCTCAAGGCGTCCTAGTTTTAATCCGGAGGTTTGCTGAAACATGGCTGGAGCATATGATTCCGAGAACGATTTCGATCTCGAGGACTATGCTCATATCCCAATGCCTTCTACGAGCGATCCTGTCCCGATGGAGGAGATTGAAGGTCAGAATCTTCCACAGGTTGAATCATCCCTCCAGGTCATGTCTATCGACCAGGGAGCAACTAGCGCAAGGTCAGAACCCACAGAGGTTCTTAATGCGCTAGGCGATGAATCCGGTCCATCATACGACCCCGCCGAGGGGAAGGATGATGTCGACCCGAAAATCAGCCTCGGAAGGTTCGACCCTGATAACCTTCACCGTCTCTTTGATTTCGAGTCCGACTCGAAACAAACTAAGATGTTTTCCCCATCGGCAACCTCTCTCCCTAGGCAGTTTGCTGCGTTGTCGGAAGAAACTTCCGATCAACAGGCTGCTAGGGAAGAACAAGATCGCAAACAGAAGGAGGATCAAGATCTCGAGCAACAAAACAACGAACTACGCGGAACTGCCCTAGAGGCTCTTCAAGATGCACAGGCTCGTTACGATGCTGCTCCAGGTTCTTCTCGACGGTCGCGTGGTCGCAAACGTGACCAGACCCCTTCTTTACCACCGGAGTGTTTCCCGGTGGACGAAGAAACAATAAGACCTGGTGCCCCTAGGAGAAGTACGCATGGTCGACTGCGATCTATCGCGGAACTCATGCGTAACTTTCCTCCTACGGTCACGGATGCGCAGAAACCGGCTTTTTTTAGGATCCTGGCGGAGAGACTGGATGAGGTTGCGTCTGAAGCGACCCCAACGACCTCTTCCCGCTCGGCAACACGTTCCCGCAAACGAGATTGTCCTCATTCTGGTTCCGGCCGACGAAGTTACCGGCCGCCCGTACCGTCCCAACAGGACAGATACCAGCGAATGCAGGATTCTCGTAGTAGGGATCGAGTTCCTGTCCATTCTCATTTGGGACCGCGAGTAACTTCGCCATTACGTGAGGTCGCCCGAGACCCAACCGAGAGTCACAGGGCGATTCACGGTCCCAACGTTGGTTGTAAAGCCTTTTCGCCTGGCCTACGAGCAGTCGTTTGGCCCGATAAGTTTCGACCAGGGGCCATTGAGAGGTTTGACGGAACTCAGAACCCATCCGAGTTCCTTCAAATCTATATCACTGCCATCCAAGCGGCAGGTGATGACAAGGTCATGGCTAACTACCTGCCTACAGTCCACGCAGGACCGGCTAGAACCTGGCTGTTTAATCAGCCCGAGGGTTCCATCTACAATTGGGAAATGCTATGCGATGCAATCCTCAGCAATTTCCAAAATTGTTACCAAAAGCCGGGTAAAGAGGACGACCTTCATCGGCTATGGCAAACTTCAACCGAAACACTTCGGCAGTTTGTCAAGAGGTTTGTCGGGGTGAGGAATACCATCCCGAACATATCTGATGGCTCCGTTATCAGAGCATTTAAACATGCCGTTCGATACCGGAGATTCACTGAGGACTTGCTTATCCACCATTCTCGATCAGTGGCCGATCTGTTCGACATGGCCGATCGATATTCTGATGCAGCCGAAGCAGTCGAATGGAATCGAATGGTCGATAAGGGGGACCTACCACCTCAACCAGGCTTCAAGGACGCCAGGAAAGAAGATTCAAGCAAGAAGCCGGAATCTTCATCAGGTGGGAAGTCAAAGAAGTCGAAAAGGAACCGCTCTGGACAGTACCGCGAGGTCACAGTCGCAGAGAAGCCGCCTTCGACCAAAGGTAATAAGCCTTCATTCAAAAATAAAACTGCATCTGGTGGTCGGAATGTCAACCAGCCAGAAAAGTCAACTAATCCGCAGGAGGGCAAGAAGTGGTGTCCACTCCACAACTCCGCAAGCCACGACCTCAAGAATTGCAGGAGTTGGTTGAAGCAACTGGATGACTTCTACCAGGGAGTTGGGCCAATGTCAACCTTACCACCTAAAGAACAGGCGTGCGGACTTAGGATGCCGACGGAGATGAGGAAATGTCTTACCAGGTACCTCAAAATCATGTTAATGTTATTTTTGGAGGTTCTTCTTTCGTTTCCAAAAGGCAGTTTAAGGCCTTTTACCGAGAGGTTAACCAAACGGAGACATCCCTTGGTGAACCTCAATACCCCCGTTGGTCGGATACACCTTTAACATTTGACCGCACTGATTGTCCGGCGGGGTTAACACGACCATTGAGGCTCCCTCTGGTCATTACCCCGATCATCAGTAATGCGAGAGTTGAAAGGGTCCTGATCGACGGAGGAAGCTCCCTTGACATCTTGTTGGTCAAGGCACTCGACAAGATCCAAATTCCTTGTTCGAAGATTAAGCCCATAATCCATCCATTTTATGGGATAATCCCAGGCCCCTCCATGATGCCATTGGGACAAGTGGTCCTCCCGGTCACACTGGGAGAACCAGACAACTTCCGAACAGAATTGGTTACTTTTGACGTAATCGATTGTGATTCAGCTTATAATACAATCTTTGGCAGGCCAACTCTTGCTAAGTTCATGATGGCAACGCACTATGCTTATCAGTGCGGGAAATTGCCTGGCCCCAAAGGTGTCATCTCGGTCCGAGGCAGTCGCAACGTGGCACTCACGTGCGACCGGCTATTGTAACACCCTGGTTTTGGGGGTGAAAAGTTTTTGCATAAAATCCTGCATGCATGTATCCCTGTAGCAGTAGCCAGATCAGCTAAACCCTAATCTCTCCCAAACCCTAAAAATCTCCAAATCTGTTCTCTAGATCCAAGATCAAGATCAGATCATCCAGATTTAACCTACCAGTTATTCTGAAGATAAAAGTCTTCAGGAGCCAGATTGAATTCTAACCCTAACTCCCAATATCTAAGTCTCTTTCTGTTTTCGAAAACAGGAAATTCAGATTTACCCTAAGTACCCCAGATTCCAGATAACTGAGTTATCATGGTTTAACCCTATCCAGACTCATGTATCTTTTGGAATATGTTCCTAGGTATACCCTCAACTTACTCCAAAAAGTTGGGAACCAGATTGTTTCATCTAAACACTTTTCGCAATTTAGTCCAAATTTTACTGCGAATAAGTCCTTTTCTGTTTACCTGGAAGCCTGAAAAGGCTAAAATTCACAAATCAACTCCAACCTCAGAATTTCTTCAGGGAACACCTCCCAAATGCTATTTGATACAGATTTCCCTTCTGTCCAGACTTCAAAATCTCACCCTAATTACCAGAATTCGAGATCGACAAAATCCAGATCTATTTTACCCTAATTTTACCCTATTTTCGAAAATAGGTGAAATCCCTCAAACCTTATCAAATTTTCTCCAAATTTGAGTTAAATGAGTATTAATAGAAATATTATACTCATCCATGAAATCAATTTCCAGATTAAACCTCTCTAAGACCATAATTACAAATCAGTCCAGATTTCAACTAAAACTCTTACACTTATGCCCCTGATCGACCAGAGCTTGCCGTTCACGACCGGATCAGCTGATTTCGACTTCGACCAGAAGCCGTCTTCGACCAGCGCCTGGGACTTCGACCACGGCCAGGATCCAGCACACAAGACTGTTGCTTCGACCTCAAGCACGCGCCGTTCTTTCAAGCTTCGATCACCTCACCTCGCCAGCTGCTACAGTAGCCACGTGGTCGCCATCTTCGCCAACTGAACAGCGCCGCGTGTGTGCTCGCCTTTTGCCACTGTGGATCTTCCCCGGCGCGACTCACAGCCAGCTGGTTTCTCTCGTTTGCACGCCACCGGCAACGGCTACAGCAAGAAAGCATAACCACGTGGAGAACTCGCCGCGGCCAGCCATCAGTTCACCTTCCCATCACCTGTAAAGCCTTCACGGCCGCTGAACCAAGTCGTTTCGCCGCCTGTCTTCGTCGTGAAGTCGCATCCCATCTTTTCCTTGCCGGCTACAACTCCCCAAGCACTTCTAGCCGTTGCAACACCTCCGAATCCTCTATAAGCAGTCCCTGGTCTCAGTGAAACACCACACACCCACCAAAAACACCTCAGTTCTCAAACTCGCCGTCTCCTTCTTCTTCTCTGGTGAGCAGCAAAGGGAGCTTCGGTGCCAAGCTTCTCCACTGCTTCCTTCTTCGATCCAACACCCCCAGTGAGCTTCCCTCATCTCCCTCATGCTTCTCGAGCTTGGAATTTAGTCTAAATACCCTCAGTCGCCGGCAATTTCAGTTTTACTCCAGTAGCTCCGGCGAGCAATTAACTTTATTCCAGAACGAATTGATCTTCGAGCCAGTAGTGAAATATGCTTAGAATAGCACACTTAAGACCCCTGAGCTACTGGTTTGAACAAATTCGTTGTAAATCAAAAACCCCCAATTTCCAGCCATGAACATGAACTTGTACTTGCTGATTTAACTTCTCTGTTGAGCAATCTGTTAATCTAACTTCACCAATGCATTTCTAGTACCCTGAGGACCATACTCAAGCAAGGAATTGAGTTCAATCACTTTAAATCAGAAATGCCCAAAACAGATTTGAGTTCATCTTTTCTCCAGCCAGTATCTTCCAAATCCAGCCAATCCAGCCCTAGCCACTTTGCCATTTAGATGTTTTGGACCATTCTGAGCAACTTTGTCTTCTATCATGACTTCAAATTCGGCCTAGATTGTGAGATATAGCTATGCCCTAGTTACTGCATTGTTTAAGTTGCATGTGCTCCAGGCCAGTCAACTTCCTTGCCAGTTTTCATCACTTTCCGGCCATCTCCTGCCCTAGATCCTGTTGAGACATTTGTTCCTGTTACAAATGTCTAACTACCAGACAAAGTGTTGCATCATTTGGAGCCCTAGATCAAAAGATATGGCAAACCCTAATTTCTGGCCATGTCAACTCTATGTCAAACTATGCCAGCCAGTGGCATTAGCCCTGTTCACCCACCTCTGGTCATGCAAACCAAAAATTACCTTGTCAAACAGTTGCTTCACTACCTTGTGCATCATATGCTTGAATAAAAACCCATTTTGGCTACTAGAAACTGTTCAAACCATGTCAATGCCATTCTTGGGCATTGTCAGCCTATGTCAGCCAATGGCATTGGGCCATTTTGACCCCATCTGGGTATGCAAACTGAACATAACTTTGTCCCTTAGACTCCTGATGTTGTGATCTACATTTTATTCTACTGTCACAACTTGAGTTGAGCCCTCTATCATCCATCGACCCTATGTCGATGCCTTGAACCGAATGTCGACCTAAAGGCGTTCGCTGTTTTTGAGCGAACCAGCAGCAGCCTTGATATCATTCTGATATTTTGGAACATTTGGAACCTTGTAAACCCTTGACAACTAATCTTAACCTTGGTTTCCATAGTTTAACCCTAATCGCTTCCAAATCTTGTATCGCCTAAGTGTTTCTCCTTGCATTTTCGCATATAGTGGAATAGTAAGAGTAGGATTGATTGTAATGCCTGTTTGCTTGTTTGATCCTTGTTCAGAGCAAGAATCCGAGTTCGAAGACTTCGTCGCATACCCGACATCAACTGCTGTTTCTTACGACGCGGAAGGCAAGTCATACTTTGATCATATTGAAACCCATATTTTATGAATTGCTATGCTATTCCATGAGTAGATATCTCATTAATATTGCATGTGTCGAGATCAATGATATTATGGCAGTGATAGATTGAATACTTGAGGAATGCGAACTTGATAAGATAGTAAGCCACGAACTAATAAAAGTATAAACATGTACATTTATATTCATGAAATAGAACCCCTAGCCGTGACCAGTATTTTGGTATGGAATGGTGGTAGCACAGGAGGTGCTTGGTTGCACCGGATGTGCAGGCACTGAAGGTGCATGGTTTGTGGTATGATCTGGTCACTGGCATGTAAGGACTAGAACCTTGTGTTATGCGTCTAGTGGCATGAAAAACGTACCAACCACTTACCTGGTATGGGACAGGCGCAACCTAGTAGCTTTCTTAGTATTATCAGTTCCCTGCATGGCTTGTCGATCCGGTTTCTCGCGTGGAAACTGGTGGGACGCAGTTCGTCCATGAGTGGTGTGAGATCAGAAAAATTATGAGAGGATAAGGTGTAAAGAAGGAAGACGCCCTACGCCAGATTAAGTCGTGCGCGACTGTAATCAAAAGAGGTTATGTGTCCTGCGGGAACATAGACCCAGGCTAGGAAGAAAGGCAGTGGGGAGGACCCACAACGGTACTTGGGACGGTATTGTCCATTTACCGGGCAGGGATACTGTTAATACTAGACTGCAAAAACGTTGTGTGATCTCGGCCTTGTCACATGCGTATAAGTCGCATGGAGTTGGCCCGACTTGGAAGTCGAGTGAAAAAGTGGATTTAAAAAGAGGTACATCTCTGCAGAGTTTAAAAATGTATTCGAATACTTCGTGCTCCCGAGTTTTAGGAGTATGCCGCGGTGGATTAAATCCACGGGGTGTGACACAAGTGTTGTTTTTAAACTAAAATTCGTTAGCTCAAGATTACCCAAGTGGCATGTGTTGTCACGATAAGGGGCGTTGCCGTGGGCTGTCATGTGTTGACGTGTCTCGGTAATACCATAATATAGAGATCATATGATAACTAAGAGGCATGTGGATTTGCCTTAAGCATAAGATAATTAAGAGGCATGTGGTTTATGCCCTAAGTTTATGAAATACTGCTATGAGTATAAGATTGAAAGGCTTGAATAAAAGTAATGTGATATGAGGAGATATCGTCTTGGATATGGGGTATATGTATCACCATCAATATGATTTATTTACTGCCATGAGTATGATTGGAAGTTGAATAAGAAATGAGAAAGAAATCTATTTTGAGAAAAACCCTTCACTCTTTCCCCAATAGCATAGGTTCATGTCATTTATACTATATGTATCTCTACCTTCCCTATGACTTGCTGAGTACGTAAGTGCTCACCCTTGCAACTTATCAACAATAGATGAAGTGCTTCATGACCAAGACGAAGGCTTGGAAGATTTCGTGGATCCAGAAGGAAGAGAGCCAGTTCTGCCAGGGCCTTGATATGTGTTGTTCTGCTGTCAACTTCTTACGACTGTGGGGGTTTCGCCTAGCTTCCGCCGAGTAGTTGTCTTTTGTTCTAATTAGACCATTTGTGCCGTGAAGGCATTGTATTACTCTTGTTGTATCCGGCCAGCAGGCCATACTGTTTATCAATGATATTTTGTAAGTTACTCTGCTGCAATGAACTCCTGTGCTTGACTTATCCTGGGAAGTCAGTGGTATGTATGTATGAGGCCAGCTGCAGCGAGCTAGGTCTCCACGGGAGTAGTCGTGGTACCCTGTGCGGGGCGCGACAGATGAAAAGTGGTATCAGAGCAGCATGAGAACTTGACTGTAGGACGACACCTTTAGGAATTGGCTCGCCAGGAAGGCGTATTTTATTTAAAAATCTATTTTCTAAAAACACTATTTTTGAAAACAGGAGCCTTGTAGCTTCTAAAAGTTTTGGATTTCAAAAGTCTTACTTGGCTTTTCTAAAAATTCGGCAAGTTGTTGAGAGAGCGTTCTGCTTTTATAGAGTGCCTCAGGAGTTGGGCTACGTTGCTACGGCATATAGCCTAGTTCTTCTAGTAGAACCTTGTTCGAGTAGTTAGTCGACCGTCGTGGAGGATTAGCTGGGAAATGGTAGTATAGATTGAGCAGGTGGATGCTCTTGCTAGCTTTTGTGCTCCGCCGTGCTTTCGCAATGGTTAACTTGTTTACTATGGCTAGAGGCCTAAGTGTTTTGTGCATTAAATAAGTTGCATTAATCTCCGCATTAGTGCCCTAGTTCTCTCTCTTAGTTAGTTAGACCTATCTGCTCCTTCTTCAGAAGAATCAGTATGGTGTACACGAAGAGAAGATCGCAAGGTAGTCAAGAGGACAGGGAGCAAGCTTCGCCCAGGGAAGACCCTGCAAGGGGAGGACTTTCATCTCAACAGAGACCCCAGGAATCAAACCTTTCTCAGGAAGATCAGCCAACCCTCCAAGAAACTCTTCTCTCCATGGAAAAGAGCAGGCAGGAGGCACAAGCTGCCCACACCCAGTTGTTGGCCCAGATCATTCAAAAGATGCCAGGAGGGACATCTGAAGGAACTGCTGTTGGAACCCGGCTATCGGATTTTCAGAAGACCCAACCACCAACATTTGCTAGTGCAACTGATCCCATCGTCGCCGATGATTGGCTCAGGGACATCGAGAGGAAGTTGGATACAGTTCGTTGTAACGACCGAGAGGAAGTTTTATTCGGATCACACCAACTTACAGGAGCAGCAGCCGCATGGTGGATAAACTATCAAGAGGCTCACCCTGACAAGGATAACATATCCTGGACGGAATTTAAAGAACAATTCCGGAAATTTCATGTACCCATCGGTGTCATAGCCGCCAAACGCCGAGAGTTCCGAAACTTGGTACAAGGGAGCCAGACCGTTACAGAATATCTGCACCGATTCAGCCATCTAGCTCGCTACGCGCCAGGAGACATCGACACGGAGGACAAAAAGATTGAGCGCTTCACCGAAGGACTTCAACACTATCTGCAGTACCAGATTGCCTCCCACGAATTTTGAGAGTTCCAAACCTTAGTCAATCGGGTATTGAAGGTGGAAGAAAAGAGGAGCATAGGAGAAGAAAGTCGAAAAAGGAAGATGCTACAGCAAGTATGGCCGCCAGCCAACCCAACCAGGGGAAGAGCCCCAACATCTCCCAAATTCCGACCAGTCTACCAAGCACCAAGATCACCAGCAACACCGTCATGTCCAAAGCTGCAAAGGAGCTCACTACCAAAGGGACTGCCCTCATGCTAGAACTCAGTGTTTCCACTGTGGGCAGTATAGACACCACAAAGACAGCTGTCCTTGGATTCAGCTCCCAACATCAATAGCAAGATCGCAAGCTGGAACACCGACGATGACATCCAGAACCACAGCTTCACCACCATTGCAGAGCCCAGAGGAAGTTCGCCCAACAGAGGAGGAACCATAGCAGGCCGAGGAAGAGGAAGAGGACAGATGACAAGGATAACATATCCTCGACCAGATGACAAACTCAAACTGGTTCCTTTGTACCCAGATGATCCATCCAAGACAGTTCGGGTCGGATCAGCTCTGGACGCCAAATAGGAACTCGATCTCATTGCTTTCCTCCGGGCTAACGCAGATGTGTTTGCGTGGAAACCGTCCGACATGCCCGGTGTCCCAAGGAAAGTAATTGAGCACAGGTTAGCAATTCGACCTGGACAAAGACCAATAAAGCAAAAGCTCAGGCGTTTTGCTGCTGGTTGACAGGAAGCCATCCGAGAGGAGTTAGACAAACTCCTACAGGCCGGGTTTATCCGTGAAGTGGATCACCCGGAATGGCTGCCAATCCGGTCATGGTCCGCAAGTCAAATGGCAAGTGGCGCATGTGCGTCGACTACACTAGCCTCAACGCTGCCTGTCCGAAGGATGACTTTCCCCTTCCCCGCATTGACCAGCGGGTCGACTCAACTGCGGGTTGCGAACTGATGAGTTTTCTGGACGCTTACTCAGGATATCATCAAATTAGCATGGCAGAAGACGATGAAGAGAAAACTGCCTTCATCACCCCGTTCGGCACATACTGCTACGTCAGAATGCCGTTTGGTCTCAAGAACGCAGGTTCCACGTACCAGCGCTTGATGCAAAAGACCTTTCTTTCCCAGATAGGGCGTTATCTCGAAGCATATGTAGACGACTTGGTTGTAAAAAGTACTAAGAGATTGTCTCATTTGGACGATCTCGCAGAAACCTTCTATAATTTGAATCGCTTTGGAATAAAATTGAACCCGGAGAAATGTTCTTTCGGGGTTTCTTCAGGAAAACTCCTTGGTTTCCTTGTTTGTTCCAGGGGCATTGAAGTTAATCCTGAGAAAATCAGGGCTATTGAACAAATGAGATCACCCTCGACCATGAAGGATGTTCAACGCCTAGCTGGTCGCATGGCGGCTTTAAGCCGTTTCATCTCGCGACTAGGCGAAAGGGGATTGCCTTTCTTCAAAGCTTTGTGGAAGCATCATAATTTTACATGGTCAGATGAGGCCGAAAAAGCATTTCAGGAGGTGAAGACATATCTATCCAGTCCGTCAGTATTGGTGTCTCCCGACAAAGGAGAACCATTGTTCCTTTATCTGGCGGCCACACCGCACGCGGTCAGCGCCGTTCTGATCGCGGATAGGGAAGGAATACATAGACCCGTCTACTATGTGAGCGAAGTACTTCATGGTCCTAAGGAGCGTTACCCTGAGGTCCAGAAGATAGTTTACGCGCTACTAATGGCTTCCCGTAAGCTACGACACTACTTCCAAGCGCACAAGATCACAGTACCTTCCTCTTTTCCTTTGGGGGATATTGTCCGAAACCCAGAGAAGTCTGGTCGAATCGCCAAATGGGCGGTCGAACTCGGTGCCTTCGAGATCCATTTCACGCCCCGCACAGCGGTTAAGTCTCAGGTTTTGGCCGACTTTGTGGTCGAATGGACCAACCCTGAGCCACCCGTGCAGTGGCCAGAGGAATTGGAGTGCCCCGATTACTGGACAATGTACTTTGACGGCTCTCGTAGTTTTCAATACTCAGGTGCTGGAGTGGTCTTAGTTACGCCCCAGGGCGAACAGCTTAAGTATGTCATCCAACTACACTTTGTTGCGACCAACAACGCGGCAGAGTATGAAGGTCTTCTTGCAGGGCTCCGGGCAGCCAAATTCCTCGGGGTCCATCGATTAGTGGTTGTAAACCAGGTAAACAAGGAGTACAGCACCTCCGATGAGACAATGGCTCATTACCTGGGGGAAGTGAGGAAATTGGAAAAACACTTCAGTCATTTCGAAGTCCAATACATCCCGCGAAAGGACAACATGCTCGTAGACCAATTATCCAAAAATGGGTCCTCACGCACATCCGCTCCAGCAGGAGTGTTCATTGAACACTTGGACCGTCCTTCGATCATGACTTCGGTCGAGGATGATCCGGTAATAGCCTCCGTTACCAACCTCGGTCAGGAACAGAATTGGACTCATCCATTGAGAGTCTATCTTGAACATGGGACCCTACCCGAGGATGAAACCGAAAGCAATCGGTTAATTCGAAAAGCGCGACTGTACAAACTCATAGATGGGGTTCTGTACAGAAAGGGTACTCAAGGAGTATTCATGCGTTGCATATCTCAGGAGGAAGGAAAATCCCTCTTGAAAGAAATACATGACTGTGTATGTGGTGCACATGCGTCATATCGGACACTGGTCGGAAAAGCTTTTCGACAAGGATTCTACTGACTTTTGGCACTTGATGATGCCAAGCACATGGTCAAAACATGTCCACAGTGTCAGTTCCACGCGAGACAGGTTCATCAACCTGCCTATGCGTTACAAACCATTCCCCTCGCATGGCCTTTCGCGGTCTGGGGAATGGATATTGTAGGTCCTATGTCACAAGCGGTCAATGGGTACAAGTTTCTGTTCGTAGCCATTGACACGTTTACAAAGTGGATCGAGGCCGAACCGGTACGAAATATTACCACATCAGCAGCACAAAAGTTCTTTCATAAGAACATTGTTGCTCGATTTGGTGTTCCAAACCGCCTCATCACCGATAACGGTTCTCAGTTCGCTAGTGGTCTCTTCCTAGACTATTGCGACCAGATTGGAACTAAGGTGTGCTTTGCTTCTGTGGCACATCCACAAAGCAATGGTGCCATAGAGCAGGCCAATGGGCAGATACTACAAGGCATTAAAAAACGTGTGTTTGATCGCCTTAAGACTCGCTCGGGGGCTTGGGCAGACGAGCTTTATACTGTTCTATGGGCACTACGAACTACTTCTAGTCGAGCCACCGGTGAGACGCCCTTCCATCTGGTCTATGGGGCCGAGGCTGTATTGCCTATCGAAGTTAGTATTGGGTCTGTTCGGACAAAATAATTCGAACAGATTAATCAGTCCGAACAGCAGTCACAAGATCTCATCCTCTTAGAAGAAAGGCGTGATCGCGTTTTGGTCAAGTCCGCGGCATACTTGCAAGCTTTGCGCAAGTATCACAGTAAAAGGGTGCGACCACGTAGTCTTCACGTGGGCGACCTGGTCTTACGAAAAATCCAAGATCAGTCTAATCGCAACAAATTCTCCCCGAAGTGGGAAGGCCCCTACACTGTGGTCTCGGTGCCACGACCAGGATCAGCGCGGTTAGCCATGGGGGATGGTCGAATTTTGTCCAATACTTGGAACATCGATCAACTTCGCAAGTTCTACGTGTAAGTACTCAACCCCATTTTTCCTGTTCAATTAGCATTTTTTCATAAAATTAAAAATGTTTTCCCTTTATGCCCATCCACTGTGAATTCGGCTCGGGGGCTGGTCGCACGCGGTTAGATCATTATAACATCCTGGTCGGATTCGCTGGCCGATCTCATAACCACTTTCAGATAAGTCACTCCCAAATAAGCCGTTTTTCAACGCACACGGGGCTTTCTGATAAGTCCTTGGTTATCCGAGTGGCTGCTGGTTAGCAAACAAGGCTAGGTGTTATAATAATCATAATTGTTGATTTGATCATACATCCCTGGTCGTTATATTCATTTTTCCCCTGTGTTTGTAATACTAAGCCTTCGGTATCTACAATCATAGGCGGGGGCTAGGGGTGTTTATAATATAAAACAACATAAAACAGAAATATATTCATTTTCAAAAATGAATTTTCATGTGCATTGCATCGTATACAACTGTTTCTGTACAGGTATAGGGATCATTCGATCCCGAGCTCAGTCAGGAGCTTATCTACAAGGGGACTAATCTCCTCCATGACGGCCTCTAGTTGCTCTTCACTCTCGATCTCAACCGGTCCCACTAGTGGATTCAGATCTGCATCTGGACCATAGTGAAGTCGAACCCGGCTGAGGATAGCGGAAGCGGTTGACCGAACTCTGGTTCTGATCACCTCTTCTCGTCGCTGTGTATCCTCAGGGAGATACTCGAGAAGTGACTCTGCTTGAGCCATAACTAGTGCAGACCAGTCATCTTGGCTGAGATTGTCTCGTGTGGTTTTGACCACATCAGCCTTCAGAAGATGAGCCACCGCCTTCAGTTTTTCGAAGATTGAACGGCTCAGATTTCCAATCGCCTTTGTGGAGGCTTGGATAGAATCCTGAAGAGTTTTATTGTCCCGACTGAGTTGCATTATTTGACCAGCTTGCGCTGCAACGAGAGAAAATATTACTCACAGATTATGAGGACGAGTATTCCTAATCAGGAATCAACTTACCAGCAAGTTGTGACCGCAGTTTATTGTTTTCAATCTCTTGGTTCCTAGCCACTGAGATCGAGTGAAGCCTGACTGTGGCCACTTCTTTATCCAACGATGCCCTTTCCTGTAATAAAACAGAAGGAGTGGTCATAGTTAAATTTGTATCTTTACAAATTGAAGAGTAATGATCCTTACCTGCGCAAGCTGTCTCGCTCTTTTTGTATGGCCACCATGCTCGCTGCCGTAGCACGCGATTGGGCCATCATCCGGGATAGTTCCTGTGATGCAAAAAAGGGAGTTAAAGGTGTCCTATGTACAATTCAGGACACCCAGAGAGGGATTCATCATACCTTCATGAACTTCTATAGAGAGGCATCTTCCGGACTGATGGGAAGATTTGTTGAAGGTCCGGAGGTGCCTACAGCAAGGGCAGTTGAAGGAAGTGCCTGCTGGGCACTGCTTCCAGTCGCCGTTGACTCCGACTGGGTCCTCGCGCCTGCTTCTCCCCCTACGGCCCGGACAACTTCTTGGACCGAGGGGATGGAGCGCCCCTCACTGGAGGTTTCTACACCGGCAGTGACCTCAACCCTTCCCGAAGTGGTTGAAGGACTGGGCGCTATTTCCTTTCGTCTGATAAAGGAAAAGAAAAATCAAATGGTGACGATTCGTGACCATCATTCCTAATACAACCAGGATAAAGGTTCTTACCTTACTTGAAATCCCATTAGCTTTTGGGATTTCAGAAAAGGTTCTCCTCGAGCACGGGGACAATTATCGTCCACCCTAATCTTCCTCTTGGAAAACAAGGCCGCTCTTCCCTGTGTGTGTTCCCCTATGAACATTTTTTCAAGGGAAAGATAAAGGCTAACGAGAAGAATCTTTACCTGGGCAGTCGATCCCATTGGCGACGTCCCACCCGAAGACCTCGCTATCTCCTGGGTTTCCGGGGCCGGCACCTCGTGTGCAATCACCACAGGATCTTGCACAACCACCTCCGCTCCTGTCTGCGGAGGAGGAGTATTTTCCTCCCTGGGGCTAGCAGGAGTCGCAGGGGGAAGCTCTTCTCCCTGCATAAGCACTAGCTCATCAAGTACACAGGGGGAATTGAAGAAAACGGACTGTGGGAGAATCTTACGATGGTCGTCCCTTCGACCGGGAAGGTAGAGGCAACTGGCTCTGAAGCCTCGGGAGCTTCAGGGGCTAGGGGATCATCCGCGACCACAAGGCTTTCGGTGGTCGTGGGGTCTGCAACGGCTGCCTCTGCAGTAGCAGTCATCCCTGCGGAAGGGGTTGGAGCGTCACCAGATGGAGAGCCCGCGATCTTCCTCCTCTGGTGAACTAGAGGGACATCATTGTCCTCCTCCTCCTCGCTCCCCTCTCCCTGTACGACGAAGAAGTAATTCGAGTTCGCACCTGGAGAGAGCAGAGGGATTTGATATCTTACCGCAGTTTTTCGAGCTGTAGGAGGAGTGCTTCGCGAAGACCCTTCCCCAAGATTTAGCCTGACTTTCTTGGGGGCGGGATTCCTCGTCCTGGGTCTCGAGGAAATCTTCTTCACGTTCTTGGTCGTCGACTTCCCCAGGGAACCGACGTTCTCGCTGGGAAACGTCGCCTCAGCAAACCTCCCAAGAAGCTATTCACATGGGATTAGTACTGGACAGACATAAAACCTGCAAAACAGAGGCCAAGTGGAGAATGTACCCTTCGGCGCTCTTGCCTGAGGTCGTCGCCGGCATGAATTAAGCTCTGGGGGCGAGGCGACCCCTTGGCACCCTCTACCTCGGCGTTGTACGCCCGGAGGAGGTGGTTAGTCCGCCTCTCAATTTCAGCAGAGGATAGGACTGTTACCGAATACAAGTTAAAATGAATGTATTTCAAGAAAAACAAGAAGGTTTTCGGTGTCAGAAACGAATACCTTCGTTATAGTACAGGGTGCCGTCCGCCATGGACTTAATCTCCCAAGCCGGATGAGCCCTTTCACGCAGGGGGCTCACCCGGTTCTTCACAAAGTCTCGGATGATGTCCCGAGCCGTCAACCCTTCTTCGACTAAGCGAAGAATTACCTCAGCGTGCTTCATGAACTCCGAGTTCATCGCCGGGAGAGTGTCTAACTCGCTTGGCTTCTCTGGCCGCGAGTTTTCAAACCACAACCCGCTCTCCTTCGGCGGGGTGCAGTAGAACCACTTCTGATGCCACCCATGCACTAACTCCTTTTTATCCCTCAGCCAGAAGTAAATACATCCGGCAGCGTTAGCGCTCTTCGACCACGCCGAGAAATAGAATCGTCGGAAGAGGTCCACACTGGGGTACACTCCGACGAACACCTCGCATAGGTGTTGAAAAACTGCCAATATCAACACTGCATTTGGGTGGAGGTTGATCAACTCCAACCCATAATGCTCGAGGACATCCTTGAGGAACCGACTCTCGGGGAATCGGAACCCGCAGCGCAAGTACTCTTCAAAGACCACCAACTCGCCCTCCTGGACGGTTGGGGTTTCTTGATCTTTTTCCGCAGGCCGCCAGTTGATCAACAGCCACGGGGGAAGGATCTCCTCCTTCTCCAACAACATGAAACTCTCCTCGGAATGGTGAGTGGATCGACTCCAGGACGCCATTGTTCGGTGGAGAGTCAGAGGAAAAGTTGGTGATTTTTGGGGAAGACGGAAGCTGAGAAGAATGAGGGTTTTGTGCGGCGGAAACGATGAAGGTTTTTGGCTATGTGGCTTCTTTGAGAAGACGTCTGCTCTTTTTATAGGCCTGAGGAGACTCATTAATGTGAGTAACGTTCCACTCAAACGTTCCGCTGAGTATTTTATTCATTTATTTCCCATAATGGATATTGACTCTAGCGGACCCGTTTAAGTGTTCGGGCATCAGATCTGAAACAAAAAGGCTTCTTTGTTTCAGAAACTAAAAGTGCAAAAAGACTGAAAAGTTTTTAGTACTTTTCAGAAGACGTTTTTCCTTTATAGGCTTTAGACATTTTTTCGAAAAAATCATACGACTCAATTTTTGGATGTATGGATGTATTTTGACCGGGTTACGGTATGGTCGAGACCATGATTAAGCTCCGATTCTAATCGAAGTGACAGTCTGGTCGAACCTCAATCCTGGTCGCAGTATGTTTCAGTTCTAACCGCGGCTTTAGGTCTAATAGCGATATTAGGGCTGGTCGCGGTACTTTTATAAAAGTGTGATTCTGATCGCAGAACTGAAATTTCCCTGTGTATGAATGGTCGCGAAAGCATTACTCATGGCCATATATTCACACAGTAGATGTGAAGAGTATCTATATGAAGAAAGAAAATTTTATTTCTTGCATTCTTTACATACAAAAGGGATACCGGCGACCAGAGCGTCGACCTGATCCGAAAGGAGTTTGCAAAGTTCTCCTAGGGACATGTTGTTGTCAGTAGGGTCTGCACTAACAATCCCCAGGGAACTAGCAACTAATCTAAGCCTATTTACATCATCCCTAACAAGAGGTACACTACTGTTCCTAATTAAGTTAGAGAGTTCCCATTGTTACTGGGCGTGGTCCCTCTCTCGACAGAACTGGTGCGCCTCTTCACGGGATCGTTCAAAACAATCTGCCAGATGCAGAATTGCCGAAGACATCTCTTCGGTCTTCATCTCCAAGGCATTCTTCTCCTCCAGAAGAGTCCGTCTAAGGGGAAGAAGCGGAGCAGCAGAAGGCTGACCACTAGGGCCTCCAATCTCCTACATTTGCAAGGATTAGTTATACTAACCATAAACTATCAGCAAAAAGGAGATGTGGATTATTACTTGTCCCTGCTCGCGACATGTTGGTGTATCCATCCTGGAAAGATGGATGCCAGGTGACGGAAGAGCAACCTTCCCACCAGAAGATTGCTTCCCCAACACAAGTTGAGGATCTTCTGGCCGAATAGTCACCGCTTGCTGGCCAGAAAATTGATCACCCAAACAAAAGCAAGGGGTGCCAGGGAAGAAAGCTGCAGGAAGAAAAGATGAGGGCTCATCTTCTACCTTTGCTCTGCTGGAGGATCCTTCGTCAATCTTGGACTTCTTCTTTGAAGGAGATGGATCTTCAAGCATTTCAGGCTCCTGTTTGAGAATTTCCTCTTCATCACTTTCAATCTCGATGATGTTGTGATCCGCCATCAGGAAATGTATGAAGAGAAGAATGAAGGTGTCTTTTAGAAAGAACTTAGCCGTGAGAAGAAATTGTGAAGCTTTACAAATTCAAAGACCCGGTATTTATAGCCATCAGGATGACGGTTCACGTTCTGAATGCCTCGGGTTCTTAAAAGCATTTACAATTTTACCTCGGGTTAAAAAACATTTCAACAGCGCCATCATTGCCTGTCACATAATATCCAGAGCCTGTCTCGGGGAACCAACCGACCTATTTAGTGCGCCACTAAGTGGGGGATTTGAAGAGTCAGGTTAATAATCCGATGCATTTCTTTAAATTTAAAGTGAACACGTCCTTTCGTTTTCTTTAAATTTGGGGGCTAGCTGACGAGGATTGACACCCGGGTCAGTTCAAATAAATGCACTGTTGGTTCAAGACAAATTCAAGTCAGACACGTGCCCGGCGATGTGAACTCAAGTCATTCTGAGAAGCATCAGCCTAAGGTCGCAGGCTTTGCGCGATCAGGTCGTAGGCTTTGCGCGATCAGGTCGCAAGCCTCGTGCGATCAGACCGCAGGCTTTGCGCGGTCAGAAGTTCGTATGCTATACGCGAACAGAATATTGGAGATGTTGCGCGGTCAGCCAACATCCCGTGGTCAGAACATTCTCGACCAAGGTACTTGGAATTTATCTGTCCGATTATCCCTATAGTGGGAATATTCCAAGTATCCCGAAGATTCCTCCACGTAGAAGACTAACCACCAGGAGGTTAATACATGCAGTTATTCACAATTAACACGTGCTTAACATACCTGGAAGTTAAGAGCGGTTTGATAAACCGCATCCAACCATCCAAACAACTGTTTGATGCAGTTGCGACATGGCACCCTTTTGACCAGTATAAAAGGGTGGCGAAGTACATCAAATGGGGGGATCCGATCCATTTGGAAGAACAAGACTTCTGATACAAGTGAGATACAATGCATCTCAACCACTAAAAACAGCCAAGTCTACGGCCTAAATTTGATAGTTCTTACAAGCCTTCCTGGCTTTATTCTGTACATTTACATAGGAAAAACCCTTCGCCTGTGAAGAAGTTTTTCTACCATTTTGTAACCTTTTATCACCTATAGTGAAATCCTAACAGGACGTAGGGCTATTACTCCCACCATCGAGGGCCCGAACCTGTATAAATCTCTCTGTGCTCCTGTTCTCCATCGTTCTACATACCTTCCCGGAGGGTCATCTTGAAAGGTCTCACTTTTAAAAATTTTGCATAAGTTCGGCTGAGGACTCCGAGTCCGAATCGTTGACACGCGGGATGTTGGCTGACCGCGCAACATCTCCAGCATTCTGTTCGCATATAGCACACGAATCCCTGACCGCGGACTAGCTGCGGCCTGATCGTGCAAAGCCTGCGACCTCGGGTTGATGCTTCTCAGAATGACTTGAGTTCGCACCGCCAGGCACGTGTCTGGCTCGAATCTGTCTTGAACCAACAGTGCATTTATTTGAATTGACTCGGGTGTCAATCCTCGTCAAAGTGGATGACGAGCCCCAGGCCTTCACAGAATTCCCGAAAATAAGCCGAGTCGAATTGGGTCCCGTTATCCACGGTGATTTCCCAAGGGACACCAAAACGACAAACGACGTTTTTCCAGAAAAACCGCTTGACAGCCCGGGACGTGATGCAGGCCAGGGGTTCCGCCTCTACCCACTTTGTAAAGTAGTCGACCGCGACCATCGCATACTTCTATCCTCCGGGCGCTGGGGGGAAGGGCCCTAAGAGGTCCATCCCCCAGCGCACGAAGGGCCAACTGATGGGGATAGTCTGCAACGCTACAAGGGGGAGGTTCGAACCCTTGGCCATCTTCTGACAAGCCTCGCACGCGGAGACAAAGTCTCGCGCGTCACGCATGACCGTGGGCCAATAGAAGCCGTGCCGGAGAGCCTTGGCCGCGATGGCACGTGGGGCTAGGTGAGGGCCATAGCTCCCCGCGTGGATATCTTCGAGAAGTTGGAGTCCCTCCGGCCGTGGGAGGCAGCGCAGGAGGGCGGAAGCCCCCTGCTTGTAGAGCTTCCCCTCCAGCAGGAGGTATGCCCGGGCTTTGGCCCAGAGGCGCTTAGCCTCGGTCTCGTTAGGAGGGTCCCCCTCCCCCTTGATGAAGGAGATGAGGGGGTCCATCCATGACAGAGTCCGGGTGATCTCGGCGACCTCCGGGACGCGAGGCTCGTCGCTCGTGTCCGGGGAGGCCACCGAGGGCTTCGCGATGATTTCCAGGAATGCCCGCTTGGGGAGCAATTCCCGGGCGCTTGCTACCCGGGCCAAGGCATCGGCCCGGTCATTGTCCCTTCACGGGATATTCCAGGCCTCGAGGCAGTCGAAGTTCCTCTCCATCTTTCGCACCTCCTGCAAATAAAGACTTAAGTTTGCGTCATGGCACAGGTAAGACTTGTCCATTTGGCAAACTACGAGCTGAGAATCTCCCTTCACTTGGAGGCGCCGGATCCAAAGGGAGCTCGCGAGGCGCATCCCGAGGAGCCGCGCCGCGTACTCGAGTTCCATCCCCTCGGGGCTCCGGAGGACTACTCCCACACCAGCTCCGGCGAGACACAGCGACCCGTCGAACATGAGTGTCCAATGGTCACTGCGTCGGGGCAGCGCGGGGTGGTCTTCGTCTCCGGGCCCAGAGGCAGGAGTCCACTCCGCGACGAAGTCGGCAAGGACCTGTGACTTGATGGCGGAGCGGCTGTGAGGGACAGGGAGAAGGGGGCGAGCTCAGCCCCCCACTTCCCAATCCGGCCGGTGGCCTCTTTGTTCCACAGGACCTCCCCCAGGGGGAGGGACGAAGGGACGGTGATGGGGTGTCCCAGGAAGTAGTGGCGAAGCTTCCGGGACACCATCAGGAGGGCATAGCAGATCTTCTCCATCTCCGTATACCGAGTTTTGGCCCCCTGGAGGGCCTCACTCACGTAGTACACGAGACGCGGCTGCCCCCCTTTCTCCTTCACCAATACCGCGCTGACGGCGACCGGGGTCGCGGCAAGGTAGAGGAGCAAGGGCTCTTCTGGAGATGGACTCACGAGCATTGGAGGGCTGGTGAGGTACTTCTTGAGGTCGTCGAAGGCCTCCTGGGCCTCGGGGGTCCAGCGGAACCCCTCGAGCCCCCGGAGGATCTTGAAGAATTGGAGGCCTCGTTCCCCCGACTGCGAGACAAGGCGGCTCAGCTCGACTAAGCAGCCGACGAGCCGCTGGACGTCCTTGATGGAGCGCGGTGGGGGCATGTCCAGGAACGCCCGGACTTTTTCGGGGATTGGCTCTATGCCCCGCTGGGACACGAGGAAACCTAGGAGTTTCCCCCTGCGCACGCCGAAGGCGCACTTCTCCGGGTTGAGCTTCAGCCCATATGCGCGGAGGTTGCGGAAGGTCTCCGCTAGGTCATTGATGTGGGCGGCTGCGCGGGGACTTCGACGTTGCGGCCAACTTGGTTTTTGAAGACCAGCGTCATGAGGCGCTGGAATGTCGCCCCCGCATTCTTCAGCCCGAAGGGCATGTGGATGTAGCAGAAGGTTCCGAGGGGAGTTATGAAACTCGTCTTTTCCTCATCGCCTTCTACCATCCGGACTTGATGGTAGCCCGAGTAGGCGTCCAGGAAGCTCATCAACTCGCACCCCGCGGTGGAGTCGACCAGTTGGTCAATCCACAGGAGTGGAAAGTTGTCCTTGGGGCAGGCGCGGTTAAGGTCGGTGAAGTCCACGCACATCCGCCACCTGCCATTTGACTTCTTCACGAGGACGGGGTTCATGAGCCACGCGGGGTGCAGGACCTCCCGAATGAACCCCGCCTCTCGGAGTCCGGTGATCTCCCCCTTGATCGCCTCTTGGCATTCCAGGGAGAGTTTCCGCAGCTTCTGTTTGACGGCGGAGTGACCGGGGGTCACCGCGAGCTTGTGCTCGATGACCCCCCGGGCGACGCCCCTCATGTCCGAGGGCTTCCACACGAAAACGTCGGAGTTCTCGCGCAGGAAACCCGTAAGTTGTGCTGCATGCTCCTCGGGGAGCTCTGCCCTGATCCAGACGGTTTTGTCCCTGTCGTCCGGGGACAGCATGACCTTCCGGAGGCCCCCTTCCGGACGCGGCTTGGGGAGGGGCCTCCCTGGAGGTATCGCTGCGACGTCTGGTTCCGGGGGAGAGGCCTCCCCCCCGGGCGCCTTAATGATGTTGACGCTTCCGATTGTGGCGGCGGCGCGCTCGTATAGAGCACGGGCCATGTCTTGGTCTCCCTGGACGTTGATCACGCCGTGCGGCCCGGGGATCTTCATGCAGAGGTAGTTTTGATGGGTGGCAGCCCCCAGGTGGTTGATCGTGGTCCTCCCCATGATCGCGTTGTAGGAGGAGGGGAGGTCCACTACGTCGAATCGGACCATCTCGGTCCGGTAGTTCTCCAGGGTGCTGAATGTCATGGGGAGATCCACCTTCCCCACGGGATGGATCGCCTTCCCCGGGACGAACCCTTGCAAGGGGCCCGCAGCGGGCTGTAGAAGCTTCTCATCCACCTGCATCTCCTTGAAGGCTTTCTGGTACAGGACGTCGGAAGAGCTCCCGCCGTCTACGAGAATGCGGACCAGGTGGCAATTGTAGATGGTGGCGGAGACGATGAGCACGTCATCGTGGGGGAAGCGTACCCTGCACGCGTCTTCCGCCGTGAAGGTGAGGGGGACGTCCGACCACTTGGGTGGCGGAGACGTGTGCAGCACCCCCACCACCTTGACTTCGCGCGCATGCTCCTTACGCTGGCGTTAGAGTCCCGCCCGGAGGCGGACCCTCCCACGATGACATTGATGCGGCGTTGGGAAGTTTGGAAGGGGAGAGCTTCTGAAGGCTCCCCCTCCTGCGTCTGCCCCTGCTGACCCCCCGCGGGAGCAGGAAGGGACAGAACAGCTGGCTGAGGGGCCAAGGAGGCCGGAGTCCCCCCCTGCCCATGCTGCTCAAGGAACACTGTGAAGTGCTGAAGCAGCTGGTGGCACTCCCGGGTAGCGTGGGTACTGGACCCGTGGAAGCTGCACCACGGTCCTTCCCTGCCTCTCCCGGCGGGAAGACTGTCCTCCCCCATGGCCTTTCGGCTTGGGGAAGGGGCGGTTGCCCCTGGGGGGGTCGCGCGAGCCGCCTCCTCCCTAGAGGACAAAGGTGTCCCGAGGCCATGGCTCGTTACGCCCCCCCTGCTTGGGGCGTTTGAGGGGGTCCCTGGCCCCCCGGTCGGCGGGGGCGGGAGCCCCATGGGTCTTCTTCTAAAGGTCCTCCTCCTCCGCCCGAGCGTACTTTTTGAGTACGTTGAAGAGCTCGTCGGCGGAGGAGGGGTAGCTCCGGGAGAGCCTCCGGTGGAGCTCCCCCCGGAGGATCCCACTTTTCCACGCTTCGATGACCGTAGAGTCAGGGACGTGAGCCACTTTGCTCTTTACTTGGGCGAAGGGCTTGAAGAAGCTCTGAGTGGTCTCACCCGTCCTCTGCCGCTCGGTGTATAGCTGCGAGGAGTCCAGGGGACGCACGTACTTTCCCTGGAAGTTCACGCAGAACTCACGCTTGAGCTGCGCGAAAGACTTGATGGAGCCGGCCTTCAGGTTGTAGAAACTGGATCGGTCGATCCCGGTGAGATAGAGGGGGAAGACGTTGCACTGCACCGTCTCGTCCCCCCCAGCCTCCGAGATGGCCGTGGAGTATGCCAGCACAAACTCGTAAGGGTCGGCCTCACCGTTATAGTGCTCGATGTGCGGCGGACGATACGGCCGCGGCCACCGAATGCTCCGAAGTGTGCGGCACAGGGGCTGATTATTCCCCTGCACCTCGCGGGGAGAGTCTCGATCGCTGTCTCCTTTGACGGGGGACACGCCCTCGTTATCGGAGTTGGGAAGCGTCCCGAGAGGTCCGCCGGAATGGCGGTGGCGACGCTTCTCTTCCTGGCCGGGGCTGAGTTCCCGGACGTCAGGGCTCTCCCCCGGAGAGGCTGGCTCCTCGGCGGGTCTCTTCCCGCGGCCAGGGGGAAGTTCTTCCCGGCACTTGGGTGAATGCATTCGCTCGACCTCCTCCAGGGAGAAACGGACCTGGTCCACCGGGGGCACCCTCGGGGGTGGCCCCGGGGGAGGAGGGAGCTCATGCACTGTAGCTGCCGCCCCGAAGACTATCGGGGCCGGCTGGGTGGAGCCCCCTGCGAAGACCCCCAGAACCAGAAGGGGGCAAGCCCCTGTATCATCCGGAACAGAGGAGGGGGCGCACGCGGCGACGTTCGGAACCGAAGGGGAGGGGGCCCCGTGGCGACGACCAGAGCTGGAAAGGGGGAAGCCCCTGTAATATCCGGAACTGGCGAGGGGGGAGCCCCCGCGGCGACGTCCGGAACCGGGGAGCCGATGCGGGGGGAAGTCCGCTGAGGCACGGGAGCTGCTCTGTCGCCCGCCCCCGGTGCAGTAAACGCGACACGTGGGGCGGGACTAGCTCCCGGCACAAGGAAAGCCCCCGGCATGTATTGGGCCACCGGCCCCGGCAATTGGCCCGGAACGGGGTATCCCCCCGGTGCCACGAAGGGCCCGGGCATGAAGTACCCTGCCGGCACCGGGAAGGACCGGGGTGCTGGGAAAGGTCCGGACGTATGACCCGCAGGGGGAGGGTTCCCCCCCGCTGGGGTCATACGGGGCGGACAAACCTCCGGAGACCAGAGGGACCACCGGGTGACCCATAAACGGGGGCATGGTCCCCGGATATGGATACGGCGTGTTGGGGGAAATCTCTGCGAGACTAAGTCCAGGTAAGCTACGTCACGTTCGCCCAGGGCCGAGGCCTCCAGGGTCTCCCGGGGCGCCGCCATTTGCCCGGGGACCTGGCCTCCGGTGCCTCCCCGGGCGGCGCCATTAGCCCTGGGACCTGGCCACCGGTGCCTCCCCGGGCGTCGCCATTTTGGCCCCCGGGACCTGGCCTCCAGCGCCGTCATTTGTCCGGGGACCTGGCCTCCGGTGCCTCCCCGGGCGCCGCCATTTTGGCTCCCGGGACTTGGCCTCCGGCGCCATCCCGGGCGCCGCCATTTGCCTAGGGACCTGGCCTCCGGTGCCTCCCTGGGCACCGCCATTTTGGCCCCCGGGACCTGGCCTTCGGCGCCGCCATTTACCCGGGGACCTGGCCTCCGGTGCCTCCCTGGGCGCCGCCATTTGGCGCCCGGGACCTGGCCTCCGGCGCCGTCCCGGTCGCCGCCATTTGCCTGGGGACCTGGCCTCCGGTGCCTCCCCGGGCGGCCAATTTGGCCCCCGGAACCTGGCCTCCGGCGCCGTCCCGGGCGCCGCCATTTGCCCAGGGACCTGGCCTCCAGTGCCTCCCTGGGCGCCGCCATTTTGGCCCCCGGGACCTGGCCTCCGGCACCGTCCCGGGCGCCGCCATTTGCCCGGGGACCTGGTGTGGGACCCTCATTTGAGGATTCCGATGGCAACCGCCCAGGTGGATTGCACCCAGAAAGATACATCACAAGCTTACAACAACAGGATTTACTTTAAACAATAAGGCAAATAGATAAAACAAGTACAAGGTCACTGTCACGTCTGCCACGACAGTGACATCACCTGTGAGGAGCCCAGCTCGGTGCAGCTGGCCCTTTAACCACTTGACTTCCCAGGATGAGTCAATCACAGGATTACATTGCAGCAGCAAAATAGTACAATAGTCATAATTGTATGGCCATCAGGCCTTAGTACAAAACGAGATACAGTGCCGTACAAGGCACAAGGGTCTAACAAACAATACATCTAGTCGGCGGAAGCTAGGCCCAAAAGCAAACCACAGGAAACAGAGGTTGACAGCAAGACAGCACCATATTAGGGTTCCGGAGGAAACTGCTCATCATCTCCTGGGTCCGCAGCATCTTCGGGGTATCCTCCAAGGTCGTAGAATGCTCCATCTATTGATGAGTTGTTGCAAGGGTGAGTACTTACGTACTCAGCAAGTCATAGGGAAGGTAGAGATACATACATATATATGACATGAACCTATGCTATTGGGGAAAGAGTGAAAGGTTTTTCCCAAAATACATTTCTTTCTCAATTCTTACTCAACTTCTGATCATACCCATGGCAGTAAATAAATCGTATTGATGGTGATACATATATCCCATATCCAAGGCGATATATCCTCATATCACACTACTCTTATTCAAGTCTTTCAATCATATGCTCTTAGCAGTATTTCATAACTTAGGGCATAAACCACATGCCTCTTAATTATCATAAGATCTCTATATTATGGTATTACCGCGACACGTCAACACATGACAGCCCACGGCAACGCCCCTTATCATGACAACACATGCCACTTGGGTAATCTTGAGCTAACAAATTTTAGTTTATAAACAATACTTGTGTCACACCCCATGGATTTAATCCACCGCAGCATACTCCTAGAACTCGGGAGCACGAAGTATTCGAATACATTTTTAAACTCTGCAGAGATGTACCTCTTTTTAAATCCACTTTTTCACTCGACTTCCAAGTCGGGCCAACTCCATGCGACTTATACGCATGTGACAAGGCCGAGATCACACAACGTTTTTGCAGTCTAGTATTAACAGTATCCCTGCCCGGTAAATGGACAACACCATCCCAAGTACCGTTGTGGGTCCTCCCCACTGCCTTACTTCCTAGCCTGGGTCTATGTTCCCGCAGGACACATAACCTCTTTTGATTACAGTCGCGCACGACTTAATCTGGCGTAGGGCGTCTTCCTTCTTTACACCTTATCCTCTCATAATTTTTCTGATCTCACATCACTCATGGACGAACTGCGTCCCACCAGTTTCCACGCGAGAAACCGGATCGACAAGCCATGCAGGGAACTGGTAATACTAAGAAAGCTACTAGGTTGCGCCTGTCCCATACCAGGTAAGTGGTTGGTACGTTTTTCATGCCACTAGACGTATAACACAAGGTTCTAGTCCTTACATGCCAGTGACCAGATCATACCACAACCATGCACCTTCAGTGCCTGCACATCCAGTGCAGCCAAGCACCTCCAGTGCTACCACCATCCCATACCAAAATACTGGTCACGGCTAGGGGTTCTATTTCATGAATATAAATGTACATGTTTATACTTTTATTAGTTCGAGGCTTGCTATCTTATCAAGTTCACATTTCTCAAGTATTCAATCTATCACTGCCA